>NW_004624753.1:17456713-17493718 GCF_000247695.1 Heterocephalus glaber | reverse complement strand
TGAGAAGTCTGCTGTGATTCTGATGGGCTTTCCTTTGTATGTGATTTGTTTCTTTTCTCTCAGTGCTTGTAGAATTTTGTTCCCCTGTTGGGTTTCTGGAATCCTGAGTATTAGATGTTTAAGTGTAGATTTTTTTTGATCAAGGCTAGTTGGAGTCCTATATGCCTCCCTTATCTGTATGTCAAGTTCTTTTCCCCTGCTTGGGAAGTTTTCTGCCATCACTTCTGTGAGCAGTTTTTTTTATGTCATCTGCAGTCTCTCTTGTTTCTTCATTGACTCTGATCAGTCTTATGTTATTCTTTGCATCGTCAAGCAGCTGCTAAATTGATTTTTTGTGGTTCCTTACTATTTTCAACAAATTTTTCTTTTCCTGGTCATTAATTGCAATCTTATCTTCTATGTCTGAAATTCTGTCCTCACATTAGCTCATTCTGCTGCGTAGGCTTTCCATGGAGTTTTTAATCTCCTGGAAATCTGTTTGCATCTGTTTTATGGATGCCACTTGTTTCCTGTGTTGGGATTCCATCATGTTCCTCAGCTCCTCTATTTTTTTTTAATCTGTGTCCTCTCTAGATTTATTAAGCATGTCTTGCACTATGGGCACAATCTCTGCTGTTATCTGAGAAATTATTTCTGATTTCATTTTTTCTAGGTCCTCTTTTGTTGCCAGTTCAGGAAGTCCCAGTGGTTGAGTATCAGATTATTCCATGTTGTTTCTGTTTGGGGTTGTTTTAGGTGATCTGGGAGTCTGGTTTTGAGACCTGTTTAAGTGTCTTCTCATTTCAAGCGGGGGAGGGATGTGTGCTGCTGGTGCCCCCATGCTCACCTCTTCAGCACTGGTGGTGGTGGTCCAGTGGCCCAGGAAGTTCACCTTCTCTCCACTGGGGGCAGCTCTACTACTAGGTGCTGGGGCAGTGGTACAGCGGCCTGGAAGGTTCACATCCTTTGAGCTGGGAACAGCTGTGCTCCTGGGTTCTGGGGGCAGTGGTACGGTGGCCCGGAAAGTTCACTTCTTCTGCAGTATTTTCTTTCTTAAACTGTCCAGTAATTATTTTTGGCTGCCTGCTCATCTACCTGTAGATACCTTACATCCTGATGTCAAGCTTACTGCCCAGGTTATTTGAAGTGTGTGTGTGGAGGAGGCAGTGCAGGCATTTAGTCTTCTGGGCCAGTGGGAGAGACTTTCGTCAGGATATCAGGAAAAAACTGGAGCTCTGTCATACTTTCTTTGCTTCTAGTATTTCCACTTGTTTCCACTAAACCTCTCTGTTGGCTGTAATTTGATACAACTTAGATAAGACTGTGAAGATTAAACCACCTTGTTCCTTCATCAAAGAATTACTCCAGAATCCCTTCTTTTTGTAATATTTGCTGACTCTAAGATTGGAGAATGTAAGTTTCACCTACTTGCTTCCAGGATTCTTCTGTGTTGGTTCTTTCTTCAAATCTAATCCTAACAGCTTTCTTTCAGATTTCTTACAATTCTTGTGCCACTGAGTGAATTATTCTTGGTCTCAAACATATTTATAGCTGCCTTTTGTTGTTGGATTTTAAAATTCTTTCCTCCAAAGATTTGAGAAATATTTGGGAGGCGGCATGTGTCTCATAGGCACTGATGGTTCAAATTTCAAGCCACTTTTCTACTATCTTTAACGTTCCTGCTGGCTTGAACCACCAGTCATGCATGTACCACTGATGGTTCAGAGCTGCCTGGCAGTGAGACATACAAATTACGGCCCCATCATGAATGCATTAATGCCTTTCCCTTACACACCTTACATCTTATCCTTATATGTGTCATACAGAGCTCTGACAACTTAAATTACTTTGTCTCCTTAAAATTTTTTATTGTATATTATATAACAAGCCATTTTATTTTATTAAATGAGTAAAGATAAACAGGTACCAAGAAAATGTGTATAATAATGGGTTGAGAAAAATTACACAATGGAGAAAACACTCTTACTTGTGATGAGTCAAGCATATTTTAAAGAGCAGCTTCTAAGATGAAAATTACAGTGGTACCTCAGTTCATGAACACTGTTGTTTGGAAACAATTTGGTTCACAAGCAGAAGCATTTGGGAAAATTTTGTTTTTGTTTGCAAACTCTGCATCAGGTGACAAACATGACTGTGGCCATCTTTACCACACGAACACAAATGTGGCCATCTTTTCTAAAACTGTAGAACAAATTGAGTTTGTGAACCAAAGTACCATTTGTATTCTAGTTTTTTCAAGACTGATTAACTAGATTAGAAAAAATTTTTTTTCAATTAGCTGTGTTATACCAAAGAACAAATAGATGAATGGTCTCTTATAGAGCTAATTAATTTAAGAAAAAACAAAATCTCCTGTGTACAATTCCATTTTTAGAATAAGAAAAATAGCATGAATTTAAGATTGGATCATTCTTGGGTTAACCACCACCACCTGTGGCAGATGTTTGCTTTTAAACAGATGCCAACCAAGTATATAGGGAGCAATTTAAATTTAATATTTACAATTAAATGTGAACCTCATTCCAGATCTTCTCAAGTGAGCAGTTATAAATGAAATAAGTGTTGTTTATTTAGAAGTATAAATGGAGCAGTAATTGATATCTTAAGTATATTAGACAGTTAATGCAATTTTAGATGAATACTAAAATAGCACCAGCACAGTAGTTAGCATGCATGAGTCCTATCCCTCTACAGTTTCATTTACTGGTCATCTCTGTGGTCTCAGTTTCATTATGTGTAGTATCTCTCAGGCAGTGCTTCCCAGCACCTTCACCTCATAGCCCATGTAGAAAATGGTAACACAGAAACATTTAGCTGGAATACACAGGGGAGGTTACTCAAAGCTGAAAGCTGGCTTAGGCACTCTTGCTGCCCCAGAGGCTTAGTGGGGCCAATGTCAGTGCACCTGTAACCCACCAGTGGCAGACTATTAAGTCTTGGACCACAGTTTAGGGAGGTGTGACTTCACTTCTCAAATTGTGATCTGTGGACTTGTACAGGTACTCCCGGGGGCCAGTTAAAAATGCAAGATCTTGGGTTCTTTCCCAGACCCACTAAAGCAAAATCTGTATGTTAACAAGATCCATAAGTGACTCATATTAACACTACATATTAATGTCTAAGAAGTACTGTTCTAAGAAACATTCAGTACTAAAAATTCAATGAACCTAAGAATTAGTCTGCTTCACAGAAGTATATTCAGAAGTATATTCCATAATCTTTCATTCAGTTCCATAATAGAGTAAAATGAAAACACTTTGTTCACAAATGTTCCTAATTTCTGAAAATCGAAAAATTTTACTTCTTAGGAAAAGGGAAATATATTTACCTGCTTGTATACCTGTCGTAAATACATGATTTCCTCCACAGTTCCCAAGGATACCAGCCTAAACACTTTAACATCTCTGCATTGTCCAATCCTATATGCTCTGCAAAAGAAATTTAAGACAAAAATTAAGTAAAATAACTTTCAGCTTGAGTTGGTTTTTGGACATAAAAATGGAACATTATTAAAATTTTAATTTAAAAATGAACATTTTATGTCAGGTATATCATTTAGCAACAATGCAAAAATGTACATTCAAATAGATTAGTTATTCAGAAAAATATTACAGAAAAAAAGGTATATATCAATTTTATTTCTTTTACTATAATCACTTTTTAATGTCCCAAACTTCCTAAATTCAGGTTTTTCTTCTATGGCACCCCATATGAATAGATTATTCCCAAATGATTTAATTTCTCTCAAACTCCTCCAACTATAAACTAATCCATTCTGACACAAAGCAGATTAGTGGTTGCTTGGGGATATGAGGTGGGGAGGGGCAGTGGGATGGATTACAAAGAGCAGAGGAAAAATTTGGGGTGTGGTAGTTATTTTCATGATCTTGACTGTGGTGATAGTTTCACAGATGCACAAATATGTCAAAACTTAGCAACTGTGCACTTATGCACATCCAGTTTATTGTATGCCAATTATACTTTAATAAAACTACATAATAGTAAAAAAAAAAAAACCCTTAGGAAAAAGTAGTTAACCAACTGGAAGGTCTACGGAATTGCAGATTTAGAGTCCACATCCATAGTGATTTCAATTCAGTGGGTCTGACTGAATTCAGTGGGTTGACTGGAACCCCAGGTGGTCTGATATGGACTGCAGTACTAATTCCAAGTCTAACCTGACTCACCACAGTGATTAACCATGGGTCTATTTCCTGCAGCTTTTCATATGGGGCATTAATGGATGCTCTAGATCAGGCCACATGTTCCTAAAAGCCTGTTACAGCTGCTGGAGGGGGGGTGGGGTGGAGTGTACAGTGGCAAGGTTACATGATTATAATAAGTGTTACAGTTAAGGGGAAATTTATTTTCAAGTTTGTAAGGTCACTGTGTATGCCATTATACTTGGTGGTCCCCATTCCTCCTCACAGAGGACTTACACCTGAGGCCACCCTAGGTTCTGCAAATCTTAGGTCCCCCCACCCCCACCCCCACGGAATGAAAAGCTCCCGTGAGGAAGCAGAGCCTGGGGTCAGCTGTGCATTCTCTCTCAGCCTGCACCTGGAGGGGGAGGAGAGGGACTCACAATCCCTTTCTCTCTCTCACAAGAAATTTGGGCTCAAAGAAAGCCAGAAATGGATCTAAGAAAATTCTTTTTGGATGTGTGCTAGCCCATCGCTTAGTGAACAGAATAGATTGTTACAATGCATCCCCTTTAATCTTTACAGACAAAACTTTTTTAGAGTTACTTTGTACCTATGCTTCAATAATAAAATAAGGATTTGTAAATGAAGGATTTGTAAATGATGGATTTTTCACCTTGTAGAAACAAGTACTGAGGGAATGTCACACAATATGTAGGTCACAATATGTATGCACAACTCCTTCAATTCTCTTCTTGGTTCCTCCTGCCAGAGTCAGCAGGAGGAGAGGGAGGCAGGGGAATAGGAGTGGGCTGTGCTTGGAGGGAATAATTAGAAAAACAAATTAATAGATTTTGATGACCTAGACAAAAATACAAAATTACAACAAATGTCTTAAGATGAGGGGGTGGGGTGCACAAAGGCTGCTCTCCAGTCAGACTACACAGATGCTGACCCTGCCACTTACTGGCTGTGAACATGAACAAGTTACTAAGTCACTGTGCCTTGGTTTTCTCACAAGTAAACGAGGACAATAGTGCCCATTACTTAGTGATACTGTAGACAGGAGGCAACTAAGAACAGTTCCTGGCTCACAATAAACATGATAAATATAACTGCTGTCTTTATTCTCCTAAAAAGTATTTGTATAAAGTTGTACATAAGATGTACAATATAACTGTAAATATAATTACTGATTAGTAAGTCTGCTTAAGCTTTTTGTGTATAATTGCTTTTTTCTCTTAGGTTAGAGTTTTTAAAACTTTCCCTCAGATTAGACTTCCTTCCTTCCTTCCTTCCTTCCTTCCTTCCTTCCTTCCTTTTCTTTGAGACAAGGCTGGCCTTGAACTATGTAGCTCAGGTTGGGCTCTCACTCATGGCGATCCTCCTGCATCCTCCCAAGTGCTGAGATTATAGGCATGCACTGCTACACTCAACTTGTCAGATTAGACTTGTCAAAAATTAGACTATTTTACTCATTTTTAATTAATGATTTAAAACTTGTACTGTCTGTATTATTTGAATAATGTAATAACACAAATTTCTCTATTTTTACCTTGTTTTTCTAGTTTTGTTATACTCTTGCTTCATTTACTTTCATTCTTTTTAAAAAATTAATTTTAAAAATCTAAGCATCAGAATTTATACTGATCTATAGTGATTTCATTGGTATTTACTTCTACACAGTTTTTCTCTTGATTTTTTTGTAGCACAACATACATAATATTTACTATTTTTAAGTTTATAGTTCAGTATCATTAATTACATTCACACTATTGTGTAACTATCATGACTACATATTTACAGATTTTTTTTTCATTTTCACAAACTAAAATTCCTTATCCATTAAACAGTAACTCCTTTCAATTCCCTGGGTGACCACCATTCTACTTATCTCTAAGAATTTGACTATCCTAGCTGTAATATATGAGTGAAACCATACAATTGCTGTCATTTTCTGGAAAACAAAACAAAACAAAAAAACAGGCCTCCTTTCCCTATTGCTGATAAGAGGGGGAAAATATCATTCAGTCTCTTACCATTGATCATATTAGTTGTGAGTTTTGCATAAATTGTCTTTGTGTTGAAGTAGTTTCCTTATTCATAATTTGTTGTGTTTTTTTTTAAATCATGACAGTCTAGTCAAGTGCTTTGTTTATATCAATGAGATAATCACTGTGGTTTTCTTACCCCTTCATTAATGTGGTAAATTATAGTGACCGACTTTTGTAAAATGTTAAACTATCCTTGCATTCCAGGAATACATATTATTTAGAGCATCATCCTTTCAACATATTTCTGAATTTGGTTTCCTGACATTTTATTGAGCATTTCTGCATTAACAAGAGATACTTGGAATACAGTTTTCTTGTACTGTCTTTGGCATTGGTATTGTGGTATCACTGACATACAGAATGAATTACAAAGTGTCTCTTCTTCTTCAAATTTTGGAAGCGTTTGAGAAGAGTTGCTGTTAATTCTTGTTTGGGAGAAGTCACTCATAAAACCATCTATCTCATCTGGGGCTTTTCTATGTTGAGAGGTTTCTGATTGCTATCTCAGTCTCCTTACCCAGTTATAGATGTATTCAGGTTTTGTTTTTTCATGATTTAGTATTGGTAGGTTGTATATTTCCAGAAAATTGTTCATTTCACCTATGCTGACTTATTTGTTGGTATACAACTGTTCATTGTAATCTCGTAATACTTTACATTTTGGCAGTAGTCTGCTGTAATAGTAATGGTAGCAATGTCCCCTTTTTAATTTCTAACTTCATTTATTTGAACTGCACCTCTTTTCTCTGAATCAGTCTAAAGGTCAATTTTCTTGACATTTTCAAAAAATCTATTATTAGTTTAATTAGTTTTCTTTATTTTTCTATTCTCTTGATTCTAATCTTTATTTCTGTTTCTTTTGCTAGCTTTGGGTTTAGTTTTTTCTTTTTTTCCCCCTAGCTCTAAAAGGTGGAACATTAGATTACTGAGCTGAAAATCTTTCTTCTTTTTTAATGTACTCACTGATAATTACAAATTTCCCTTAGCTCTTCTTTCATTTATCCTGTAAGTTTTAATATGTTGTATCTTCATTTGTCTGAAAGTATTTTCTAATTTTCTTTGGTTTTTCCTCTTTGACCCTTTAGTGGCTGAAAAGTGTGTTGTTTCGTTTCCACACATTTGGGACAGTTTTTGACTTAAAGACTATTTTGTGTAATAATATAACTATCTCTATTCTTTTTTAGTTAATATTTGCATTGAATCTCTTTTTTTCTATCCTTTCACTTTCAACCTATGCATGTCCTTAGATCTAAACTGAATCTCTTACCAATGGTGTATAGTTAGTTGGAACTGCTTTTTAAATCTGTTCTGGAATCTTTATTTTTTGATTTGGGAGTTCAATCCATTGACATTGAAAGTAATTAGAGATAGGGAAGGACTTACTTTTGCCATTTATTTGCTTCCTGTGTGTCTCATAACTATTTTGTCTCATTTTCTCAGTTACTCTCTTCCTTTAAATTCAATTGATTTTTTTTTTTATTTTGTACCAGGGATTGAACTTGGGACCTTGCGCTTGTGAGGCAGGTGGTGGAACCACTGAGCTAAATCTCCGGCCCTCAGTTGATATTTTAGTGACACACTTTTACTCCTCTTGGCTCTTTTTATGTATACCCTACACATATTTACTTTGTAGTTACCCTGGAAGCAATAACATATATCGTAAAATTCTAACAATCTGTATTAAATTGATACCAATTTACCTTCAGTTGTATTTATAATTTCTTCCTACACAGCTCCAAGCACATCTTTGTATTATTGATGTAACAAATTACATCTTTATATACTGGCATATCTATAAATTATTTGTCTTTTAAATCTTGTAGAAAATAAAAAGTAGAATTTTAAGCCAAATTACAATAATATTGATATTTCTTATTTGTCCCTGTACTTACCTTTGCTGGAGAACTGTACTTTTATATGGCTTTGAGTCACTATTTGGTGTCTTTTCATTTTAAATTGAAGATATCCCATCAGTGTTTCTTCTAGTGTAGATCTAGTGGTAAGGCACACCCTCAGATTTTGTTTAGGAATATTTAATTTCTTCCTCATTTTTGAGGGATGTTGCCCAATATTAAATTCTCAATTGAACTTTTTTTATTTGATTTTGATTGACAGGTTTTTTTCTTTATATATACCATTACACTGCTTTCAGGACTGCAAAATCTTTGCTAAAAAATCTGCTGTTAAATTTACTGAAGAGTCCTTCTACGTGATGTGTTGTTTTTCTCTTGCTACTTTTAAGATTTTTTCTTTGCCTTTGATTTTTGAGAGTTTGGATATAATATATCTAGGTGTGAGTCTTTGGATTCACGCTACCCAGATCTGTGGACTTTCTTAGATTCCCATACCAATGTTTTCCCTCAAATTTGGGAAGCTTTTCAATAATTATTTCTCTCAATAACCATTTTCCTTTTTCTCTTCTGAGAACACTATAATATGTAAATTGGCTCATTTGAGTTTATTTCATAAGTCTTTTTGGATGTTCAGTTTTCTTTCTTTTTTTATTTTCAGACTTGATAATTTCAAATAATCAGTCTTTGGGCTTGCTGATTATTTCTTCTGCCTATTTGAGTCTGGGTTAAACCACTCTAGTGAATTTTTCAAATCCAAAGTTAAACATCAGATTCAAAATTTCTGTATTCACAGTCCCCTTCCCTTTCTTCCTTCCTTCCTCATTTCCTTCCACTCTCTAATATTCTCATTTTGCTCATATATCCTTTTCCTGATTTCCTTTTAGTTCTTTCTCCATGTTTTCCTTTAGCTCTTAAGAATACTTAAGAAAGCTGTTTTAAATTCTGTTTCATAAGTCCACTGTCTGATTTCTTCAAGGATAGTTTCTAGAGATTTTGTTACCTTAAATAGGTCACATTTTTCTGTTACAACTTTGTAACAGAAAATACTCCTTATTGTCAAATATTTGTAAAGGATTTTTTAAAATGACTGTAATTTTAATATATATCTTAAACGCTAGATCTCATAAATCTAATCCACCCAAATGTGGTCCTATAACTTTTAATATACATTATAAATGCTAGATTCCATAAGTCTACTACCCCCAATGTGGTCTTTGTTGATAATTACTATTTCAAAAAACAGCCACCTCTTCCAGTTTATGCAGACTAAGGTAAAAGACCTTCACCAATTACAAGGGTGAATCCTAAAACCTTAGTAGTAGCTTAGGCTGGAGGCTTCAAATTGTCTCAGTTCACTTCTGGGTATATATCCTGCTGGGATGTGCGTGCGTGTGTGTGTGTGTGTGTGTGTGTGTGTGTGTGTGTGCGCGCATTCAGAGTTCCCTATATACCTGATTGCTTTTAAATGTCCTCCCAAAGAGATTCACACCAGATTCTTAAGGCTTTACGTGTTCTATTACATTCCTTTTCCCTAGCCCTTGCCCAGGTGTCCAAAGCTATACAGCTCTACTGAAGCTTTCGTGTTTCACAGAGTCCACTACTGACTTTGACAGTGTCTACCAGCCCAGGATCCAAGTAATGCCACCATTTCTACCTTTGTGCTGGGTCCCGTAAGACAGAAATCAGTCCCTTGGGAAGTTCACAGATAGGTCAAAGGTTGTACAGGAATTCTGCCTGTGCTTTCTGCCTGAGGGAGGCACCAAGAATAGGCCACCTCCTCTCAGCTGTAATGCACATGGAAGGGTGGGACAAGGATGAGTAAAAGCATTATAAAACTTCCCATGGTTTTGAATGGCCTGAATTTCCCATGGTTTGACCTTGGGGAGTTCACTTGGTCATTGGAGAACTCTGACTGGTTTATAGAGTTTCTATGAAGTTATTTTGGTCAGTCTCCAGTTGCTTTTCTAATGCTACCAGGAGGGAACGAGAACTTGAAAGTTTCCTAGTTCACAATCCCATTAATAATCACCCTTCTATTTTTAAATGAGTTATATAAAAATATACTTCAACATTTCTATGTGGCTAGATTTTATCAGTTACACATTTATTGTTATTTTCTAGGCTTTTAATATTTATTGGAGTCATGGAATCTAGCTTTTGTGATTTCTATGAAAATGTATGATCATTTAAAAAATGTTTACAAATGTTTAAAAAGAACATTTTCTTTTGTTATAAAGTTACATATATTTATTAAACTATGCTGGATAACTGTTATTCAAATAATTTACTTATTTTGCCTAGTTGATCTGTTAATTTCTGAGAAAGTAACATGAAATTTCCCACTATGATTGTCCACTTTTTATCATGAAAGTATTGGCTTGATAAGTTATGACTAGTACATTTTTTTGACGGATTATGCCCCACTTTGTTTTGCTTAATGTTTTTGTCTTGATTCTATTAAAATTTTTTGATATTAATATCACCACTCATTACTGAATTTTGTTACCTTTTTGATTAAATTTATTTTATATTTTATTTTCAACCTTTCATGTCTTTTGTATTTTACATATATTTCATAATAAGCATAAACTTGAGTCTAACTTTTCTGTTTCATTCGCTTTTTCTTTTTGTTAAAGAGTTTAATTCATTCAGATTTTTGTTTGCCTTTATTTCTGACACATTGCTATGTTTTGTGTTTGCTATGCTGAATTTTTCTTCCCAAGACTCTATTCCCCATCATTAACTGCACTAGTCATATTTCATTTTTAACTTTTAGAAGTTTCATTTAGAAGTACGACACTTAATTCTCAATGTTTCTCAAAGTGGAGATAAGGATCAATTATATCAGTTACACTGGACATTTAAAAAAATTGTGGTAAAATATATGTACACAAGAGTGACCATTTTAACTACTTTTAAGGGTATGGTTCACAGCATGAAGTAAATTCTCATTGTTTTGTAACCATTATAGTATCCACCCTTACACATTTTTCAGCATTCCAAAATTAAACTTTGCACCCATTACACAATAACTCCCAATTCTTCCATCCTCCTATTCCATGTTAACAACTAGTTTATTTTCCATCTCTTGAATTTGACTATTCCAGGTACCTCATATAGGTGGAGTCATAAAATTATTTATCCTTTTGTGTTTGGCTTATCTGTTCTAGCAGAAAAATATTCCATTGTACACATATGCTGGTACTTTAGCCATTCATTTTTGCAAGGAGGCATTTGGGACACCTCCATGTCCCAGCTACTATGAATACAGGTGCTATGAATGTGAGTAACAAATATCTGTCCAAGTTCCTTATTTCAATTCTTTTGGGTAGGTACCCAGAGTAGCAGTAAAACTGCTGGATCATACGATAATATATGTTTCACTTTTTGAGGACCCATCACATTGTTTTCCATAGTGGCCACACCATTTTACATTCCATCAGCAAAGCATAAGGGTTCCAATTTTTCCATGTGATCGCCAAGACTTGTTGTTTTACTAACACTCATCCTAATATATGTAAACTGGCATCTCACTGTAGTTTTCACTTGTATTTCCCTAATGATTAGTGATGTTGAGTATCTTTATGTCCTGCGTATCATCTTTGGAGAAATGTCTATTGGAGTCTTTTGCCCATTTTTTATTTGGATGTATTTTTATTGTTGAGTTTTTAGAATTCTTTACATATTCTAGCTACTATAAATGCCTAATCAAATACATAATTTGTAAATTTTTTTCATTCTATGGAGTCCCTTTTTTATTCTGTTAATAGAGTCCTTTGATGTAGAATCTGGAGTATTTTAAAAATGTAGATAATAAAGTCACATTGCAGACCTTTAGAATTAGAGTACCTTGAAAGTAAAGTCTGATTATCTGTGTTTTTTGTTTTTTTTTTTTTTGCACCAGGGATGAACTCGGGTCCTTGCACTTGCGCAGCAGGTGATGAAACCACTGAGCTAAATCCCCGGCCTGATTATCTGAGTTTTTAAACAGCATATGAGGTGATTACTAACCTTATTTACTTAGATGTATGTACGTGTTTACAGTATGCATATATGTATACATGTATATGTCTATGTATGTATGTATGTATGTATCCATTGCAATACTAAGAATTGAACTCAGGGCCTCATACATGTTAGGTGAGTGTTCCACCATTGAACTACACCACAATAATTATTATTTTTTTTTGGTACCGGGGATTAAACTTGGGTCCTTGCACTTTTGAGGCAGGCGCTGGAACCACTGAGCTAAATCCCCAGCCCTATTCATTTTTTTTTTTTTTTTTTTCACTTTGAGATAGGCTCTCTAAGTTGCCCAGACTGGTCTTGAGCTTGGTGAGCCTCCTACTTCAGTCTCCAGGCTAGTTGAGATTATAGGTATACACCACCATGCCCAGCTACTTCATTATTTTAGTTGTTGCCCATTAATTTTTTTGCTAGCATTCAAAAACATTTTGGAGCATAAATTTTGAAAACTAATTAGGATACCTTAGTTTTTTTCCGAGGAAAGAAAAATTCTAGGTTTTACCCACAACCTTGATGTTTTATTAAAATGACATAGAATTTTATTTCTTGTTTTTATACCAAGCTTTCATATTTTAGAGAATTCTTTCTTTATAACTGCAGTTAAGTGTCTTAGCCACAGACTCAATAATTTTTTAGACAACTATAAATATCATAACTTTCTTTGTGACTGATTTTTGTATATTTTGGCTTTTCTTTATATACATTTACAATTAAAATGTGGAATTAGGCGAACTGTATTGGGGAGATAGTTTAGGGGTTTCTATGCAGGCAACGGGTTTATCTAACCACTTCCTCTCTTTGTGTCCCATGAAGATCTGGGATCACTTCAAGTTTGACACACTTATAATCTAGATCCAATGTCAATTCTAGGAACTTTTCTACAGCAGACTGCCCACTTTCTATAAAATTATCGAATTATTCTTTCAGCTTCAATGAAGGAGCACTTGTTATAGATAACCTCTCATTAAATATGAGGTGTGAGAGGGAAGTTACATTAATCAATTAACTTCACACAAGGATACAATCTGGTCTACTCTCATGTCCTCTGGCTGCTAATCTTATGCTGAGACTCTTTCTCTTTCCTGCACACTCTGGATTGTAGCTTCTCTGTTGATTTCTTTTCTTTTTTTTTAAATTCTATTTTATTTATTTTTGATTCTAGGGATTGAAGGAAGGTGTGTTAAATTTTTAATGCCAGATTTTCCACAAAGAACTCATGAGCTTTCTATGTAAAATCTCTGCACACTAATAAGGAACCAACCAATCACTCAGGTTTTTTCTCTTTTGGTAGTGGACATTTCTTGATCACACAGCTTCTATTTGTTTTCTATCTTCAAGGAATTTCACAAAATGACTCATCAACCGGTAGTGAACTGTCCTATTTTATTTTAGTATTACAGATTTGTTTTTTCTTTAGTCATTTCTGTTATAATAATGGGGTTGAGAATGACTATTATTGTTCTGCTATTTGAATTTAGAGGATCAGGGTTATCTTAGAAGCTTTCCCATCTCTTCTTTAGTCCTAGTATAAGCAACCTAAAAAATTAAGGAGTATTTTTAGACTAAAAGAATTTGCAGATCACTTTAAATTTAGTCAGTATTATACCTGTCAATGGCTTGAAGATCATTAGCTGGATTCCAAGTAGGATCAAATAATATAACAACATTGGCACCAATGAAATTGAGGCCTAGTCCGCCAGCCCTGGAAAAAACAGAAAAGAGCTCATTACAAAAGCATAAACTGCTGTACTACAGCTCAACTGAGCCAAGTTTCTGCAGCCAAAACAGTAAATCATACATTAACATCATAAAACCTGGGTAATTAAAGCACAAATAAGGTAGGTATAGCACATTCTTTTCTACTACTCTAGAATATGTTTAAAAGAAATGATCATTTGAGCAGACACAAATAGGTTGTGCTAGTTTTTATAATTTTTGGATATTTGAATATTTCTGTAAGATTTTCCCACATAATTTAAAAAAACTGTTAGTATATTTCAGCTACATAAAATAATACAGTGGTACCTTAGTTTACAAACTTAATTTGTTTTATAATTTTGGGAAAGATGGCTGCATTTGTGTTTATGTAGGGAAGATGGCTGTGTTCATGTTTGTCACCCGATGTAGAGTTTAAGAACAGAATAGCTCCACTGGAAAATTTTATCTTTTACAAAAGAATTTTCACGAGTTTTTTTGTGGTACCAGTGATTGAACCCAGGGCCTCACACCTGCTAGTCAAGCACTATACAACTGAGCTAAATCTCCAGCCCTTTTAAAATTTCATTTTGAGCCAGGTCTTGTTCAGTTGCCTGGGCTACTCTCAAATTTGCTGCTCTCCTGCCTCACCCTCCTGAGTAACTAAGGATTACAAACTTACACCAAAATGTTGGCTTAATATCAGTTTCATAAAATCTATACCATAAAATAAAAAAGAACAAGTATCTTTCACTGTATAAAGCTAGTATTGTCCTGATCCACAATACCAAAGCCAAACAATGTGAAAAAGAAAAAGAAAACTATATATCAGTATCTCTCATAAACTTGACACAAAAATTCTCAAAAAAGTATCAGTAAATCCAATAGTATATAAAAATAATTATATATTACTGCTGGTAGGTTTTTATTGCAAAATTACAAGGCAAGTTCAACATTTGAAGCCAATCAACCTAAAGAAGAAAAATCACATCATATCAATGGGTGTTGAGAAAGTATTTGATGAAATCCAGTACCAATTCAGAATAATAATTAAAAAAAAAGCTCTCAGGAAATTAGAAATTGAGAAGAAATTCCTCGATTCAACAAAGAACATTTACAAAGAAGCCATAACGAATCCCACATTCATAAGTAAAAGGCTGAATGCTTTAAGTCCAGGGATGAGATGATTATGTTCTTGCTCATCACTCTTAACAAAATACTACAAGTTCTAACTACTGCAGTAGACAAGAAAAAAAAAAGATATTCAGATTAGGCAGGAAAAAAACTAAACTGGCATTACTTGAGGATGAATATCTATGTAAAAAATCTCAAAGAATCTATGGGAGGAAAACTTGCTAGAAATAACAAGTAACTTCAGCAATGTTGGAGGGTATAAGATTAACCTAACCCACCCCCCAGAAAAACAGTATTTGTACATACAGACTGAATATTCCTTATCTGAAATGCTTGGGACCAGAAGTATTATAGACTTAGAATTTTTTTCTGATTTTAGAATATTTGCATTTAAGAAGATATTCCAGAGATGGAAGCCAAGTCTAAACATGAATTCATTTGTTTCAAAACTACCTTACATATATCTTGAAAGTAATTATATTACATTTCATAATTTTGTACATGATGACAAGTTTGCCCATGACATCTGAAGGAGCTAAGAGGGATTTTTTTTCCCTTATGCTAAATAAACTGGGTGTTGTGAATCTGTTTTGACTGCAACTTGTCACATGAAATCAGGAGTGGAATTTTCTACTTGTGATGTCATACTAGATTTGGGAGCATTTGTGTTTCAGCTTTTTGGATTAAGGATGCTCAACCCATAAAACATTAAATATGTGGAAATCAAAATTTAAAAACATAATACCATTTACAACCACACCAAAGAAAACAAAATCATTAAATATAAAGACAATAAAACATGTACAGGATTTATATGTTTAAAATTACAAAATGTTGATTAAAAAGATCAATGCAGATTTAAATAGGAATATTCACCATGTTTATGGATTGGAAGGCTCAACATAAAGATGTCAATTATCTCCAAATTGAGTTGTGATACAATTCCTATCAAAATCATGGCAAAGCTATTTTTTGTAGATATAGGTAAGCTTATTTTAAAATTCATAAAGAAAAGTATAAGTCACAGAATTGCTAATACAGTCCGGGGGGGGGTAAATAACTTGGAAGAATCACTTTACTTATAGCAAAAAGACGCTGCATATTCTCTATCCCCACTAAGAAGAGAACAAGATGAGCAACATCAATGGTGACTTTATAATGAGCTGCATCTTATACTTTTCTGGAGTCAGAAGGTTCTTTTCTCCATATATTTCTTCTCCTGATTCCACTCATGTAGTCACTCACTCATCAAAGTCAAAGCCATCCTAGATATCACTTTTTCTTCTGCATCACTACTCCCCTTTCCACTACGAGACAATCAATATTAATTCAGACAAGTTTATCTTGAAAGTGTTTATCTATGAGTCCATTCTCCTTTCCTCTTACCACTGTCTTACGTCAAACCGTTTATATTGACTTATTCATTGGCCTCCAGTGATCTCTTACCTAAGACTTGAATCCATTCCTACTTTACACAAAAATTATTTTAAATATATAATAAAAAAATACTAAGTGTGACTGTCCTCTGAAAATTTTAAAACCCTAAGTTCCTACTGACCAGAGACCAACTCTGTAGGCCCCAATGACCAGGCCCATCTTCTCTGCAGCTGGCATGATTCCAATCATTCTTGATCTTTAACCAAAGAACCACCAAAATACTAAACTGCCTCCACACATTGCCTTCAGATAATTTTCTTTTCTCTCTTCCTTGCCTGGTTAACTTTATCCTTCTAGCATCATTTATAAATTTTGAACTGAGTATTTCTCTTCTCTCTGCTTCCTCCTACTCAGCATTTACCACTTATATGAAAGCCAAAAGTTTATTTTCAAGCAATTTGATCTTTGGTTAAGATACATAGGGAATAGAAGCCAACAGAGATATATTTTTGATAGTTTCTATTAATATGAAATATTACTTACTGGTTTTGTTGAATTTATTTTTCTGTCAGCCAAAACATTAAAATACTCATTCCTCTGGAATGAAGTCTTTTCTAAAGAAAAGGTATCTTCTGAATATATATAATGTTTGTCTACTAAGTTTTAGATTCTAGTGTCCTGCAGAGCTAGCTTCTTAGATTTTACATATTTTGTGACTGTGATCTTTCCATATTTTGAATTTTCTGGTCTACAATCCCTATATTTAATAATTATTTTATAAGGATGATAAATTTTGTACTTTTTCATCTCTTTAAAAAGCTTTTGAACAGCAAGAGAAACCACCAATAGAGTGATGAGCATGGGAAAAAATTTTACCAGCTATTCATCAGATAAAAGACTATTATCTAGAAAGAACTTAAAAAATCAGATCCCTCAAATTTAAAGACCCAATCCAAAAATGGGCACCTGAAATGAAAAGACACTTCTCAGATGAAGAAGTAGAAACAGCAAATATATGAAAAAACATTCAACATCACTGGTCATTCATGAAATGCAAATTAAAACAATGCTGAGATTCCATCTCATTCCAGAAAGAATGACTGCTATCAAGAAATCAACCAATAACAAATGCTGGTGGGGCTGTGGGGAAAAATGAACTCTTCTACCCTGTTGGTAGAGGAGTGTAGACTGGTGCAACCACTGTGGAAATCAGTGTGGAGATTTCTCAAAAAATTAAAACTAGAGGTTCAATTCAACTCAGCTATTCCTCTTCTTGGTATCTTTCTGAAAGAATTAAAAGCATCATACCACAGCGATATATGCACACCCATGTTAATAGCAGCACACTGCGTAATTGCTAAATCTTGGAAACAGCCCAAATGCCCAACAACCAACAAGTGGATAAACAAGATGTGTTTTTTTATACAACGGAACACTACTCTGCCATAAAAAAGGATGAGCTTCAAACATTTATAGCTTAATGGATGGACTCTTAAGTGAAATAAATTGGATCAACATGTTTGAGTGCTCCGTTGTTTCTCTGGTGTAAGAAACCGAAAGTGGAAATAAGGACTAAAATTGGGAGAGATTGAGTCAGTAGCATCCCAAAGTTGTGGGTTTCTTCCTATTCTGGGCAAGAAGGAGAGGACATCCCTGTCTGGGATTGAATGAATGTTTGAGACTTTGCCTAATGAGAAAGACATCTTTGGAATGGTATTTCCTAAGTCATTGGTGAGAATCCACACAGATGACTACATGGGGGGTGTGTTTAAGAACGGCGGCTTTGAAATATTGGTGGTCCCAGTGCCTGGTTATCTACCCAAAGGCCTACATTTTACCTTTTTTTAACATCTACTTAATCTGGCAGTCTGAACCCTTTCCCCCAACTGAACTCTGAATTTCATACTCTGAAAAAATATCCCACAGGACTGGGCTCCATAACAGTCTATTTTCCTTCTAATCTATCTAAACTTCTACAGTGGCTATCTTATGTAAAATAGAGTAAAAATTTATTGTACAGTTTCTATTAAATGTTAAAGAAAAAAAAGAAGATAGAGAAATAGGAAGTACAAAGAAGTTCTAATAATTCCCCAAATAATATATTCTGAGGTTTCAAAAATATTTCAATATATATGCTAATTTGTTTCATTTATACTGCTAGGTCCTCTTACTTCATTGAAAAGAAAGTTTTGTGCTATTATCTTTTTGTTTCTTTTTTGTAAGAGACTTTTTTGTGTATGACTTGTACTCTAATCTAACAAGTACTTCTGGCCATTCCTTTAAGATTATGGTACAGTGTATTAACTAATGTTATTCTTTAATCTGTTATGAAATTTTGCTTTATTTTTTCATAAAAGAAAATTTTAAAAAAATTTTATTAATATTTACTTGTATTACATTGAAATAAAGTTTTAAAAAGAAATTTGTACTTTTTCAAAGGCAAAGCAAAATATCCAAAAACAAAATGTTTTTCTTTTTCATCCTGTCTCAAATCATTCTCTGAGGTTTCATATTGCCGATTTTCCCTTGTCAGCTGCCTAGGCTGAGTTAACTCACACGTAAATAATGCTTTACACTGGACACAATAATAATCTCCCCAGGCTGGGGATTTAGCTCAGTGGTTCTGGTGCCTGCCTCGCAAGCGCAAGGTCCAGAGTTCGATTCCTGATACCAAAATAATAGTAATAATAATAATAATCTCTCCTATAATTTCTATAAAAATGGTAAGATATTAATATTTCCTCTATATATCAGGAACTAGGCAAGATATTTTCATATAAACTGGTTCTTCATCCTCAGGACAACTCTATGAGCTAAATATTATCTTCATTTTAAAGATAAGGAAATTAAGAATCAGAAAAATTAACCTATTGAAGTTCATCCTAAGTGGCTAGGATCTGGATTAAATACTGTACAATCATCCTGAGTACAATGCTGTTATGGTTTGTGTTTAGATGTCCCCCCAAAGCCTCATATGGATGAGGTGGGGCTTACTTTTCAGAGGTCACTGAATCTGTAATGTGTGATGCTGGGATTAAGGGTGTGTGATTACCAAACCACTATACTTGAGTGATTGATTTCCTACCACCCTAATGCTGGTAGTCTGAATAAGATAAAAGGGGCACAAAGATGCTATTAAGTTCTCTTGTTGTTTTTGCTGTCTTCCACCACCATGACTGTTTGTCCCCCTGCCACCCTGCCTTGGACCTAGCCGATAATGGACTGAAATCTCTACAAACTGTAACTCAAATACATCTCTCCCCCTTTAACGTGGGGTGTTGGGTACTTTGTCTCGGCAATGAGAGAAAAATAACCAAGATAAAATCTGGTAACAGAGAAGTGGAGTCTTGTTTTGACATTACCTGGCCATGTGGCTCAAGAGCCTTTAGAACTGGTTTTTTGCAGATGCCTTACTGAAGAAGGAGCGCTGGAACACCTTAGGCTGTTCTGTATGGGAAATTCTGGTCAGAGCTCAGAAGAGGAGAAAGCAGGTAAAGATCAGGCTTGGGAGGTTTCTGCTGGGAAGAAGGATTGCACGGGCTGCTGCACTCCACAAATGTGTGTTATGGCATAGCAGTAAGTTTGTCTGCATTTTGCTCATGTCCAGAGACTCTGCCTGAGACAGATAAAAGCAGGGAACTAATGAATCTGGCAGAAGAAATTTCAAAGCAGTCTAATGTTGAGGCGGTGGCATGGCTACGGTTGGAGAATTTTAGCTAGATTTATGTTGAGAATCAAGAGCAGAGGCCAGCAGAATGATTTAAAATGTTTTTTGTTTGGACAGAAAGGAAGTTCCAGTAAAGCTGTGGACTGCAAAGACAGGGACAAAATCTTGACTGCTGAGAAGGAACAGAATAGAAAAGATGGCCTGAGGGCATCAAAGAAGCAGCAGGACTCCACCCTTTGCAGCCTCAGAGGAAAGCTGCAAGGACTGGCCCAAGAGAGAAGCTGTGGGAGCTACAGCCATCTGCAGTGCCTTAGGGGCGGAGCCACCCAAGCCCTTTGGAGTTCACAACTTGCCATAAATTGGGATTTAATGTTTGCTCTGGGGGGTTGGACTAGCTTTGGTCCCATTCCTACATACCCGTATTTGTAACTTTTGGAATGAAAATGTCTATTTTGTGACACTGAATGTTGGAAGTGTTTAACTTTCTTTTCATTTGTACAGGGGCTTGCAGCTAAGAATTTGCCTTAAATTCCAGAGACTTTGGACTTGGATTTCTCAGCAATGCTGAAACTGTTTGGACTTCTGCAACTCTTGGAGATGGACTAAATGCTTTTTTGTATAAAGGGATTTTTATGCATCTTTGGGGGGCCAAGGGCAGAATGTTATGGCTTGTGTTTAGATGCTCCCTCAAAGCTTCATAGTGTCTTAGGTGGGACTTTTTCAAAAATGGCTGAATCTAGAGTGTGTCATTGATTAAAGGTGCAATGCTAGGCCCAAAGGCACTAGGATTAAGGGTGTGAGAGCTACTGCCCTAAGTCTGAATAAGATAAAAGGGGCAGGAAGAGGCTGTTAAGGTCCCTTGTTGCTTTTCCTACCCTGCACATGTCATGTAGCTTCTCCTCTGCAATGCCTGTTTGCCAGCCCTGCCTGGCAGCCAGTAGATTATGAACTGAAGCCTCTACAAACTGTGAGCGAATAAACCTTACCCCATTTAACTTTGGGTGTCAGGTATTTTGTCTCAGCAACGAGAGAGAAAAGTAACACACATGCTCAACAGAAACTGAAACTTGTCCTTTGGAAAATTACTTATTAGTGATGATAGTATAAAGATGTCACCAAGAATTGAAGTCAAAGAAAGAATGTGGGATAGGGAGAAACTTTTGGAAAGGACAAAAAGAATGGCTTAGTATAAATGTGGATGGGATTTAGAAGTCAAGCAAGTGGACAAATTAAAGGCTTATTATTTAATAAATGTAATCAACTGCTCCAGTTACCTTCTTTGATGATAAAGTTAGATATGAATTCACCTCAGATGCCCTTTACTAGCCAGAGAAAAAGATTCTGCAGTCTTCTAAGAGATTATGAAATTAGAAGTGAGGCCTGACTGAGTTTAAAGCAGAGGCAAAGGCACAATACAAGAAGAAAAAAAAAATCCCTAAACTTTATCTGTGGAGATGAGATGATTCTATGATGATAATACAACTCATAAGTCTACTTTTAAACCTGTTACTCTGTTCTTACATGGATAATGACAAAGGGTTAATCCTCAAAGCAATAAAACCTTTTCAAGCTGAGTACTTATCTTGAGATAGAAACCTAATGACCATGCAGGTGATTGGTTCCTTAGTTCCTTCACATTCTATTCCATCTCACAATGCCGGGGATTGAACCCAGGGCCTTGCACATGCTAGGCAACCATTGTATCACTGAGTGATACCTTTGGCCCCTTCTCTACATTCTATTCTTGTTCCAAATAAAAATATCAAAAAGTATACCATAAATATATCTCAATGCTCCACAAAAATGTCTTTAATAAATTCATATATATTTTTATATATTAAACATTATAAAGGGTTAAATATTCATTTAACAGCACTTCCAAGAAAACTTACATAATTGTAGAGAGATATCATGACAATAATAGGAAGGCTTAATGCAAGAATGCCTTATATATAACTTGGCATGCAAGAGAAAAACAATAGAGAAATAGAAAAAGAAAGCTATGTTGAAGAAATAATAAAAGAGCATTTTCCAGAGTTGAAAAAGAATATAAGTTTTCAGATTGTCTGGTACAGTAATAAACAACACTAAGACTCAAATACCAATGTGAACTTTCAGAATACTACAGATAAAGAAAAACTGAGTTCCCAAAGAAGATTAAGAATCAGATTGGCATTGGCATCTACTTAGCAACACTAAATAACAGAAGACAACATAACAAATAACAGAAGGCTGTAATGCATTCAAAGATCTGAGAGGAAACTAATTTCAATCAAGATTCTATAGGGAACCAAAGTATCAATTTAGTGAGAAGGTATATTTACTTTTCTTTTGCTGAGACAAAATACTCAACACCCAAAGTTAAAGGAGAAGTTTATTATGGCTCAGAGTTTGTAGAGTTTTCAGGTCACAGTTGGCTGGCTCCAAGCAGGGTAGCATGGTAAAGGGGCATCACAAAGGAGAAACAGTTCATGGCAGGCAGAAGGTGACGTACCAAAGAGCAGCAAGTGACAACTGACAAGCAGTGACCCTCTTTCTGTCCCTTACATCCTATCCAGGCTACCCACCCTTAAGGCAGATAGCACTCACACATAGTACAGGGCAGCCTTAATCCTAGCATCATATCATGAATCAATCCCAGCATCATATCCTTGATTCCAGCAGCACACACCCTAGATCCAGCCTCCTCTGAAAAACCTTACCTATGACTGCATGAGGCTTTGGGAGGACACCTAGATATAAGCCATAACACATCCCTTCAGCCATAACCTATAGTTACTTGACTAAATTTTCTAAGAAAACCATGAGTGAAACTAAGTGAAGATGACATGGGATGAAACCAAGTGATCATGACAAGTCAGAGATCCAGTGCAGACAAGCAGTGAAAGAAAGCTTCAAGATGATGGTATATTACCATGCCTAGAAAACAATCAGCCCAAACTGAAACCAAAAGATAAAAGGTTTCTGGAGGGAGATCTTCAGAATTGAGAGAACTCAACAGAAGAGAAAATGAAAATAAGAATTAGTAATATTTTCAGGTTTATTGTAAAGGGCAAAAATACATGGAGGGAAAACTGAGTAAGACAGTCATGATTAAAATATGAAGTAAACTAAACTATGCAAACATAAGAAATGAAATATTATAAAAGAGAACTAATTTAATTAATATTAAGACTAGACTCCATGAATTGGCTAAAAGATCACAAATACTCAGAGACATTATCTTAGTACTACTTGGCCCAGCATTAAACAATGTTTGCAAAATTGGTATAATGTAAAATGCTGGATTTTGGCCTCTAAATTTTAGAGCCAATATATGAACAAGTTGCAGGATTTACCCAAAACATTAATACTTCTGAAAAAGTAAAAGTTAAAATAGCTGACAGATAATACGAGCAGGTGACAAAAGTAGAAGGGTAGGTGTGTGATAATGTTAATACCACAAGGACTTAGAGGAGTACGAACACGGACTTAGAAGAGATGTAGAAAGTTAATGAGCCAAACATCATTAAAAGTTGGATACTTTTCAGTAAAACAAGGGAGCAAATCAAGAATAAAAGAGAGAATAGCATGGAATTGAAGAAAAATGGATCCAACACAGAAGAATAGTGATATAAAGTTAAAAAAATAGTTTACAGACAAATAATAAAAATAGCAAACATTTCGAGGAAAAGAAAGAATAGTAAAAGTAGACTAAATCTCCCTCTTTCATAAGACATTCCACACTGTATAAAGTTGACAGATTTAGATTTCTGACCAAGTAATGACTAATGCAAATGTGAAAACACTTCTGCTTCAGTAGAAGTTACAGTGGTATCTTGGTTCACGAACTTAATTCTTTCCACAATTCTGGTCACAAACCAAACTGGACGAGAACTGAATCAAATTTCTCCATAAGGTCAACATTGAACCTAAGCACTGAATTTGATTTGGTTCTCATCCAATGTGGGTTGTGACCAGAATCATGAAAAGAATTAAGATCGTGAACTGAGGTACCACTGTAAATGTAATCCACTGCAAAATGAGAAAAATGAATAATAATTGTACTTGTCTTTTGCAAAACACAGCTGAAGAATGTATTTATTATATTATTTAAGGTTATTTATGTAATGGCTTATGTAAAAAGTTACTTCTTGAATACAGTCACAGAAAAACCGAAGTTCCAAACTTCTTACCTGGCCTTGGGTGGGATGCCTTACAGAAGGCAAAGTCATATGATACAAATGGAAACCCCCAACCATCAGTCTCCAGAGGATTTCCACAGAAGAAGAAAGTCCTCCTGAAGGTAAGTTCAAAACAAAAAAAATACAAAATAGGTGAATAAATCACCTACCATATCCAAGAGCCAGAGGGGACACCAAGGAGAAGGCTTAGCATCCCAAAGTATAGAGGAGATAGAGCAAAAGTGCCATCCAAAAGGAGATTTCTTTCAAAGAGTGATTAAAATTACTAAAGAAATAAAAGAAAGGCTAGAAATTATAAAAATAGAATGCAAGTAAAATACAGTAGATTTGGAAAAAATAGGATTCTAAAATTGAAAAATATAGTTTTTAAAAATTAAAAATTCAACCGAGCAGTGGTGCATACCTGTAATTCCAGCTACTCAGGAAGCTGAGACAGGAGGATCACAAGTTCAAGGGCAGTGTGGGCAACACAGTCAGACCCCATATTAAAAGTAAAATTCTCTTTATGGGTTAAATAACAATTTTGTAAGACAGATGGAGAGATAAAATTAGGATCTTTATAGCAATTCTCAGCAAACTGAACTGGAGGTGAGCAGAAGATGAGGAAGAGATTACTACTTGCCATTAGAGGTTCTGGATTATTTCGACTGTTGTTTAATGTATTTACCACTCTGAAACACATTATGTTTACGTGTGTTTTACAAAACTGATTTGAATACAGTATTCTATGTCATTTAATGCATTATATAAAAGGAATCATGCAAGAAAGGACCTTTCAAATTCATTTATAGGAAAATAGAAATCCAAAGTTTCTCTTCTTTTGACTTAGTTTTGGGAAATGAAGAATAATCTTAGTAGTCCTATAGTAGTACCTCATTACAAATATATCTGAATCCTCATTTTAAGATAATTTTTACTCTGTTTTTCTTCATGCATTTTGTATTTATTTTTAAAGTCCCTTGAAATTCTTTTTGAAAGACAGTGGGAGTAAATCCATAACATTCTTATGTCAAAAAGTATGGGTTTATTACTCCCAAAAGAGATTGCTATAACTCAGGTATTTACACTGAATTAAATATTCTTCTAATATGTGTATTTTCTTTAGAAGAGCTGAGTCAGAAATTCATAATTAGGTGTTAAGAGGGCTGGGGATTTAGCTCAGTGTTTCTGCTGCCTGTCTTGCAAGCACAAGGTCCTGAGTTCAATCCCCGGTACCAAAATAAATAAATAGGTGTTAGAACTAGTTTGCCTTTTATAAAATGTTTATCTGTGGAGCTGCTTCATAAAGACACAGTAGAGGAAGAGAAGAGTCAGGCCTGGAACACAGGTCCAGAGGCCCTCTTGAGCTCCTGAAACTGCTGCCGCAGTGCTGCCCAATTACCAGGAGAATGAGAAACTTGACTGTTCTGGCCACAAGACACGAGTTACAACACTACTTCAGAAATCTGGGAGGCAGCATCCATTGTTAAAAACTGTTATCTTTATAAACCTTTATTTAATATAAGGGGAATTGATGTTAAAGAAATGAGAAAAAACATTATGTGAAACTCAAGATACTGCTATTTCAGTTATAATTAATAGCAGTTTGGCTGCTTCTTAAAGTCAAATAAAAATAACATAAGCATATCCATTGAAAATTAATCCAGTAATAGCTCTAAAATTACTCTAAATCATAAAAACAATTAGATAAAAATCAAGGTATCAACTTTTATTTTCTTACATTGTAGAGACAAGGCAAATGTTAACATCTTGTGTACTGTTGAACTCTTTCACGATCCTGAGTCTTTCCTCTGATTTTGTACTTCCATCAAGTCGCCGGTAATCAAGCCCAGACGCCATACAGTATTGCTGCAGTACATCGAGCAACTGGAAGCAAGGGGGACAGGCAAACACACATTTTTGGTTTATAAGTTTCATTCCATTACAGAGAATGGATTTGCCAGGCATTAATTACTGGTGCTAATGATTTTTTTCTTAAAATTCCATGAGCAATAAGTATTTCATGAGCAATAAACTGAGGTTGTACCTCAAGTGGTAGAGCATTTGCCTAGCATGTAAAGGTCTGGGTTTGATCACCAGCACAAAAAATTAATAAATATTTTTCATATTTCTGACCCACTATTTCTCTTCATCATTCTGAAACTGGCTTTAACATTTAAAAACTTTTGATTTAAAAAACAAACTTAAAAGAAAAACTTAAACGAAGTTAAAAAGAAATTACTGGTCAAGTCTTTTATAAAAACATATTTTACTATTTTCTTAATCCTAAAATGTCTTAAATGTCTTACATAGCACCTTAATTATTAAAGAGAATATCAACACAAATGTTTGCTATTTGACAGTAACCCTCTGAGATAATTGATATCTAAGTATTAATTTAAAAATTTTGAGTTGCATATGTCACTATCACTTATTATTGTGTGGTTAAGACAGATAATGTGGCTATAAGTTGCTATGTTCTTTATGCTTTATGCCTTGGGAGTGAGGGCTGGATCAGTTAGGAAGGTGCCTCAGATGATACTCACCTTGGTGGAAAAGGAGAAGAGAAGAACCTTATCTTTGTTTTTCCTGAAATGATTTAAAAGCTGCTGAAGGACCTGGAAATGAGCCACAGATCATCAGTGAACCAGTTCCAAATAAAAGTATGCTTTATACATATAAATGTCACGTAAGAATTTCTTAAAAATTATTTTTCTATAATGCTAACCACAGTCATCTTTACTGATTCCTTTTATTTTGTCCACATTAAGAGAAATAAAGTATTAGGTATTACATCAAATGTTATTCATCATCATATTAGCAATAAGAAGGTAGAGTTCCTAAAGACTTATTTCATCTCATCTGGTTTTAATAAAAAGGAAGCAAAATGGGACACATTTAAATAGATTAATTTAATTTCCAAAATACATTTTCTTTATATCTACAATATGTTAAGAAACTAGAGAACAGCAACTAGAGAGGAAGTATTTAAATTGTCTCTTCATAGACGTAATAAAATATGTTCAATTACATCTATGTTCTAAAATTTCTGATATTTATTTTCTTAGAATAATCAGTCAGATACATACCTCTTCTCATTTTCTCCCCTTTGTTTTTCTATTTATAGTAAGCCCTGACTTCTAAATTGGATTTTGACCTCAAAATGCCAATAACTTGGCCCCACACACAGTGTTATTAGCAAGGAAGCAAACAGTCAAAGCCTTGTGTATAACAGAAATACTGTTATTTTTAAATAGGCATTTCCACATCTGGCACTGACAGCTCCAGAACACTGTGGAAAAACAATCCACAGAGGAAAAAAGGAATTTTCTGCATTAAGTCTAAATGAAATGACCACTTAAGCAATTTTATTTAATCAATGATAAGCATTTACACTTTTTTATTTCTGAGACAGGGTCTCAATATGTATTCTTGGCTGGCCTTGAACTATGTAACCAACCCTGGCTGGCCTTGAACTCATGACAATACTCCTACCTCAGCCTCCCATGTGCTGAGACTACAGGTACGTACCACCATGCCTGGTTTTAAACATTTAAACTTCTAAAAAAACCACCAATTTATACCCAATATAACACACTCTCTTAATAGTTTAGCAAGTGAAGACCTTGTACTAAGCTTGACTCTTACCACCAATCCCTCAAAAGAAGTTATACTGTTTTTTGAATCTCCTTAGGTAACCAATCAAATGGTAAATGAAAATGTTACAACCCAAGTCAACATTTTAATATCTCAAGAACATATAACGTAACTTTAATTTGCAATTACGTTTATATTTTAGTGAAATAACTGGTATCTTAGTTACTTTTCTTGTTGCTGAGACAAAATACCCAACATCCAAAGTTAAAGGAGAAAAGATTTATTTGGCTCAGTTGGCAGAGGTTTCAGTCCATAGTCAGCTGGCTCCAAAGCAGGGTGGTAGGGTAGAGGGCATCACAGAAGAGAAACAGTTCTTGGCAGGCAGAAGACAGCAAAAGAAAGCAAGTGACAAGCCACAAGTGACAATAGCAGCTTGTTTCTGCCCCTTTTACATTCTATCTAGGCTATTTGGCTTGGGGCAGGTGCCAAACCCATCAGTGGACTGATTTAGTAATCACACATCCTTAATCCTGGCATCACAGGTGATACTCTTAAGTGAAATAAACAGGACACACATGTGTAGGTACCGAAAATAGTTTCTCTAGTGTGAGAAAACTGAAAGTGTAAGTAAGGACTAAAAGGTATAAGAGATAATGTGAAATGGGAAGAAAAGGGGCAAAGGGGAGCGGGAAGGGGGAGGGGGAGGGGAAAGGAAGGAAGGGATGGAATTAATATGAGAAAGTGAAAAAATGGAAACAAAGTCTTTGTAAATAGGGAGGGATGGAGGGGTTGAAGGGAGGGCAGGGAAGGGGGAAAAATAAGAACCAAGAGAGTACGTAAAGGTGCATATCTCCAATGATGAATGTCATTATATTGTACACCTAAAACGTACCAATGAAAGGATATACAAAAAAAAAAAAATCCTAGCATCACACATTTTAGATCCAACCACCTCTAAAAAAGCCCCACCTATGACTGCACGAGGCTTTGAGGGGACAACTAGACCCAAGCCATAACAACTGGTTCAGTGAAGTATATGCATTTAGATTTCACTTAAGAAAATAACTCTTTTTAATTAAGTTCCACATATTCCCTCTCCTGCCTCACTTCTGCCCCTTTCTCCTATTAATACTATATAATAAAATTACTAGAAAAAAAGAATCACTTATTATTAGTGTGGTATAGCTATAAAAATTGATAAAGAATATTGGTATATTATTATTAGCTATAGTCCAGAGTTTACATTAGGGTTCACTCATTATATAGTTCTCTGGATTTCAACAAATATATCATGACATGCATTCATAACTGCAGTACTACAAGGAATAGTTTCACTGCCCTAAAAAGTTCCTGTGCTGCATCCATTCAACCTTCCCTTTTCTAGAACCAAAGCAACCACTGATCTTTTTACCGACTCCATAGTTTTTCCTTTTCCTGAGTGTCACATAGTTGAAATTGCACAGCATGTAGCCTTTTCAGATTGGCTTCTTTAATTTAGCAATTTGCATTGAAAGTTTCTCCATGTCTTATCACATTGTGATCCTCAATTCTTTTTATTGCTAAGTATCTTGGTTACTTTTCTACTTGCTGAGACAAAATACCTAACATGCAAAGTTAAAGGAGGAAAGGTTTACTTTGGCTCACAGTTTGTAGAAGTTTCAGTCCATAGTCAGCTGGCTCCAAAGCAGGGTGGTAGGGTAGAGGGCATCACAGAAGAGAAACAGTTCTTGGCAGGCAGAAGGCAGCAAAGCAGTGAAGCAGCAGCAATAACGGCAGTGCTTTCTGTCCCCTATATTGTACCCAGGCTGCATACCTTTAGGGCTGGTAGCACTCACACTCATGGTAGGCCTTCCCATTATCCACACTCAGTACTATATCAAACCAATCAGTGGACTAATTTAGTAATCATACACCGTTGATACCAGCATCACACACTTAATCCCAGCATCACACAACCTAGATTCAGCCACCTCTGAAAAGCCCCACCCATGACTACATGAGGCTTTGGGGGGACATCTAGACACAAGCCATACTGCCCCTCAAAGATTCACGTGCATCACTTTATTCAAAAGGCATTTAGTCCATCTTATCTTTAAGAGTTGCCAAATTCCTAACAGTTTCAGCACTGCTAAAAAGTCTAAGTCTGAAGTCTCCTCTGAGATTTAAGACAAATTCTTAGCTGCAAGCCCCTGTACAAATGAAAAGTTCTAGAGAAGGGAAGGATGAATAGATGCAGCACAGGAACTTTTTTTTTTTTTGGTACTGGGGATCAAACTGAGGACCTTGCCTAATCTGTGACAAGATGTGCATTCCAAAGGGCTTATGTGGCCTTGCCTCTATGGCAATGCAGATGGTTGCAGCTCCCATGGCTTCTCTCTTGGACTGGCTTTGCTCACTCCTTGCAGCTTTCCTCAGATGATCCATCCTTCTGACTTCACCAGGCTTCTGGGGTCTCTGGCTGCAACTTCAGCTTCACACTTACAGCTTCACACACTGACCTCTCAAAAGCACACAGCATGGCCTCCCGGGTCTTCTTCTGAGTGGAAGCCTTCCTCACCCCACAACTTCTGCATTCTGCATTTACCTAAAACCAGCACCACATGGGCGACACCAAGGTCTGCTGCCAGCTGGAGCAGTAGCTAGGCTTCCTTCTCTCTTGGTTATAGGGGTCAAGTGTCTGGACCACCGAGCACTCTGAACCTAATCCTAAGGAACAAATTTTATAGGCTGGTGCTAATCTGCAATATGGTGCTCTGGGGCTCTCTTCTTAAATCAAAGTCTTTCACCTTTGCAATTTTGAGCTGCAAAGGGTTGAGTCCTGCTGCTTCTCACGATACCCCAATGCCATCTTTTCTACTGTCCTGTTCCTTCACAGCAACGAAGTTTTCTGCTCTATCTTTGCAGTCTGCAGCTTTCCTGGCGTTTCCTTTCTGACCAATCTCAAAACATCTTAAATCATTCTGTTGGGCTCTCTGCTATTGATTCTCAACAAACCTGGCTAAAAGCCCCTAACAGTAGCCATGCCATTGCCTCAACATATGACTGTCTTGAAATTTCTTCTTCACTAAGTAGTATCCCATTGTGTGGTTGTATCAATTTGTTTATACATTAATTTACTGATGGACCTTTTAGTTGCCTCTAAGCTTTGGCAATTATGAATAAATTCATATGAAGTTCTTGGTTTTAACACATTAAACTCATTTAACACATTAAAATTCATTAAAATTTAACTTATTTAGGTAAACAGCAAGGAGTGTAATTGCTGAATCATACGGTACTTAAGGTATTATTTTTTTATATTTAAATTTAAATCTTTAATTACCAAACTTTGGTGACAAGCCACTGAACTGTCCACTAAAGTGACCCTCTTGCATTCCTACCCATAATGAACAAGAGCTCCTGTGGCTCCACATCCTCACCTCCATTTTGTGTTTCCAGTGTTCTGGATTTTGGCCATTCTAATAGGCATGCAGTGGTATTTCATTGTTTTTTTTTTGAAATTACTTAATGGCATATGATACTGAGCATCTTTTCACATATTTTGTTGCCATCTATGTCTTTTTTGATGAGGAATCTATTCAGATCTTTTGCCCATTTTTTAAATTGTGCTGTGTTCTTACTGCTGAATTTTAAGGGTTCTTTATATATTTTAGATACCATCCCTTTTGATTTCGACCTTTTATTATTTTGCCGATATTTTCTCCTGGTTTGGGGCTTGTCTTTTCATTTCCCTGAAGATATTAGCATATTAAACCAAGGATATACTACACAGAAATCTGCTTTTGTTGTTTGAGATGATATAATACCTACTTGTAATCTTAGGTATTTTCAAATATTTTATAGTAATAGTAAAAATAAGTAATAAAAACAAATGTTTTAGACCAGAGGTCTTTATTATGCTAGTTTAAAGAAACAAATTCACTAAATGAGTAATTATAAATTAAAATATCCTACTATAAATTTCAAAAATGACAATACTGTCAATACATGTTGAGGACTTAACAATACAAACCCAGTGTATTAGCCTGCACAAAACAAGACAATCCACCTATAAAGGAATCCTAAATCTGGGACTGTCCACAGAAAAGTTATCTTAGATCTAAATTTTCTCAATTCAGGCCTGGAAAGATGGTACTTTTGTGTGACTCCATCCACAATGAGCTGGATTTCCTAGTCTTTTCCCACCCCTCTCACTAAGTAGCTCTATAGTATTTCCTAAGGGAAAGAAGAGTGAGGATTCTTAATGTGAAGAAGTACAACTTGTGAATATTGCCTTAAATAGTAGGTGAGGTAAAAAATGACCTTGGCACTGAAGAAAGAGGCAGGTCATGAGTGTAGCTTTGAGGTTACAGCAGGTATTATGCTCAGAGTACTTGTAGCTGCAGGCTGACCTATGATAAGGCAAGCAAAACCAGGATCTTTTATCACTTCAATTTAAAAAGAACATACAATTTAATTACTTGGAATTCTTAACCTACAGGCAGTATTTCTATGACAAGCCTATAGGTTTTGCATCACCAATTCAACCTATCATCAAATGGTGTTGTTAATTAAATGGTGAGAAATGGTACTAAAATATATATCCCTAGCTCATTATTATCATGTCTGCTTAGTTGGTTCTCTGTCATAAAACAAGCAAATTATCTACTTCCTTCATAGATTAAGATACAAGCCATCCTCTAGTAACAACTGAGGCTTGCTTTTTTTTTCTCTTCTGAAAATCAAAATAAAACTTAAATGTGATAATTCTCTCAAGTAGATACTATCATTCCTAGACACAAAACTCTAATTAAAAGTATGTTTTAAAACATATATAATAAACATATAAAATATAATATGCAAAAGTATAAAAATCAAAACTTTAGGAAAAGTCACAAGGAATTAAATTTAAATAAGCACCAAAGATTAATGAAGGTTTCAAAGGAGGCTGTGATTTCTGGAAATACTATATTGGTTTAAACTAGGGAGCAGTTAAGTGCTGGTTCTAAACTAACTGAGCTTTTTATATTTCAAATTTTTTAATAATTAAAAGTCAAAATAGAGAAAAAATAGATTTTCAATTGTTAGGAAATCTGAGATTTGAATTATTTGTTGTGATAATCAATCATATGACATTCTCACCAATACAAACTTTAAAGACCAATACAATATCATCATCATGGCCTACTGGAGACGGTGTTTCAAAAAGAAAGCTCAGCAGCACTAAAAACAAGCAATGCTTCCTCTCCATTATCTCCCCAAACACTAGGAACCTGTGTCCCTGCAGCATCCTGCCCTCCACCCACCATTTGATGTTGACAAGGGAAGTCCCCCACTCTAAACAGAGAGTGGCTGAGCACTAGGAGTCATAGGCAAGAAAGAGCTTGAGGGGGCAAAGGGAGCTGCAGACTGCAACCAGAGAGACTGGAGACTCAGGAGAAAGAGACAATACAGCAGCCCACCACAGACCAGGAACTCCCCTATTGTTCTCCCAAACATGGGAGAGTTGGATGTCAGCTTGACATCCTGCCCACCACTCATCTAGCATTGACAAGGGAACACCACTGCCACCAGCAGAGGTCTACTGAGCACCTGGAGCCCTAGGCACTATAGAACTTGCAGGCAAGTAGCTGAGGACCATATCTCCCCTGTTACTGAAAGCCAGAGAGCCCTAGAGACCACAGAGCTTGTGAGCAGGAAGGTGACAACTTTGTAGAGGGCAAAAAGGGTAAGCAGGGGTACAGTCTCAGAGACTGTTGAGCTAGAGGATGAGATGTGGGCATGCTCAACTGGAGTCCTCTTGGAACATGTGTATGGGAGGTGATTGTATATGAGAGAGAGTAAGAATTAACCACTGCTTTAACCTAAACAGTACCTTTCATGGGCAAATCAGGGTAACCCTCACCAGAAATGTGCATAAAGGATCCAAACACAAGGTACCTATCAGCATATTAGCTGGTTCAGACCTCACAGCTTCCCTCAATCTCCAATTATACTTCCTTCCTTCTGTATTCCTTCTGCTGTCACAAATACTCATTCAAATCTCCTCTATACCAGCCCTCTACTCAAAATATAAAAATATAGTATCAGTGATATGGTCTTCACTTTGAGTGGTTTTGGTGTTTGTCTACCTCCTCCTCCAATCATTGTCATTTCTCTTTTTTCTTTCTCTTTTATCCAATTGACCTCCTTCCCTTTTCTCTTCCTTTTCCTTTCCTCTACTCACCACAACTCGTTTATCTGTCATTCTTTTTTTTTTTTGGTACCAGGGATCGAACTTGGGTCCTTGTGCTTGCAAGGCAGGCAGTGGAACCACTGAGCTAAATCCCCGGCCCTGTCTGTCAATAGTACCATACTGCAATCTGTATGAGTCACTGAAAAAAAGGTAAAATTGTTAAAACAAGTTTTAATGTACATGAGAAATGTATATGAGAAATGTGCAGCCAGGTCTATTGAAACTGACATAACAGATAGCTATTTCCCTTACAAAACAGTAACCTGGCCTGATCCTACTAAATTGAAAAAGGCTAAAAGGTAGACAAACACCAAAAAGCAACCAAAGACAAGACCACATCACTGGAAAGGAAACATTAATAAAAGATATCATACTACCACTAACAGACTCACTCCACTCTAATGAATCCCCAAACCTCAACACACACACACACACACACACACACACACACACACAAACACACACACACACACAAAACAGGAGGAAACCAGTCAACAAAATGCCCCTCAAAACTCCTAACTCTCCCAAAGCTGATTCAATGGTCACTGATGGGAAGGAAATCAAAAACCTAATGGCTGAATTGCATAAAATGATAAAAGAAGAAACAAACTCAGGGAGCCTAAAGATGATACACCTCAACAGAGAGATTTAATAAATTAATCAGTGAGTTTAAAGAATATTCAAATTAAAAATTAGCAGAGCTGCCCAAAACAACTTAAAACACAAAAGACCAATTTAGCAAAGAGTAAGTCCATGAAAAAGTACCAAAGAGAAATTTAGGAGATGAAAAATTTTATTGAAAGTATGGGTGGAAAACGATCAATGTGAGGAAAAAAATGTCAAAACTAGAAGACAGGTGTGATGTATATGACCATATATTCAGACATACCTTAAAAACAAAAGTAGAACAAGGAAAATGAATCCCACAGCTGCTAGAAGATGCAAAAAGTAATCTAAGACTAATTGAAGTTAGAAAAAGACAGAAGGCAGCACAAATGGCATAAAAACATCTATTTATAGAAATCATAGGAAAAAGCTCTTGAAGTATGAGGAAAGAATTTAACATACATGTAAGTGAGGCACATATAGAACCTCAAATACTCACACTCAGAAAAGACCTTCTCTGATGATACACCATAGCCAAAATTCCAGAAGTCTAACACAAGGACAGAATCTCAAAAGCTACAGAAAAAAGCAACAAATCATTTACAACCCATTAGAATTACAGTAAATTTCTAAACACAAACCTTAAAGGGCACGAGAGCTTTGAGTAAAGTATTTCAAGCCCTAAAACAAACAAAAAACCTTCAACCCAGGCAACAAAACTATTTTTCAAAACTGAAGGAGAAATAAGAGAAACTTCCATGACAAAGAGCATCTTAAGAAATTCATGATCACTAAACCAGCACAACAAGAAATTCTCAAAGATATCCTAGACAGAGAAAATGTTAATGATGCCAAAAAGTCTAATGAAATAAATAAGGAAGGTGAGCAGTTAAGCAAAGGGGAAAAATAAAGGAATCAGCAACAGAAAAATAATGCAATGACAGGAATAAGTCAATACCTTTCAATAATAATCCTAAGTGTAAATAGCCTCATTCCAGAATCAGAAGACACAGACTGGCAGATTGGATCAAAAAACAAAAGGAGGGCCAGGGATTTAGCTCAGTGGTGCTGCTGCCTGCCTCACAAGCTCAAGGTCCCAAGTTCAGTCCCTGGTACCAAAAAAAGAACAGAATGTTGCATACAAGAAACATATTTAATCCAAAAAGATATTCATAGACTAAAAATCAAAGGAAAGACAACAATATTCCATGCAAGGAGAGCCCAAAAGCAAGCAAGAGTAGCTACCCTATTTTCAGACAAGGTAGACTTAAAGCCAAAATTGATCAGAAGAGGCAAAGAAGGTCACTGTATACTGGTTAAGGGAACAGTTCAACAAGAAGGGATAACAAGTGTAGATATATATCCACTGAACACTGGCACACCCAACTTCATAAAACAAACATTACTGGACATAAACATCAACACAAACATAGTAGGGAACTCAGTAACCCACTTTCACAAAGAGACAGATCAACTGGGAAAAAACAAAAAATAAAGAACTATCAAAGTTGAACCAAACCTTCAAACAAATGGATTTAATAGATATCTACAGTGTTCCATCCTAGAACAACAGAATACACAGTCTTCTCAACAGCACCTAACACTTTCTCCAAAACAGACCACATACTAGCTCATAAAGCTTGTTTAAATAAATACAAAGAATGGAAATTATCTCATGTATATTATTATACCATAATGCAATAAAACTAGTAATCAATGGTAAAAAAAACCACACACATAGAAATTTTGCAAATAGATGGAGATTAAACAATATATCCTTGAATAAGGAATGGGTCACAAGGAAGAAATTAAATGGTTCTTAGAATCAAATGGTAATGCCAGTACAACATATCAGAACCTATGGGGCACTCTGAAAGCAGTCCTAAGAGGAAAGCTCATTGCTGTGAATGTCCACATTAGAAAAACAGAGCAAGCCCCCCAAAATAACCAAAGGATATAACTCAAATGCCTACAAAAACAAGAGCAATCAGACCCAACCTAGTTAAAGGGGAAAAAATTATAGAGATTGGAACAGAAATTAATGAAATTAAGACTAAGAAAACAATGTCAAAAACAGAAAAAATCAATGAGTAGATCTTCAAAAGAATAAACAAAATAGACAAACTCTTAGCCAAACCTACCAAAAGAAGGAAAGAAAAGACCCATATCAACATAATGAGAAATAAAAAAGGCAAAATCACAACAGATACCACTGAAATCCAGATTATCACTATTTGAAAACTTATACTCCAAAATATTGAAGAATCTAGAAAAGATGGGTAGATTCAAAGACACTAGTGAATTAATGAAACTGAACAAAGAAAGTATAAAAATCCCAAACAGACAATGAAATGATAGATAATGAAATTCAGACAGTAATAAAAAACTTACCACATAAGAAAAGCCTAGGACCAATGAACTCACTGCTGAATTCTATAAGAATTTCAGGGATGCAAAGAATTAAAAGAATCATACTA
>NW_004624753.1:17403783-17422172 GCF_000247695.1 Heterocephalus glaber | reverse complement strand
CTGAGAAATTATTTCTGATTTCGTTTTTCTCAGATCCTCTTTTGTTGCCAGTTCAGAGGGTACAGGTGGTTGAGTATCAGAGCATTCCATTTCATTTCCCTTCTAAAGACAATCTTTGAACTTAGTCACTCTCATCCATCCTTCTTACAAACCTAGAATCAAGGTTGCAGAAACTGCCCCTAACTTTCCCTTTATGATTAGCTTTCCCTTTTTAATGGACCACATCTGTCTAAAAGCAAATATAATGTTCCCCAGGGTAAAAGAAGCAAACAATTCAAAAAACAAAACAGCAAGAATAACCTTTTCCTGCAACCCTGTACCTCTTTCCAGCTATCACGCAATTAATCTATTTTCTTTATAGCAGTGATGCTCAAGAGTTATCAATATTATTTCAACTGTCCTCTTCTCTCTTGAACTCATTAGTAGGCCTTCTGCCCTAATGTCTGTGAAAGTTGAGTATGAATGTCAAAAGCCTTGTATGTTAAAAGTTTGGTCCCTATCCTGTGGTGTAAGTGGAAAGTAGTAGAGGTGGGGTCTGGTAGAAGGAAGTTACATCACCGGATTGCCCTTGCAGGTTCCTGGCCCCTTCCTTCTCCTTCACTTTCCAGTACCCTTGAAGTGAGCAGCTTCCCTACCAGGTGCTCTCAAAATGATGTGGTATCTCAATGTAGGTCCAAAAACAGCAGGCCAACAGACCCAGAATAAACCCCTTCTCCTTAAAGTTGTTTATCCCAGATATTTTGTTATAGTGATGGAAAGCTCACTAATGCAGCCTTCAAACAAAACAGCCCTTGTTAAAATTATTAGTATATCTATTTAATTTTCACATGATTTCGTTTGGGTTCCAGTGATCTTTTCTATAGTAACCCTAAAATTGCTGCCATCAACCATTTCAATGTCCCTATTTCTCATTATTACCAATACTGCTAACCTAAGTTTAACAGGATTAACAGTAAGTTTCTTTCTTAAAGTTTTCTACTTGCCCTGTGACAGTGATGTGACAGCAATGAACCAATAAAACATGGTAAAAATTTCAGTTAAACAAAAATAACATACTGCTCTAAATCCATTCCTCTCTTCTGTGAAACATTTCATCTAGCCATTTTTCACCAGTACAAAGTCAAATCTATAACTGTGTTTTGAAAAGAAAGAAGAAAATAAAGATTAACCTACTGAATGTGAGAGCTCCTTTTCTCCACCCTATTATCAAACGTAAATGAGTACTTTTTTGTCCTACTTGGTCCACTTAAATATTTTGCTCTCTGGAGTTTACCCTACAGTTTCATCTTTCTTCTACTTTTAAGTATAAAATCAGGGCTCCAAGTGCAGGACAATTATAGTGCCAACCTTTGAATTTTTGTATATTAAAGATGAAATTAGTGAGTCCAAATTCCATCTGGGCACTCTCAGTAGGTTTCCAAAATTCCAGTAGTATCCACTATACAACTGCAATACCAAGAATTTATCCTACAGTTACAAATACGAAAGTTGCCAAGATATATACATAAGGATGTTCATTGTTGTAATCAGTGGTTTGCAAGGGAATAGATCTGATGCAGGGATATCTTATAATATTCATCCAAAAAGTCAAATGTCCAAGAGAGCAAGAGAGCTGTCCACATTAGAGACCCAAAACAATCCAGCCAAGCACCTGGATCCCATGGCAATGTCCTGCACAAGTCCAGCCAAAGGGCTAGATCTCACAGCAATGTCTCATGCAAGTCCATATCAAGAGTCTGCACCAGGAAGACCCAAAGGCCAGTGGCAGAAGCTAGAAAGTCTGGGCCAGTGGGGTGAAGGCTGAGGGATCTGTACTGGAGCCAGGAAGTGATGGTCAAGGTGAAGACTAGAGCTCCCCCAAAGAGAACAGCAGCTAGCCATCTCTAGCCATCCCCGGTGACAGTGAAGACTTAAGCTCCTCCTCCAATGAGAACAGGCAAGTTTGTATCAGGAAAACCAGCCATAACAAAGCTTCTCCTGGGAAATTGGCAGCATGTAACCTTCCCTTCCCTTTCTCTTTTTATACCATTCCAGCAACAATCTTCAGGTGGAACTTCTACACCCAGAATCATGCTGACTCAGTCCAGATGGGCATTTCTACTTAAACTGTCCATCAGTTAATCTACCACATTCACAGTAGCATCTTTTGCAACAAAATCCTCTTGCTTTATAACAGGAACTAGAGAAATATTTCATATCAAGTAATTGAAAACATTTTTATTCAATCATTACTGAAATTACCTTTTATGCTGGTATTATGATTGGTAGAAAAATCTGCCTCCTCTATATTATGAATTCTACCTAGAATCTCTAAAGTTTTAATATGTAAGATAATAAGATTTTCAAATGATTTTACTATAATTCATTTTCATGAAGACTGAATTACAATATAAACTTAGTCTCAATATAAAGAATCATTCCATGAATCAGTATCTGAAATGAATAGTTTGGGTCTTTTTCTTTAGGGATTTATTCTTGGCATATCTATTTCACACATTCTTTGATGATTTATTCATACTTGAAAAGGTTTTAAATGTGTGTAGGATGTATCATACCACACAAATACATACTTCGAACTTACCATTACTTAATTTGTAATGTTCAATTCATTTAAAAGAGCTTTTTTCAAGGAGTTCCAACATTAATTTTTCAGGATTCTGTTATAATTCTGGCATCAGTGTATGTATAAAAGAATTTATCTCTCTAGCTATTTTATAAACTGCCCTTTTAAAAGCACACTGCTTTAAATGGATCAATTGAGAATTTCATCAAACAAAGTTATAATTTTTGTTTGGATATAGTTCAGGGAAATACTATAGGATATCAATAGTGATCTTATTAAGAAGTTTGAATTCCAGTTCAAGTGACTAACTGAACACACATATGTATGGATGCCAATGAAAGAAAGAAAAAATATAAAAATAAATCTGTAATAGTGCTAGAATGCTTGGTAGGGCACTACCAACAGATCAAAACATGCAGGAGCAGATGGGACTTGGCATACTTGGGATACGGAGGAAGTTGATCCTGTAATGAATGGAAGAGAAAGCCCAACTCTCATCTCCAAGAGAGTCAATTTTCCAAGAAGGAACCTAACGGAAGAACAACAAAACAAAGCAACTGAGGCACTTGGAAGGACTGAGTCAAGAAAAGTAAAGTCAAATAATTTTAAGAAGGAATAGTTATAGCAGTCATCTGTCACAGAAGCTAATTCTAACATTAGTAACTAATTTTCCCTACATGAAGTATTGGCTATGTTTTTCTAAAATGGAAGTTATTTGGAAGAATTCTATAGAGTTCAGGCTGAGAAAAATTTTTAAATTTCAAAGACAAAGCCCTGAACACTTCAAAAACAACAAAAATTTCCTTTCTAAGGAGAAAAAAGTCAGTTTGGCAATGAAGTGTCATCTATAATATGGAGTAACAGAAGATAAAAAAGATTTTGGTCAAGCTATACAATAAAGTTTTGAGCTTAGGCAAATATATTGTCCATCAAGCATGAGAGAAATATACAAATACACAAAATTTATGAAACAAGGCAGGTGTGGTGCTGTATGCCTGAAATGCCAGCACTGTGTAAGGCTGAGGCCAGAGACTGCAAGTTGTAGCTCACCTTGGGCAACTTAAGCTGGTCTCAAAAGAAAAAAAAAAGAAAAAAAAGGGCTTTGGGGGAGGGGGGAGTATAGCTCAATTTGAAGGCCCTGGGCTCAAAACCCCCAGACTGCAAGGTGGGGATTGGAGGCAGTAACAATTTTAATGCTTTAATTCACTATGTCTCAAACTCTTACACTAAAATGACCCTTACAAGAGACAAAGGTAAACTTGAATTTGTTAGCCATCTTGTGTATAAGATTTGTAGAAAAGAGGCTCTATTTTAAAACTTGTGGTAAATAGTTTATTACCATAATGAAATAATGATTTTCATAAAAGCACTTCATCTTTATTCCTACCCAGTTTCCTGGATGCTGAGTATAAAAGACACATAAGTATAATGTATGGTATTTGGATTTCATTGTTTTATTAGAATTCTTTTTATAAGAATAACATATATACAATCTGTCAAAAAATGTACACATAATTCATGAAAAGAAAAATAGTATGGTATTTTTTCAACAGATGGTATTACCCTCATATGGGGAACCCTAGAGGATGTCATATATTGCAGAAAACCCACTATACTGCTCACCCTTAGAGAAGAAAATGAAAATGCATGTGCAGCAATCCCAATGACCTAAGCAGCAGTCTGCCATATTAATAAATGTCTGGAAGTTAATGGCCACCACTTAGAACACCTCTTGTAATTGTAGAGGCTAAAGGTAACTTGTATTTATTTCATGCTGTCTCAATAAATTTAGTATTAAAATATTTATCCAAATTTTTCTTTCCTTGAAGTGTATATACATTTTTTGGTGGACTCTTCATTTATAAGCATACATTCATGAAGCTAAAGTATGCATATGAATAGAACTCAGGCACATGGGTAGGGGCAAAGACAAGCATAGACCAACTCCTTCTAATTTCAACTTCCTTGACTGTAGAATTTGTTTCATAATTTCAACAATTTAGTTTGCTATGCAACTTTAAGTGTCAATGAAAACATCTTTGTTACTAGTATCTGAACCTGTCTCCTATTCATTCTCACATCAATAAAAAATAACCTAAAGAAAACTTAAATTAACTTTACATGTACACCCATGGAAGCTTAACAAATTGATCAGAGTAAATCCAATCTAGCAACAGAATGAAAGGCCAAAAAAAAGTTCAAGCTGAAATTCTATTCTGTCATTGTGGAGACAATTTTACTGATGGATAAAATTTGTAATCCTTCAAAAATCAGGACTATAATATATGTATTTTACGGTCACTAAACTCTTATGTTTTAAACTTTATACTAGATTATGGGATATTTAAGTGCTTCTATATACCTTTGCAACACCAGCTTCCTAAATTGAATATTTGTAGATACTTTACCTTTTTTGCTGTAGAAGAAGTGGGTTCTTTCTTAATACTTCTTAGTAAAAACTCTGGCATGTTATTTTCAATATCCTCATGAGTTCCCTTTTTATGGAAAACTGCAGCCAGAAATGAAATAACCTATGGGAAAAAAATCATTTTCAATCATTGTGTATAATGTATCATGATATATAAAATTTCACTTTTGTAGGACTACCCAATTAGTGGCAAAGTATGTAAAAATAAATATCAGGATTAAAAATATATCACAAAACATTAGTACTAATTTTAATTATTTGTATTAAGAAATAAGTGCATAATAGTACATTATCTGTGAACATATTAAAAAGAAAACCTTCCAATTGCCAGCTATTTAATCAATGCATTCTTTCTTAATTCCATCAGTTGGACTATTACCTTCTTATTTGTTTCTATCCATGGAAATTATCTCTACATATTCTCTATTAAAATAAACTGTATATATTCTTTCCTTAAAAGAAGGTAATATTTGGCTCATAAATGTGTGCATTTGTTTATATAACAAATATGGGTGGAATTGTAGAATATTATTTTAATATGATTTAATATAATTCATCAATATGCCCACCATTTTGAATAACAGTTGTTTCCCAAAAATTAAGTCAGAAAGATAGTGTAAAGAACACATAACCACATATAGTAAACAGCAAGAAATACTGAACCAATTAGATGCTGGTTAAAATTTTTAGCTCTGATAGCTTGGCAGCTATATGAACTTGGGAAAAGTACTTAGTCTCCCTGAGTAACATTTGTAAAAATGGCAAAAACAGTATTGGTAAGGATGTTTTACATGTATGGGATGTAACAATTTTATGTCAACAAATGAGAAATTTTTGCTGAAATGGAGAAACAGAACTTTTCCAGACTGATATCAAAGGAAAAAGAAAATTTACACACTCATATAACCACAAAAGAAAACTGAATATATAATTATAAGTTTTACACAAAGAAAATTAAGGGCTAGATGGTTTTACCAACAAATGACATCTAATGCTTCAGAAAAATATTACACCAATCTCAATCTCTTTCAGGGTTAAGAAAAAGGGTTAAATGTTCTAAGCTCTCTTGTGAGTTCAGTGTAACGTTGATAAAAAATTGATAAAAACATTATAATTTCTTACTCATATATAAGCAAAACAAAATATAAGCAAACAAAACAAATATATTTAAAAAGAAATATAAACCAAAACTAAGAAGGGTTCATTCTACAAAAACAAATTTGGTTTAATTTTCAAAATTAAGGTATATAAGTAGGTATTAACTAGGTACCTTAGGTTACACTTAGCATATGTAGTTCTTCGTTTCCTTATAGGACAACTTATTACAAGAAACATTCTTTACATGAAATGGTACATTAAGTACACTTTGAAAAACTGAGAACATACATGTATAATCTTAACACTAGGGCAGCTACTAAAAAGAAAAAAGTACAGCTAAAAAGTCAACAGAAGAATTAAAATGGAATTCTAAAATCTATCAACTGAAAAGAAGGCAGAGAGGAGAAACAGAACAGAAGACAAGAAAAATAGAAAACAAATTACCAAATGTTATGTCAAATTCAAACATAACAGAAATTGCATTAGATGTAAGTGGACTAAATATTCTATCAGAGCTTGTAAGAACAGATAAAAGAGCTATCTACAAGAGAGACACACTTTAAATATAAAGATACTGATAGCCTGAAATAAAGAGTTGGGGAAAACGACACCATTTAAAAGAAAGCAAAAGATACTGGAATGGGTACTTTATTTTTTTGTTTGTTTGGTTTTTTTTTTTTTGGTACCAGAGATCGAACTTGGGTCTTTGTGTTTGCACAGCAGGCAGCGAAACCACTGAGCTAAATCCTCGGGCTGGAATGGCTACTTTAATATCAAATAAAGAAGATTTCAGAGTGTGCTGAGAAATAGAGGGAAACCGGTCAATTCTTCAAGAAGATATAGCAACTATAAAGGTTCAGGACCCTAATAATAAGAGTCTCGAAATACATGAAGGAAAATTGCTAGAAGAAAAGGAGAAACAATCAAATTCACCATGGTAGTAGGAGATTTTAACTTCTCTCTCCACAGTTCATAGTAAAGACACAGAAAATCCAAATATTATCAATCATCTTGAGCTGCTAATCAATACTTATAGAATATTATAATATATTCAATAACTGCAGAATACATATTCTTTTCAGATGCACATAGCATATTCAGTTAGATGGACCATAAAGCAACCCTTTTTTTTTTCTTGGTACCAGAAATCAAACTCAGGACCTTGTATGCCAGGCAGGTGTGGCACCACTGACCTACATCCCCAGCCCTAACTTTCAATGAATTTTGCAAAATTCTAAAATCTTACAGAATATATTCTTTAACTACTAGAGAATTAGAAATCATAATGACAAGATACCCAGAAAAACAAGTAATGACAAATGAACCATATACTTGTTAATCCAAGGATCAGTGAAATATTAAAAAATACTTTGAATTATATGAAAATGAAAACACAGCAATTCAAAATTTGTGGGATACAGATAAAGCAGTGTTTGGAGAGAAATTATGAACACAGAAATATAGGTATGAAATTACTGACAGAGCTTCCATGTTAAGCTAGAAAATGAAAGGCAAAATGCATCCAATGTAAGTAAGAGAGAAATAATGGAGATAATTGCAGAAATCAATGAAATACCAAAAGACAAACAACAGAAAAAGTTAAAGTTAGAAGTTGATTGTTTGAAAAGCTAACAAAATCAATAAATTCCAAGTCATGCTAATCAAAAATAAAACAGAACATAAAATGTCTATATTAAGAATGCAGAGTATTATTCAGATCCTACAAACATTAAAAGAAAAATTAAGAAATGTGAATAGCTTTATGCTAACAATTTAAGCCTTGAACAAAACGGAAACACTGAAAAATATAGTTGATGGAAACTGACAACACAAGAAATAGAAAATCTGAATAGCCTCATATCTGTTAATTTAACTAATCAGTTTTCTTCCCTCAAAGAAAACTCCAGGAACAAATGGTTTCACTACTAAATCCTACCAAATATTTAAGGATAAGAGAACACAAACCTTAAATAAACTCTTTGAGGGAAAAAAAGGAGCAAATACTTCCCAATTCATTTTGTAATGACCGTATAGCCCTGCTAGCCAAACCAGACAAACATAAGAAAATGAGAGACCAATATATGCAGTAAGCATTCTTAAAATGCTTGCCAACTGAATCCAGACACATGTAAGAATGATACCTCATGATCAAAACTGTGTCTATACCAGGAGTAAAAATCTGCTTTAGCATTCAAAACTGAGTCAATACAAGTTATATTGACTCATCTAATGTAGTAATATATTGACAGACTAAAGGAGAAAACCCAGTAACTATTTCAATAGAGGTAGAAAAACTACTTGATAATATTTAATGCATATTCACTATTTAAAAAATCTCAGAAATTAGGACTAAAGGAAATATGCTGAATCTGGTAAAAGAAACTATGAAAAACCTACAGCTAATATTGTACTTAATGTTAAAATATTGAGTACTTTCCCCTAAGATCAGACCTCTACCTACCTAGTAAAATAAGAAATAAAATACATAGACTAATGAAAAGTAAAATTTGTATTTGTAGGTAGCATTTTTTTTTCCAGTACTAGGGTTTGAACCCAGGGCCTATGCACTGAGCTACACCCCTAGCTCTTTTTATTTTTTGAGACAGGGTCTCACTAAGTATTTAAGTTGCCCAGGCTGGGCTTGAACTTAGGATCCTCCTGCTTTACATTCCAGAATGCTGGGATTACAGGTGTGAGCCACCATTCCCAGCTGGCACAACTGTTTATACTGATAATCCTAAGGCATCTACAAAATGACTACTAGAACTATGTAAAGTAGTTCTAGTAAAGTAAGAAGCTATCTGGTCAATATACAAAAATATAAATTTTATTTTTATATGCCATGGGGAATTATATGAAAACAATCCACTGGCAACAGCATTGAAAGTATAATTATGAATGAAGTTTACAAAATAAGGCCCACACAAAAGTATAAAATATTTCTTAAGAGAAATTAAAAGACCTAAACCCATGGAGCAATATAACATATTCATGGATTATTAAAATGTCCATCATCCCCAAACTAATCTACAAATTCAATACAGTAGAAATCCCAATAAATGTATTCAAGGAACCTGTGACAAACTGATCACAGCTTTGGAAATGCAACATGAGCAAAAAAGACAAGGAATACAATTTCATAAAAGTGAATATAAGGATAGTCAAGCTAAACAATGGTACAGAATGAAAAGACCAGAAACAGATCCATTCACATTTGGACACTTTAAATAACAAAGGTAGCATAGAAAAATGGTAGAAACAATCTTTTCAATAAAAACTTCTAAGACAACAAGATATCTGGAAGAAAAGTGAGCCTTCATGGCTATGTCACAGGGTGCGCGCGCGCACACACACACACACAAATTAGTGGCAGGGAAGTGGTGAATCTAAAGGTGAAAGTCAAATGAGTAAAGTGATGAGAAGATATGAAGAAATATCTTCATGACTCAGGCTGTAGAAAGACTTCTGAGCCAGAACCCTAAAAATGCTGACCATGAAAATAAAAAGATTACCTCAAAATTAAGCATTGTTGAGCCAGGATTTAGCTCAGTGTTTCCGCCGCCTGCCTCACAAGCACGAGGACCTGAGTTTGATCCCCAGTACCAAAATAAATAAATAAAAATTAAGCATTGTCCTGAAAAAGTATATTGGGAAATGAAAAAGATGAAATCTTCTGGAATGGAAAAAAAATTATCTATTGTTCAATGTCTCTGGAGGGCAGGTCAACAGTCTCCATCAAACTTCAAGATACAAATACATTTGGCTCAGAAATTCGACCATCCTATTTCAGTATTTCCAATGTCAATGACAAATTCACTATTTGTTATTAAACAGACAAAACTCAAAAGCCTCTCCCTATGGGAATAGTTAAATATATTACAGAATACCTATTTTATTCTATGTAGTAATTTAAATGAATTAACTCGATCTTTACATGCAGACAAAGAAAGCTCTCCAGGACCTATGTTTAAGTGAAAAGACCAAAAGGCAGAATAACATTTAGGGAGAATGACCCAATTTCATTTATTAATATATTCACATTCATTAAAATTAGAACCTGTTCAACAAAATAAGATCATACCTCATAAAAATTAAAAACTCTTGTGCATCCAATTACAGTATTAAGAAAGTAAAGACAAACTATAGAATAGTAGACAGAATTTACAAATCATGTATCTGATAAGGGTTTAGTATCCAAAATTTATAAAGAATTGCTATAGGGCTGGGGATTTAGGTCAGTGGCACCCCGGCTGCCTTGCAAGCGCAAGGTTGTGAGTTTGATCCCTGGTACCGCAAAAAAAAAAAAAGAATTGTTATGACTTTTTTTAATAATAAAAAAGACAACCCAACCAATTAAAAAAGATAAACGACCTAAATATATTTTCTCCAAAAAAGATAATACAGGTAGCCAAAATGCTTATGAAAATATGTTCAACATCACTGGCAATTACAAAAATAAATGCCAACTCAAGTCCATAAAAAGATATCACTTCACAAGTATTAGGAAATAGAAAATAAGTATTTGCAATGATGTGGAGAAAAGGGAAACTTTGTACTATACTTTGTTGGTGGAAATATAAAATGGTATAGCTATGGTAGTTCCTAAAACAAAAATATTGCTACATGACCAAGTAATTCTAAACACACACACACACACACACATACAAGACATGAAAACATGTCCTTACGGGAACTTGGACACTAATATTTATAGAAGCATTATTCTAATAGTGCAAAGGTCAAAACAGCCCAAAGGATGAAAGGATAAATCCTGTTATTACATACAATGTAATATTAGTCATTCATATAAAAGAAAAAGGAATTAGGTACTGAGACATGGTATAACTTGGATAAGCTTTGAAAATACACAGCGATAGAAGCCAGACATTAAAACCCCCATAAGATTCCTTTTATATGAAATATTCAGAATAGCCAAATCCAGAAGGAAGAGACAGAAGGAAAACCAGGATTGCCAGAGGATGAGGAAAGAGGAGAAATGAAAAGCGGTTACTCGTGTGTATGTGTGTTGTACTAGGTTTTGAATCCAAAGTCTTTGGACACCCTAGCCCTTTATTTTTTACTTTTGAGACAAAGTCTCACTATGTCACTAAGTTGCCCAGGCTGGCATTAGCTCCTTCTGCCTCAGCCTCCCCAAATGCTGAGATTATAGTCATGTATCACCACACCCAGTTTAACAGTGGTTCCTTAATGGATATGGAGTGGTCCTTTGTTTTGATGAAAAAGTCTTGAAACTAGAGAGATGGGGAGTGCATAACATTGTGAATGCATTAAATTGTCTTTAAAATTCTACCTAACAAAATATGATAGGTTGTATTTTTATAAGAATGTATCATTTTACTAAGGTATAATCAAAATTATTTTTCCTTTTAAAAGAGCAAAAATTGTATGCAGTGTCAACCTAGTACATATTAATGATTTAATAAACAATAGCTATTTTTGTGGCGCCTTTCCTTTAAAGAAGTTTTGTTCCTTATACACACCTTCTATATTACAATATAGTAGATTTTGAGCAAATTATGTTGTCACAAGACTAGTCAAAACTTGTCCTGAGTTTTAAAATATTCATGGCAAAACTTTGAAGTCTGACCAACCAGGTTTATATCAACTATGTGACTTGGGCAATTGTAAATAACTCTCTAGAAATTTCAACTTCTTAATAAAATGGAGACAATAATGTCTTACACAGTGTTTAATGGAAAATGTCTGTCTTAGTCATTTTCTCATTGCTGAGACACAAGCCTGACACTAACTTCAAGGACAGGTTTATTTTGACTCACAGTTTCAGTCTATGGTCAGCTGGCTGCAAAGCAGAAATGGCACAGTGGAAGGGTCTGGGAAAGGAAAGCTTAAATAAGCTTAATGAAAAGGGGGTGAGGGGTTGAGGATATAGCCTAGTCTGAAGGCCCTGAGTTCAATCCCCAGTACCACAAAAGAAAAAAAGAGCAAATGACAGGATTTAAGGATTGGACAATTGAAAACAAATTTTTTTTTGTCCTGGGGATGGAACTCAGGACCTCGCGCTTGTGAGGCAGGCGGTGGCACCACTGAGCTATATCCCCAGCCCCTAAATATTTTTAACATCAACTAAGTAGAAGATCTTTGATGAATGCCTAGAATTTACACTTTACAAGTATTTTTAAAAATTTTTTTAATTACTTTTATTTTTAATTCCATCCATGTCAACACATACATGGGATAGGCCTGCCATGGGCCCCACCTCAGGTAACTGTTGTGGTGAATAGAGAGGAAAAAAAGGTACAATGCAAATGCTTCAAGGGAACAGGTTTCAGTATTTGTGCCACCTTCTCACTCGCCACCTTGCTGAACAAGAAATACTGGCCCTCTTAAGGCAGTGCTACTTTGGCTACACATTGGAATCACCTCAGGACCTTAAGGAAAAAAAAAAGACATTTGGATTTCATCCTAGAGAATCTCATTTGATTGGTCTGGGAAAGTCACCTTTTTATTATTTTGGTGTTTTTTTAATAATTTAAATTATTTTTATTGCTATCACTTGAAATACCAAGAGCAATTCCAAGTAAGCATCCTTGCCATCATAACACAATAAGCTTCTATATCTATAGAACTTGTATTCTGGACATCAGAATACAAGTTGATTTTCCCTGCTGACAAACAGGATTTCTTCTGTAATACTTTGTTGTCTAAGATTACTTACACTGTAAAATTCCAGCAAGAAAACAGACTTTACAAGTATTTTAGTCAGTTAAACCTAAAGGTATTTATGTGCTGTGTTCAAAAATGCGTAATCTGAGTTTAGGATATACTGAGTTTCTTGATACAAATATTCAGAACATTTTAGATTACTTCTTGAAATATAATTAATATTGAATTACAACAAATTTATAATTAAAAGTTCAGGTAACTAGGGTATTCATTGCAAAGGGACATAAAGAAATTTTTTAGGATAAGGAATACATTCTCTACCTTGACAAGCATTATTGGTTACCCAGGTACACATATTTGTCAAAAATCACTGAACTGTAATTAAGATCTATAAATCTTACTGTTTGTAATTACTCCTTAATTAAAAAGACTCTCACACACACATTGATATACATATATATGTATTATTTTTTATTTTAGATAACTAGACATAGCTACTGAAAAGGCAAAAGATACATATTAGGTACCATATAACAATTTAAATAAGATCCTACCCCTCCTTTGCTCTTAACTCATCTTTGGGTTTTTTTAATTATAGAAGAACGTATTCCTAATTATAGCAATTAATAATTCAATTTCTTCATGTATCTAAGATGATATACAATCTTAATTCTAACTTGGTCAGATTCCCTGAAACAGATATGTAAACTTTATCTTTTATTTACTTAAGAATCTCAGATCTTTGAGATATTTCACAGAAATATGAAATTCTATGAAATGAATTCTAAACATGAAATTCTATGAAATTTGAAATTGATAGGCATTTCATAAAAAGTAACTAAATTTTCAGATCTAATTATGAATTGGCTTTACTTAGTTCACCAAATATGTTAAGATTCTTTTTTAATTTGCATGGGTCAGAGTTGTAAATGGCACTCATCACTTCTACCCTTATTTCTGCTAGCCAAACCCTGTCACAAGTCCTGTGACATGCAAGGATATCCAGGAAAAAGTCTTGCAGTAGTTCCAAACTCTAAGGCAAACAAAGTGAACAGACATTTTTGGTGAAAGTCCACGCATCTCTATCGCACTCTATTGATCCAGCAGAAGCCTATCAAAATCTTAATTCACACAAGATAAGTGAAAAATTTATAATGAAGGCTTACAAAACTAATCTACAAAGAATAAAAACAATGCAATTTACTATAAAATAGTTCCAAAATTGTTTACAGAACAAAAATAAGTAAGTCAGTTACCTCTAGAATAGTAAAAGACCAAAAACTGCGTTTCAGAAATAGAGTACTTCTTTGAGAAAACTTTCTGTTTTTACAGACATTCCTTTTAAATGCTGTCAAGCAAACATTTTTACAGGCTATCTTTCCTCACATACAGTCAGCTCAAGACATGCAGAATAACTGTGAGGCTGGGAAACAGTATAATAAACCTTCTCTCAGAACCAAATAGAAGGCATGGCAAAAATTGTCTATTCTTATAGGACAAAAAAGGAAAAAGTACACACATTCCTTACTTTTCATCTCCTTAGGAGGAAAAAAAACATGTAAATACAGAGAGCTTCAGAAAAGTATAAAAGTAGCATGATATTTTCTTACTTAAAAAAAGTTTTTATAAGAAGGCCTAGCGCATTTTTTGCTTTACAAAGCTCTATCTTAAAATATGCACTACAAGCCGTAAGAAACACAATTTTAAAATCCTACGACATTTTGTTTCTACTTTAAAAGGGCTTGGAATTATGAGGGCTAATTAATTTCACACCAGATATGGCATTTTTTCCATGAATTAAAAAAAAAACAACATTCTTTTCTATATTACTTTCTTTCTGAGTGAACACCATGAAGTGACCCAAAGAAATCTCAAATTTTAGCATAGCTTTGAATCTTATAAAAAGATCACATCATCCAAAAAATGATACTGAAAATAATCTAAGGAAGCTTTAATTATCAGCAACTCTGACATTTCTATTAGGTTTAAGGTTTACTACATCTTTTAAAAGTGCAAACCTTAAGTAATGACATTTTTGATAATGTAATATCTAAAATACACACAGGATGATCAAAATATATGGTGAATGCTGCTGCCAACTGCCATCCAAGGGGATCTTCAATACAAGAAGGCTAGTGTTCAACCTTAGTAACAGCATATGAGAAATTTGAACTTGTTTAGTGCAGTCACTCAGTTGTGAGCTACGTTTGAGAGAAAGTGTGTTTTATAGTGAGCCATAAATCATGGGTCACAAATAATGCATTTCATTGGAGTTATACAACTGTGCCACTTCAGATTCCAGCTTTTCAAGAAATGTCATTTTGGAAGAAGAAACTTGGGTCTCTGGTTATGATCCTGAGCCCAAGGTTCAGAGTTCTCAATGGAAATCACCCTGTTGTCCTTGTGTGAAAATAACATGTCAATCCAGATCTAACATGAAGGTGATGTTGTGTTTTTAAATGACGATGGAATTGTGTGAGCTGAGTTTGTATCCAAGACACTGGTGAATTTTGAATATTATAAGGTACTATTAGAACATTTAAGAAATAATGTACAAGGAAAACAGCCTGAGAAATTCGCAAATAAGTTTTACCTTCCATCATGACAACATCCCATGTCCTACATGGCTTCTGTCAAATAAAAAACATTACAGTGCATCCTCACACACCTTCTTCCTGGATCTGGCACCATGCCACTTCTGGCTCTTCCATAAAGTCAAAATGACCATGAAAGTTAAACATTTTGAATTAATTCAGGACCTTCAGGCAGCTAAAACAATGCAAATAAAGATACGAAAGAAGACTTTCTGAACTACTTCAGAAAATGGTAAGAATGATGGGGAAAAGGGACGTGTTTCAACAGAGCAGTAGTACTTTAAGTGGGAATAAAAGTAACACGTTTTATTGTAATAAAACAAAAATTTAAACATTCACCATATTTCCTTATTATACATGCATAAATATTCAAAAAAGTCTTTACAATTTGCAAAATTCTATCTCTGCTGCTCAATAAGTACAAGAGTAATTCTCTTTTTCACACAGCAGATAGGGAAATAAATATATAAGATACATTATTTGTACTTGCTTAATATCAATCCTTAAGACTCTGTGTTTGTGAAAGCCAATTACCAAATTAAGATGATTAAATAGGGCCGGAGATTTAGCTCAGCGGTGCTGTGCCTGCCTCACAAGCCCAAGGTCCTGCATTCAATCCCTGGTACCAGAAAAAAAAAAGAAAAAATAAATTACTTGGATGCAATGAATTCAAGTTCTTTACTTTTATAATAAAAACTTTTCATGTTACACTAGAGCTATGACTTCAATAAAATCTAAAATAAAATAAAAACCTTTAATGTCCTGGCTGATACTCAAATTAGTCTGAAAGCTTATGGGTTTTCAAAGCAAAGGACAAGGCTGGGCCTGGTAATTCCATCACTCAGGAGGCTGAGGCAGGAGGATCTTCACCAAGTTCAAGGCCAGCCTGGGCTACATCCTGAGTTCAAGGCCTGCCTAAACTACATAGTGAGATCCTGTCTCAAAAAATAAAAAAAATCAAAGCAAAGAACAAAATATCAACTTCCCTAGGGAGCTTCCCTTGACAACTCCAGGCAAGCTGGCTCCTCCTCTTAATTCCACATATCAGACTAGATGATGACCACTTGGTGACATCTATTTTTATCATCATTTTATGAGCTCTTGAAGGACAGTGAACATGTGCATTTATAGTAGGCTATCACATTAGGTCCTGTATGGCTATCAGAGGGCATGGCCCAGAATAGGTGCTGAATGAATGTCAACTAGGGCTCGGGATTTAGCTCAGTGGTATTGCGCCTGCCTTGTAAGCACAAGGTCCCGAGTTCAATTGAAACAATCTTTCTTTAGTCGGGTGTGGTGGTACATGCCTATAATCCCAGCACTAGGGAGGCTGAGGCAGGAGGATTGCTGTGAGTTCGAGGCCAGCCTAGGCTAGCTACATAGTGAGTTCCGGACCAGCCTGAACTACAAAGGGAGAGACCCTGCCTCAAAAAAAAAAAAAAAGTCAACATTTGAATGAATGGTTAATTAAAAGCTTTCAATATCATTTGCATTTAAAAATTTTTATTATTAAAAAAAGTCATTATATTAAGTATAACCATTTCATAGGATAAACACTCTCTTAAAGACACTTTAGTGAACTAAATCACCAAATTAATCAAATTCTTCTGTCCCCTCTGAAAAACAAAGCCTAAGCAAAGGTTCTCTTTATCCTTACTGAGACCCAGAATTACTTGGTTTGAAGAATTTGTTAGAACAGAGATTGATGAGCTCCACCCTACCAATTCAGTATGTCTGCAAAGCCAAGAATTTATTATTCTAACAAGTTCCCAGGAGACAATGATTGAGAACCACTGTCCATGGCTGAGCTATCTGAATACCAAAGGTCAGCTTCCCAAACCTATGTACTACAGTTGAAACTGTTCACTGTAGTTAAAAAAATGTCATATAGATGACTGAAAGGGATTGCCTATTGAATCATGTGTGAGAATTGTGTAAAATTCTGGGAAATTTTAATAAAAATGTAGGATTTTGTACTAGGATTCCCTCCCAAGTATCTTTAATTTCTCAGTCCAACCAAAAGTGAAGATAGTAGGTAATAAATTATTGTGCCCACAAAATGGGCACAAGTGGACATGAGAAATTTTGGAGATGATAGTATGTTCTTTATCTTGGTTGTAGTATGGGGTGATTATCTCCTGGGCTTATCCACTTGTAAAAACTTATCAAATTGTACACTGTAAATTTGTGCAGTTTAAATTCCTCAAAAAAAGTATACAAAGAACGTACATACACACCCAACAAATCTGCTAAGATTAAAAAGACCAACAAAGCAAAGTTTGGCAAGGATAGGTTGCAAATTCAGTTCTCATACACTATTGGTGGGAATGACAAATGATACAAAAACTTTGAATAAAGGCTTGTCAATTTCTTATAATACCAAGAGTTCAATATCTAATACCAAGTAATCCCATTCCTAATTTTTTATCTAACCAAAATAAATAAAAGATACTTCTTCAATAAAGATTGTAACACCTGTATTTACAACAGCTAAAAGTTTAAAACAGCTCAAATGTTCATTAGGAGAAAGATTAAACAAAGTGGAGCTTCTATACAATGGAATACCACTCCATGATAAAAAGAAAAGTATGCACTCAACAACTCAGATGAATCTCAAAAATATGGTGCTGAGTAAAAGAAGCTTTATGCAAGGGTACAACTGTATGATCCATTTATATGAAAAAAGCAAAACTAATCTATGATATTAAAAAGAAGCAGAATAGCAGTTGTCTCTTGGGCATGGTGGCAGAACTAGGAAACAAATTTTCTGGAGTAACGACAATGTTCTCTATATTGAAAGGGTTTATTTGGCTTACAAAAAAATATTATTTGTCAAAACTCATGGAAGGATGGGTAGACTTAAAATGTGTGCATTTTATTGTAAAATTTATTTCAAAATAAAAAAAGAATTGTAAATCAATACTGAACTCTAGGTAATGATACACATAAATGTTTGAAGATAAAATAATGTCTGCTCTTAATAACCAAATTCAGTCAAGTAGCTGGTTACAAGGTTAACACACAAAAATCAATAGCTTTCCTCTACACCAATGACAGACTC
>NW_004624753.1:17379846-17396929 GCF_000247695.1 Heterocephalus glaber | reverse complement strand
TTTTCAAAAATTATTCCATCTCCTTTCCCTGGAGAAAGGCACTTCGTCTTACTGTTAGTATTGGTGCTTTTAAACCACTGCTTCAACTGGTATACAACCAGCCAAGCAAACTTCTAATTCACTACAGAATGATGTTGCAGCTTTTTCCCTCCTAGGAGTTGAATGGCTGATTTTTAAAAGATGGTTTCTAGTATCTTATGAGGATCCTATAATTCTTTGAAGAATTCTCTCTATGCACTTATTCTGTGCTTACCTGTAGTCCTATTTTATCTTCTATTCCAAACATATAGTGCTGTGAAAATGGGGAGGAGATCTCTCAGAGCACAACATTAATAAGAATTAAAAGGTACCAAATAGAGGAAGATAAGTAAAAATTATTCTCCAAATGGAATTTCTTCTAGCAAAAATCTAAGAATTACATGGCTATACATGTAGGAATATTAGGACTTATTTTTCTTACATATTTTTCAGTGAGACCAGATGACCATTAGTAGTTTCCTAGGGGCTTTCTGATGGCCTCAAATTAGATTTTTCTTACATTCATGATTACAATACATGATTATAATATATGCTTATGCTGTATTCCTCATCAGTAGTTCCTCAAAAGTTCTTCGAAGAGGTTGCTTTACTATAACAATCATACTCAGGGAAAAAAACCTCTTTCCCTAATCTAATCTTGGTATCCAAACTTTTTTGAGAACTATTATGCTATTTCAAAAGATAGTTTTTTTTGTTTTTTGTTTGTATTTTTTTGGTACTGGGAATCAAACTCGGGACCTTGTGCTTGTGAGGCAGGTCCAAAGGATAGTTTTAATGCAAAATTAACACCCTGACCTACATATAGGTAAAACAACATATAGATCAATGCACTGTATATTCATAACAGTCCTATTTGAACTAAAATCTTGAAGTCGCCCCTACAGAAATTCTTAACACTTAGTTTTTCATGATATGTTTCCCTGTCCAGTAAATAAATGCCTTCTCATTTTAAATACTTAAGTCACTAATTTATTTATTATTCAACATATATAATTCAAGCACCAATTACTCACCAGATATTGTACCACTCAGTGGATATAAAATAAAGAAAACTATTATAAGCGATGACTAGTTTTCTGCATCTCATTAACTGGGATCATTTACAGCCAACTTTTCAAGACAGAAAACTAGTCAATCTTTAATCTTTAAAATCTCTTTAATCTTTTTATATCACTCCTACATCCAATCCATCAGAATATCTTTCTGGTTCTACTTCAAAAATATATTATTTCCTCAAAATATGCACCCTCTCTAAAGCAAAGGCTGGCAATCTTGTCTGTAAAAAGTCAGGATATTAACTGCATTTTAGATTTTGCAGGGTATATATTCTCTTGCCCTTGCAAAGCAAAAGCAGCCATAGACAAAACACAAACCAAAGAACATGGCTGTATTCCAATAAAACTTTATTTACAAAAAGAAGCATCAGGATTTGGCCATAGACAAGTCTGGCCATAGACAAGTTTGGTAACTTTTGGCCTAACACATGCCACCACTGGCTCTCTCCTAAATTACTCCTAACTCATTTCCACTCCTGGTCCCCCTTACTTAAAGATACCCTATTACTCTGTATCTTAGCATATTATTACCTTTATGGCACCTATTATTATCTCGCCTACTTGCTGGTGTCTGCATCTTCCACAAGAGATAATTTCCTTATCTCTGTGTGTATTGTTCAAAATTTTATGCCTAGGACCCACACATAGCAGACACTCAATAACGAAAAGATTCTTGGTACCTAGTGAGAGAGATATACTAAAAAGTACATAAACATATATATAATTGTAAAAAGTGCTTTGGGAGAATAGAATACAATGTTATGAGAAAGAAATATTGGAAAGCAATCTAAAAGGGAAGGAGAGTGTTTCAGGTGGGATAGCATATGCAAAAAAACCCGAAGAACATCGCAAAACTATTTGTAGGTATCCTTTTGGTTCTTGAGTTTGGATAAATTCAATCAAACTTGGGCTAGTAGCCAAACACCAGGGAGAACTGCTTAAATTGGGAGGATTTCCTGTGGGGTTGATGAAGGGTGGTGGTAATGTTCCTTCGGATTTGGCCCTCTCCCTTTTTCATTCCAAATTGCCCTCTTTCTTATTCCTCAAACATGTCAAGCATGTACTACCTCAAGTCCCTTGAGCATTCTGTCCCTTTTGCCAGCACTTTTCCCCTAAATACCAAAGTGACTGTTTCATTACATTTAACTGACGAAACAGCATCCCATAATCTCTACCAGCAGCTTCATCCTTTTTTTACCTGCCAGACTGCTCTAGATAGTTGTATTTGTAGTCCTAGGTTTAAGTCATCATTTCCTTGCTCTCGGAATTCAAGCTTGCCACTACCCTTTGTGAGATTTACCTCTAGTTTTGCCACCTATTTAAAGTGACAGACACCTTCCTCAAAGGAAAAGCAAGTAGATAAACAATCATTACACTGCTGGGCACAGACATGAAATACCTGGTAGCCTTGAAATATAACCATTATTGATGGGACCTATTTAATTTGTGGGCAAGAAAGCATCCCAGACAATGAGAGAGATAACCATACCTATCTTCAACGCTCTTTTGGCGACCCAGCAGAGGGAGCATATAAATCCCTGTCTCAATAATCATGTATTAAGCTCTCTGTGCAATCAAAGTAAATATCACAAACTTCGTTCATCTACATAACGAACGTCTATTTACTAATAACTGGGGCATACGAAGATAAACAAAAATACTTAACATTTACTGAACGCTCGCTGGGGGTCACTCGTGAAGTCACATAAATGCTTTGCATACATACCACTCTTTGGACAGTCACAAGACCCTGCTTTACAGCCAGGAAACAGCTCGAAGCTGCTCTGCAGGTCGCAGAGAGCACTAGCGCCAGGGGCAGTTCGACCCCGCCTGGAAGGAGCTCGCGCGACCCGCAGCTGTCACTCAAGAGCTCTCACCCGAAGGCGGTCAGGACCTGTGGGGTTGGGCAGGAGTCGAGCTCGGAGCTCATACCTGGGCTGGCGGCGTCCAAGCCGGGGCTTGGGGCGGCGGGGGACTCCATCCAGACCGGGATTGGCGGCCACGGCCAGCATGGCCCCGGAGCCCGGAGAGCCAACCGGTGGGGGGAAGGGAACGGAGGCGTCCGGGCCGGGGACACCACTCTGTTGTTTGGGGCCCGGCCGTCGCTGCCGCCTAGGGAAGCCAGGAGGCTGACACCGCGACACTCAAACCATCCTCTCAGCCTTCAGCCAAACTCCGCCGCCCATTATCACTTCCCATCCAGACTGGAGCCCTGAAAATCCCGCGAGAACGGGGACCGTTTGGCTCTGGGTCTCGCGAGAAGAGAATCAGTGTTAAAAGTGGGCAGAGCAATCTTCCCGCGGGCTCTACCTGCAGGCACGTAGCCGAAGCCCCGCGAGACCGATAACTCTCGTGAGGTTTGCGAAATGTAGAGAGACTTGCAGGAGGTCGGACAAGGGCTGAGCTGGCAGGGACTGTGTCCCAGTGGCCGTGGTTTTCTGATTTACAGGTAGCGCCTGGCTCCTTCGTGTGGTCGCCACGGCCCTGGTACGAGGTGGACAGCACCTTCCCAGAGCACGCTTTCCCCGGTCACACCTTGTAGTAAATCAACAACTTCTGAGACTACAAAACAAGCCAGCGTTCAACGTCAGTAGATGCAGACCTGCAAACGCCGATGAAATCTAGAGCGTTTCCCCGCCTCCTGCCGCTGCCCAGTGATGTGTGTAACGCAGTGGAAAGACCAAGCCACGGATGTGCAGGACGCCAGCCACTTGCAAAGGAGGCAGACGGGGCTCCCGGGGACACTTGTAGACGCTGCAGACAGAGCCTGCCTGGATCCAGCACGTGCTAGCATGTCTATTTGTTTCTACCAGATCTCATCGACCGGGTTAGCCAAAATGCGCCTGTAGTAGATTCCTGTTGGTATATAACCAATTGCCACAAGGTTTTCTTTCTTTTTAAAAAATTTGATTTAAAACAGCACAGATGTGCCACAAACAACCCTAACATAGATCAGAAGTCCTGAACAGGTCTCGTTAAACTAAAACCCAGTGTCAAAGGTCTTACTTCCTTTTTCTTGCCCTTTCCAGCTTCTGTCTGCATTCCTGGCCTGTGGCCCTCCTTTTCAGAACCTGTGCTATTGCTGCTCTGAACCTTCCCTACCAAAATCTCCCATTAATTGCAGTATGGAAAGATTGTTTTTATTTTTAAGAGCATTTAATAGTCGAGAGTAATCTCATTTCGAGACCTGTATCCTTAATCACATCAACAAAATCTCATTGCTGTCTTAGGTAATAGTATGTTTTGGGGTTCCAGGAATTAGGACACAAACATCTTTGTGGGCAATCGGTATTCTGCCTACTCAAGGGCTTTAATTAGGAAAACCACGTGGCTGTTTGTTCTGCAAATAGATCTCAACTTTTTGGCAGATACTAAAAATTAGTAGCATGCTTTCATAAAATGCTTTATCTAGAATATCACTTGTTTGCGTACCAGCAGATAAAAACATTTAAGAGAAACATCCAGGTCATCCACACACTGAATAAGATGTTGCCCAATTTAACCTCTCTGTGCTTTGTTGTACTCATCCATGATCATAACAATGAAGCTAATTAGAGTAACCTATCTAAAAGGGGTAATTGTAAGAAATGATATAATTAAGTAAAACTCCTAAAACAGTGCCTGTTCACAATAAGGAATTTATATGTTGCTATTGTAGTGGAATGTATCCATTTAAAAGTTGCAGGCTGCATAGCTATTGTCTCAGCTTAATATTTTGGTTAGTAGTTCATATCACATTACTAGATTAGATTGACTGATTGATAGCCCAGGCTGACCTTGAATTTGGAGCCATTCTCCTGCCTCAGCCTCTCAAGTGCTGGGATTACAGACATACAGCACCACACCCAGCTTCTGTTAGATTTTAGATTTAATTCTAACTTCAGACACTGGGTAGTATGGGAAGTAGTTTCATATGTATACCTAAAAAAAAAAAAAAGCTCCTTATGAGTGTAACCTTTGATTCTAATATGCATCCTGATATTAGAAATCTTAAAATCTAGAAAAATCATCTTGGAATTGATGAAGTATATATGCTTTACTTACATTCTTTTTACATTCTTTCTAAAATCAAAATGGCAAATGGAGATTTCTGCAACTACCAGAAAAGTTTGATTTTCCCCTATTGGAATTATTGTATGATAAAGTCTTATTATTCTAGTGGTGCAGGGATTTAAATTGTGGATCCTTATAGAGCTGACATCTAACTAGAAGTGATAAGACAATTTCAAAGTTTTGATTTAAATGAAAGAGCATCTAATTGAAGGCATACACTAGTGACTAACTGAGCACAATTTCTCATTTTATGAGTTTATTATTCAAACTCATTGCCATTATTATGTAAATGAAGCAGAAATAATTGTGACAGAAAAATTTCCTAGTGAACTAGGTGCATCATCAAATTAGGCTTCCTCCACATAACATTCGCTTATGTCATTGCCGCTTGCCTTTTTTTATATCTTTATATAGGTGCTGATGTTGTGAACATATAACACTATAGTGCTAGTGACTGCAAAGTAAAGTTGTAATATACTCAAGAATTCCTCAAGTCAGTGTAAGTGATGTTAGATAACCCAATCACATGCAAAACCATTGGCAAAGAAGGAGCTAGCAAAACTAAGCCGATTAAAACTACAAAAATAGGGTCAGGGTGTAGTTCAGTGGTCATGTCCAAGTTTAGCAGCACCATAGAGAGAGCAAACAATATGATAATAGCATAAGCATTTCTAAAGACTTACTTGAATATCAAAGAGACTCAAGAAAAAATGACTAAACCTAATATTTTTTAAATAGTTTATGTTCAAACTGCAGAAGTCATAGATTTATATGGTTTATAAGTCTCCAAAATTACGAATTAATCCAGCAAACGTTTCAAGAAATAAAAATGTAAACCTAAGGGAACACAAGAAATTCAGTCTTAGAGTTTTTGTTAGATGAATTTAGGTTGTAGCATTTCTCCTTTGATATATTGTTCCAGCCAATAGAAAGGAAAAAGCAAATTAAGAGTAAGAGAAAGGAGATAAAAGAGATGTATCTTTATTTGCCTAAAGCTAAATCTCAAAGTGTAAAGCTTAATTTGGATAATAATGTGACTATATTTAATTCTAATGAACTGTATGCTTAAAAATGGTAAAGCTAGGGAGGCTGAGGCAGAAGGATCACAAGTTCATGCCTCAAAACAAAAAATGAAAAAGATCTGGGAATATAACTCATTGTTAAAGCCCTGGTTCAATTCCCAGTAGGGGTGTGGGGGAAAAGATGGTAAATATTATGTTACGTATCCTTTTTTTTAAAAACCATAGTATTATGAACACAGTACATTGAAAAACCCAGGCCAAAGAAAGAAAAAAAATCAAGGCTTGAGCCAGGTAGTTGGTGCTGGAAATATGCTCTGGTCCCATCTAAGGAATATTACATCTTGAAGATTCATTATGTCATTTTTACTTGTCTTAGTCACTTTGTTATCACTGGGACACAATACCTAGCCACTCACAGCTTAAGGGAGAAGTGATTTATTTTGACTCACATTTTTAGTCCATAGTTGGCCTGCTCCAAAACAGAAAGGCAGGATGAGATGGCCTGGGTGGAGGAAAGGTTCACCCCCTGTAGGGCCAGGAAGGAGAGAAAGTGAAAGGAGGAACTGGAAATGGAGATAGACCCTTCTAGGTCACATGCCCAGTGGCCTGCCTCTTCTGGCCTTACCCCACTTAAGAGCAAGTCAACTATATTGCCCCCATAATCCAGTCATCTACTAAACACATGAGGCTTTATAGGGGCTGTTTTAGATTTACACCATAGCAACTTCATAGAATCAATGGATGTTAGAACTCTAAGAAGTCTGAAGGGTCACTTGATTCAGTTATCTAAGAATAATTAAGAAATGTTAGATGATTTACTCTAGGTCACTAATAGCAAATAACAAAGTCAGGGCTAGAATACACTTCCTGACTCTTGTTCCAATATGATAGGTCTATAAAAATAGTATTGCACAGAACAGATTTTTAGAACTGATAAATTCAAACCTGTGATTTTATTTCATGTAATAATTTCTATCATGTCAGATAATAACCTAAAAATTTTACAGCAGAGCACCAAGTAGTACTACTACTGATATATATTTATAAAATCACTCAAAATGCATAGCTGAGCTTTCAAAAAGACCTGAAATGCTCATAGGCCGTAAATAAGGAAGGAACTGAAAACTAACTTCTTAAGGTGGGTTTTAGCCCTCTGCTCTCCTGGAGGCATTTGCCTTACTTAGTTACAAAAAAGTCTGAGTTTTAACACTCTCGTGGGGACATGGTCTCAAGCTCATGCAAGGCCCCATGTTAGAAATGAGACTTATTCAAAAATCAGCATTTAAAATGTACTATTCATGCAATGAGTGGCTCAAAGAAAAATCTGGACAGCAGAAAAAGAATGATGAAGAAGAACTTGTCTACCTTGGCATGGGATTTTTTTGTTTTAGGGGTTGTGTTCATTTCCTCTGCAGTTTTTTAATGTTCTCAGTCCAATTTAGGATTTGAATTTACACAGTCTGTACGATATAGGAAACTACAGGATAGTAGCAGTTAACAGAATAGATACAAGTGTTTTTAATGTAGTTAAAATACTGTATTCATTTTTTAATTTTTTTTGGTACCGGGGATCGAACTCAGGTCCTTGCGCCTGCGCAGCAGGTGGCGAAACTACTGAGCTAAATCCCCGGCTCCTACTGTATTGTATTCATTTTTAAAAACTGAGCTGAAAGCACGAGAAAGGAAATAAAAGTCAGTATCCAGAAAACACCAAGTAGAATTTTAAAAGAGCATCAAAAAATGAAAATTTTGATGATTGATATTTAAAAGTCAATGGTAAGTAAAAGTACATTGAACACACCTTAATAAAAATGATAACCAGAAGATCTAAAAAAGGGACCCCAAATGCAGTACAAAAAGGGCAAGCAGATGGAAGACACAAAAGGAGTCATTAAAGAAATGGAGGCTAGAAGAAAAAATTCTAAAATTCAATTGATGTTCTAGAAGTAGTGACGGCTAGGGGGAGAAAATGTTCAAATAATAGCTTAGATTCAAGAGGTATAATGAATTGCATGCATATAAACAGAAATGTATCAGATAAGACACATTGAAGGAAAATTAAGAAGATAACAATCTTGAAAACAGACATTTGAAAGGATGCATTTCCTATTTTAGAATGATAATTTAACTCACTACAACGGACTCTAATGAAGCTAGAGACAGTGGGATAAACCAGGGCAAAAGAATATTTTCAGCCAAAATCAAAGACTATGGATGGACTCTTATTTAAAGGATTTTGAATTCAGAAGATCTGAAATGTAAAAAGGAACGATAAGCCTAACATAACTGGTAAACAACTACTGACTGTATAAAACAATTATAAATTATTTAATATGGATATAAGAAATGAAGGCAAATTAAAATACTGTATAATAATAACATAAAATGCGATGACACTGCCATAGTATGGATATTAAATGTCCCCCATAAGGCTGTGTATTAAAGACTTAGTCCCCATTTTGGTACTCTTGGGAAATGATAGAAACTTTAAGGAGGTAGGGCTTAGTGGGAAGTCTTAGGTCACTGGGATCATGTGCTTGAAGGGGATATTAGGATTCTAGGTCCTTCTCTTCCCCTCTCAGCTTCCCAGCCACAATGAGATGAGGAGCTCACTCCATCATCCACTCCTGCCACGATGGACAGTCTTGCCTCAGACACAAAAGCCATGATCCATAGACTGAAACCTCCAAATGTTTGGCATGATTTTTCCCAGGTACAGTAATTGTTAAAGTAACAGAAGGCTGACTAACATATGAAAGAATTTGAGCCACTTAAAATGTTTCCATTGGAAAAGAGGATGAGATATTGATCTTTTACTAAATGAAGCATTCCCATTAAATGTCAAGGTAAATAACAAAACATTAAAGGAACATAAAAGTTCTTAATAGCAAAAAAGGATAATAAAGAAAATTCATGTAATCCAATACAGGGGAGGAAAGGGTAAAAATGAAGCAAAACCAGGACTGACAGACAACACAAAATAGTAAATATCTGTGTTTCAGAAAGAGTATTAAATATGTTGGATTAAATTTGCCTGGAGAAAAGGACTCTGGGTGAAAAGTCCAGCTGTAAATGGGGAGGAGGGCTCCTCCTGGGAGACAAGGATACTGTCTATATTCATTTAAGATTGAAAATAAGGACAAAAGTATAGAAACACATGGAAAAAATTGGGCTAGCTCAAAATTCTAATATCACACAAGACAGCTTTAATTCAAAAGGTTTAGCGATATATGAACAACATAAATGATAAAAGACATTCTTTTTTTTAACCACAGAGGTAAAAAGTCCTTATCACCCAATAACCATATAAAAATATAGAAGTTCTGGGCCAGGGATTTAGCTCAGTGGTTCCAGTGCCTACCTTGCAAGTGCAAGTTCCCAAGTTCGATCCCTGGTACCAAAAAATAAAAATATAGAAATTCTGAATTGCAAGGGGGAAACTGATAAGTCCACAAATAAGGGAAAATTTAATACATTTCACTAATGATTATCAAATTAAAAAGGAAAGTAGATTTGGACCATACAATTAGCTGTCTTCAGCTAGTGGGTATATTATAGAATGCACCATCCTACTATCAGAATAAATGCCTTTGCAAGTATAGAAGGAGCATTTACAGGAACTGAACTGTATCTTAAGCAAATCTCACAGCTTTCCAGAACTGTTTTGTACAGGTCATAATCTCTGATACTACGAATTGAATTAGAAGTCAATATTTTAAGAACATTAGATAAAGATGATGTATTTGAAATGTAAAAACACACTCCAAAATAATTTATGGGTCAGAGGGAAACAATTATAATGAAAATGGAAAAATAAATGTAGCAAAGTTAAAAAGTAGAATGTTTTACCCAAGGACCTAGGATGAAAAACCTTACATTTTTAATTATGATGGTCTTCCATGTAAGAATTTCAAAGAGAACCGTTAAACATAGATTTCACTTTCCTAACTCCTCACCAACACTGAAGAGCTAAAATCATTGGGAATAGAATATTAGAAAAGACATTTTTGACAGAGCTACTACAGTGCTCAGTCTTTCACCTCAGGAATTTATGCAATGTGGTGGACTATTTGACTCAAACCTTGAAATTTGAAGAGCCAGTACTACGGCTGAGTAACTGATCTGAAGTTCATTAGGAAAGATTCATACATTTGGGGATACCTTACTCCACATTTTATTGCGATAAAATGATGCACAATTTCTCTTGAATAGATGAGGGTCATAGGTGAGAGCATGCCAGCAGAGGCTTTAAAATGACCCATCTAGGGATCTTGGACAGCTGGCTTCTCAGGGGTAAAGTAGTAACAAGAACACAAAAGCATTTGAGAGGACCTACACAATCTTATGGCAGTGCTAGCTAAGACCTTTCCTTTTCTTTTTTTTTTAATGTGCCTTTATTCATTTCAACCCTAGACAAATCAGAAAGAGCCTAGGAAGTTGGAGAGGAAGGCAAGGAAGCATTTACTTTCTATCACAGACAACTTGCCAATAGCAAGTGTGAGCTCTGCAAGGGAAAGACTTAGGTGTTAATGAATCCTCAAGGGGTGTGTGTGTGTGTGTGTGTGTGTGTGTGAGAGAGAGAGACGGAGGGGGAGAGGGAGAGAGAGGGATGGTATTTATTAAGTATCAGTCTGAGAGTTTTTTGCTTTGTTTAGTGGCTGGAAATGATCACAAGATATTTTATTCTTTTTTATTTTATTTTATTTATTTTCAGCACCAGAGATCGAACTCAGGACCTTGTGGTTGCCAGGCAGGCGCAGCGCCACTGAGCTACATCCCCAACCCAAGATATTTTTGTTCTTGAGAGAGGCCAGAAAATCATGGGATTTTTCTAGTTTTCCTTCAAGGATGTGGAGAAAAATTAGCTCTGAGGGTGGGTTTGAACTAGCATTGTGCAAATAAACAAACATATTTCATCCCATGATGAAAGTCCTGGTGTTCCAACATTTGTTAGGACTGAATAATAATAGAAATACAACATAAAAGTTTGTGGGAAATTGGTACTTATAGGTAATAAATAATTATATTGAAAAAAAGAAAGGCTGAAAATAAATGATCTGTGCATCCACCTTTAAAAAGAACAATAGACTACCTAAAAATAGAATAAAAGCGGAAGAACAGAAATTAATGAGGAGTAATTTAAAAATCACAACAGAGATGATCAGCAAAGCTACAAGGTAATTTGAAAACTTAGGGAAGTAGGCAAAACCACTAGTGAAATGCATCAGCAAAGGAAAAAGACTCAGACATTAGGAATGAAAAATAGGACCAGGCACAGTGTTACACACTGGTAATCCCAGCTACTCAGGAGGTTGAGGGAGGAGGAACTCAAGTTTAAGGCCAGCTTGGGCAACTTAGCTCGACCCCGCCTCAAAATAAAATGTAAAAAAAGGGCTGGGAAAGTAGTTCAGTGGTAGAGCACTTCCCTGGCATGCCCTAGGCACTGAATTCAGCCTCTAGTATAAAAAAGAAATAAAGAGACATTTATAGCTAAATGGATGCATATTGAGGCCATCCTCTTGAGTGAAATAAACAGGACACACATGTAAATACTGAATAGTTTTCTCTAGTGTGAGAAACTGAAAGTGTAACTAAGGATTAAAATGATTAAAATGAATAATTGATAATTTGAAATTGGAAGAAAAGGTCCAAAGGGGTAGCGGTGGCAGGAGGAGAAGGGCAGAGATCAGTTACAGGCTGGAATCTGGAAAGAATCCATACATAGATTGTGTTCAAAACTATAGGAAGAGATGTGGATAGAGACTAGGCTGGAGCTCATCAGTGGATTGGGAAGGAAGAGTCACTGAGATCAAAGGAGAAAAGGGTGTGTTTCCAGAAGAAGCACATACAACTATGTACAGTACACAGTACTCCATAGTGTAATAAATGACTGTTATTATTTTATGTACTTATCATAACATGCTGTGCTTTTCATCTTTTAGAGCATAATCCTACTTATATAAAAGAGTTTACTGTAAAACAGTGTGCTGCTATGCCAGTGGTAACCTCATGTATATGGTGTTTAACTGCGTATTTGGATAATATCAAGGGGCCATCACAGATGATTGATGTATACCTTCTCAGTTTGCACTTAGAAGTTGGCACTCTGTGTGGTACTTTGCGATACACACGGATGAAATTGCCTAATAACATATTTCTCAGATTATATTTCCATCACGTGTCACATGACTGTATTGAAATTTAAATTTAAAAAATTTGGCCTATGTGGAGTCTACTAGCTAATTAGAATTTTTTTTCCAGACCACTGTTTGTTCGATATTAGTTTTGAAAATCTTTCTAAAACAAATCACATCCTTTGATGTCTTGTTAATGCTTGAGATGTTTTTTTAAATTATATGGAAAAATGTTTAAGCACTTTTCAGTTTTGCTTTGGTTGAGTTCTATTATATTTGAATATTATTATAGTTTTTTTCCCTGGCATTGCTTTTCTTTGAATAATTTTAATTTTTGTATATGTGTGTGTTTAGTGAATGATAATAAAGTTATACATGTAAAAAAAAAGAAAAAGATGCTAAAAAGCATTCAAAGATTTAAAACAATGGGAACATACCATAAATAATTATTTGGCAAATTTTTTTTGATGTATATCTCCTTAACGATATGTTAAAAAAGAAAAGAAACTAAGTAAATCAGTAACTGTTAGAGAAACTTCAGTTTTTGAAAATGTCTTTCCAAGAAAACACCAGATCCAGGTGGCTGCTCAGGCAAGATATGACAAATATTTTAAAAAATAAATACATCAAATATCTTATGAACTCAGAGAATGTAATACAAAAATAAAATTCTCCAAGTTATTTTATAAATGTGATTTTGACACTAAAATCTTATATGTACTGACATTGGAAGAAAATTTTAATTCTGATTATATGCAAAAGTCCTAAATAAAATACTAGTCTACTGAGTCTAGCTTTGAATAATAATGTTGATGATGGTGCATCTATGACCAAGTTGAGTGGACCTCAAGATTGCAAGTATAGGGCTGGGGATTTAGCTCAGTGGTTCCGCCGCCTGCCTCGCAAGCACAAGGTTCCCGAGTTCGATCTCCAGGACCAAAAAAAAAAAAGATTGCAAGTATAATTTAAAATTGCATAATTTAGTAGTATATTAGCAGATAGAGGAGAAAAATTATGAGATTGTCCCAATTGAGAGAAAAATCATAAGATTCACCTAGATTCTAGGTGTCAGGCATGGTGCACATGCCAGTAATCCCAGGTCTAAGATATTTGCAAAATAGCAGTGGAAGGAAACTTGCTTCATCTAATAAAAGTGATCTATTCCAAACCTGTACCAAGCATTGAACTTGATGATGAAATATTAGATACACTGCCTTTAAATCCATGAACATAATGGTGTCTGTCACTATTCTGTTCAAAATTTGTCCTAAGCATTTCAATAAAAGGATGCTAGATATAAATTATAGATATCAGAAAGGATGAATCATATTGCTACTGTTCACAAGATGATAAAAAAGAGAATATGTAGATAAATTTTTAGGATAAGAGAGTTGCTTGTGGATACACGAGCAATTCATAAAAATAAACTGCTCCTGTACGGTAGCAAACAAATTAGAAAATATGAGTTTTAAAAGATACTTTTAGAGTGGTAACAAAAATATCTCAGAATAGCTAGTATTTATCTAAAATATATGCAAGATGTTTGAAGAGTTAATAAAACTATATTAGAAACTTACCTAAAAGAGCAGTATACTATATTCAATTCATAGAACAAAAACTCAATATGACAAAGATGTCACTTTTCCCCAAATTAATCCATATTGAAATTTCTTGCCAAATTACTGGAATGTTTCCCCTAGACCTTGACAAGGGGATTTGTAACATTAATATGAAAGTATAAAGTGCCAAGAATGATCAAGGTAACTGATAAAACATGAAAAGCAAAAGGAAGACTATTCAATAAAGTGCTGAAAAAATTGATTTTTCACAGGGGAGAAAGATGGGGTTCAATTTCTCTTTCCACACAAAGTTAAATTCTAAGTAAGTTAAAAATTAAATGTAAAAATGAAAAACTTTTGAAAGGTTTAAAGAAAGAAAGGACACAAGTTCTTTTCACATGTTGGAATTTTTCAGTCAGCCAACTATCAAACACCAAAACAGTGGGAAACTGCTAGAACGATGAGGGAAGGAGTATAGTTATACCATCTGTGGGACTACACACAGAGCAGTTGCCTTACTAGTCATACCTTTATTCTAACTCTTTAGATGAATAGGACTGTATTTTATTATTTACATGTCAAAATTTGCATGTTACTGATGCATATGCGGTTAAGTTCAAAGCATTTCTTTTGGCATATTTTGTTTAATTTAACATAAGATTTTAATTTAATAACAAATGAAAAAGTTATAAACAAAACATCTAGAAAAGGTCTATAATATTATAAATAATTAACTTAAGGAAAACAATCAGAATAAAACACTAGCATATCCATATAAAAATGTACTACTTTTTTACATTACAGACACCTAGGTTGTTTAAAACTTAAATATAAATCAGGGCTGAGAATTTAGCTCAGTGATTCTACCGCCTGCCTCACAAGCACAAGGACCCGAGTTCGATCCCTAAGACCAAAAAAATTAAAAATAAAAGCTTAAATATAAATCAGTAGATTAAATTGCTTTAAATAAGTACAACAAATTCAGGCTTAGTTACAATGGTATTTTAAAATGTCAAAAGTAGCTTTTGAAAGCTTAATGGAGAATTGAATAACATTTCAGATCAAATATTGACCAACAATACTTGGACTTGATCCTTATCTCTCTTCCAGCATGTATATTCAAAAGCATTGTAGCATAGAAAATTGGCTGATGAAGTATACATATACCTGAAAAGTTTTTTCTTTCAAATCATTTTTATTTTCTTTTCTGGATGAGAATACATCTACATATGATTCTCTAGAAATGACATGCTTGACTGACAACCGTGTTTTGTTGTTTAGTACTCGGTCCTATGCCCCAAAATACAGAAAGGAATGAAAAGAGGGGAGGGCAGGGGAGAATACTTCTGTATCCCTTCACAGAGCAGTACTTCTTGTAAATTACACTATATCAAAATCACAAAGTATAATCTTTTTTATTCTGCTTTTCCAAAATTTTTAAATATTCTAATTTCTTTACATTTCCATCTAAATTTTGATGTCAGATTCCCTGTGCCCATATACTGCTAGAGTTTTTATTGGAACTGTATTAAATCTATAAATCAAATTGGGAAGGACTGACAGTTTTTATATGAATATAGTATACTTCTACATTTAGATCTGTTTTGATTTCTTTCAGTACTATTTAGGTTTCAGCATACAGATCAAGTGTACATGTATGTTATATTTATACCTAAGTATCTGTTCCTTTGGAACTACTGTGAATAGTACTTATTATTCCATGTTCCTATTGTACATTGCTAGACAGTGGCTTTTTAGTATCCACAAGAGGGTGGTTCCAGGAAACTCCACATATACCAAAATCCACAGATACTCAAGTTCCTTTGAAAAATAGCATAATATTTGTATACAACCTATACACATCCTCTTGTATATTTTAAATCATCTCCATATTAATTATAATACCTAAGACAATATAAACACTATATAAATAATTGTTATATTCCCTAGGAAATATGACAACAAAGGGCTTAGTTCAGACACATGCTTAGTTCAGCCACAATTTTTTTCTCATACTTTTAATCCATGGTTGGTTGACTCTGCAGACAATGAACCTGAAGAAACGGAGGGCCAAATGTATAGGGAATTAAGACTGGGATGGGGATGGGTGTGTGTGTGTGTATCTTCTGTCTTGTGATCTTGCTAAACTCTAAGTTTTTGAAGATTCTTTGGGACAATCATGTTGTCTGTCAATGGAAACAGCTTTATTTCTTCTTTCCCAATCTCCTCCTCTTTTATTTCCTTTTGTTGCCATATTAATGCTGACCAGGATTTTCTAGTAAAATGCTGAACTGGAGAGAGGTTAAGAGTAGACATTCTTGCTTTGTTCTTGTTCATGGAAGAAAACTTTCATTCCTTCACCATTAAGTATGATGTTAGCTGTAGTTTGTTTTGATTATGATTTTCCTTTTATGAACAGTGAAATTTAATTTGCTTTTTTCTTTTGAGGATTTCTGCAATATGTTCATGAGGTAAATTGGTCCATAGTTTTCTTTTCCTTTGTCCTTCCTTTATTGTTTACTGTTTGTCTGGTTTACATAATCAGGTGAATTCTGGCTTCATAAGGAAAGGTGGAAAGTGTTTCATCATCTTCTAAGTTCTGATCTACTGAACTGACTGCTTCCCAGTGTGTTTGGTCTGCTTTTCCCACTATTAACCTGTGGGGAAAACATCGCACTGAGGTCCAGCCGGTCGCTCAGCTCCTTGTCGGTCCCTATCGCAGCCTTGCGCTGTTGTTGGGGGTTCATCTTTGGCCGCTTTTCCCAGGTCCAGCCTCGGGCGAGACTTCCCTCGGGCTGCGCAGGCGGGCTTGGCGGTCGCCTTCCTCCGAGTAGGCTACGTTCCCCCCACAGAACTTGTGGGTCTCCTCAGGCGGACATTTTTTTCGCTGAGGGGCCCCAGCACCGCGCTCAGTTCGCCCCCTGAATTTTTATATATACCTTATGTTTTCTAATCCTGCTAAATTCAGAGACAAGTTCTAGGGGCTCCTAGAGATTTATTAGTATTTTCTCTGCAGATGATCATTTCATCTACATATAAGGATTTTACTTCTACCTTGCCAATCCTATGCTATTAGTTTCTTTTTATTGCCAGACTATTTCGGTTTGGGCCTATGTTGCAAAGTTTAATGGACAGATGAAGAGTAGGCATATCTGCCCTTGTTCCCCACCTTAAGGAGAAAGCATTGTATCTTCTCCATTCATATAAGGCGTTTTTGCTGG
>NW_004624753.1:17348325-17368939 GCF_000247695.1 Heterocephalus glaber | reverse complement strand
TGTCCCACATTGCTCCTCATCTCCCCATTTGTTCCTTTCTGCACTGAATTCGGATTTTTCCCTTACTGTTCTTTTCTTCTCTTTTTCCTTCTCTTGATTATCATTAGGTTTAAAATGAAAAACTTTTATGAATTAAAAGATGATCTTAACAGAGGGAAAGAAGAATCAACAAAATGGAAAAATATTTGCAAATCATATATTTAATAAGCAATTAGTACCCAGAATATATAAAGAACTCCCACAGCCCAACAATAATAAAAATGGGCAAAGGACTTGAATAGACATTTCTCCCAAGAAAATAATTCAAATGGCTAATAAGAATATGAAAAAGACTCAGCATACTTAATTATTAGGGAAATGCAATTCAAAATTCACAGCAACCTACTTTACACTCATTAGGATGCTGTTATTAAAAACCAGAGCTGGTTTTACAGATGCCTGTAATCCGAGCACTTGGGAGGTGAGGTAGGAGTATTGTGAGTCTGAGGTCAGCCTAGGCTACAGAGTGAGTTCAGGGTCTACCTAAGCTACATAATGAAACCCTGTCTTAAAACAATGACAACAAAAGGCTACAGAGTGTGTTCAAGGCCTACATAAGCTATACAGTAAGACCCTGTCTCAAAATAATGACCAAAAACCAAAAACTCCAGAAAACTTCAAGTATTGGCAAGGATGTAGAGAAACCGGTACCCTTTTGCTGCTGGCAGAAATGTAAAATGATACAGATACTTGTACATTCATGGTAACAGCAACATTATTTATAGTAGCCAAAAGGTGGAAGCAACCCAACTGTCCATTCATGATTGAACAGATACACAATATGTGGCATGTACACACTATGAAATATTCACTGTCAAAAAGGAAGAGAATTTGGACACATGCTGGAACATGGAAGAACCATGAAGATATTATGTTAAATGAAAAAAGCTGATCATAAAAGGACACATACTGTATGATGTACATAGAGTAGTCACATTCATAGAGATAGACTGCAGAATGGTGGTTGCCAGAGAAGGGGGCAAGGAGGGAATAGGGAGTTATTGTTTAATGTGTATAGAGTTTAATTTGGGGGGAAAATGTTCCTGAAATGAAGGGTAGTGATGGGTTTACAGCAGTGTAAGTGTACTTAACATTACTGAACTGTACTGTACACTAAGAACTCCTAAGAGACATATATATATATATATATATATATACACACACATATATATCAATATCACAATTAAATAAACTCCTGGAGGAAAACTCAAGTGAGAAAAGAAATTCAGAATGATGTAGAGATTAGAAGAAAGGGGGAGAAAATACCTGTACCATTTAACGTTGTCTGAAAAAGTAAAGAATAAAATAAAGACAAAGAAATGGAGAGAAACAATACAACATACAACCACTTACTGCAATTCTAGATGATATGATCTATCATATTACAGGGAGAAACTAAAGAGATTTGAAAAAATAATAAATTACTTGTAGTATTTGGGCTAAGATATTGATATACTTGGGAAATTGAAAAATAAGTGTAAAAATAGGTGTTAATCAGTTAGATAGCTCACTTGAATAATGTTAGAATATAGCTGTAAACCAGTAGAAATGTTTTTGTTTTGTATTTGGTAGGAGACAGGAAATAATAGGAAGAGGAAGAAGCAATACCATAGAGGGAAATATGAAATACAGCCATAAATCTTGATAATACAATAGGTACAGTAAATGATTACACTTTCATTGTACTACAGAACAAAATTCTCAGTACAAGAATAAGAGATATTTAAAACAAAAATATACAAAAAGAAAGAAATTAAGAGCATTAAAAATATGGAAAGCAAAGCGGGCATGGTGGTGCATGCCTATAATCCCAGCACCCAGGAGCTGAGGCAGGAAGATTGCCATGAGTTCAAAGCCAGCCTGGACTATGTAGTGAGTTCAAAGACATCCTAAACTATACAGCAAGACCCTGTCTCAAAAAAAAATTTTTGTATATGTAATATAAATAAAGAATAAAAAAATAAAAAAGAATTTAAAAAACCAAGAGTATCAGCTGAAATCTTAAATATATCAAAAGATTGAGACAAAACATTATAAAAGCCAAGAGCATTATGTTGTACAGATATTACAACAGGTCAAAAGGGTAAAACAAATTTAGAAATTTAGCAAAATTTCTGGGTACAAGTTCAGTTCTTAAGTCATTAACATTTTTCTATCTCAGTAAAGACCACCCAGAAAACAATAGAAAAGAAGCTACTATATACAGCAGTAGAAAAATTATAAAGTGTCATTAATAAGCTTTTGAAAAAACATATACAATGTTAAACCATATTACAAGACATACTTAAAGATAAACCATATTACAAGACATAAAGGAGTAAATAAATGGAGAAATAGTTTATCCACATAGATCACCTAACATTCTAAAAATGTCAGATCCCCATCATGCATATTCACATTCAGTATTTATCAGTTTAAATATGAATACATCGGATGAACCAGCCAGTCCTTACCTGACATACAATAGAAAATTTCACACAGAGAAACCATGTATTAGGTAGTCAATGAACCACTGTTTGGGGTAGCAGGGCATATAGCGCACACCTTACAAATTTTATTCACACATTGGTTCAACATACATCAAGATTTCCTTTAATGCCCTGAATATAGCTAGGAGACCTGTGGTTGCTGCATCTGGTCAGCGTGGGGAAAGAGCTGGGCTTGGGCCATGGGTGCCAGGACTGGGAAGAAAACTGATTGGTCAGCCCAGAACATTTTGGTACTAATAGCTGGTGAGGGCAAACATTCAGGATCATGGGGGGTCTCATCTGAAGTACCAGGTTGTCTTGATCTGTACATTTTTTTCTATTTTTTAAGTTTTATTTTTTATCAGTATGTATTTATAGTAATGATCACATTCTTTGTGGGGAGTCAGTACATGTACATAGCACATCTCAGTTCTTTTCTCATTCCCCTCCTTTCTCCTCTTTCTCCCTCCCTCTAACTCTTGGTCCCCCTCCCATTTGCAAAAAGATCTACCTCCCTATTTCCTATCATCTATCTTTTATTTTGACCTTTATATTTTGGGTTTCTCATATAAGAAAAAACATGTGATATTTAAGCTTGTGTGTCTGATTTATTTCACTTAACATTATGCTGATGTGTATACTTGATGTCATTGTTCTTTAAGCTCAGTTCTAAAATCCACCAAGCAACAGAATGAAAAAAAATTTCAACTCAGTTTTGCTGTCTTGTCACTCAGTTGTGGATGTAATGGAATCAATTTTTTTCTCCTTGCCCAATTTCTACATGCAAAGATTTCTTTACCAGGAACAACCCTTAAAAACCTTATCTCAGTGACCTAATTCCCTGGAAATTGACCTCTGGTATTTAAGTCACATCCTCTTTGCCCAATGTATTTTAGATGTCCTATAAGTTGCCTCTCTTTGCAACTGAAACTCTGACTGCCAATAAGAGGCTTAGCCATACCCCAGTTCCTAAAACCAAACCAAGTATTAGTGGCAGGAATTAAGTTGCTGTGTATTATGGGTTTTATCTGGAATGTCCCCCAAAAGCCACATGTGTTCAAAGGTATGGCCTTTGGCAAGTGATCGGATTGCAGGAGTGCTATTACTGACTTGCTGTTAGGAGGTAGGTCTGACCTGAAGAGGCAGGTCACTGGGGGCATGACCTGGAAGACTGTATCTCCCTCCCTGACTCTTCTCTTCTCTCTCAGCTACCTGGATGCCATGGGATGAGCAGCTGTCCTTTGCCCAGGTCCTCCCCTCATGCTGTTTTTGCCTTGAAGCCAGCTGACCATGGACTAAAGCTGTGAGCCAAAATAAACCTCTCTTCCTTAGTTGTGGTGTTGGGTATATTTGTTCTAACAATGAGACAGTGACTAAAATACTGTCACTCAGCACTTAGCTACGTGAGCACCAAAGATGCCCAGTGTTTTCCAGCCCTGACCTTGGCCCCTTGCCCCCATTTCTACAACATGCTTGTCTTGTTCCTAATATCTGTTCTTTACTTCATATGTAGTTGCTGAAGTCCTTGCTTCATCAACATTCCTGGTAACTGGAGCTCACTTGGGAATGCTTTGGCCTTGCTCTTCCATCCTTTTCCCCCACCCTATTGGCTGCCCCTCAGTTACTGAAACCTTGCCCTTGAACACTGGCTTCATAATACTTACATATCATACTCAGTATGATGACTCATCCACAGATAATTAGTAAAAAAATGAACTATGTTCATCCTTCCTGGGGAGAAGGGGATAGTCAAAGACACACTGAAAGGGTATCATCTATTGCTGAGGTCCTAGAATCTACAAATTGCCAACTTGAAGCAAAGAAACATTTATTTTTCTACCTTGATTGTATCTAAAACTGAGGTTAGAGAAGGAAAGTGAGTTTTGTTAACCTCACCCTTAAGAATAGATGCAAGGGGCAAAACCTCAGGGGAATATGGTGACCTGCAGGTATGTATCAAACATCTGCTTTTTAAAATTCTAGCAAGGTACCTTTACCTTGCTTTTGCAACAAAATGGTCCTTGTTCTCCTTGATTTAGGAGAATGTCTCAACAGAAGATGAACAGGACCTTGTAAGTCCTTCCTTAACCCTTCTATGCTTTGGGAATCTTAAATTTTCTTTTCTATGTTCATTTGTATTGCTAGCCAGCCACCCAATCAGGATTTCCTCACAGTCCCATGACCTAACCACCCTTTCTTGTTTACTAGCTATTGAACGACTGGTTACTTCACATGTCTAGACTGTGCAACAGATAGATGATAATCATTTTGAGAGACGATTTTCTTATTCTTCAGGACCAGCCCTTAACAGTTTGGTTAAAACTTGGAATCTCCTGGGAAGGGATCATGGGTTCATCTTACCAAGGTGACTATAGTCTCTGAATTCTTTCTTTGCTCCTTTTCATGGCATGAATACAGACCTAGATCAGTTATCACTATTAGGAAAAAGGATGAAGAGTAGGTAGAAGGTGGGATCCTGACCATTTTCTTGTCATCCTAAGTTGGTACTGCTGATTATGGTAATAATTGTCTTTATACTTACAAATAGAAATTCAGTTTATCTAAATAACTACTTTTTTATTTTATCAAATCTTGTAGAGCTAAAACTAGTTCATATAATGAGGGGGGTGAGAAAAGATCATGCACAAAGTATTATCCTCATTGATCCATACATTTATCATCTTAAAAGGAATAGGGGACGGTGATTTGTTAGTTAAGGAGCCTATAGTCTTTCTAACTTCTGACATATTGACTGCTTTATAGAACCATTTCTTTTCAGAAATGTGTGACAGGATTCTTTTTTAGTATATGTGCTGCTGAAGAAAGCACAAACAACAGGATCCTTAAGCTAAAAAGGCCTACATGCTTAACTTCAAGTTCATAAGTGCCATAGTGTGAAACAGAATCCCAAGGGATAGAATGGTTGGCTGGGTTGTTGGAGACAAAAGAGTTCTTAGAATCTTCTATGAAAAGGGAAGGCACCAGAAAGTAGAATGGGACAGAGGTAATCTTATGGCCTCCAAGTTAGAAGGCTGCATATGGTTTTTAGGTGGTTTTCAAATATCAGAAGAGCATATTAACCCCAAGTCCAAATTAGGTTTCAGTAAATTCTAACTCCTAGAAACAAAATTCAATTTAATCCTTCACAGTTTGTTTCACATGTAACCTTTTTGTTAGCTATCATTCTTTCAATATATATTTATTATATGTATATTCTATAGCAGGTATATGTTTAGGTAAATTGGCCAGAAGTCAGTTGATTGAAAGTCCACTATAAGCCAATTTAGGCAAAGGGTCAATTTGTCTAATAACCAATTTGCTAAATTTACTAAACTTACCTAAAATATATTGTAAGAAATATTCATCTTTAATTTATTAAATGCATGCATTCATAGGAACATTTGAAAATTTATTCAATTTGTAGCAAGTGAGGACCTAGCAGTCTAGCATTCTTATGAATATTTTCTTCTATTCTAGTTTAAATAAGTATTGATGAGAGGAGATGTTTTCAGTCTGTACTGCTGTTCCCTGGATAGTCTCATGGCTCATGTTCCAAGCTTACTCTGCTCAGTTCATTCTCTTTTCAAATGCCATTTTGTCAGATGCTTTACTGGATCCATCTGTTTAAAATATCGCCCCATCACTCACCTGGGGTAGGGACCAGGATCCACACATGACTTCACCAACTTCATTTCCTTTCTAGGTTGCTATTACTCATTGCACACGATGTACAGAATTCTCTCACATTTAGTTGGCTTGAAGGAATTAACTGAAGAATTTAGTTACTTTTATAAATTACATTCAGTTTTAGGTATTCCTAAAATGCATTATTACCCTAAAAGTAGATAGCTAGTTGTCTGGATAGTTTCAGGCTTTAACTGCCAATCAGGACACAAGAGTATACTTAATTTAAAATTACAAAACAGATAATCCCAAGGCATAAAAAGATGCCCCACTGACAGGAAAAAAAAAATCTTAATGCAGTATTCCTCATTCTAAATGACGAATTTTCAATGACCTACTAAAATACAAAGTAGAACACAAATGGTGTGATTCAACTGGTGAATGAATGTGCAGTGCATGTTTTGCTAAGACATCACAAAGAATAGGAAAGAGGTTTCACATAGTTCACTTAGTTATGTTTTATGAAATGAGAAAGTTTGCTGGAAAAGGCAAAGTATTGTTTACATGCCTGATAGAAAAAACAACATGGGTGATTGACACTGAGGTCAAATATTGAAGATGCATCTAAAGGACTCAACTTACAGTTCATAAGAAACACACAGGAGAGTTTAACAAATTAAATGATGCTGTGAAGAAATAATTAAACATATTTGGAATGTGAAATATTATACAAAACAAATGGCCTGGATTTACCAATGCAGTGCCAAAGAAAATTGTGTGTGTGTGTGTGTGTGTGTGTGTGTGTATGTGTCCATGTGTTAGAATGTGGAAGATGCTGGGGAGAACACTGTTTTAAATTAAAGGGGCCTAAAGATACATAAGACAAGATACAATATCTAAATCTTGACTTAAAAGATAAGTAGAATATTATACAAAATATATTTGGGGAACAAATTGTGTATAATTTGGGTATTAGATGATATAAAATTGTTAATTTTCTTGAGTGTGTTGACATTGTGATTCTGTTGTAGAATGGTCAGTTTTTTCTTTTTTTTTTTTTTTTTTGCTGTCAGAGATCGAACTTGGGACCTTGCACTTGCGAGGCAGGCACTGGAACCACTGAGCTAAATCCCCAGCAGAATGCTCAGTTTTTTAGAAGATGTCCTGAAGTAGTTATGGAGGAATGCCATGAAATTTGTGATTTATTGCAAAATAGGTTCAGCAAACACATACATATACATATACTTTTATAAAACACATACCCTTAAATGGAAAATATTAACATTTTAACAACATTAAATGTTGTTGAATCTAGCTGGCAGGTGCTTTTTCCTAAATTTCCATAGGTCAATGTTTGCTTCAGCAGCACATATACTAAATTTCCATAGGTTAGAAAATGTAGATAATCAAAAGAAAAAACAAAAATATTAAAGCATATATAATAAAAGATCCTTTTAGAATTTTTCAAGGTCATCTAAAGGTAGGATTCTCTTTATGAAAGAGAATGAACTAGCATTCTTTACAGATAATGCTATTAGCCAAATACTAAGTAAAATCCCAAGAGGGAAAAATAAGAACCAAGAGAGATTACGTAAAGGTGCAAATTTCCAATGATGAATGTCATTATATTGTATACCTAAAATGTATCAATAAAATAAAATTTTTTTTAAAATCCCAAGAAAATAATTTTAATTTTTTCCTAAAACATATGCAGTTGGCCTTACAATACCAATTATCTGTGTTTCTAAATATCATGTATGTTCTCAGGATAATGTATGGATGGCAGGTTGCTAATGGTTTAGAGCACTATACAAACATTTAGTTCATAGGGGTCATTAGCCTCTCAGTTATTTTCAGTGTCATAGATATCCAGCCTTTACATAGATGTTAGAAAGAAGTTGGGTGAAATTCTGATTTAGCATAAAATTTAACAATCTTTGTAAGCAGAATGGCTGAATAGCTATATAGGTGACATAAAGTAGTGGAATTTACCTGAGTAAGTGTGGATCTCACTGCGATTGTGTCTTGGCATCTTTGTAATATTGCAATAAGTTCAAAATGCTTCACAAAGGATGCTACTTTTTTATGGCCCAGGCTGAGAAACAAACTTCCTACCAAATTGGTCTACCTGTTAAACATAAAAGTGAAATATTGAGCTGAAAAAATATCTGTTAGTGTTGCACATGGTGAAAACAATTACTCTCTTAATAGTTGGCATGAACATTTATTGCTACCCTACTTGACAATATGATCAGAGATGAGTTACTTATTAATTCATGGGCTTTTGGTTATGAAAAAGTAATGATAATTATACAATTTTAAAATAAATATATGCATCAACTATTTTTTATATGCTATGGCCTAAGTTGGCCTGAAAATTTTTATATTAAATAATTGATGTTAAAGAAGTTTAACTATCCCTGCTATTCACTTTACAATTAATATTGAATTACTCTGGGTTTTTTTTCTCTCATGCTATCCTGTGATTTCCAGGCAGTCCTGACAGCATAGACAAGTAGTCAGTAACAGTTTCTTTATCATGCCTGAAACCCAGTCCCTTTCTGCAGATTTACCTTTCACTAGATCTTCCTAGCACAAGGATTATCAACTTCAATACCTTCTTAAGTGCCTGCATGAGCCAGGTCTGCTTTGACACCTATCCTGAGTAATATACAAAGTTCTTCAGGGTAGTTAGGAAGATAAAGCCTGTGTCTTAGTTGGTTTTCTCTTGCACAATATTGCACAAAATTAAACAATATTACAGACTGGGTAAATTATAAAGAAGAAATGTTAATTTTGGCCCACAGTTCTGGTCCAGAGTCGGAGCTGCCTCTGGTTATGCTGTCAGAGTCCAGAGGGTGCAGGGCGAGAGACAGGGACACAGATGTCCCTCTTCTTATAAAGCTGCCAGCATTCAGTCACAGACTTTATCTAGTCTTAATCACCTGCCAAAGGCCCCACTTCTATATCACATAGTCTGATTAAATTCCCACACACTTAGTAACTTACAATGAGGACTAAGTGGAGGGGACAAATCATGTTCAAATCATAGTAACCTGGGTCTCACTGCAACCTAAAACGAAGTATCAGCTTTCTAGTTACCTTCTTCTGGATGTTGACCATCACCTTGCCAAGTTTTCACTCCGCTTCAGAGACCTGGTACTGATGAGAGCTGCTTCGGAGGAATGCCATGCTTTTTGTGAAAATTAGAAACACAAGAAGCAAGTAGTATTCTTCAGTGCCAAATAAAGAATTCTTAAAAGCCCTGACAGCAAAGGAAAGTCAGTGTCATTGTGCTATTTTGAGAGAGAAAGCTTAGCAGCAGGAAGCACTTAACAGTTATATATTCATGTTCTACTCTTAGAAAAAAGTTTCCCATTATAGACTTGGTAAGCTGTTGTCACTGAGATGAAGACCACCTGAAAGGAAACTTCTACATGGCTACTCATTTTTTCTATTAGAAGATGTCAAAAGTAGAAACTGGTCAGTCATAGTGAGACTAGTTTTCACCAGTGAACATGTCCACTGAGTCATTTGAGGAACATCTAAGGTGGACTTTCCAGAAGTCGTGAAGCTTGTTTCTCTTGACCAGCAGTGCAGGGAGGAGAGAAAGAGACTAACTGGAAAACAGAGATTCCGGAGAGCTGAAAAGCACATATATGAGTAAATCAGGCAGAAAAAATAGTACCCAAACAAAAGAAAAGAGTTCGTTTGCTTCTTGTTTCCACAAAGAATGTGATTTTGTTTGCAGATCCTCTCTACTGCAACAACCCATAGAGAAACATATGCCAAGAATAGAAGAAGCACAATTTGAAGATTTTCTTTAGGAATCAAATTATGGTTTTATAAATTTTCCATCTTAATTTCCAGTAATTTAGGCCCACATCTTTTGCCATATCGAGAAATAGATAGTTTCTAACAACCCTCATGGCTCTTTGCTTGTACCAAGTACCGTCTTCAGTCCCCGTCCCTTCCTCTACGGTGTGCTTCTGACCATGTCTTCTCTGTGTACTTTTAGGCTCATGATTCTGAGTCCCCTGTGGGACCGAGCCTATTCACTTAAGGATTCAATGATTTTTCTGATAAACTGCCCTGCAAACTATAAGAAACCTTCCATTTGTATTTCATGGCATGTTACTTATGGAAATTGGAATTTCAGTTTTTAAATCATAAAGCATATCTTTCTAGTGAAATCTATTTTGTATTGTGATTGTTGACTTTTCTATAAGTTAGAGGAGGGCACCAGACTGAAGGGCAAAATGGGGGGAAGACTGTATCCTGTACAGCAAAGTATAAGAATCTTCAGTATAGCTTCACAAATTTTATGAATATACCTGTATAACCACCACCCCCATCAAAAATTGAACATTTTCCACATCTCAGTAGATTCTACCATGCATCCTCTTGATTTCTATCACCATGGATGCTCTGCCTGTTATTGAACTATAAGTGAACAATATAACATGTACTCTCTTGTGTCTTTTGTGTGAGATTTATCAGTGTTGTTATATGCAGGCTTACTTTGTTCTTTTTCATTACTTGCTATATTCCATTATATACTACCATTTATATTGATATTCTGTTGCTTTGTGATAAAATATGTCATTTTTTTTAGAGTAATTATAAGTTCACAGCAAAACTGAACAGAAGGTACATAAACTCCACATAATCCTGCCCTAACAAACACACAGTCTTCCCACTACCAACATTCCCCACAAAAGGAGTTTATTTGTAACAGGCCGGGGAAACTACATTGACACATCATTATAACTCAAATTGGTCCTTTCATTATTATAAATCCCTGATAAGTTTTCTTTCTCTAAACTCTGCTGTCTGAATTAATATCATCATTCCTTTCTTTGATAGTGTTAACACAGTATATCTTTCTCCATCCATTTACTTTTTTGTGTGTGTGCTATCAGGGATTGAACTCAGAACCTTGCAATTGTGAGGCAGGTGCAGCAGCACTGAGCTAAATCCCCAGCCCGGGGAAGTACTTTATAATAAAAACATTTTTATTTCTTCCATCTTGCTCCTTATATCAATGCTGTCATTCATGTACCTATATACATATATGCTATCAAATATATTATGGCTGCTATTATTTTGAAGAAAGTGTCATCTGTTACATCAATTATGAATAAGAAAAATAGACTGAGAGATGTAGCCTGGTGGTAGAGCATGTGCTTAGCATGTGTGACCTTCTAGGTTTTATCTCTGGCAACTCTCTCTAAAAACATTTTTTTAAAAGAGCAAGAAAAATTAAAGGTTTTATTTTTCTATCCTTATTCTTTTTCCAATGCCCTTTCTTTCCTTATGTAGATCCCCATTTCTGAGCCATATCATATTCTTTCTCTCTGAAGAACTTCTGACATTTCTTACAAGGCAGATCAATTGACAAAAAATTTCAATTTTTATTAGTCTGAGAAAAATCTGTATTCTTCACTTTTGAAGGATAATTTTATAGAATATAGAATTGCTAGTTGGTGGTTATTTTCTTTCAACACAGCAAATATTTCACTTTATTTTCTTGTTGCTGCATGACTCCTGAGGAGAACCTGACATAACTCTTATCCTTATTCCTCAGTAGGTAAGATCCCCTGTCCCTGCTTCTTTCAAGATGTTTTTCTTTATCTTTCATTTTCTACAGTTTGAATGTTATACATGACCAGGTATAGTTTTGGTATTTATTCTGCTTTAAGTTGTCTGAGCTTCCTAGATCTCTCATTTGGTGTCTGACATTAATTTGGGAGTTCTCAGTCATTATTTTTTCTAGTATTTTTTCTGTGCCTTTTTTCTTGTATTTATGTTATGTATATATTATACCTTTTGTAAATTCTCCACAGTTCCTGAATATTCCCCCCTCCCTTTTCCCCTGCCTTTTCTTTCTTCTCAGTTTTGAGTTTCTACTGACATAACCTTACACTCAGAAATTCTGTCTTCATCTATGTCTAGTCTAGCAATGACCCCAATAAGGCATTCTTTGGTTCTGTTTGATCTCTGGCATTTCTCTTGGCTTTTTTTCTCAGAATTTTTATCTTTCTGCTTACATTGTGTATCCATTCCTGCATATTGTTAACTTTTTTTCATTAAAGCCCTTAACATATTTATCATGGTTGTTTTGAATTTTCAATCTGGTAATTCCAACAACCTTACCATATCTGAATTTAATTCTGATATTTGTTCTGTCTCTTCAAACTCTTTGTCTTTGATCTTTTAGTATGCCTTGTAATCTTTTGTTCTTGTTGAAAGTCAGTGATGATCTACTAGGTAAAAGGAATTCTAATAAATTAGCTTTTAAACGTGTAATGTAAGGCTTTGGAGAAACATGCTATACAGCCCATTGAGTAGGCCTCTGCCTCTGGGTTGTGACATTCACAGCTGTGGCTCAGGTCCTCCCCCCACCCTTAGATTGGACAGGATGGTTACAGTGGTCTGGAGCTGAGTATTTTCCTTCCCTTAGAAGGGTTCAGCTTTGATCAACCTCAGTAGTTAAGAGTCTGGTTAACTAATTTTTCCTGAGAGCAGGCCTTTTAAAGAACACAGTCCTTTGATTATTTCAAAATGGTTCTTTTCCTCCTCCCTCTGTTGGAAGCAGAAGAATTTGTTTCCAGTATCACTGTGAAAATCTGGTAGGATCCTTGTAGGTTAAATCCTCAAGTGTGGAATACCCCCTGACTGGGTCCCTGGAGTTTTTAACACTTAGACTCATTCACTCTAAGCCTCCAGAAAATTGTCGGTTACTATTTACGTTTTCCTGACCCAGACTATTTCCCCCCAAGGATTCTGGTCTTCATTCTGCTCTAACATTTTTGTTACCTAGGAGTGGGACTGTTGGATCATTCTGCTCCAACTACCTGTGAGGGTAGTTAAGAAAGAATCAAATGTCAATATTTTCGTGTAATAACACACTCTAAGTTCCTCAGATTCCCTTGGAGATGGACCTTAGGAGCCGGGTGAGATCTCTTGACAAATCCAGTTACCCACAAATCTCATAGAACAGCATCACCTCAAGGGCAGGGTCTGCTACACTTAAGTAAATCACAGGCACAATTAAAGAATTTTCATTCTGTTGATATTTTTTATTGAACAGAAAATGTCAGGAATAAAAATTGACTTTTCTTTGTCATGTATACAGATTTCTCCGAAAAGCCAGTCTAAATTTGCAGTTCACAAAGACCCTCCCAATCCAAAATTTAACTGATGTGTGTCCAACATCAACTCCTGACCTTGAGGGTTAGTTATTGCAGAGCTGCAGACTTCATAGAGGCCTTTTGACTAAAGACAGTGTCTTTTGCCGTTTTGCTAATAGACGTGTCTTTGCCTAGGCATTATTCTAGTTTCAGGAAGTTAATAAAAGGAGTAGAAATTGGCTTCATTTGGAATGAAGTTGTTCTCAGGTGCAGTACTCATGCCTAATGCTGGTCACTCCATTCAACTGAGGTTCTCATATTTTTTAACAAACTAAAACCTACACATTTCCCACGGTTAATTATTATAAAAACTATAAACATTGGGCAGGGGATTTAGCTCAGTGGCACTGCGCCCACCATGCAAGAGCAAGGTCCTGAGTTCAATCCCCGGTATCAAGAAAAAACCCCCCAAAACTATAAACTTTATCAAGAAGAGGCAATGTATATCAAACATGAGCTGAAAGGAATAGAGGATACTGTTTTGAACTTTAGCTAGCAAAATCTTCTTAAAAGATTGGTTCTGGATTGGAAAGCTACTTTCAGCAAACAGATTGTTCAGACTTCTCCCATGTAGTATTGTACTAATCCTTAAATAAAAATTTAAAAATTGGTTTCAAATCCATAATAGTCAGAAGATCATTTCTCTTTTACTTAGTGTGGAACAAATCCCACAAAAATCAATCATTGTGCATCCTTAAAGTGTAGAAAATTGCTTCTTGAAGTTGAAATTAAATCTTAAGAGTTTCAGTTGGACTTTTTCAGCATGTAAATTCTAGCAATAGTCTCAAAATGAATTTTAAAACAGACATTCTCACACAATAACATGCACCTGAGAATCATGTCAAAATGCAGCTTCTTATTTATCGGTCTGGGGTACAGCCCATGATTCTGCCCTTTAACAAGCTCTCAAGAAATGCTGATGTTGCTGGTGCACAGATCACAGTGTTAAGTAGCACCAGTTGGTCAACCCTGATGAGCCCTCATTATTTATGAAAACACAGCTGGAAATGGTTAGGAAGGTAGTTCTTGTAACATGAACAACGGTGTTCCAGTATCAAATGACAATAGTTCAAGTTTAAGTCTTGCCACTTGCTAACAGTGCCATCTTGAACAAATTTATGCAATGATTCTGAGTTTCAGTTTCCTTATCTATTAAAAATGTATATTACCTGCCTTACCTCACTCAAAATATGGTGGGGTTTTTTCCAACTTGAAGGTTAGGTTCTAAGGAAATGTACTATAACACAGAAATGTAATTATGGCATATGAACAAGTATATACTTGAAAGTACTTTTAAATCTTTCATTAAGAACATGATTTTAATAAATACAACATAGGCAGAGGTTTTGCATACCAATCTTGACAGTTGGCACCATCATTTTTGGGCACATCTTTCAGTTCCAGGGAAGTTCAAGTTCCTTTATATCACCAAGAAGTGGTGAACAGTACAGTAATTGTCCAAATTCCTCAACAATTGTCCCTGGACCCTCAAAGACATAAGAGCAATTTCAAATTAACTCTAAAATACATTTGTGTAAATGGTGTATCCCTTTTCAGAAAGAATAATCCACAACATTCACTTATAAACAGAACCTTAAATTGCAACAGATGTTTCCCTTTTTGAAAAGGTTCTTGAATTCATTGACAGACCTTTGGCTAAACTGATGAATTAATTTGTTCAGGCCAGATTTCATAAATCCTCTAATAATTCTTCCCTTTAGACATACTGACTTGATTTTTGAGATTGGCAGCATGTGGTTTAAACGTTTTAACCTTTGCTACTTTAATCAACTAACATTTATTTCAAGGTTGAATGATGACCAACCATTGAAAGATATAGTTAACTAAGAAATAAAGTCCAATTTGTCAGTTACATAAACCTGGATATCTGGATAATAAGTGGAATTCAGTCTGTGTCACTTTTGAAATGTTCGGCAGCTTTTATGTAATCTTTTTTCTTCCTGGGCTATGATGAAGATAAATTTATGGGAATTTCTACAAAGCTTGAATGTGCATATAGTCACCATCCTTAAATGTGGCTGATTTGGCTTGACTATATGCAAGCCAGCTTTTAACTATAAGGATTTATTTATGTATATTAGGCTCATTTTTTTCATTAATACATGAGGGCTAACTACCAATTTAATATGGTTCAAATCAGACTTTAATACAAAATTGAGCTGAACTTTTAAATTTGCTTTTGTTACCTCACAACGCTAAGCCTGAGATTAATAATTCTTACTATAAGCAAGTCTAAGCTCATTTGGTAAAAGTCTTTATGAATGTACTGTATGTAAATCTTTCTTAGACTGTCTCTTAGAAACATTTATTTCTAGAAATTATTTAACCAGATTTCATGGGTCCTACATGTATGTGTGTGGGAGGTGTTTAATTCTAACAGGGCCATGAGAGAAATTCAGGCAATCACTCACTGGTTATAATAAGAATGGACTGAGTTGGTCACTTACCTTTTTTTTTGGTACCGGGGATCAAACTCAGGACCTTGCACTTGCCAGGCAAGTACAACCACTGAGCTAAATCCCCAACACCTGGTCACTTATCTTTTTGATATCACAGTCTGAAAACTGGCTGCAGTCTCAAGATAGAATACATTCTATGCATTGAGAAGGCTGAGTATGATCCTCTCAATCTTAGTTTGGTTGAGTATAAGATAAAGGACAAAGCACACTTAGAATAGCAGTTTGAATGTGCATGAAATTACATGGAGGCCTAGTAAAACACGGATTGAAAAAGGGTGCCAAAATCATTCAGTGGAGAAAAGAACAGTCTTTTCAACAAATGGTGGGAAAACTAGATAGCCATATGCAAAAAAAAATGAAGTTGAACCTTTATTTTAGACCATATAGAAATATAAAAATTAAGACAGAATGTATGAAGAATATAAATGTAAGAGCTGAAATTGTAAAACTCTTAGAAGAAAAAAGGGCGGGACTTTGTGATATTGGGTGTAGCAATGATTCCTTGGAGATGACAAAAGCAGGAACAACAAAAGAAAAAATAGGTAAATGAGACTATCAAAATTAAAAATATTTGTACATCAAAGATCACTATTTAGTCAGTGAAAAGACAACATATGAAATGGGAGAAAATGTTTACAGATTATATATCTGATATGAACTAATACCCAGAACACAGAAAAAACACCTACAACTCAATTCAACAACATAAGAACAACCCAATTCAACAATATGCCAATAGCCACTAAGCATATAAAAAGATACTCAGTTTTACTAGTCCTTAGGGGAATCCAAATCAAACCCACAATGAGGTATCACTTCATACCACAAAATGACAACCTTCAAAAAACTGGAAAGGGGCTGGGGATGTAGCTCAGTGGCACAGCGCCTGCCTGGCAAGTGCAAGGTCCTGAGTTCAAGCCCCAGTACCAAAAAACAGCAACAACAACAACAACAAAAAAACTGGGAAACAATGAGTGTTGACAAAGATATAGAGAAACTGGAACACTTGTGTCTTGGTGATGGAAATGTGAATGGTGCTACCTTCCTGGAAAACAGCTTGGCAACTCCTCCAAAAGTTAACATACAATTGCCATATGATCTAGCAATTCCACTTTTTGGTATATACTCAAAAAAAAAAAAAAAGAAAGAAAAGAAAACTGAAAGCAGGAACTCAAATAGTGCTTGTATAGCAACGTTCATAGCATTGCTAGCAGCAGCCAAAATGTGTGAACAGCCCAAATGCCCATCAAGAGATGGATAAAGAAAATGTGCCTTATTTAACCATTAGAATATTATTCAGCCTTAAAAAATAATGAAATTCAGGCACAAGCTTCAATATAGATGATCCTCAAAACATCACACTAAGTAAAATAAGCCATAAACAAAAAGACAAATATTTTATGCCTTCAATTATACGAGGCACCCAGAACAGACAGATTTATCAAGATAGAAAATAGAATTGAGATAATCACAGATGCTAGGGTGGGATGAGAAAATGGGAGTTATTGTTTAATGAGTATAGTTTCTATTTGAAATGAATAAAACTGGACAGTGGTGATGGATGCATGGAATTGTGAATGAATATAACACTACCGAATTGTATGCTTACAAATGGTTCAAGGGTATATTTTATATTGTGTATATTTTACTACAGAGAAACATAGAGAGATTGCTAGGCTCCATTCTCAGAGTTTTGGACCCTGGAAGTGAGGGTTAGAGCTAGAAAACTTAAGTTTCTAATAAGTTCCCAAGTGATGCTCCTGCTGCTGGCCCAGAAACCACATTTCTATAGAGCCGAGTTCTCTTCCTAACAAGGAATTCCAAGGAAGACTTTTTAAAAAGAGTCCAAATCGTGGACCAGCTCTGATAGAAGGCAGTAGGCCGATCCCTGATACTCAGTGTTGGGAAGAATTATTTAATCCCATCCAGGCTTGATGGGAAAGAGCTCTGGAAAAGTGGGACAGAACATACCATGGGGGTAGGAGGAGCAATGCACAGCACAGGTGCTACATGCTTCTCACCTTCCGCGTTGGCTGGTTTTTATCTTGTTTGGGTTTTATTCACTTTGTAGTACAATCTTATTCTTACATTTGAATTTCATTCATATCAGAGGATTACATGTCTTTGGTGGAGGTCTTCAGCAAAAGTTAAGTCAACATGGCTTATCCAGGGTCTTGAGTTTTTCTTTTTTGTTTGTTTTTGTCTTTTTGGTTGCTTTGGTGATGGTGGGGCAATGAGGAAATCAGTATGGGTATGTGTGTGGTGGAGTAGAGGACAGCATTGGAATAAAGAGAGGAAGGCACAGAGAGAAAGCTGACAGATGGAATCAAGTTGGCGAAAAGAGAGGGAAATAAAATAATGTACACAAAGATGTCTTGTGAATTCCAAACCACTCAATGAAAAGCAGACTAAAGTTTGAGAACTGAGTGGAAGGCTAAAGACTGTGAGGGCAGCCAGGGCAGGCAGTGTGCTGTCAAGGACCCGCCCCATCCCTGACTCAGAATCTGTTTTGCATGGCTTTTCTTAGGCCAACCACACTGGAAACCTGGGCCGCATCTGGAACTCCAGGGTTCTCCATCTTTCCAGTACAGCTGAAAGGATACATGTGGTCCACAGCCTGCATTTTTTGCCACCCACAACTTTGGGCCACATTTAAAGGAACCAGTAAAAGAGTCAATCTGCTGAGTCAGAATAAAATCCAACACTCCAAATAATGTTATCCAAATAGGCATTCATCCATGTTGCCATATTAAGCATTACAAATGGGCCCATAAATAATACACTCTTTAGACACAAAAGGCATTTATGCCACAAATTATGTGGCAAGTTATAAATAGTGAATAAAGCAGTTGGGGATGTAAAGGCAGAAGTCCTCAGTTCTGTTGGTGGCTTAAGCACAGGTCTTAAAGAGGCATCTGCCTCTCAATTCAGTTCAGCTTAACAGTATTTCTCATATATTTATGAGGCACTTAGGTACAAACAAGTCTGTTAGCAAAGTGCTCAAAATCCAATGAAAGAGTCAGATCAATACAAAAGTCAATAAATACAAGACAACTTATTAAAGACATGATGAGCACAATACAAGCAAAATAATGACTACATTTTAAGAAGACAAAACAGTAAGGTGTTAATTCCATTGGAATATTCTTAGAATGTCCAGTTCCCAATACAAAATAGGCATTTGATAAGCGGTTTTGTGAATAAACTAAACAACCAGATCTAAGCACCTGCCAGTGACCTACTCTATAAGTTTTCACTTCTTCTTCGTTCCTTCCTCTTCCACCTCTTCCTCTTCCTCCTCCTCCTCCCCCTCCTCCCCTCCTCCTCCTCCCCCTCCCCCCTCCTCCTCTTCTTCTTCTTCTTTCTTCTTCCTCTTCCTCCTCATCCTCCTCTTCCTCTCCTCCTCCTCCTTCTTCTTCTTTTCTTTATTAGAAGGGAATTGAATCCAGAGGCTTCTCACTGAGCCATATCTCCAGCTCATTTTTGTTATTTTTAAAATTTTGAGCCAGGGTATTACTAAGTCATTAAATAGTCCAGGCTGGGTTCAGGTTTGTAATCCTCCTGCTTTAGTCTCCCAGAGTACTGGAATTATTGACATGTGCCACAATGTCTGGCTTGTATTTATCATTAATTGGCATAATTATACTGAATATCTACTTCTGTGCCACAAATCATATATAAAATGCTTTTTTAGTATTCATGAAATGCTTTATAGGTCTGGAATCCTCACATACATGATGAAAAACTTTGGGACAATCTACTGAATAAAGAATAAAGGAGCCGGGTGTGGTGACACATGTCTGTAATCCCAGCACTCATGAGGCTGAAGCCGGAGAAGTGCTTTAAGTCTGAGGCCAGCCTGGGCTATACAGTGAATTCAAGAAACCCTGAACTACATAGTGAGATCTACATAGTGAGACCTCAACTCAAAAAAATAATTTAAAAAGAAGAGGATAGTGTGAATGCCATTAATACAAATATATAAAAGAGAAGGGTCAGTAGAGTTGAAGGAAATTATTTACCTCTGAAATTTATGTTTGCTGTTACCAGAGAAGCAAGGAAAAGTTCTTTATTTTATTTTTATTTTTTACTTTTTTAGGGATTGGGGATTGAACACAGGGTCTTTGTGCTGAGTTATATCCCTGTCCCATTTTTATTTTTCATGATGGGACAGCGTCTCACTAAGTTACTAAATTACCCAGGTTAGGCTCAAACTTTCAATCCTTTGGCTTCAGATTCCCAGAGTGCTGGAATTATTGGTATGTGTCAGCAACCTGGCAGCAAAAATTTCTTATGAGGAGAGAACTGCTAGCAATATGAAGAACTGTATGTGAATCAATCAGCCAGTCTTCTCTTAGTACCCAATTCATATCATATATCATCTTCAGCACACCAACCCACTTTTGCAGGAGTCGAAGATAGAACATTCGTGATCACTAGAATCCTTTCATTTTGCTCACTAAAGAACAATAATTGCAGATTAGGCATCATGTGCTTGGCAATAGTGAGTCCATGATGCAAAGGAAAAGCAAAATAAAGCTGAGCTGCTTGGAATTTATTGGCAGTAGAAAAAAGGCTTTCAGAAAAAAGGAATTTCAAGTCACTGTCCTTAAAAGTTATGATGTTCTAAATGTAGTACCGCAATAATTTTTTAAAAAGGAAAAGTCCAAGAATGGTTAATTTATTTCTGTTCTACTGAAGAATGCAATAAATGTGCTATGGTTCTTTATTTTTACTTTTTTTATTAAATTCTTTTATTGGTACATTGTAGGTATACAACACAATTACATTTCTCATTGGGAATTGTACC
>NW_004624753.1:17308279-17342732 GCF_000247695.1 Heterocephalus glaber | reverse complement strand
GGCTCAGAAGCCCCTACCTCTGGGCCGGGAGCAGCAGGACTCAGTACCTTGGTCTGGTGGTCTGGTGTCCTCTGTGTCTTTGTAATGTGGAACCAGGTGGCTGCTTGTCTGCAGCAGGTGATTCAGCATCTTCTGCGGGACTCGGGACCTCTGTAGGGTGTGCACAGACCTGCCTGTCTGCAGCGGGGTGATTCAGCATGTTCTGTGTGACTCAGGACCTCTGTAGGGCCTGGTTCTTTATTTTTGATACAAAGTTAATCTTAGTAGGAGAAGAATGAGTGAAGCAAAATCAGTACATTTGGCCATACATTATGATATGATGTTGTAATATAGAAATTTATTTTCTGCTTAACAGTCTTTATAATAATAAAATTATAATATCTTTCACTTTTCTGGATAATATAGTAACAGTGCTTCATGCATTACTCTTGGACAAATATGTGGAAGTCTAATTGACAAACATAATAACATCACAGCTCTCTATATAATTTATTTGATAATAATAAAGCATTCCTTGAGCTACTGACCAAGTGTCCACACCCAAGAAAACTACCTAGTCTCTCAAACATGTAATTTCTATCAGCCTTTTTACTACCCCTAAAAGCTGACCCTGAAACCAGGACTCTTGCACAAGAAGCTATTTAGGAGGTGCAGGGAGCAGTGTTCTGAGGCAGCTAGTACTGACTAGCAAGGCCAGACTGTCCCATCCAGGCCTTGAAACAGGCCATGACACCATCTGCATCATGTACACCATCTGCAAGAACCATGTATTGGGCTGGCTCCTGTTTTGTATGCTGCTTTCCTGTTTACTAGTGCACTATTGTTTCAGAAAACATGACAGAGGGATGCAGGAATAAGACAGAGAAAGAAATGTATGCAGTTATGGGACATTGTTAAGCCTGCAGCCCTAGAACTTAGCTAACCATTTCTTCAGTGAAGAAACTCAGAAATGTTACAGGGCACACTGCAAAGTTAATACATCTGAGGGTAGTAGAAGCTGGGGTTTTTATACACCACTGCAATCACCTGTTGTGAACGGTGCTGAGTCAGAGTGAGATGATTCCCTGGCCACTTCTGTCTCAGTGCGAAGGGAGGAGTAGGCTTGCTTATCCTCAGCAAAGAGATCCAGTTGTGGCAGCTCTCATATGGCAGGACAGCTCTGAGGTGGTAAGGACCCAGGAATATGCATCAGGCACCAACAGCATTTTCTATGATTTCTTTGCATACATATATATCCACATATATATGAAGTATGATAAAAGACTACAGTGAACACTTAAATTTTAAAAATTTACTGCAGAAAAAGACACATGGCCATTAGATTCCCTCAAATTACTTGCTTCAAACATACTGTCCCAATCCTTCTTGCCAACTTCTGACACAGTTCTGAAAGTCCTCTTTGGGAGTGACTTTTGTTGCACTGTTGTGGGTACCTCAGTGTTCTGAATTGACCCAAAACATTGACCTTTCATGGTCATTTTAACTTTAGGGAAGAGTCAGAAGTTGTAAGATGTCAGATCTGCTGAATAAGGTGAATGAGGACACACTGTAATGTTTCTACAAGCCTGACTTTCTGTTGGCACTGAGTGGTGAATTTCACCATACTTTTTATCACACCTTGTAAGACACTCACAAAAGAGGACTTACAGGGACAGGGGATTTAGCTCAGTGTTTCCACCGCCTGCCTTGAAAGCACAAGGTCCTGAGTTTGATCCCCAATACCAAAAAAAAAAAAAAGAGAGAACTTGCAGAACTGCTTCAGAAAGTGACAAGAATGAGGTTGGGCATGGTAGTGCACACTTGTAATTCCAGCATGTGGAAAGCTGAGGCAAGAGGACTGTCGAGATTTTGAGGCCACCCTGGGCTATATGGTGAGTTCAAGACCAGCCTGAACTGCATAGCGAGACCGTCTCAAAAAAAGAAAACAAGTGGCAAAAATGATGGGATAAGTATTTGAAGCGAGGGGGAGTATTTTGAAAAGGATTAATGACAATGTTTCTTTCACTTTAATCAATTATTTTATTTAAACTCACACCGTAATTTTTGATCAGCCCTTCTATTTGCCATCTCATCTCACCTTATCTCAATGGAAATATTCTACTGAAAAAATAGATACAATTGTATCCTTTTATAGAAAATATTTGGAATTCTTAAAGGCAAGATGTTCATTGTATTGTTATCAAAAATGACAATAAAAACAATAACCCATCAATGTAGAAAACAAGAAAGATAAAAGAACAAACAATGCTTGTATCAGTCAGCTTTCCATCACTATAACAATTACCTGAGGTAATTCAACTTTAATGAGAAAAGGTTAATTTTGGCTCATAGTTTTAAAAGTTTCAGTCCATAATCAGTTGGTCCTATTGTCTTGGGCCTGTGGCGAGGCATCACATTATGCTAGGAGCAGGTAGTGGAGCAAAACCATTCACCTCATGGCTGGAGAGCCAAAAGGAGGAAAGGGAAGGGGATCTCTCAATGGGAAGCCCCCAATAACCTGATGAAAACTTTTGTTTATGAACCAAATTGTTTTCAAATAGAAGCATTTGTGAACTGAGGTATTACTGTACAATACTTTTAAAGGATCACTATAGAAAGTAGAAAGTGGCTGGTAGTAGGAGCCAGAGACTAATAGGAATATTGCAAGAATCAGGGCAGAGTTCAAGTGGTGGAGATAGACAGGCAGGATCCAGACTACCCTGTGAAACTAAGTAGGCAAGATTTGCTGAAGGATAGAATATGGACTATGAAAGAAAGAGAAAAACCAACAATGATGCCTACAGCCGGGGTCAGTGGCATATGCCTACAATCCCAGCCTGAGTCAGGAGGATCACAAGTTTGAGCCCAGCCTGGGCAGCTTAACAACTTGTCTCAAAATAAAGAATGAAAAAAAGGGCTGGAGATGTAATTCAGTGCAAAGACTCTGGGTTCAGTCTCCAATACAGTAAAAACAAACACTATGGTTTCGGCAAAGTCTCAGTGTAAATAGTGCTAACATTTGCTCTAGTGGGAGGACTGGGGGGTCAGGGTAGCAAGAAGATAGTTCTGTTTAATCCTGGGGATAGAGCCTGTGAATGGAGGTGTCCAGCAGGCAATTTTCCTCAAAGAGCTCAAGAGTATTATATTTGTTCAGGTGACTCAGAGAATAATACTGTAAACTACACCAGGGCTGAATTGTGCCCTTCATAAGATTCACATGTTCAAGGTCTTTTTTTTTTTTTTTTTGGTACTGGGGATGGAACTAACTCCGGACCTTGTGCTTGCAAGGCAGGTGGCAGCACCACTGAGCCAAATCCCTGGCCCCACATCTTCAAGTCTTAATCCTCAGTTCCTCAAAATAGAACTGTATTTGGAGAAAAGACCTTTAGAAAAATGATTAAGTTAAAGGTCATTTATATGGGTCCTAACCCAATATGACTGGTGTCTTTGAAAGAAGAGATTGACACACAGACACAGAGGAAAGAGCCATCTAGAAGCCAAGGGAAGAGGCCTCAGAAAGAACCAATATCCTGATTTCAGACTTCTAGCTTCCAAAATTATGAAAAAATATAGTTCTGCTGAAGCTTTGTAAGCTTTGGTACTTTGTTATCTCAACCCTAGCAAACTAAATCACTCATTTTGATCATTTTTTTTTAAATGGAATTTTTTACTGTAAGATATCTGCTTTTAAGTGAAATAATAATTTGTTGGAATTGAACTCTTTCTTCTCACTCCTCCAGACAAACAAAATTGACCTAAACACTGGAATTATTTACGTTTTCCATCTGAATTCAAAAGCCTTTGTGTAAAGACTTTTATGTTGAGCACTTTTCCACTAATACTTACCTAACAGATTATTTGCTTTCCATGATAAATACTGGATTATATTATCAAAGTATAATATGACTTCGCCACATTGGTTTATTATACAGATTTTAGCTTAACAAAAAATAGAGCGAGGAAACTAACCTGTTTTATACCACTTAAGCTTAAAGTTGGTATTTTTTTATTATTATGCATTGCAGTGCTTCAACTAGTGGTGTGTACATGTGGGCTTTAACTAAATATCCATATTCTGGAAGCTCCTGAGATCATACAGTCTAGCCTAAGGCACCAGATTAATGAATACTGAGGAACCCATCAGCTACTTACTCAGTGAAAAAAAGCTAAGCATAGATAAGGTCTGTAGGAAACTTGTCCAACAGGCAGGTTTTGGGCTTTGAGTATCCCAGCTCATGTGTTAAGATTCCACAGGTGGTACTATTGAGAAGTGGTGGGACCTCCAAGAGATTGGGCCCAATGGGAGGTCTCTAAATCATTGAAGTTGAGCCAGAAGAGGGAATGTGGAGTCCATAGACCCCTCCTCAATCTTTTGCTCTTCCTGGCAATAAGGGAAATGGTTTTGCTCTGTCTTGCTCCCATCATGATGTGCTGCCTCACCACAGGCCCCAAAGCAACAGAGTCATCAGATCACAGACTGGACCCTCACAAACTGTGAGCCAAAATCATCTTTTCCCTGGACAAGATGATGATCTCAAGTGTTTGTTGTAGTGGTGGGCAGCTGACCAACACAAGCCTCATAAAATAGGAGATGGAGAGAGCTGCCATGGTGGAGAAACAATCTGGAGACAGGGATTCTGGATCCCATGTGACCTACGGAGGGGAGGGTAGTGCTTCTGCAAATACAAAATGGAACTTCATACTTGTGAGTCCAGTCTAAAGGAGTGACACCCTCTCCTTCATTGTTAAAGATGCAGGTCTGTACCTGAATATAAACAGCTCTGGAGACATGGATACTTCACTGAGTGGTTTTTTTCAGGTTCTTATTAATAACTATTTCTAGATACTAGGGGGTGCAAAGAGGAGAGCACTTCCAGATTCTAATTATGAGACCCTAATAGCCTCACTCTGAATTCTTACCATGTGCTACTGTGTCCCCAAATGCTCATTCTTGGCAGCTATGTGATGTCTCCCTCTGAGATTTAACTTACTTCTGTTTTTAAAAGCCTGGTTTATTTGCAAAAGTAAGTGAATTTCTGTTTGTTCTTAAGAGTTTTAATTAAGATGTCAGTTTTCTTGCTTTTCCAGATTATTTGTTCTGGTGGTGTCTATCAAATCAAGAGATGAGATTGCCAAGCATAGAGTGGCCACAGCTTGTTTTAAGCTGTTAAATTGTCCAATAATGTGCCTAGCAAGAAGCTGCTCCCACAAAACAGCTGGGTTGAGGCTTGTGAAGTCTTTGCTTCACCAAATAAATTCTATGAATTAATGACACTCTCATTTTATTTGTGTCATTAACTGTTGTATTCATCCTACATTCATTATTAGTAAGCTTTAGGAACCTCAATTTTCAGGGGTATTTTAAGTGGAAATTGATTATTTTCAAACTAGTGTATTGGTCAATTATCAACAACCCCCAAATCTGAGCACCTGTTGAGAGATGATAGTCAAAGTCTTTACTGTGCTTCCCTGCTAATGAAGAGGACAACTTTGTTATTTCACGTGAATTTGGACATGTTTTCTTGTCCAACCCTTTCCTCTTCTGATCCTAAAGATGCCTAGGTTTTCAGTTTAGATTATTTATTAGTAAGATTTAGAAGATTGCTTTCCCAGAATGCCTCCAGCTTGTCATGAGACAGCATGGCATTTCTGCAACTTCCGTATCTTAACTCCAAGAAGGCACAATAATGAAGAGTAGTTGTGCCAATTCCAGCTTGTTATTTAAATATATGTTACAGGCGGTTTTATAGAAATCATTGAAGTAGCCTTCAATTGCTGTCAAGGCAGGAGGTAAGATTAACTATTTTTCTTTGAAATCTGTTATTATTTCAACTCTTTATCTTTTAGACCTCCTGAAGGAGAGAGGTAAGGAAAGTGCAGGTCTCTGGGGGTGATAAGATTGAACATTTTTCTTTATTGGAGAATCCCCAACAGTTTTATTTTCCTAGAAAATCTAAAGCCCAAGGACGCAAAATTGATAGGATGGGTTCAATAAAATAACAGAAAAAAATTGTCTGGGAAACTGCAGTAGGCATGTTAGTTTTACCCAAAATTGTAAAGTACTATATGTGGATTTTCTCTTTTATATCCCCATATTTCCCTTCCCTTCCAAATGTCGATAATTTTGATGTCTGCTATTGGGCACAAAATACTTCTTCAGAGACAGGCATCATTAATTGCTCTAGCCAAGGTCCCATAATCCAAGATGATGAGCTTGCATTCTATCAGAAAGGCCATACTCAGAAGCCATTTCTTGTCTGAGACCTGATTTTTGTTTTTAAATATGTGGCTTTGCTTTGTTACCCAGGATGGCTATTAACATTGAACCCCTAGGCTCAACAGAATCTCCTGCCTCCTCAGTAGCTGGGACCATAGCTGATGTCAACCCACCAGGCTTACCTAGGGCTTTTCTAGTTAGCCACAATGAATGTCACAAAGTGAGTTTTTATTTGTGAAAGTAGTGGCCTATTTACTGTCATGATAAATGTCATAAATGAACTCTAAATTTTGAATTTGTAGGCATTATAGATTCATGAATTAGCTAAATGTGTGTGTGTGTTTTGTCTTTGTTTTAAACTCACCCTCTTGAAAGCAAGAGATGTAAAGATTTGTTCTGAGTCATTATTTCTCAGTGAACCCATAAAATAGTACTTGGCCAATAATCTCAACTGTTTGAAAGAAGGAATGAACGAATATTTGCCATGCCCTTTCGGTCAGGTCAAATATAGCAACATACAGATCTACACACACAACACCTCAGCTTTAGGAATCTTTGCACTCAGACAGCCACATGACTGCCTTTGTCCCTGGTAACATGGCCATGAGCAGAGAGAGAAAAACAGCAACTGCATGCTGTAGACACCATGTCTGTTTGCAGATATATGCTAAGCATTTACCTCTCTAGGTCTTCAAAGCCCTACCACTCTATACTAAATTGGAACTTTAAAAATCTCTGTCAAGGCATAATCTCTAGGCTTCTCTTCCTTGTCCATTTTTTTTTTTTTTTTGGTACCAGGGATCAAATTCCTTGTCCACTTTTGACCTTGCTCAGTGTTATTGCTTATATCTAGATGTTCCCCTAATGCCTCATGTGCTCATAGGTGGAGTTTTGGGGAGTGATTGGATAATAGGTATGATTGCCATGCTATGATGGTGAACCTTTTAGAAATGAGTGTCCAAACTGCAACCCCAAACCCACTTATTTATCACAAAGTGCTAATGCTGCAATTAAACTTGAATACTGAGGTTTTAGTTTAGGAAAAACAATTCATACATTAATACCTTTTCTATTAAAAGAAAAACAAATAACACATGTGCCATAGATACACCACCACTGCATGGACTGTTTCTCCTCTGCCATGCCGCCCTGCCTCAGAGACTATGGACCGAAAACCTCTACCAACTGTGTACTAAAATTAACCTTTCCTCCTTTAACTTGTGGTTGTCAAGCATTTTATCTCAGTGACGAGAAAGTAACTAAGACATTCAGGCAGTAGGGCAGAGTGTGTATTTTCTAAGGATGACCCACATAGATAGGTTTCTGCTTATTTTGATTGCTACTAAGGATATTATCTGTGATGTTGCTCAAATACCCTTTGTATCTGGATCATTGTGACAAATTCAACTTTGAGGTAGAGTTCTAGGAAAATATTTCCCTTCTGATGAATTAGAATTCTTCCTTCTATCACATGATGAAAGCCATATAATATGTCTTCCTTTTCATCTTTACTTCTAGGAAGCATTCCTCTGCTTTACCCAGGGCTCAACCATAGACCCATAAAGAAATGCATAAAAGGGCTGGGGATTTAGCTCAGTGGTTCCACAGCCCACCTCGAAAGCACAAGGTCCCAAGTTCAATTCCTGGTACTCCCCCCCAAAAAAAGAAAAGAAAGAAAGAAATGCATAAAGCACATCTCCCTGTGTCTACCTAGCACATAGTTGATTGAATATTTTAGCAATTATTCAGTTAAATCTATCCATTTAAAAATCTAAATAATTAAATTTGAAATTACAACTTTTTACTTCTAATTAGTCAAAAATATACAACCCAGTTGTGGGTATAAGAGATATTAATTTTTATGTGTGATCTCTGATTTTGTAACACAAGAGAACAAGCTTCAGATTTGAAAAGTAAAATCCTAGTTTGTGTCTGATTTAAAGCCAAATTTATATTTGACTTTTGATTTTACATTAATTCTTTTTACATGGATTAACCCCTTCTAATATTATTTATAATTAATATTAGTGAATTCTTTACATGGATTAGTCTCTTTTTAATATTGGCAAACTTAATATTTGATCATAAACAATCAATGTTCTTTTCTCCTCAGATGTAAAACTTGCCACTTTCCCTGGAAAATGGAACATTACCCTTTTTCACTGTTGTATCCACATCAATATTTCCTTTCTGCCTTTACATTCTGATACCATGTGCCAAACCCATACATTGGAGGAGTACACATCTATGTAAAAAACAGAAATGCCCTGCCCCACACCAATCATAAAATTCAGCTGGAAGAGAAATCCTTAAGCATCTAGAACATCAGACAGTGACCGCTGAAATCCCATGAAAAACAAGATTCTTCAGATTAGCACTGGGACTCTGAGGTTCTGGGTATTTGAAGGATTCTCTGTCTTATACACTTTTCTCATTGCTTTCATTTCCATTTCATGATTTTTCTCCTGTACTGTTTCACTGGAGGCTGGTCTGAATAAACTTTGTTTCCTAAAGCTCCCTCACCAAATAGTTTCCTATTGGGTTTGGTCAGTGAGAGACAATGGTTTAAGACTGAGGGTTGTGTTAATCTCATTTGTGTTATTGTAACAACATACAGGAGGCTGCTTACTTCATAAAGTAAAGAGACTTGCTCACAATTCTGGTGGGTGGGAGGTCCAAAGAGCATGATGCCAGTGTCCTGGTGAGGACGCCCTGGCTGCATCACAACCTGGCAGAGAAGTAGAAAAGTCCATATGCAGAAGGGAGCAAGTATGGATGGCCTTTCTTTATAACAACGACTCTCAAGAGAACTAACCCAGCCACAGGAGACCTGACTACTGCTTTAGGACAGCATTAATCCACTCAAGTGAGTGAACCTCCATGACCTGCTCCCCTTCCACTAGGTCACACCTCTTAAAGATTCCCTCATCTCTCAAAATCACCACCTGGGGACTAAGATTCTAGCACATGAACTCATGGAGAATAAACTACTTACAAGTTATGGGTGACTCACATCTTCTTACCCATAGCAGTGGGAGAGAAGGGAGAAGTTGGAATAGTCCACTTCACTATTTTGGGTGCATTTCCTCTGTCTTCCGCTGGTAGCCTTGGATCCTTAGCTCTGCTCCTGGCAGAATTCCCTCTTTGCTAAAAATCTTAACACACCACAACCTCCCTGTGTCCTTCTAGCCTTTAGGGGACACAGCTCCCCACAGCTGGTAATATCTGAGTCTCCCTCACTGTTTTCTTTGGCCTTTTACCCTTGCAACACCTTTGGGGCTAGAATTTTATTTTTTCTTTTGAACTCCTTATTGTTGACAACACTCCAGCTGAATTCCTTGGCCTGGCTTCTGTTTTCTGGCTCAGGCTCTGATTTATGGGATTCCCACACACAGGCTGAGCTGGAATCATATAAGAAATCAACCAGGGCTAGGGATTTAGCTCAGTGGTTCCACTGCCTGCCTCGAAAGCACAAGGTCCTGAGTTTGATCCCTGGTACCAAAAGAAAAAAAAAACAACTCAACCAAATCTGGTGGCTTAACAGAGTGTAAAGGGGTCCCTTTCTGTGACAGCTCAAGGAGATTCTAAGAAAGCATGGAACCTCAGAAAAGAAGAATGAACATTGGGCCAGGGTCACAGAGGAAGGGTCTTAGCCAGGGTTCCCTAAAAATAAAGATATATTGGAAGGTGCAAGTGTGAAGGAAAGGGGGAAAGGAAAATGAGATGAGGAAGAAGGAATCAAATAAAAAGTAGGACTTGGGGTGGGGATTTAGCTCAGTGGTTTTGCTGCCTGCTGCACAAGCACAAGGACCCGAGTTCAATCTCCAGTACCAAAAAAAAAAAAAAAAAAGTGGGACTTTACCGGATGATTACATCATCATGGAAGATGAACAGCTGTTTTCCAGATAGGAACTGGGCAGCCTCTGGAAGAGTCTTCACAGGGTTGGGGTGGGGGTAAAGAAGGGTAGGGAAGGTAACTCCTGCTTCCTTGTCTTCCCCATCTTCTGCCTCTGTGCTAAAGTTTAAATATGGTTTGTTTCCTCCAAAGCACATGTGAAAAATTAGTCTCTGATACAGCACTATTGAGAGGTGGTAGGATCTTTAAGTATTAAGTTGTTAAAAGAGACTATCACAGCCAAGCATGATGACACACACCTGTACACCTAGCACTCTGGGAGGCTGAGGCATTAGGATTGCAAGTTTGAGCTTAGCCTGGGTAATTTAGCAGCTTAGTGAGACTCTGTCTCAAAATTAAAAATAAAAAGGGCTGGGGGTATAACTCAGTGAGAGGACCCTGGGATCATAATCAGTACTGAAAAAAATTAATATTTTTCTCAAATGAATGAGTTCTCACTCTCATGGGACCAATTACTGTGAGCATGGGTTGTTATAAAACAAGTCCAAGTCTATTCTTGTGTTTCTCCTCTTCCCCATGTGCCTGCTTGCACTCCACTTTCCACCACAAGCTGAAGCAGCACAAGGCTCTCACCAAAAGTTGAGCAGATGCCAGCATCATATTCTTGGACTTCCAAGCCAACGGTGGGCCAAAAACCTCTTTTCTTTATAAATCACCCAGTCTCATATTCTATTATAGCAACAGAAAAGGGACTGAGAAACTCTCATTATTCAAAATTCACCAGGCACTAAGTTGTTGGGTGTCAGGAGAAAGGGAGACAGTATGGGTGGATAGAGCTCTGCTTTCTATCTAGCAAGTGGCTGAGGGTTGTGACTAAGTTATAATGATCAGTGCCACAATGAAAGGATGTAAAACAAAAAGCTGTTCCATTAAAGCCTTCCTGAGCCTGGCAGTCACAGGCCATCCGCAGCTTTGCTCCCAGCATTACAGCAGGATCAAACAGCACCAGAAGCCTGCAGAAGCCATGCTGGACACTGACAATATGAATGAGGAGATTATTTTCCTATATTTAAAATGTATCTCTCTTGCTCAAATCTAAGACACAAAAAAGCTAAGAAAAAACCCTAAAGTAGTTAATGAAGAGCTGCCAAGTTGATTGGAATATTAACATTAAATAACAACTGTGTAAATCAATGAGAATATGAACCATCTTCCATACTGAATTGGGACAGTGAGAATGTAATTCTGATCTCTGGATATGTTAATGACTATGAAATAAAGCAAAGCAATGGGCCTCCACTAAATAGAGGAAATGATAATATAGTAGTTTCCTTTAGTACAGGAATCTTAATAGACAGCTATTATCTAATAGCTATTGCTCATTATACAGTGAGCTCTCTATGCTCTTGGGCCCTGCATCTGTGAATTCAATCCATCATGAACCAAAAGTGTTTGAAAAAACACTGAGTCAGTACTGAATACGTACAGACTTCTTGCCTTATCATTATTCCCTAACAATACAGTGCAACAAATATTTACATAGCACTTTGTCTGACAAGATCAGGCACATTCAGGGTGGTATGGCTGTAGACTATATAGCCCTTTGTCTTAGTTATTTTCCTCATCACTGAGACACAATACCTGACACTCACAAGTTAAAGAAGAAAGGTTTATTTCAGCTCACAGTTTGTGGAGGTTTTAGTTCATAGTCAGCTGGCTTTAAGGCAGAGTGGCATGGCGGAGGGGTATAACAGAGGAAAAACAGTCCATGGCATTGCAGGCAGAAGGTAGCAAGCAGCAGCAGCTGCAAAGCAGGCCTCCCTTTCCCTTTTATCCCATCCGGGCTACAAGCCTTTTGGGTGGTGCCACTCACACCCAAGGCGGGTCTTCCCATTATCCACATCCAGAACTATGGTAAACCAATCAGTTGACTAATTTAATACTACACAGCCTTAATCCTAGCATCACACACACTAGATCTAACCAGCTCCAAAAAGCCTCACCTAGGAGTACACGAGTTTTTTTTTGGGGGGGGTCATCTAGATACAAAGCATAACACACATTGTTATAGTTCTTATAAGTAATCCAGAGATATTTAAAATATGCAGAAATATTGTGTAGGTTATATTCAAATGCTACATCATTTTATATAAAGGAGTTGAGCATCTACAGATTCCAGTATTTCTTGTGGGTCCTGAAACCAATCCTCCAAAGATACCAAGGGACAATTACACAAATATTAATTAAGTGTTGATTAACTGTCAGTTGCTTCTCTGAGCCCTAGGGATACAACAGTGAACAAAGTCCCTACTTTCATTGTGCTTCAATTCACAAAAGAGGAATAGACACTAACTGGCAAACTCATAAATGAAAGGATTAATTTGAGGAGGTAAAAAGTGTAACAAAGAAAACAAAGTAAAATTGGGGGATAAGCTGGCAGGGAACAGAGGGGGTGTGTCCTAGTTGGGGGTTCAAGAGAGACTTCTTCATGGTGGTTACTTCTTTTTGAGACTTGAATGACCAGTCATGAGCCTGGAGCAGCTCTTATGGATGAGAGTTCTGGGCAGAGAGAGCAGCAAGTTTGCTCACCCTCAGCACTGCTGACAGAAGAGACAAGATGACTTGTTCCTTTGGGTGACTGCGCACTGCAGGATGCTCAGCAGCACCCCTAGGCACTACCCTCTGGATCTTAGCAGCGGATCCTTCATCCCACCCCCAGCTGTGACTGTCAAACCTCTCCAGCTCCTACCAGATGTTTCCTGGGGGGCGATATTGCCCAGCTGGGAACCACTGAGCTGGAGTAAAAAAGCTCACGGCCAAGGTCAAAGCTTGATGTGTTCAGGGAACCAAACTAAGGTCATAAAATATTTATCAACACTTGCTTCCTTAACATACTGAAAATTACCTATGCTAATCATGTACCAATCCATATCAATCATTATTTTATTTATCTTGAGTTATAAAATAACCAGCAATTTAAAAAGAAATTTTGATTTTATTTTTGGAATACAACTAAAACCTTCCAGTATGCCAGGTGTAGTGGTACACGCCTATAGTCCCAGCTACTCAGGAAGCTGAGGCTTGAGTGCAGGAGTTCAAGACCAGTGTGGGCAAAATAGCAAGACCCTATCACACACAAAAAAATCCTTCAAGCAGCCACATAGAAAACAGAATGAAGTGAGTCAACTTCTGCTCTTCATCTTTAAATGGTACCGCTGGGCTGGATGTACAATGTGCTCAAAGCCACCTGAATGATCTCAAGCTTTTACATGTTTATTCTTGAAATCACTGTGTATATCTGTAGCTGCCCTAATTGTTATATCCAGGGAGAAAGTATCTCCAAATTAACTTTCACATAAATACAATGCTTATTTTAGAAAGTAATTAAAAATGTGCTAATTTAAAGCTTACCTGTATATTTTTTAAATTGTACATACATCTAGCAATTGTTTGGAATTCAGACCAACAGATACTTCTTTTATCCCTGAGACTGTTTAGTATCATTGGTTCATGGTGATAACAGACTGGCCAAGGCAGTTTTACCATTTGCCATTATTCTTTAATTTGTATGGCAAGTACATCCATTTTTGGCCTGCCCAGGGCTGACCACTCCCATAATTCCGCCCCTGATAGGTCAATGCCAGGCTGAAGATGAGGTCAGAGAAGTACTCAGGGGCCAGGGCAGGTACAATTCTTAAAGCTATGCTGAAAACATCAGCTTTTATTTTCTTTTAACTTTACGTGCAATGGAAAGTCACTAGAAGGTAGGAACCAGTGGAGTAACATACTCTGAACTGTGTTTTCTAATAAAAATAATTCTGGCAGGGCCGGGGATTTAGCTCAGTGGTGCTTCCACCTGCCTCACAATCAGAAGGTCTTGAGTTCATTCCCTGGTACCAAAAAACAAACAAACAAAATAATTCTGGCAGGAATGAAAACAGGGAGATGAGAGAGAGACGGATGCAGGAGTCCAGGTGAACCATGTGGTGGCTGTGACCAAGGCAGAGAACTCAAGGGGACCAGCATGAGCGGGGTCAGGACAGGATGTGAAGGTGAATTTGACAGGAGATGGGTGTTTTTCTGGAGGTCAGTGTAGAGGGTTGGAATGGGAGGTTTTCATCTGGGAGCCACTGGCATAGAAATTGTACACGATATGATGGAAAACTAGTGTCTGTTTAAATCTTTTAAATTATTATAGTAAAATATATATTAATGTTAATTCCCCTTAAAATACTCCCCCTCACTTTGAACATATGTTCCCAGTCATTCTTGCCACTCTCTAAAGTAGTTCTAGAAGTCCTTTTTAATAGGTGTCTTTAGTTGCTCAGTTGTGGTGCCTCAATATCCTGAACCAATTCAAAACATTGACCTTTCACAACCATTTTGACTTTGGAAAAGAGCCAGAAGTCACACCGTGTAGATCTGGTGAATGAGTGGATGAGGACACAGAGCAATGTTTTTATAAACCTACTCTTCTGTGGGATGGGACTCAGAGGCAGCATTATCCAAGGGAAGAATGTAACTAAAGAAAGTGGAGGCCCCGCTATACCTAAAACTCTGGCAGATCATGAGGAGCCAGCGAAGGAGCAAAATGGTCAATCTGGTGAGAAACAGAGAGCAAAGAAGACAGGCTGGAGACCTGGCTTTGCACTCTGGTGGAGGGTAGAAGTTATTGATGGCCACGGAGAGGCGCATTCATGGAGTGATGGAATAACTCACCTGGCAGATGATAAAGGTTAGATGTTTCAAAAATAGAAATTTATTTTGAGACATTTTGTTGTGAAGAGGAATAAAGAAATAGGACAGAAACTGGAGGAAGATGTGTTCTGTTTACTTTCCTTTCTTCTTGTAATGCCATGAGCTTTGTTCCAGAAAACTCTCCTTTCCCATGCTCAGGGGATGTGGTTCCAGAAGGACTCAACCTCCAGCTCCAGGAATGCAACCCCAGTTGACCAACTGGAGCAGCATGATCCACAGATTGGATCAGAGATGGGCATCTGTCACAATTCACTACTTCTTCTGGAGCTTCAGTGAACCCTCTCTTTTCACCTGAATTTTAACTTGGGAAGATGATTTTTAGAGCCACAGGCAGACACTACAGGAGCCCTTAAAATAAAATGAAATATTGGGAAGCAGAACTGAAAGAATCATTTGAACTCCAAAGTCCATCTATGCCTGGATTCACGCACTGTTTAGGTCAGTACACTTTCTTCTTTACTCAAGTTGATTTGAACTGCGTTTTCTGTTTTCTTGCAAGAGAAAGTGCTCCAATAACCTAAGGGAAAGTGCCTTAATTGTGTATGGACACTAATGCACCATTCCTTTGAGAAAGACGGAACTGTTATTATTTGTTTTAGCTGCCTAGGGCTGTCATAACAAAGTGCCACACATGAGGTGGCTTAAAACAACAGAGATTTATTCTCTCCCAGTTCTGGAGGCTGAAAGTGAGAGATGAAGGTGTCCCCATGGACCTGCTCCCTCCAGAAGACTCCAGGGGAAATCTGTTCCAGGTCCATTTCCTAGTTTCTAGTGACTTTGGCAATCTTTGACATTCCTTGTCTTGAAGACATATCACTACAATCTCTGTCTTCACTCACATGACATTCTCACTATGTGTCTTTGTTCTCTTCTCTTTTAATAAGGGTCCAGTCATGTGGGACAAGGGCCCAACCTAATGATTTCCTCTTAACTTCTTACATCTACAATAGGAATTCCAAGTAAGACCATATTCACAGGTAGTAGGGGTTAGGACTTGACATACCTTTTTTTGGGGGGGGGTAGATACAATTCAATCTATATGATTATCATTATTATGCATAGTTTACATATTATTTATGCTTCACATATCAGAGATTAAGTGACTTGTCCAGAGTCATTTACAGTCAGTAAATTGTGGAATAGCATTTCAAATCTAAGTTTTTAAATTTTAAGTTACATATTTGCAAGTAATGACATAAAATATTCCTTGAATTTTTTTAGAGTATAACTTATTGATAGAGTTTCCTGAAGCAGCTCTTTATTTCTCTTAGACTATGGAAATTACATTATATGGCTAGAAGTGATAAATCTGGACTATTACTAATTCTTATGATCACACTTTAGCTTGAGGCCCATTTGGGATCCTTTCCTCACACCAACACTTCTCCTTGCAAGAGGTCAAATTCACTCCTTCATATGGAGTCTTTTAACAGACAAGTCACCACAAGTACACCAGAGTACGTGCACTTGTCTGACCATGGTCTTCCAGGGAAGTACTAGTCCCACCTCAATTCTCACAGGGCATGGGCACACATCAGTCTGAGCTATATCTCCAGCTTATCCAACAGTTAAAGCCTCCCCAGGAGATCTTGTGAGGAGCGGTCTGAACAAGAAAAAGTCACCCCTCCAAAAAAAATTAACATTGACCTCAGTGAGACAATTAGAATCCTGGAGAGATAGGCAGGCTGAAAACACATAAGCTTCCACAATACTACAACCAAGTAGAGATTCTGAATCTGAACACCATTCTTAGAGCTTTCTTCTCACCTGTTAAGGATTATTTCTTAAGTTACAAGATACTACACATCAAAAATTGAACCTCAGCTAAGGATATAGCTCAGTGGTACAGCATATGCTTAGCATGTGTAGGGCCTTGGGTTTAATCCCTAACACTACCCAAAAAAGAAGCAAAAACAACTTTTGGACTGAGTATATAGTTTAGTGATAAAGGGCATGCACTTTTTAGGTTAAATATCCAGCACCAAGGGAGAAAAAGAAAAAAAAATTGAGCCCCAAGATGTGGCTTTCAATTAGGGAATTTAATAATGCCCAGACCAGTAATAAAAGCTTGCATACAATAAATGAAGTTTTAAGAAGGGATATATATTGCTAAAATATTGCTCTATTTAAAATAATAACCTAACCCTTTCTGACTATTATGTGTGAGTGCCATGTGCCCAGAAGCTAAAAGAATTCAGGAAAAGGCCAAGAAAAGCAGACAAGAGTCCTAAAAGGGCATGATCATAAATAGGCTGTAAAATATATGTCCTTGGGGTATGTTTTACATGGACGTTTTGATTTGGAACCAGAGGTAGAAGTGTCTGAATGTGTTTGCATCTTGTGATATCTGACCATTCTAGGATGAAGTGGAGAGAAAATTAGGACACTGATCATATTTGAAGAGGCACAACATCCCCAGACACTGTGGCCAATGAAAATCCACTGCATTTAGTGTACTCTCTAAGACATTGCCCAGTATGGTTTCAGACTCATGTCTCTCTCCAACCTTCTCGGGTTTTATACTAAGAATACAGAGTCATTCACAGACTATGCATTTTGTATACATAGTCTCTATCTCCAAACCTAGCATAATGCCTAGAACACAGAAGGGACACAATAGATACTTGTTGCGTAGGAAGTTGAATTAGTGAAAACTTGACCATTCAGTATAGACTGAATTCAACTAATTTTTTCGGATTCTCTTATACCATAAAGGGGATGATTACTGTGGTGAAAAGAAATTATAATAAGTAAAAACGTAAGATGAAAAAAACGCTGAGATTCCACCTCACCCCAGAAAGAATGGCTGCTATCATGAAATCAACAAATAACAAATGCTGGCAGGGCTGTGGGGAAAGAGGAACACTGTTCTACTGCTGGTGGGAGTGTAGACTGGTGCAACCACTGTGGAAATCAGTATGGAGATACCTCAAAGAACTAGGACTGGAAGACCCATTTGACCCAGCTATTCCCCTGCTGGGGATCTTCCCCAAAGAATTAAAAGAATCACACCACAGTGATATATGTGCACCCATGTTCATAGCAGCGCAGTTTGTAATAGCGAAAACTTGGAAGCAGCCCAAATGCCCATCAACTGGAGACTGGATAAAGAAAATGTGGTTTTTTAATAAAATAGAGTACTACTCAGCCATAAAAAATGAGAAACTAGAGACATTTATAGCTAAATGGATGCACATTAAGATGATACTCTTAAGTGAAATAAATAGGACACACGTGTAAATACCGAATAGCTTCTCTAGTGTGAGAAACTGAAAGTGTAAATAAGCACTAAAAGGTATAATAGATAATGTGAAATAGGAAGAAAAGGGGCAAAGGGGAAGTGGGAGGGGTAGGGGAAAGAAAAGAAGGGAATGGAAATAATATGAGAGAATGAAAAAATGGAAACAAAGTTTTTGTAAATACGGAGGGATGGAGGGGTTGAAGGGAGGTCAGGGGAATGGGGAAAAAATAAGAACCAAGAGAGATTATGTAAAGGTGCAAATTTCCAATGATGAATGTCATTATGTTGCATACCTAAAATGTTCCAATAAAATTAAAGAAAAACAAAAACCAAAAAATAGTAAGGATCCTGATTCCCTCGGTTAATTGAGACACATGCAACTTTCTCAGTCGAGTCCTATAGGGAACTCCCTAAGTTTGGCTTCGAAGAAAGGACCAGTATGGAAGGGCTTTGCTATTTGGATCCACTGATACCTAACAGGACCAAGAACCTTACTCACATTTTGCCATATTTGAATATCTATATGGCAGATGGCAATAAATAAACTCAAAAATTCTTTTCCAGATCTTGAACCTCACCCAAATTATATTCACACTGGAGAATTTTTATTGGTCCTATTTCCCAAGGGCTCTAAGCATGGAATGAAAGCCCAGCCTGTTTGCTGCCAGCTGGCATAAAATCTGACAACATCCCCTGTGTACGCACGCACACACACACACACACACACACACACACTCCAGATTCAACCCGAGATAGCACTCTCCTTGTGTGTTAGTTAATTTGGTCACTCAGTCAGTTAGTCACCTTTTTGGGGTGCTGGAGATTTAACCCAAAGCTCGAAAGCTAGTCGTCCTCATCTTCTCCCTCCTCCTCCTCTTCCTCTTCCTCTTCTTCTTCTTCTTCATCTTCTTCCACTTCCTCTTCCTCCCCCTGCCATGTCTCTTTTTCTTCTTTCTTCTTTTATAGTGGAGCTGAGAATTAAACCCATGGCCTCACACATACTAGGCACACTGAAAAAATATCTAAGATAATCAATTTAAAAGGAGGAAAAAGGTTTATTGTGACTTATAGTTGCTTGCCTCTGGGCTGAAAGAGCACAGTGCATCATGGTGGGAGGGTGTGGTAGAAGAAGCCTGTTCACTTTATGGTGGCCAGGAATCAAAAGTGACAGGCAGGAAGGAGCCAAGGGCTCAATATCCCCTTCAAGGCCTAACTTCCTCCTGCTAGGCCCCACCTCTCAAAGGTTCCACTACTTCCCAGTAACAACACAGGTGGTGGCCAAGCCTTAAACACATGGGCCTTTGGGTGCCCTTCCAAACCACAGTGCTTCCTTTTCTCTCCCTTACAATCCTGCTTCCCTTACTCATGCCTGGCTAGTCTCCCTTGGGAGAACTTTCTTAATCCAACCCTCACACACGATCCTCATTTCAGTTGTTTTTAGGGAATTTGACCTTGCACAAATCCTTACTACCTGAGGGCTATAAACCTATCTAAAATACAGTAACAATTCTCAAGGAGCTTTCAGCCAAGTTGACCTTGAATTGCATCCAGCTTCTCATTGGAAGGTAGCCTTCCTGAAAGCCTAGATACAGCATGATTGCACAGGTGTTTTTAGAATCTTGAGGACAATTCTGTTTTCATAAAAAGCTGCCCACCTCAAGTTTGACTAGTTGGCTTACAAATTAAACACAAACAAGCAGCACCAAATGTTTAGATTTACTGGAGCCTTTGGCTTCCAGTGACTTGATGATTCATTCCTGACCAGCTCACAAAGCAGACTTCTAGCTATATTAAAGCCACGAGCTTTGCGGTGGTGGTGATGAGGGTGGGGGTGGTTTTACTTGTTTTATTTTTAATCTAACAACACAAGCAATGCTAACCGCACCAATTAAAACAACAGTTAACGTTCCGAATGGCCACAGTCCAGATGGCAGCATGGAAGTCATCACAGCCATTTCATCTTCCAAGAGATTATCACCACACTAACCCAAGTCTTTCATGTGGGTTTCTGCCACAATTCTTAGCACACATTCACAGAAGGAATTTGAAGTCACGGGTACGACATAGCACCAGGAACGTGGATGTGTGCAATACAAAGGAAGGATCCTTGAGGCAGAAGGGTTTGCTGAAGAGTCTTGCGGTCTTTGCCAGAGGTGAAGACAGTCACAGCTGGTGACAAGAATACTAGGGCTTTGGGCATTACTTCACAATCACCCACAGCTTTGTGCTCACTCTTCCTTCTCTTGTCTTCATTATCAACTGCTGCCAACAGCTTCTTTTTAGCTATTACATATTCTCCTTTCTTTTGGTTTTGTCCCAAATGATTTCCCAACCTCTGTTCAAAAAGCCTCAATTTCCCCTTCAAGAATTTTTCCTCAAGAAATCATGAGCCTTTATGTCCCAGCTTGATGTGCTGGAAGCCCGGACAAAGTTCTGAGTGTGCAGCCCGACTTCCCTGAGCCCTGACCCCCAAATCCTCAGCCTCAGGGTGGCAGTCTCGGGATCTCGTGTTTGAGTCTTATTTCAGATACACTGAAATCAAGCATAAAAATGCACCCTGTATGTCTGTGAACTTTCACAAGATTATACTGAGAATTGAATTTAGACAGTACTACCATTTTCTTTTCTTTTTACTTTTTTTTTTTTTTTTGTACCAGGGATTGAACTTGGGACCTTGCACTTGAAAGGCAGGTGGCAAAACCACTGAGCTAAATCCCTGGCCCATCCATTTTATTTTCAATACAATGTATCTTCAGCTGAGAGGGGTTTTCAGAAGAAAGACATCTTTACTTAGGTTTATAGAGTATCATGCTTGTCAAATGCAATTAAACAGTATACAGAGCCCTCAAAGAAATGTTCAAATGTAATCTGTACATGGTTTGGGTTTTTGAACAAATATCAATTTGACCAAAGTTTCTTGTCTAAGAAATACAGCTCCAAACATTACTTTTGAAAAACTTGAAGTTACTCAATGCTCTGATTTAAAATTACTCCCATCAGCTGTTGATTTAGAAATGTCATTTGCCATGTAATTTCAAATGACTTCACAGACTACAGAGCATGCAATTACTGTGTCAAAGGAGTCTTTAATGATCTTACACAAGCCAGAATGACTTTATTTAGACTTTATATAGGAAGATGTATTGGTCATTTGGCCTAAGAACCTCTTATTTAAATGACAAGATTTAAGAGACTACATGACATGTCTATCAAACTGGACCAGCATTGATTACACATGAAGTATTAATTTGTTGTTCCTGTAGTCAATATATCCCATGGCATATGTTGCTTATTCCTATTAGATCTGTGATCTTAGATTTATTTATAGCATCAAGTCAGCTCTAGGCAAATTGCTAGTCTGGTTGTCTATTGCTGTATAACCAAGTATCCCAAACTCAGTGGCATAAAACTTGTGGATTCTGTGGGCTGAGAATTGAAAAAGACACAGTGCAGATGGCTCATCTCTGCTCAGTGATGTCTAAGGTTTCACCTGGGAGCTCTGGGAAAGCTGGGGCTGAAGGATTCACTTTGCAAATGGCTTCTTCACACACATCTGCCTCCTAAGCTGGGCTGTGCATCCAAGCTGGACTCACTGGGACTGGTGACCAAGATACCTACAGTATGTGGCCATTCCACAGCATGGTTCTCCACAGCATGTCTGGTAGGTTCTAAGCAGAAACCTCCTCAGAAGGAACATCGTAAGACTGAGTATCACAAGAACAAGGGTTCCAAAAGAACCAAATGGAAGGTGTGTGGTTTATTCTGACATAACTTTGGAAGTCATATAGAGTGACTTCTGTCATACTATGGGGTCAAGCTGTCATAAACCCACACAGATGGAAGAGGAGGAGTTGCTAGGACTCATAGGTCAAAGGCTATGTGACCATATATTAAAACTTATATGGCTTTTGCAAGATGGAAAAAATATGAGCTTGGTTTTCAATCCTGGTTTCTTCATTTCTAAATGAGTGGCCTTAGACAATATTTCATCTCTTTCTTTGCTTTACAAATTCATGTAGTGGTCACATGGCTGCTGTGAGTAGGTACAAACCTATATTTAAATAAGTCTAGGGTCCATAAGTGATTGGGAATCCAATCTTCATTTTTTCTTTAAAAATTTTTACAGCTTTATCAAAATATAATTGGTGTTATATATATCTATGTATTACAATTTGATAAATTTAGATGTAAAAATATACCCATGAAACCATCAGCACAGTGGACATCCTGAAAATCCTCTTATTTGGCTGACTTCTTTCACTTAGTAAAATTATTTTGAGTAACTCATGTTGTTGTATCATTAACCTATTTGTTTTTATTCCTGAGCATTGTTCCATTGTATTCATATACCAAATCATTTTTATCCATTTATTGTGCTTTCCTTTTTCCTTTTGTTCCTTAACCACCTGTACCCCCTTTTCCAGGCAAAAGCAATGTCCACCTCCCTCCCTTACCTCCCAAAGCTATTATCCAAAGGTAGAATCTTCTGGGTCCTCACCATGGCTGAGTGGAAAATGTGGGATGTCCCCTCAAGTAGCGTCTCGTTGGGGCCACCTACTATATCATGCATGCCTTGAAGCCTAGCCCTCCCTTCTAGCTCAGTTAGAATTCCAAATCTCCTCTCTTGAGACACCTGTAAGAGTCAGGCACAGACATTCTTTAAACCCTTAGGAATTTCCTTTTCCTGTAAAGAAAATGTAATGGAATTCCAGGTCAGGGGCCTGCGGGTTAAACATTTTTTGTATGAATTTCTGTTCTTTCTATTCCTGTCCCCACCTAGTGTCAAATTATTTGCTGTTGGGACATCCTGAGAAAGTGGAGGACACTGTCAGCTTTGGCTTTGCCCTCTGCCAGTTCTTTAGGCACATTACCCACAGTGACAGCAGCTGCAGAGCTGTTTCATTCACCAAAAGAGCCAGAGAATGCAAAGGCTCCAAATGCGGAAGGTGGTGAGGACTGTGTTGTATCCAATTATGGCCATAGAAAAGTGCCCTGGGGAGAGCTTCCTTTATTGGAATTGTTGCTATTCTGCAGCCACCTGTGGCCTCCTCACTGCTTGTATAATCCCCACACCAAACTCAGAGATCCTTCTAGAAGCTCCACCCCCACCCCCACCCCCCATCAACAGCTTCTTTTGCACTTTGGAGTAAAATGTGAGATCCCTACAGTGGCTTATAAGGCATTCGAAGGACCTCAGTACTTCTCAGACCTTGTCACACACTATGCTGGCCTTGGGAGCCACCAGGTCCCTGCCACACTCATGCTTGCCCAGGGTCCTGAATATGGCAGATGACACACTTAGTCAACACTCTATTGCTGTCCTTTAGCAAGTTTTAATAATTTTTAAGTAAGGGGCCCTATATGTTTACTTCATTTTCATTTTGCACTAGGTCCTGAAAACAGATATTGGGTTTGAACTCCAGGCTCATGAGCCTCCTGCTGCTCTTCAGATGGGCCAGCACATCATCTCTCTTGCCTCAGCAATTGGGTGGTCACTGCTCCTTCCTTCTAGAAAGGCAGCTCATCCGTGCAAGGTTCACTTGGCTGGTTCTCCTTGCACTCAGAGCTTGGGTTGAGGTCAAATATCTCCCCAGCAGAGAAATCTCTGACCACCATGTTCATGCCCTCCCCACTACCATCACCTCCTTCCTTCATACGTTAAGACAATTCCTCCTTCAAAACACCTACCTCTGCCTGGCTTCATACTGTACAGATGTTTCATGACTTAAGATTGAAATTGTATTCAATAAACCCATTTTAAGTTGAAGATATCATAAGTTGGAAATGCATTTAGTAACCTGACCTACCACACATCACAGCTTACCTCCCATAAACATGCTCACAACACTTGTATTAACCTACAGTTGGGCAAAAATCATCTCACACAAAGCTTGTTTTATAATGAAGTATTGAATAGCTCATGTAATTTATTGAATACTCTGCTGAAAGTGAAAAGCAGAAAGCTACACTTCCCCATAATCAGAAAGTACAAAAGTCTAAGTTGGACTACAATAGGCCTGAGACTGGCTGAATATTGATTAATATATGTTTCTATGTATAGTCCTTGAGGGCGGGGACATTGGCTGCCTTGTTCATTTCTTGGTGTCTTGGGCCTAACTCCCAGGCCTGTAGATATTTTTCAACATCTTTTAATTGAGTTAATTTTTTCCCTTTCAATAATACCACAAATGTGGTATTATCATCTCACCAGGAATACATTTGAATCCTATGAACTTGGTGCAAGGCAAGTTCAGAGGACACATCTGAAGATGCATTGTTTTCTTTTAGTTGCAGTCATCTGGCTTTTCTCAGATTGCCATAAATTCACACTTCTCTTTGTCTCTGACTTTGCTTTGTCCTCTACACATACATATGTGTGCACACAAGTGTACACACACACACACACACACATATATCCTTTCTCCTTCCTCTTTCTCTGGTTTTCAATGGCTCTAGTTCTGAGTTTTGAACATTCAGATATGGAAAAAAATGGAGATTGGTTTTTTACCCTCAAAGGGAGAAATGAGAAAAAGCATAGGAAGTATCAGAATAATCCCCAAGACACCCCAAACAGGACTATCTCGGCTAGGGGGTATAGTGCTCAGTGTGCCCACCCCCAAGCCCAGGACCCTCTCCTGATCATTGCAGTAGCAGGAATGTTAGAGCCAGAGAAGCCTTTGGATCATCCAGCCCAAAGCAGGAGCCTTTTGTGTTTTTTCAGAGTGGGAAGGATGTTTCAGGTTAGAAAAGAAAAAATAAAACAAAATGGAAAAGTAGAGGAAAGGGAGGACAGAAAGTAGGTGAAAGAGGAGACAGGATGCTCTGGAGGGTGGGAGGAGAAAGGAAAAGAAATTCTTTTAAGATGTACAATATACTATGGCTCCTGAATTAATTTCTTGAGATTATAAAACTGGTTGTAGGTCAAGCCCTCAAATTCACATTTTCTGACTTTCACTTTGATATTGAATATACATTAATTGAAGAAATAAATGATGAACATCTACATTTCCAGTACAGGCTGATCATTACCATTCTCAATGTTCATTTTAAATGAACTGCTGCTCATTCCACAGTCTTTTCCACGGGAACTGTACTGTCTGCGCATGTCATCATGACCTCCCACTGAGAAGGCTGCAGATGGCAGATGCGGGACATCACCTGCACATGGTCATTTAGGAAGGTGGAAGGGAGCATCTGAGATCCTGGCCTGGGGTATCGTGGCAGTCCTGGCAATGTCGCTTCTTCCTTTATGCTCTTTCTTTTCGCATCTTGGATGAACAGAAAAGGATTAATTATGTTGTTGGCCCTTAACATATTCTCTCATTGGCCCATGCATTGCACTCTATGGTTTATATGTAGATTTGTCTCTTTTTAAAAATTATGTCACTCCCTAACTCAAACTCAGGAACATCAACACTGTGCCTCCATCCTTGTGGTCTTGCCACCCTGGCCTCCTACCCAAGCCTGAGGGAACCACTTTCCTGAGTCTCATGTTGCTTATTCCCTGTGCTTTTAAACAAATATCCTATGAAATACAAGACATTCCTCTATGTTTTCTCAAAAAGCCTATTGTTTAGTTTGAATTGGTTTTAGCTGTATACAGATGTATCATGTTGTACGTGCTCTTTCTGGATTTGTTCAGAAGGGAGAACTGACCTCTTATAGGATCTAACCCCTCTGCACCAGCCCCAAACCATTAGCTGAATCTGACCCTGAAATTACCCAGGGACATGCCGAGGGCTGCCTTACACTCCTGGCTTCTCCAAAGAGGGGAGTGCACAGCACCAGAATAAGCTGCTTCTCCTTGGGTTTGCTTCTCTTCAGATGCCTCTCCCATGCTGGAGCAGGGTGTCCAGCCACCCACTGTGGAAAGCTGCTGACTGTTCCACCTGCACAAACACAGGGCTTCCTGTCACCACGTGACCAGCAGTGCAAGGCTGTGGACAGAGAGCTTCAAGTTTTTCATTTCCTAATGAGAATGATCGTAGACCTGGGAAACAGCTGTTATCCCAGGGGCCACAACACAGTGTAATTCAATTGCACCTTTATGATTTCTGTCTTGTCCTTTGCAATTTCCCACAAACCTGAAATGTATTTCGGTGCTCACTTTCCATCTCTCCACCACTGTGAGAGTTGGCACACAGGGAGACTCTTACAGCAAGGAATGGTTTCTACTCAAATTCCAGGTGGAAAATAATGGGATGTGGAATTACTCATGCAATTGTGGTATAGCCGAAGGATTTCAAGATTGCAACGGTAACCTAGTCCTAGGTAGGATCCACTTCTCCATTCTCTGCCACTCTATTTTATCAGCCATTTCTTATGAAAGAGGTTTTTACTAATGTATCCATCTTGGTCACTTTCTCATTAATAGGACACAATACTGACACCTGCAACCTAAAGGAGAGGTTTATTTGGGCTCACAGTTACAGTATATGGTCAGCTGGCTCCAGGTCAGGAACAGCATGGCAGAGGGGCATGATGGAGGAAATACTGCAGTACACTTTATGGTAACCAGGAAGCAGAGTGAGCAGGGAGGAGCCAAAGAGAGAGATACATATTTCCAGGTCATAGCCCCAGTGACCCACCTCATCTGACCAGGCACCACCTCCTAAAAGCAAGTCAGCTATACCACCCCCATTATCCAGTCATCTTCCAAAAGCCCCTTTTCTCAAAGGGGCCAAATACTTTTGTTGGAGGAAAGACAGCCTCTTAAACAAATGGTGCTGGAAAACTCCCTGTCCATATGCAGAAGAAAGAATCTAAAATCAAAATGGATTAAAGATCTAAATATTAAAACAGAAACACTTAATCTGCTGGATGACAAAAGAGGTAAAACTCTTGAAGACATAGACAAAGATGTTCTGAACAGAATCCTGGTTGCACAAGAAATAATACCAAGAATCAACAAATGGCATCACATCAAATTAAAAGGCTTCTGCACAGCAAAGGAAGTCATCAGCAGTGTGAAGAGACAACCTACAGTATGGGGGAAAATTTTTGCTATCTGCTCCTCAGACAAAGGACTAATATGTAGAATATATTTTAAAAACTTTTAAAAAATTAGATCCCCTTAAATGTTAAGACCCAATAAAAAAAATGGAGCACAAAATGAATACACACTTCTCAGATGAAGAAGTACAAATGGTCAATAAATACATGAAAAAATATTCAACATCACTGGCCAATAAAGAAATGCAAATTAAAACAATGTTGAGATTCCATCTCTCTCCAGAAAGAATGGCCATCATTAATAAATCAAACAAGAACAAATGCTGGAGAGGATGCAGGATAAAAGGAACGCTTTTTCATTGTTGGTGAGAGAGTAACTGGTACAAACACTATGGAAATCAATATGGAGATTTCTCAAAACACTAAAAATAGAAATTCTATTTGACCTAGATATTTGCCTTCTAAATATCTTGCAAAAGAGCTAAAGACATCATATTACAGTGATATCTGCATACCCATGTTTATAGCAGCACAGTTCACAATAGCTAAATCTTGAAGCAGCCTATAAGTCCATCAGCAGATGAATGGATAAAGAAAGTAGAGTATAGTTACACAATGAGCACTATTCTACCATAAAGAAAGATAAAGGAATCATTTGTAGGAAAATGGGAGCACCTTGAAACCATAATGTAAGTGAAATAAATCAGACACACAAGGTTAAACATGGCATGGTTTCTCTTTTATGAGAAACTCAATATATAAATAAAGTGCAAAATGAAAGATAGACGATAGGGGAAAAGATAAAGGAAAAGTTATTGTAATCCAGCATGGCCAATGTATCTAAAATTGACCTTGATTTAGTATAATTGTCTCATGTGTTTTATGTTTTTCAGTCTGTTAGTCTGCCCATTAATCTGTGTTTATGATAATTAACTTGATAAAGACCAAATGAAACTGAAGCTGGAAAATTTTTTTAAAAAGGGGAAGTAGAGGGGAAGGGGAAAAAAAAACTAAAAGGTGTTATGTTCACGTACCAATTCCACACAATGAATGTAATCGTGTACTGCAAATATTTACTAAAAAATATAATTCTTTTAAAAAAACCCATCTCTGAGTGCATGAGGTTTTTGAGGAGGACATCAGATATAAACCATAATATTATCATAGCCAAAAAACAAGTGTGGATTTTGAAATTAGGGGAAAAGAATGAGTTCAAATTCCATTTCTGTCAGTGTGATCTTGGACCTCACAAGGTCTTAGCTTCCTTTGTAAGATATGGTGAACATTAACTGAGAAGACATGAAATGGCATAATACAGACAGCCTGTAGCATAGGGTACAGCCTGGATGCCTGGTACTTGCTCGGTATAGCCTTAGGCCAGGATCTCCTTTCCTCACCCTGAATGTACTGCAATCCCTAGACTCCCAAAGCTTTCTCTCTCTCCCCCCATTCTGCCCCATCACACATCATGGTCACATGAATCTCCCAAAGCAGCATTTGGTATATATCACATTTCCTTCCCTCCCTAACCAAACCACACCCCTAAACAATGACAGAAACCTTCTGTGGTTTTTCATGACTTCAGGATGCACAAATCCCTTAAGTTGGCATTTAAGCTTGACCACAACTTAGAATCCATTTACCCTCTTACAGTGGCCTTTTAATTACTCTTACATCTGGTCCTGAGCTCCAAGCCAATGCATCGCCCTCTGGCTGTGTCAAGTTCATGCCAGGTCTGCTTCTACTCTTCTTGACATTCATTCTGTTCCCCTTGCATGAGATAGCTTGCCCCTGCCTTTACACTGGTATACACTCTGTGCTTAATTTGAGAGAGTGAGTAAAGTTCTCTCTGCCCTTCCTGTTAGCTATTTAATGCATTCCACTTTGCTTGTCACTAGTTTTGTGTTTAAGTGGCATTCAGCACCTGGTGCAGATCCTATAGAAGATATTTAGAAACATATGGTAATCACTGCAAATATAAAAGCACAAATTTTTAAGTCTTTCCCATTGAGAAATTCCTTCATAATCCATTGGAATTCAACTCAGAACAATTTCCTTCAATTTTCATACCATTTTGAAATGATGAACAGCTGGATTGGAATTATTGAGTGTTGAGTTTGTATACTGGTGTCGGAGTGTGTGTGTGTGTGTGTGTGTGTGTGTATGTGTGTGTGTGTGTGCATGCTCATGACTTTGGCTTCTTTTTAGCCCCACTTGGGAAATGGTTCCCTTCATTCCCTACTCCTTGGCAACTCTCAACTGATAAATTCTCATCACCCCACATGGGTCACAGAAACATCCAAAGTCATCCTGGAATTTAGAAAAGATACTTGACAAGACAACAAGCCTGACTGTTTTCGACCAGTTTCCTCCTTTCTAGTTATCTCCCAAACCCTGCACAATTTAATCTTTGAATAAAATATGCCAAAGAAAGTCATCTTCCTAGAATTCCCTGTAAATTGAGGCTGATGCTCTGGCTGTGCTGGCAGGAAAGGGCAGTAAGTAAGGAGTTCTAATTAAGCTCTTAGCTTGGCCGTTTAGATTCCAAGCATTCTCAGTTTGAGTTATATCCAAACCTGTACTTGGACACAAAACAAAAGATTATGCATTAATACCATACCCAAAATATTTGGTGAGTCTGTCAAAATTAAAGTTGGCCAGTACCCATGTGCAATGATGCAGCCTGAACAATATTGAATGTCAGGCATAATACCTTGAGTCCATGTTCTTGAAGAGGTTGTTAACTGCTGTCCAGTTTTCTGCCTAGCAGACAGTTATATGTCTGAACATACACACAAAAAAGAAATTCACTGGGCTTTGACATTTCCAGTCTCCTTATAGTGTAGGAAGACGTTAATCCAAGGAGAACACTGCCAGGTGCATTTCTCCTAGGTAAGACTAAAGGAAGCATGCTTAGTCCCACAGCCCACTCACTAGACCCTGCCGCAGTGAAGGGAGCAAGGCTCACATAGCAATTCAAAGAGATAGAACTGGTATGATGTCCATGGTGACAGGCAGAACACACACATCAGGCTTAGCAAACAACCAATCCAGGTGGAGTCAGGCAGAAAGCCCTGGGAATATTTCTTAACATATGAAACAGATTGCATCCCAATTGTGTTTGAACATGTTGAGAGACCACACAACTGGGAGAGCTTTCAAGACTGAATTGATGATAAGTCAGTGGGATGCTAAACAAATGAAAAAGATTAAAAGCTCAATATCATCTGCATGGGAAAGTAAAATTTTACTGTAGAAAGAAAAAGCGTCCATAGTATGCTGAGTAGATGTGCTTTATATGCATTCTCATAATTTTATAGATAGTAAGTATCTATTTATCCAAGATTACAACATACCTATTTTTGGAGGATGGAAGGGTGGGTACCCATGCACATGAGTATTGTGAGAGTAAGAAAAAGGGAGAGAGTAGAATGTTTATCTTTCAAGGTAGAAAATCAATGAATAATGCCTAAATATTAAATATCAAATATACTAAATTGTTCTTGAAACAGGGTCTCACTATGTCAGATATATTATTTACACATATGGTAGTTGCTTCTGAGCAAAAAGAAAAGAGGATAGAAAGAACTGTTCTCTTTTTTCTTTATAAAAAATATGAATGAAAGCACAGTGGAGCCCCACTACCCATGGGAGATGGGTTCCAGGGTTCCCTAATGAAACTAAAATTCCAAGACATTTCAGCCCCTTATATAAAATGAATGGCATCGTGCTCATGTATGTCCAACAAAATTCCTTCTACACTTTCAAATTATCTCTAGATTGCTTATAATACCTAATACAGTATAAATGCTATATAAATAGTTCACATGTTCAGTACAGACATAATTGTTAAAAACAGTTTTGATCTGTAGTTGGATGAATTCATGGATCCAAAACCAGTGGATACAGAGGTACAACTCTACAGCTACCTTAATACCACACCAAAATACTGACACCTAAATGGGAAACTTGCCTGCTTGATATGGTCCAGAGAAAAGCAATCTGAGTTGGAAAGTCATCTTTATGACCCTCAAAATTCGGCTTCTATTTCTGCGATGTAGGGAGCCTTTGTCATTCTTGTCATCTCAGCTTAAAGAACAGGGAACTGAACAGAGAGCTCATGTGCATAGCTGACAAGAATATGTGCCCAAAGGGGCTCACATCCACTGCCTGGAGTGTGGGCCCATGCTCCCACAAGTTGCAAGGGAGGCTATGAAGCAGAGGTCTAGCCCTGTGGTTGGCTAAAATGCTGGAGTCCTGTGATTGAAGAAGGTGAGAATTGAGACGAATGCTCGACCAGCGTTCTCTGTCAAATAGATTGTGCATAATTATTTGGCTTTTTCTAGTAGGTACACATGCAAGCTCAAGATAAAAAAAGTCCTCAATGTAAAAAACCAAATATAAAACATGGTCCTTCTTTGAACAAATGAATATGTGATCAAAACGTAGACATAAGGGGGCCAGGGATTTAGCTTAGTGCTTACACCCCCTGCCTTGCAAGTGCAAGGACCCAAGTTCGATCCCCGGTACCAAAAAAAACCTAGACATAAGGATCTTGAAATGGAACACAGTTATCACCGGGATAGTCAGCACTAATAGTGTAGAACCACAAAGGTCTGTGCCTACCTGGTGCTATAGCTTGGGTCCCACTACAGCAACTTTTCAGGCATGGTTATGCTACACAGCCTGCAGGATGCATAGACATCACAGTTAGACTACCAGTTTAGAGTAAAAGATTCTAGAAAAGTTTCCAACATGGAAATAAGGTGAGAGAGAGAGAGAGAGAGAGAGAGAGAGAGAGAGAGAGAGAGAGAGAGAGTTATCAACCTTGGGATCAGCACTGTGCTGGGACTGGAAGGACTGTATCAGTGAGCTTACTCATTACAAAGACACCATACCTGAAACCCACAACTCAAAAGAGGAGAAGTTTGATTTGACTCTTGGTTTCAGGGGATTCAGTTCATCGAGCAACTGGCTCCAAGGCAGAAATACTATGGCAGGTCATGGCAGAGCAAAGCTGTCCAGTTCATGGTGGCCAGGAAGCAGAGCAGGGAATAGCACCAGAAAGGAAGAGGGTAGGCACTAAATATAGACCCCAAGGTCATGCCTCCATGACTCCCCCAGGCCCACCCAGAAATGTGCTCCACTAATTCCCTGCATACATCCCAAAATCAATCAAGTTGACACTTCACCCTAACTGTCACATAGAGCTTCAGAGGTGGTATGGCAAAGGGAGCTAGACCTTTCTATCCCAGCAATGATCAGTCTTAAGATCCAAAATGCCCCCTAAGAACTTGTAACCTTGAGGCATAATCTCAGGTGGAGTAGATGTCTTCAGTCTGGATCATTTTCAGAGGGGACTGATTAGACAGGTCTGCCTCCAGTAGAACTCCCAAGAGCTCAGAGGACAAGTCCTTCATTCTTGAAGTCCTGTGGCACAATATGTACACAAGAGGTGTTTCTGGATCTCTGTGGAATCAGTCATTTGAATTTGGATTTTAGCACTGGTGGCAGTGATTCTCTTTAAGAGAAATTCAGTGATGGCAACCTCAACAGAAGAATGGAGGTTTAGAAAGAGGAATTGTGGGCCGGGGATTTAGCTCAGTGGTTCGGCCACCTGCCTCTCAAACACAAGGTCCCGAGTTCGATCCCTGGTACTAAAAAAAGAAAGAAAGAAAGAAAGAAACAAAGAGGAATTGTGTAGATGCTGCATAACGCAGCATGCATGCAATTTAGCTGAGGTTGTATTTTTACTCAAGGTGGCTTTAGGGGAGCTGTTGGATAGAATACAGATAGATAGAATGTAGGCCAGCCAGGTGATAGCTATGTCACACTTTACTTTCATCCATGCCTTATTGTGGTAAGTCAGGATTTGTTGGTTAACATGTAAAAGACCTTAATTAGGAATTTAAGCTATAAAATGGACTAAGGCAAGGATTTCAAGTAGTCCTATCTTCATCTTTCCAGGGGCTTATTACCTAGTTATCGCAGGTGATGTTATAGTAATCATTTTTCCCCTTAATCTGGCAAACCCAGCAACTGACTCCCTTCGGAGTAGTGTTCTGTGAGAAGGATTCTTTCACATGCTTCCTACCTAATGGAGGATAATCTTTGCCATTTCTGTGAACCCTTCTGTGTAAAATTTTGTAGTGACCACATCCAAGTTAATATTCCCTGCAAAGTACTTGTTAGAGCACCTGAAAAGATGAGGATGGGGGAAGAGGCCACATGACTATTTTGTGCTTACCTGCTAACAAATGTTTGCCTATCTGTGAAAGAATTTGGCCTGAGACTTACTTTCATTTAAATATAGGTCCTTATGGTAAGTTGTGTGGGAGAGGTGACATAAACCTCCATTTCTGTCTAGAGGCTGATGATATTTTTCTAAAGAGCCTAACAATTGTGAATAACCAAATCAGCCCAAAGGCTCAGAAAGTGACTACCTCATCTTACTGCTGGTTAAATGTTCTAATAATTAACTTGAAAAGTACTGATACCTGGAAAAATATTATGAACATTTTTTGTTGTTGTTTCAGACGAGGTCTTGCTATGTAGCCCAGGCTGGCCTTGAGCTCATGGCAAGCCTCCTGCCTCAGTTTCCCAAGTGCTGGGATTACAGGCATGTGCCACCACACCTGGCGATTAGGAGCCTATTGATTGTTCATAAGGATAAATTACCCTGAATTAGAAATTCAGCACATGATAAATAATGTAGCAAATCAAGCATACCTTGTTTATTCTATATATTTGTCACTTACATGATTTCTGCTACTGGACTCGGGCTGAGGCAGGCTCAGAACGAAGCTTTTCATGTACCCTAATGATCTGCAGCATGGGTAGAGAAGAAAGACCCTTGGACTTGATTCCTTCGTGTGAACTTCTAGAAGATTCTAATAAGGAGCACATACAGAAAAGTAAGCCCAAAGTCTTGCTTTGGTTGGTGTGGTTGGAAGAGGAGTAGCTTGGACAATGGAACTAGATGAAGATCATCTAAATATTAAATGCAAGAGTATTACAAGGAGGCAGAGAACAAAACCACTGTCAGTCTGGTAGGACTCTTTACAACTCCTGAAGTAACACTTGATTTCCCAACATTCTTTCACAAATCCTGCACTGGAACTAGACTTTCCTCCTCCTGTCCCCAAGGACTTGTCTGCTTGTTTACTTCTTGGCTCATGAGAACTCAGGTACCCTTCTCCATTCACAAACCCTCACCATTCTTCAACCATCCTTTCCTCATACATACATGTTACACATTTGGGTCAACACTGTGGGCTGATGTTGATTCCTTTGTCTAAACTTTCCTAACTTTGCCATTTTCTTTTTTTTTAAATTAATTTTATTGGTACATTTAGGTATACAATATAATGACATTCATCACTGGAAATTTGCACCTTTACATAATCTCTCTTGGTTCTTATTTTTTCCCCATTCCCCTGCCCTCTCTTCA
>NW_004624753.1:17255507-17289017 GCF_000247695.1 Heterocephalus glaber | reverse complement strand
AGGGTGGAGGGCGTGAAGGGAGGGCTAGGAATGGGGAAAAAATAAGAACCAAGATGCATTATGTAAAGGTACAATTCCCAGTGAGAAATGTAATTGTGTTGTATACCTACAATGTACCAATAAAAGAATTCAATTTAAAAAAAGGATAAATCCAGAAATAGTGGTTGATACATATTAATTAGAGATAGTGAATAAATGTAAAGATATTAAGAATCACATAAAGAGCTGAAATCAGAAAATGTTTCATGATTTACATTGTTGACTGTGGGGAATAGGACTGACATGGAGTTACAGACTAATGTGCTTCACCGTAAATCTTTATGATCCACTGAAATATTTAAACTGTGTTTACTATTTATTTAGATAGAAAAAAAATTCAATACTTAAAAAAGAAAGTCATGCTCAACTTCACACCTTAAAGGAATTCAATCAGATTATTTTGGATTTATCAATCTTGCAAAAATATGGAAAATCTGATGACACCCAAGGTATGCTCAGATGGGGGGAACAGGTAAGAAATGACTCCAGTCTAAAAGAGCAGCAGCCCACCCTAGTGCAGTGCTGCAGCTAAAGAGAAGACAGGTATCCTCATTGATTCTTGGTGGGAATGCAAGTTGGTGCATTCAAAATGTTTACTGAATTGAATATTCACCTATGTAAAGCATAAAAAGGATATAATTTTAACAGCTTTATTGCAATATAATTCATATGCCATGCAATTAACTCATACTCATAAAGTGTCGAAGTCAGTGAACTGTAATGTACTGCCAGAATTATGGCTATATCACTAAAGTCAAATTTAGGACATTTTTCTCGCTCAGCGGAAAAATAATATACCTTTCACTATGACCCTATTTCTCCAACCCGCACCCAGCCCTAGACCGTCATTCGTCTACTTTTTGTCTCTATAGGTTTTGTAGTCTGTTCTTTTCGTAGAGAATCATAATATGTGGTCTTTTGTGACTGCTTTCATTTAGCATAGTATTTTTAAGCTTGATCCAAGTTGTACCATACATAAGTATTTCATTTATTTTATTGCCAAATAAATTTCCATTATGGTTACACCACATTTTGTCTATTCATCACTTGATAAACACTAGGGTCCTTTCTATCTTTTGGCTGTCATGAATAGTGGTCCTATGAACATTCATGTAAAAGTTTCTGTGTGTACATATTTCATTTTTCCTAGGTATAGGGCAGAGTGGATTTGCTGGGTTAAATGTTAACCCTAACTTGTTTGTTTGTTTGTTTGTTTTTTGGTACTGGGGATCGAACTTGGGTCCTTGTGCTTGCGAGGCAGGGGGCGGAACCACTGAGCTGAATCCCCAGCCAAACCCTAACTTTTCGAAACTGTTTTTCTAAACTATTTTTCCAAAGTGGCTGCACCATTTTACACTCCCATCAGCAGTGTCTGAGGCCCCAGTTTCTTGATATACTCTCCAGTACATGTTTTTATCTGACTTTTTCTTTTTTGGCAAGTCTGGGGATTGAACCCAAGATCCTTACATTGAACTACATCCCCCCCTTTTTAATTTTTTTTATTTTGAGACAGTGTCTTATTAAATGGCTACATTGCCCCGGCTGGATTTAACCTTGTGATCCTCCTGCCTCACCCTTCCAGAGTGCTAGAATTACAGGCATGTGCTACAAACCCAGCCTTCTTGATGTTAGTCATGCTAGTGGGTATGTAGTGGTATCTCCCTGTGGTTTTGATTAATATTTTTCATGTGCTTATTGATCACTTCTATATCTTCCTTGGAAAAATATCTTTTCAGTTGTTTTGCCCATTTTAAGGTTGGCTTATTTGTCTCTTATTATTGTAATTGTAATTGTCCCCTATGTATTCTGAATACAAGTCCTATATCAGATACATAAAATGTGCCAGTAGTACTTTCTGCTATTATGTGGGTCATCTTTCTTGACAGTGACCTATGAAACAAAAAAAAAAGAGACAGGAACACATCCTCAATGACATAACTTCCTTCCATCAGGCCCCACACCCTAAAGTTTCTACCACCTGCTAATAATGCCACAGGCTGGACACCAAGCCTTTCCCATGTGGATCTTTGGGGACTATTCCAGATCTAAACTATAATGAGTGGTTACCTCGGTAAGCAATGAAGTTGGGAAAGTTTCTCTTTTCACTTGAAAAATTCCTCCCGCACTGCTTGAATTTTTGTTACATATACATGTACTATTTTTTAAAAAATCAACAAAGATGTCTGTATTATAAATTAAGAGCTGGTTTTATTGGTATAATTTTTTAAAATGTAAGTCAAAAAACAATTTCTTAGCAGTTTTCTGTATCTAGAAGACCAATTTTGTTATCTTTTGAGCAAATTTTCCTTGGGTAAAATGACCAGAAGGTATCTTTTAGATACATATATAAAACAACTGACTACTCACTAACCATACAGGGATCTGTGTATCACCATTACTCTTAATTCAGATGTTCCATATTGAGAGTTTAGTGTTCAGATTAGGTATCAGAGGTGTAATTTTTAGGACTATTCTTTTGTAGCTTTGGAGGATTTTTTTTTCCCCTAAATTTGAATTTAGAGTGAAAAATGATTATTTTGCTTCCTAAGGGTATGAGAACGTGTGTGTGTATGTGTGTGTGTGTGTGTGTGTGTGTGTTAGTGATTCTTTATACATATATTTAATTTCAATCTCATGCTGGGGGAAATGTTGAAAAGGAACTGAGCTTAGCTTTTCACAGCACATGATGGACCATTATGCTGATGCTTACACATGGCATTAGATGGAATGTTCCCAATTCAGGGAATGTGTCACTGTTAACTGTATTTGCCTGTCTGGGCCACAGACTATCCAGAGCTTGGATGGATAGGGGAAATAACCCAAGCAAACGAAAAACCCATCTGTCTTTGGGATTGAAGGGATGGGCTTAGACTCCAGGTCAGGAGGATTTGGTAACGAGGGCATGTCTTTTTGGCTAGAGGTGAGCTGGCCCCTGTAACCTGCTCATCTGTTTTCATGAGTGATGCCTTAACCTCTTAACTTCTTTTTATGTCTTTCCTATTTTGCCCATCATGAAGCTTCTTTATAATGGTGAAGATCAGAAACTAATCTAAGAAACAAAGAATTGTCCCCAGTTTTCTCATACCTGTTCAGTTTTTCTCTATCCATTCTCTTTGCCAGCCTTTGCAACAATCTAAACAAAGGCTGGTGAAGCCAAAACCTCACTAGAATACTGGGAGGAGGCAAAGCAGATCAGGAAAAGTCCAAAGTTCTGGTTGGGTCTGGACAGAAAGTAGGCTAGGAATACTCCATAGTAATGAATCTCATCTCAGTGGCATTAGCATAATGTATGGTACTTCCTCTATTCTAGCTCCTTTTTTGTGGTATTGGGGATTGAACCCAGGGCCTTCACACTGAGCTACATCACCAGCCTTTTTACTTTTTATTTCGAGACAAGGTCTCACTAAGTAACTAAATCCTGCTTCAGTCTCTCAGATTCCTGGGATTATAGTAGTGCACTTCCTATCCTACCGCTCTTGGCTTCCTATCTTAGCTATTAATAAACACACGCATCTTGCCTCTTCTCCTGCTCAACTGCAGGCTCCTTGAGGCTGGGGATGTATTCAGAGCTTTTCCTCCAGTATCTATCATAAATATTGTCATGTTTCTAATGAAAACATCTCATGTAGTTGTCACAGCCATCAAATGCTATCAGATGATGCGTGGAGAAGTGACACCAATTTTTAAGACCCACAAATACAACACATTGGTTTTCAAAAAGAAAATTTTTAGAGAGGCAAAATGTAAGTGGGGTACCACCTAAAATTTCTAGTGGAGTTTGGAGATACTTGCACTGAATAAGAAATCAGAAGATTGATGCAAATAAAGTATGATGATTGCAAACACACTGGATTTAAAATCTAGTAGCTCCTACAATTACTTGTGCAGATTCCTAATTTCAAGATAAGTTTTAAGTGCCATGACTAGGTTAGATTAGATTAGATCTTTTATGACTAAACATTTGGAATAATGTGTATTTTAAGTATTACCTTCACATGACTATTTTCATACAAGTTTGTTTTTGTTGGACCACCAGCACCAAATTCCTGCAGTTTTGTAACCATGTGACATTGTTGTCATTGCTTTTAGCACAGGCACTGTTACATCTGTTAGTAAAGAAACTAATGGTATTCTCTTATGAGTCACTAAAATACAATTGCCAAAACTAATTAAACTAGTGCCAAATATGACAAGTCACCAGAAGACTTTAAGCAATTTACAATGTTTTTACTGGGAAAGGGAAATAAAGAAGAGGGAGAGATAAATTTGCATAACACATTTTTTCTTTCTTTGTTTTTTTCTTTTGGTTGGTAAGCTTCACAAATATAATCACCAAAATTTAGTAATGGTAACTCCAGTACTATTTCTTCTGATATTTTATTTACAATAATCCAGAGATGATCATTAGAATTTTTAGTGTTTGGTTTTTTTCCATCTCTGCACTACAAAATATTCCAGTTCTTGGGCTGGAAGTGCTAACCAAAAATGAATGAACAGAGTATGGAAGAAGCAATGACTAGATTTTGGGTTAAATAACCAAGCGTTGGCCATATATTCAACAGGAAACATAATAAACTAGCAGTATAAATTTGTATCTATAGCAGCCGTGGGATTGAACATTTAGTAGACACAAAAGTGAATGGGAGAGATATTTTGTTATCCTCACCAAGCTCAAGAATAGTAACTAGTTGGAAGACTTGTAGGAAAGAGGACATCTCAGTAAGTGAAAGCTTTAAGAGGGAATAGTATAAATTTATTCTAATGTGGAACATACAAGAATATGTAGATTTCTTGATTTACTTTATATCTTCCTACTTAGATCTTTGCAGACTCATTAAGTTCAGAATTCTTTCAACAAAATTGAGATGATAGTATAATTTTTTACAAAATATTCTAAAATAGAGGAAAAGATGTGCTTGGTCAAAAGGTATGGTTTGAATATGTCTCCTAAAAGATCATGTGTTAGGGGCTGGGGATTTAGCTCAGTGGTTTTGCCGCCTGCTGTGCAAGCACAAGGAGCTGAGTTTGATCCCCAGTACCAAAAAAATAATAATAAAAAAATGAACCAAATGTATTAAAAAAAAAAATCATGTGTTAGAACCCCAATCCTCAGTGCAATGGCATTGAGAAGCAACACGACTTCTAAGAAGTGAGGAGGTTGTTATAAGGGTTTAATGTAGTTCTCTTGGGACACTTAGGAGTCACTAGAAGAGCAGATTCTGATAGAGCAAGGCTACACCTCATGTTCTATCTCATCCTCACATGCTCATCTGCCCTCCACTTTGTGCCATGTCATGATCAGCACAAGGTCCTTGCCAGATTTGGCCATCTGGTCTTGGATTTCCACCCTCCAGAATGGTGAGCCAAATTAACTTCAATTCTTTATAAATTATTCAGGGTCAAGTAATTCTTTATAGCAGCAGAAAATGGACTAAGGCATCAGGTAATCAATTGCACTATGTAGATTTCTAGTCCTAAATACACACATGTAGCTAGTGGCCACCATATTGAATATTTGTGTGGCTAGAAGCTACACACAAGCAGATATAGAATATTTCCATCATTGCAGAAATTTCTATTGGGTAGTGCTAATCAAGAAGATTTTGTGAACCAGATGTAGTGGTAATCTTAGCACTTGTGCTGCTGAGGTAGAAGGATCATGTGTTCAAGGTCAGCCAAGGCTACATGGTAGGATCCTGTCTCAAAAAAAAAAAAAAAAATAAAAAAATAACTAAGAACTTTGTTCAACAAAAAAGAGAATAGAGAAGAGAGAATCTTTGGAATTGAAACCATAGGTGCACACAGAAATGTAGGTGGAAGCCAGGAGTCTTAGAAGTCAAAGGTCAAAGATGGAAAAAGTTTCAAAACAGTAAGGGGGCAAGAATGTCACATAACAATCAAGGTAATAATTGAAAATACTACTGAATTTTTTAATAAGAAGATTGTAATGGTCTTGGAACAAGTGGAGTGATGGGCCAGACTCCAGGTCACAGTGAGTTCCAAAGTAAATGGGGGCCTAGAACCAGAGTTGAAGAGTGTTGGACAAACTTTTAAGGAATTTAACTATGTAAATTAATGTGACAGTGATACTGTGCCTGCATATACTACATGTCTAAAAAATAGTTGAATCTGAGGAGCCCTAACAAGCTTTCTGTGGACCTGGAGAGCTTACAGAACATGAGAGTCCCTACATAGGATGTATGGGTAGTAACTCTGCAGTTCACCTGCTTATCCCTCTAGGGTAGCTCATGCAGGTTACACTGGGAGGGTTTAACTCACTAAATGTTCACACGGGTCTGGTAAGCCAGAATATTTTTTTCTTTTCACTTTTGGTAGCAACCAAATGAAAATAATCTGGTCATTTTTGTACTTAAAATGGGATGAAGCATCTCACTGGTGAGAAGAGAAAAATTTACCATGTTTTGCTTACTTTCTTCTTACATTAAAAAAAAAAACTCTATTAATTTTTTTCACTATTGTCAAAGAACTACATTCTCTGGGATTACCTCAAACTAAAATGCTTCTGCATTGTAAAGGAAGCAATTAACAGAGTAAAGACACAACCCACAGATTGAGAGAAAACATTTGAAAATAACACATCAGATAAGGAGCTACACACGTGCAGATATCCAAAACGAATAACAAAGACAAACTACTCAATAACAAGAAAAGAAATAACAACGGGCAAAGGACCTGATTAGACATTTCTCAAAAGAAGACATACAGATGGCCAACAGGTATATTAAAAAGTGCTCAATATTTCTAATCATCAGATAAATGTAAATTAAGAACACAATGCTATATCATATTCTACCTGTTATAAAGGCTTTTTTGGGGGGTGGGTACCAGGGATCAAACTCAGGAGCTTGCACTTGACAGGCAGGCACATTGCCACTGAACTAAATTCCCAGACCAAGGTTATTATTTTAAAAAGAAAAAAGATAAATGTTGAAGGGCTGGGGATTTAGCTCAGTGGCACCAAGGCTGCCTGGCAAATGCAAGGTCCTGAGTTTGATTCCTGGTACAAAAAAAAAAAAGATAAATGTTGGTGAAGATATGGGGAAAAGGCATCTGTACATGCTGTTGGTGGGAATGTAAATTGGTACAGCCAATATGGAAAACAGAATGGATGTTCCTCAAAAAATTACAAATAGAACTACAATGTGACTCTGCAATCTCACTTCTAAGTACTTATCCAAAGAAAATGAAACTTGTCCCTTAAAGAGATCTTTGCCCTCCTGTGTATATTGCACTATTATTCAAATACTCAAGATATTGACTAATTGTATATTGACTACCAAATAGATAAAGAAAATAATCTGTGTGGAATATTATTCAGCCTAAGAAGAAGGAAATCTTAATACTGCAGCACCATGGGTAAACTTGGAAGATACTATGCCCAGTGAAACAAGCCAGGTGCTGAAAGACAATACTTACATGTGGAATCTATGAGACAACTCAGAACAGGAAGTGGCATGATGCTTGCTGAGAGGGTGATTTGTGGAGATGTTGGTCAAAGGTAAAAGTTTCTGTTATTCAAAATGGATAACCTTTGGAGAGCTGATATACAGCAAGGTGACAATACTTAACAATAGCGTGTTGTGTGCTTGAAATTTGCTAAGGTAGATCTTTTTTCTCATCATACACACACACACATACAAAGAAAAGTGATAAGAACGTGAGATGATGGATATGTTACTTAATTTACTTGTGATTATTTGACAATACATATATCTCAGAGCATCAAGTTGTACAACTTAAATATAAAAATAGAATCAGGCTAAATAAAAGACCATATTTAAAATTTAAAAATATGTATTTTCCTTCATCCTGAAAAGTCTAGGGTTTTAAATACTTCTAAAGGACTAGAAGGCAAAAAGAGAGATGTAGGCAGGGAAGGAGAGATAGAAATTTATTTATGCACATTGCACACAATTTTATGCAACAAATCTGAAAGCAGAGAGGCCCGTGGAGACCTGCATGGGTAAGGACAGGGCTGGACACCACCACCTGTGCTAAGCAGATCAAAATGCTTCTTCGCATGAGCAGGGAGCCTGGGCAGACAGCCAATAACAAAAACGATCATTCTCATCAGATGAGGATGTGTAAAATGCTGACCTGAATTGGGCTCTCCCCTTTGTTCTGCAGTGGGAAAGAGCCATTGAAAATGCATTTCCAGCTGAACGGAGGCTCATTAGGCAGTGACCTTGCATAGGCACCTTTTGTTCAGCAGCAGAGGCAAAGTGGGCACACTGGCCAGAGCCTAACTGTCCACCTATCTCTCCACCAAAGTCTTTTGAGCCCTTCTGGCTCCAGCTCAATCATGGCAGCAGTTCAAGCTTTGCAGAGCTCTATCCCCTGAATGAGGATCTGGCTCCGGAATCTCGCCTCAGACATACCATGGTGCATTTATTTCATGCACACTGAAAACCCAGAGCTGACTTTAGCTGATCCCATGCCTATTTTCAACCCCTTTAGTTCTGTATTTGAAACAATTCTCCAAGAATAACATGTATAATATTCAGTTCATGAGCACTTGGTGATCTAAAACTCTAGGCCCTTGTAAGGAGGATCCCCTGGTGCCACTAACACTGCAAAGATCTTAAATCTGCCTTCAGTTTGTAATAGCAAGCTATACTCTTCAAAGGACTTGAACCATTCTTTGCCAAAAGCAAGGGAAAGATCAAGAAATAAAACTAGTGAACATCAGAGGGAGGGTTGAAGGCTGATGTGGAGTTCGTTTGGCTGTGACTGTCCAAGCCAGCCCATAGCTGCTAATCCTCCTATGTGACTTACATTTTCACTTGAAGCATTCTCAGTCTCAAGAATGGTTTGCTTTAGATGTCTTACAGTAATCTGAATCTTAATTATGTGCTAGCTATGATTTCTAGGTGCTAGCAATGAGCTAAGCAGATAAAACTTCCTCTTCTCACAAATCTCTAGTTATACACCCTTCAGAAGTCAGGAGATTCATGAAATGTAATTTGTATACGTTCACTGATAAGCTATGGTTTCAACATGAGAAAACTCCATTCCAACCTCATTTTGTACAATTTTACAGTGTTATTATTTATTATTACCAAAAGAAAAAATACCATTTCCTATGAAAACTGAGAACACAAGCTAATATTTACTGATCATCTTTATGTACCAGGAGCTACACTAAATAATTTTTCATAAATTTTCTTATTTCAGCCTTATAATAATCCCATGGATTGGATACTATACTATCCTTAGTTTACGCACAGAGAATGATAATATTGGGGAATAATAAATCAATGAACTCAGGACTTCAACACTGGGAGCCAAGCTCAATGGACTGAGAGCAGAGAGACACTTCCACAGATTAGAAAGATAACTCCTCCTGATCCTCAAGAAGGGAAGCATACAATGTAGGACGTTTCTGTTTGGATATGAAAACAAAGAATCAATCAGGATAAAGGAATGGAACCATCTTTGCCTGAGGAGAAGTCTTGGTTCTTTTGAAGGCCTTAACAAGAAAGTAAATCATGTTGGTTTCCACTGGCAGCCATATGATGGTAGAATTCTGGGGATGGAGCAGCCTCAGGATAAAGGAATGAAAAAAAGAACCTATTTATTGGTGAACACAAGGTTCCTGGAGTCCAGTCTGCCTTTGGGCTTCTCAGAGTGTAAGATAATAAATCTTCCCTTGGCTTTATGCAGTCTGAGTTGAAGGTTTGTATTGTTACTTGGAGCCCTAAAGTCCCCAGCAAGTGATGTTTTCTCATGGTCTGCAGGCCAGGCATCCTAGCCAAGAGCTCAGGGAAGAGAAGGGGATGGTCAGAAGGTTCTGGGCCTCAGCAAGAGTTGAGATGAGGGGCTGGGGATTTAGCTCAGTGGTATCACACCTGCCTGGCAAGTGCAAGGCCCTGAGTTCAATCCCTAGTATGCAAAAAAAAAGAGTTGAGATGACGTCAGGTTAGGGAGAACCACAGTGTCTCAACCAAGCTGGGAACAACCTATAAGTCACCCTTTGAACTCCAAGCATGGCAATCTGGAAAGCTCAGACCAAGAGCCCAATACAAAGGCAGAGACTCTGTTTGCTCCCAGGTGAGGCTCCTCCCTCAGCCACAAGGTTTCGACCACCCCTTTTGCTGTTGCCACAGATCCAGGTGCTGTCTTGGGAAGAATAAGGCAGGGGAGAAAAATAGGAAGACCAAATTGTCCACCCACTCCCCGCAAAAGATTGGTTAAATGAGGAAAATTGAGGAAAATTGAAATACAAATATCTGGCTCCTTGAAGTCATCCCTCAGTATCTGCAGGGTATTGATTCTAGGACCCCCACTAATACAAAATACAAGGGTGTGCAATCAAGTGCCTAATGTAAAATAACACAGGGTTTGCTTGCAACCTAAGCACATTCTGTATATTTTAAATAATCTCTAGAGACTTAAAATATAAAGTCATGTAAGTCACTAAGTCATGTAAAAAATGCAGTACTGTATTATGGTATTGAGGAAGTAATGACAAAGAAAAACACTGCTTATGTTCAGTACAGACACAATTTTTTTCTGAATATTTTGATCTGTGGTTGATTGATGTACAATCTAGGGATACAGAGGGTAGTGTGGTTCCCATCCATCTCCCTCCTCTCCTTTCAACCCAACCTGTCCAGCTATGTAGCAAAGTAAAGACTTGCAAGGAAGATTAGATCCTTTTAGAAAAGGAAAAGGCTAAACTTTTTCATTGTTTTTCATCTGAAATAGTGTATATAAATGTAAATCCCACGATATAAAGCCTAAAGAAATCACAAGAGTACAGCAGGATTTGTAAACAAGCAATGTCACTCTAATCCTTGCTGGTCACCCCGTTTTGTTCTGTAGAGGATGACAAAATCTTGCCTATGTGCTGTCTCTTTTCTCTACTGGGACCTATGGCAGGAATCACTGATTGGTTATCACATTTCATCCTTTTGAGCTTGCCTGGAGCCTCAGAAGCCTTCTCAACACAGGCTCAAGGAGACTATCTCCAATTGATGAGAGTTGGAAAATAAATAGAAACTCCTTGCAAACACCACTTTCACGAGAATCAGGGATCAGAATTGTTACTTCCATTCCTTATTGAAAGGTAAGATTGCTGCAGCAGAGGTTCCTTAACTCACTCTGAAGGACACCAGAGCTGCTCTGATGCAGGGAGAAAAACACGTGTAACTCGGAGCTGTGCTTCAGGGAACCTGGATTTTCATACTGACTCTTTCTATCCCAACAACAAGCAGCCCTTTTTATTCCTCCTTCCTTCAACCTTGTTCCTAGGCATCATAAAACACAAGGCTCTCTCTCAAGGCTTTTCAACTGGTTCCAGAACCATAAGCAACAACACTGTTTTAAGACACCTTGCAGCACCCAGCAGTTTAGCCTTGCTGGTGTGAGCTTTCTTTCACTCTCAGTGTGGCCAAACATCTGACAGCCATTTGGTGGAATAAGTGAAGGGATTAGAACAAAAACCACAACCTTTTGTTGACTTTTCTGCTGATCCATTGGAAATTCAGTCAGGCCCACCAAAGCACACCAATTCTTACTTGAACGTTAAAAATCCAATTCTGGCAGAAGCCAGTTCTCATCTTAGAGGTCATAGATGGCTGTCACCATAGCCCTCTCTCAGTCTAGTCTCTGCCTCATTGCCTTTTGAAATGAAATTCATCATCTCAGTTTCTGTGGAGGAATCCAGGACTTAGATGGGCACCTGTACGTGGCTCTCTCCCAGGTTGCAATAAAGAGTTAAAGTCATCTCAGAGCTCCTCAAGAAGAGGATTCACTTCCAAGTTCACTCCTGAAGGATTCAAGAGATTGTTTTAGGATGAGGGGCAACAAGTTCCTTGCTTTGTGTGCCTTTCCATACAGCAGCTCACAACATGGCAGCTGGCTTCCCTCAATACAGAGACAGGACCCAAAGTGGAAGACAAAGTATATTTGTGTAAATAAAGTATACTTGAGTAAAATAACTTTGGAAATGATATAATATCATTTTTGCTATATTCTATTAATTTCAAGATCAACTGGGAGTACACACTTAAGAGGAAGAGATTATACCTGGAGCAGCATTCTGGAGAAGACCAGGTAGGTGGTCTCAGTGAATGATAGCATTTGTTCATCTGGCTATTGCTACTCAAGAACACTGGGTCGCAGCCCAGGAAGCCACCTTGCCTGAGGAAGCAATTGCAGAGACTTGGAGGCCCACTGTGTATGGCTAAATTGTGGACACTCCACAGTCGGTTTCCTCTACCCTGCCTTCTTCCTTTATCCTGTCTGGTGAAATCTGCAGTACTTCTGCAATCCAAACTATCAGGTCCCTGTGCATATTAAATCTGAACGTCTGTATAAAATCTCTTGACCTTTCCTTAACTCTGAAAGCTACACATCAACCTAGTATAAGCCCTTGGACAATTTTTCAGCCAAACCAGCCATCCTCCTAGGAAACAGTCAACGAAGGACATGAGTTTGCAGTCAGGCAGACTTGAGTTTGAGTCTTAGTCATTTCTAGCTGTGTGTTCTTGAACAGTTTTCTCCATCTGTTTTTTTGGCTTTTTGTTTTTTTGGTACCGGGGATAAATTTGGGACCTTGCGCTTGCGAGGCAGGCGCCGGAACCACTGAGCTAAATCCCCGGCCCCTTAGCTTTCTCCATCTTTTTGGGCCTCTATGTGGTCAAAGGACAAAATTACACTATAAAGATCTTTTTCTTCCCCCGTTAATTTTATTGGTACATTTTAGATAGAAAATACAGTTGCATACATCATTGGGATCTTGTACCATTACATGAGTATCTTGATTCTTATTTTTTTCCCTTTCCTTGCCCTCCCTTCCCTATTTGCAAAGACTTTGTTTTCATTTTTTTCCTTTTCTCATATTTTTTCTTTTCCCTTCTTTCCTTTCCCCTACCCCTCCCACTTCCCCTGCTCCTTTAGACCTTTTCTTCCTATTCCACAGTATCAATCATACATTTTAAAAATTACAATATCAAGATCTAGGAGACATTACCACAGGTTTTACAGAGTTTAAAAGGATAGAGAAAGCATATTACAAAAATCTGTTTTGAAATAAATTTGACAACTTCTAAGAAGTACCGTGGAAGACAAATTAATGAAACTAACTCTGGAGGAAGATCTTAACTGGCTTTATTTTCAATTCTAGAATCAAGCAACCCTTTGTCCCATAAAATAAAATAAGTGAAAAGGGCTGTAGAAAGCAGAAACAAAGAACAAAGAGCATATTGGTCATTTCAAAGTTATTTTCTTTGTAAGATGAGGGCAGGGTGACAGAACAATATAAAAATGACTGATAGATTAACATCAGATTAGTTCAGGTAACCTTTGTATATATTAAGGCAGAGAGAACTTCACTATCATGACAACTGAAACTAGCCAATTTGGGTAACTTGGCTGTTCTCTCCAATACTGATCTCTGAAGGTCAGTTAAATAGGTTAGTTTCAACTAGATGAAGTGGAACTTTAGCATAAATAACCCCATTTTAATTTGTAGTCTGATCTGTTGGGGCCCAGTGCAGGAGCCTAGTCCAAAATAATGGCTTCCTGTAATTTTTAGTTAACAATGTCTACACCTGTGAGAAGCAGAGTGGTAGCCATACATGGTGACATATGGCTGTAATTCCAGCACTTTGAGAGACTGAGGCAGGAGGAGGAGCCCAGTTTGGATAATTTAGCAAGACCCTGTCTCAAAATTTTAAAGAAGACTTCAAGATGTAGCTCAGTATAGAGGCTCTGGGATCAATCCCCAGTACCAAGAAAAAACCAACAGTGTAGTAAAATTGGCTACTTGGGTTGTTATGATAACTGGGAAAGAAAATAGGGGAATGAATCTGTTTTCATGGTAGGATGATTAATCTTGATTATCAACTTGATAGGCTTAAGAGATTAGTAATGCACACTTCTGGGTGTGCATGTGTAGGTCATGTGGGCATGAACTTGATAACTATATCTGGTCCCTGGCCTCTTCCTCTCTGGCTTTTTCCCTGCTCTTTGCTTCCTGGTTGCCATGAGGTGAGCAGCTTTCCTCCACCATGCCCTTCTGCATAATGTCGCCCCCTTGGATCCAGCCCACCATGGACTGAAACCTCTGAAACTGTGAGTCAAAAAAAACCCTTCTTCTTTTAAGTTGCATATGGCAGGCATTTTGTCCCAGCAATGGAAAGTTTACCAATACATACACTGCAGTTCATTGCTTCCTTCTCTCTGAATCCTGGGTACATACACATTAGTCAAGAAATCTTCCAGAAGGAAAGCCTTATATAATTTCCTTGTCCTTCCTTTCTAGATGTGAATAAAGGGGTTGCTGTGGGGGCCAAGAAAATATGTTTGCAGGAAACCAGGAGGTGGAACTTTGCCCTTTAAAGCCTGCTATGTGCAGAGATGGTGAGCTTAGATCCTGGGGCCACAGCAAAATGGTGCTTGTGTGAGTCATTCATTGACAGACACTGGGGGTGGGGGGGCTCTTGTGTCCTACCCCAACCTGCCATGCAGCAACTGGGGAAACCTCCAACAGGGTGCACTGTGGAGTCTGCTGTGGGGTTTTTACACAGGCTTTGTAAGTACCAACCTGGGAGGGAACAGAACTGATGACCTCCAAGCAACAAGGAAAGGCCCAGTGGTGTTGCAGCCTCCCTTCATAGCTCTCCAGCCCTGCTTCTCCACTCCCTCCAACAGGGATGGTTCCACTAGGCATTTCCCTTCATACAAAGCAGATATGGTTCCCCTTGGCCCAATGCTCTAGCTTCTAGACCCTGTGGGCAGAACAGGCAAGGCAGTGGGCAACAAGGAAAGGCAAATTTTACACATGAGGTATGATGAAAAAGTACAGAGGTGTTCTAAGTAAGAGACACTTTGCCATTAATCCCCCTCAGATGGTCACATATGCTAGGTGTACAAGGCTGGCAGGGAGGGGACAGGGAAAGTTGCCAGCCCCTCATCTCGCAGATAATAAAACTAAGCACAGTTGCTGCGCTAGTTGGGCTTTTAGTTAGCTTCTCTTCATGATAACAAATAACTGAGACAAGCAAGAACTTTTATTTTGGCTCATAGTTTTAGAGGTTTCAGTCCATCATCAAATGGCCCTGTTGTTCTGGGCCTTTGGCCAGTAGACATAGTATGGTAGGAGTGGGTGGTAGAGCAAAGATACTTCATGGCTGGGAAGTAAAAAAGAGAAAGAGGAAGAGACCAGACCCCACAGTCTCCTCTGAAGATGCACTGCCAATGATCCAAAGATCCCCTACTAGGCCCCCACTTCTCCAAGTTTCCATCACCTCCCAATGGGGCCATACTGGGGCCCAAGCCTCTAACACAGCAACATCTGGGGGACACTTGAAATCCAAACTGTAGCAGTAAGGGAAGTGGCCTGGGACCAAATTGTCTTGCCTGTCACTCCTGTTCTCTTTCCATCAATACTCCCAAAGTATGTTCCATAGAATACATACTTCCAGGGAGGGACTGCAATAGGAGGTCTGAAGAAATGGACTCTGTGTCCCAGGAGTTCAAACTAGGGAGCAAAGCCCACCTCCTTTAGCCTGCATTACATCCCAGAGGCCAGGATAGGGTTTAGCAACATTTTCTGACATTAGCAAGAACTCTAGAGGTAGACAGCTCACAGTGTCAGGACACTAGGTAGGCATTCCTGTCCCCTGTCTCACTGCCCACCCCTCAGGGTCACAGGATAGCAGCCACTGCTCCAGGCACCATAGATCTCTCGCAGCACCTCCCTCAAAGGAGGAAAGAAAAGAGGGGTCAAAAGGGAAGTACATTTTCCCCACATTCTTTTCTCCATTCCTTTAAGTCTCACTGAGCAGGAATGATGAGTCACATGCTCATTCTAGACTCTGTATAGAAGAGTGAGGACCCTTTCACTGGGGTTGGGCCCATTCTCTCCTGAGCACAACCATGTTCTGGTGGCAAGACAGGAAAATAAGTACTAGTGCTCTCCAGTACTGCAGGGTACTAATAATTTACAACAATTTATTATGTATTTTATAAAGAACTAAAAAAGAAGAGTTCAAAGATTCCCAAAGAAATGACCAATGTTTAATGGATGGATATGCTAGTTATTCTAATTTTATCACTATATGTTATCATGGCATATTCATAAATATTTATAAAATTTTTTTAATTTTTTAATTTATGGAGAAATAATTATTTGGAAGCTACTGATAGGGTCTGTTATGGATGATTTCTCTATTTCTGGGACTTCTTTTTTTTTTCAGTACCTGGGATTGAACTCAGGACCTTGCGCTTACGAAGCAGGTGCAGTGCCACTGAGCTAAATCCTCGGCCCATTTCTGGAACTTCTGAGAGCCTACATGGCTGCATGTTTATCTCAAGAGCTACTGTTAATGGAAGTTTCTCAAACTTTTCTGACCACAGAACCTCTTTTCACTAAGCATCTCGTGAGACTTGGGTTCCATGGGATATGCATTGAGAAATACTGCCTAATATAGTCTCTCAGTACTTCCCTTCTTGCTTTATGTGACATCACTTTAGACTAGACAGAAACCTTCCCTTCATCCTTGAGTAAATACAATTTTCATGAATTTCTGTCTTCTTGATGTTTTTTGTAAGTCACTCCCTATCCAAGTCAAATCTGGATTCAGAATGACAGTTTTTCTGTCTCTGCCAAAAGCCTCACATTTAAACATTTATCCTTAAATATTTTCAGTCTCCTCAAAATTCTTCAAAGTTTAGAAAAAAAGGGCAAGATGAAGTCCTCTAACTTAAATTCCGTCAGCTGTTCTAAAACGTTTTAACAATTCCATCCACCCTCAAACACCATACTCACCCTTAGAGTATGTCCCATGTGTTTCTGTGTTTTCCCTCTGGCTAATTAGATGTTTAAGCTTCCATTCCTCCAGGAGCCAGGTGCCGGAATGTGGTGTACACTCAAAAATAGTTTCTGTAAGTTCTGTAGCTCAGGCTCAGAGGGAAACTTTGGCTTATACAGGTTCTCATCTCTACACAACAGTTTATGAACTATTGTGACTAAGTATTCCTTTGCTTGCCCAGGGAAAGTGTCAAGCTGTGAGCCTGCATTGTTTCCATTCTTATACCATACTGGGAGACAGGCATTCCAACCAGGGATCACACTGATTTTACAGATGGGAACACTGAGTTTGAGGAGGCTACACCCAGGCCTGTCTGATTCAGACCTATACCCCCCGTACTCACTCAATGTAAAGAGGGGAGTTCCTGGGTAGATTGGGCTGAAACCTTTCTCTTTAGGAAGTGAATTTAGGCTCACCAGCTTCCTTCATGAAGCTGTAACTACATGACTACTAAAAGTTGCTCATTGTTTTAGAAAACTTATTTTTTTAAGTCTGGACTAGATACAAATTGAAAAAATGTAATCCAGCTGTAACTGGGAGACTTGGGGTGTATGTGTTGGAGTAGGGGAAAAACCACGGGTTTCCCCTATTGGTCAAAATCAGTTTCAAATTTATTCTGGCGTAAGAGCACATGCCTGGGAATCTTAGCAATGGGAGGCTGAGACTGGAGGATCATGTGTTTGAGGCCAGCCTGGGCTATATAGCAAATGTGAGGCCAGCCTGGACTATATAATGAGACATTTATTTTTTTTAAAAATAAACTTAAAACTTACATTAAGGGTGGTCTTCAAAGAAGAAAACTTGTCTTAAGGGGTAAATGTCTGATGTTTATAAAGCAGGAGAGTACCTCTTCTACTTATTAAAACAACAAATGTGTAAATCCAGCATTTTTTGAACATCTACACAGGAGACACACTGCTATGAACTTTACATATTGTTTTTCAAGCTCTTGCAACCAGATTGAAAAGTGTTACTGCTTCAAATCAACAAATCAAGAAACCAACATTTCAAGAGGTTCATTACCAAGGTTATGTCCCAAAGCTATATTTGGCGACAGATGCAGAGTGGGAAACACAGGATGATGTTTCAGGCAGGGGCGCCTCAGCCTAGATTCACATTGGCTACACTGGTTAAAGTCACCACCTTCTCCTGCAGGGCAGGGGGCCTTGCTGAGGATACGGAGCATGATGAACCTGGCTCTAACATTTCTGTAGCCAGGCTGGGAGATAGAACTTTCAAGGGTGTCCCCCAGACAACATGGTGCCCATCTGTACCGAAACAGAGTCGTTGCTGCTTGCTCACACAGGGATGAGGGGCTTGTCTGGGAAATCAGCAAGGCTTTTGAAGCACAGTAAGCTTTTTGGGAAAAGGTGCCATCCCACCAAAAGCATCGATGGACGATCAATCTTCTTGCTCGTACTTAGGCCTGTATAGTGAAAATAGAGTCTGAAATGTCGGTTTAACTTGGAAGATCCCTTTCAATGGACCCGTAAGATGCACATTGTCTTGATTTCTAGAGGGACCTCGGCCTGTGTCACAAAATCTCTTTTACAAAAGCAACACACAAAAGAACACAAATGCAGCTCGTGGTGGTGAAATGAAAGACAACATCTCTCTCATATGACCATACTTAGGCTTTGCTGCTTTTAAGACTTTTCAAGGGATTTTCTTTCTTTCTTTTTCCCTGTCTCCCAAATGACCTTCTTTGTTTAGGATCCCTGCTTGCCCTCCTGCCTTTTCTACAGTGTCACTTACTGCTCTGCCAGAAATAACTGAACTTGAGGACACAAAAGGACAATGAGACTCGTTACCCGAGGCAAGAAGCCACCTGCATGTATTTAGAGAGGCTCCTTCTCAAATGTCCTGCCAGTTGGTACCAAGGGCATTAAGAGGGGGGCCACCCAGGCTCTCTTACGGTGAAGAAGGGAGTGGTGAGCCCCTCAGCATCCAAGGCTGATGAGTTCTGAGAAGCCAGGGAAAGGCACCTGAATTATTATTATTACTGATATTGTTATCATTATTCACTGAATTCTTTCTACTACAAAGAAATGACAAAGAAATAGCAGGACAATTGATCTATCCTAATTCACAGTAAGTGCACTAGTTATAATGTATTTCCAAGTGCCTAAAGAGGCCACTAGTGTCACTTACGCCAGAGTGACAGGGGAGAAGTATTAGCCAATCTTCCAAGTTATTATTCAACATCTTTAATCTGTAGAAAATTCAAAGCAATATGAACAATTCAAAATGCTTTGCTTCTAACGGGAAATCTCAGCTAAGGAAAATGTTAATTTTGGTTTTTCCACCAAATAATTGGCTTTGTTTTATTCTTTCCCTCCTTATTTTCTCTCTCTTCTACTGTTGGCTCAATTTAAATAAATGAAAGTTGGGGAAAATGAAGCAGAAAATACTGCACAAAAGTCATACACTACATATATTCATAACTGATGCTTTCAAGGGGAAAAATAAAGGAGAAGGTAGCACAGAGCTCTCAGCACACTTAAAGGTTCATCCAGGCAGTGACAAGTTACTCAAAATCACACACCTGAGCATATGAAGGTGGTGAGCAGCAATCGTTCATACGGGATAAATGAATGAACTGCTTCTGCAAGAAGGCATTTAATATCTATTGAACGCATGGTTGAACAGATGACCACAATCTCATGAGGCCGTCACTTCTACTGATTGTTCTAGAGACTAGATGCATCCTAGAAATTGCACCACCTTCCTTTATCATTTTGGAAGTTATAATACAGCTGCTATTTTTTTTCTTGGTGGTGTTGGGTTTTGAACCGAGGACCTTACATAGGCTAGACAAATGTTTTCCTAGTAAACTACATCCCCAGCCCAGCCTCTGTATTCTAAGTGCCATAAACAAGGAAGAAAAGAAAGGAGGGAAGGAAGGAAACAGAAAGAAAGAAAAGTTATTGAACAAAATAGAACTCAATTCCTTAGGCTAAGGGCTGGAGAGGAGAGCCTTCCCAGACAGTCGATCTGGCTGTGGGGACCAGGACTCTTACTCATTATCAAATATCTTCATGGGGAGCTCCAAGCTCAGGGCACCAGAAGCCATGCATCAAGATCCAGGTATAGACCCAGACAGGAGCCAGAAATTATCGAGGCAGGAATATGGAGGGGGCAAGGGTGTTAAGTGTAAAGAGGAATAAGTCAGATTGTGAAGAATTGAGACACTAGATAAAATTTGAGGACTTGAGTAGAGAGACGGACAAAGCCAAGTTCTTAGGACAGACATACTATGAATTTAAAAAACACTTCTTAAAAATTAGGGGTTTTTTTCTCTCTAATTCTATTTCATCCCAACATTTTGTTATAAAATTTTTCATATATACAGAGGAAGTTCAAAGTTATACATGAGCTATCACCTAGATTTTACAATGATCAGTTTGCTATATTTACCATATATTGATTCATCTAGCCAACCTTTTCTCATTTCATTAATCTATCTTATTTTTAGTATTTTCTTATAAAAATATATCCCTCTTGCTAATACTTGTGCTTTTCGTGGTTATTTATATCAAAGTGAATGTGGCTAATTATCCTACAGTATTTATTCTTCTCTTTTTCCATAGTGATAGAATTTTTAAATTTGGAAATAGAAATTTAATATAAAGACTACATTAAGACATGGTGGCACATGCCTATAATCCCAGCACTTTGGGAAAGTCAGACATGAGGATCACAAATTTGAGCCCAGCTGGGTAACTTAGTGACTTAGTAAGATCCTATCTCAAAATGAAAATACTAAAGGGCTGGTGATGTAGTTCAGTGTAAAGGCCTTGAATTCAATCTTTAATACAATAAAACAAACAAAAACAACATTTGCCAGGCTCCTTTGCAGGTAGATAGAGCCCTATGACTAAGTTCTGATATAAATATAAAAGGAAATGGGCTGGGATTTAGCTCAGTGCTGCTGCTGCCTGCCTCACAAGCACAAGGTCCTGATTTCCAAGACTCTTTTCTAAAGCATGGCATGCAGGGGGCTATGCCCACCTTGCCTTCTTTAGCATCCCTTCCTCCATTCTGCTGCCTAGAACACAGGCATCACCATCGTGAACCAAGAGGATGAGAGCCACACCTCAGGGGTGGCATTGTGGGTCTATGAGCTGGAGGAAGCTTGGACAGCAAGAAGTCTAGAAAGCAGTGCCCTCACAACTTCCAGTAGTCCTGGACTGCTCACCCCTGCACTAAATTTACAAGAGAGTAAAATAAAAACATTTCCTGTTTAAGCTGTTATTGTGGGGACTCTGTCTTTTGCAACTAAATCTAATTCTAACTAATGCAAGACACCTAAAAATTAAATAGTACAGAGGGCTTACAATGGGACTGGGATGTAGCACAGTGTTAGAGCACTTGCCTGGCCTGCATGAGGCCCTGGGTTCCAGTACAAAGGGGGTTGAGGAAGGGGATGGGTTGACAGAGGGATGACAGAAGGCATCTAAGGAAAAGCAGTAGACCCTAATGCAGTGATGGTGAACCTCTTATAGCTTTCTTTCTTTTTTTTATTTTTTGGTACCAGGGATCAAACTTAGGACCTTGGGCTTGAGAGACAGGTGGTGGAACCACTAAGCTAAATTCCCAGCCCTGTCTTATAGCTTTCAATGATACAAATAGCCCTGTATGGCACCGTGTGCCATAGGTTTGCCACCGCCACCCTAGTGCCTTCCCAGCCTCAAGTGAACTCCCAGAGGCAAACCTTTCAGGCCTTTCACTAGGTTTTTTCCACATCTCTAAACAATGCATTTCCATTCTTACTTCTCCATTTATCCATTTTTTGCTCACTTTTATCTTCTCCTGAATTCTTCCTGTCAATAAAAATGCATCACTGGGCTGGGAATGTAGCTCAGCGGTAGAGCATATGGGATGCCCTGTGTTTGAGCCCTAGCACTGCAACAATGACAAAAACAAACAAATAAATAAGGTACATCATCAAGGGCTGGGGTGAAGCTCAGAAGCAGTGGGCTTGCTATAGCATGTGTGAATCCCTGTAGCATGTCTACACCATGGGTAGGATGACTAGCACTTCAGAAAAAACAAAGTGCATCACTATTTTAGTTTCTCTGTTACTCCTGTTTGCAAGGATAGTATTATTTCCACAATCATTTCTTTTCCTTCCCTTGCTCTTTCCTTCTTCCTGCTGGCTGGAATGCTAGGCTGTCATTTCCATCAGGGAGTCATACTTGGGAAGGTAGAATAAAGAATGAGGGGCCACTCAGCCACCAAAGACCCTATTCTTGAGTAAGAAGATAGTGTCCTCTTGCTTCGGATAGGGTCTCTCTTGTTCAGCTGCCACTTTTGAGTCACTTCACCATTGCACTCTACCCTGTATCTGAAAGCCACCCAAGCGTAATTACCAGACATTGCAACCTACTCCACCTGCCATATCCTTAGTACCCCAGTGAACGCCTCCTCCATTACTCTCAACCATGTCCTGATTCGCCCTGTGCTCATTTTCCTTTGTGCACTGAAATTGGAGTTCTCAGTACTAGGCTAGTGTGTAGAACACTGGATCTGCTCAGGCTGGTAGTTCTTCATTAAAGGGAACCAAAAGGGGTTTGCCAGGTATGTAGAGTCCCTAGCAGGTTCTTAATTAGAATGGATCTGTAATACAAAAGGCAGATTAACAGGGGGAAAACAAAAAATTTACTAATGTATATTTCATTCAAGACACTAGAGAAGGAACAGTTCTCAAAAAGGAGGCTTTGAATGCCCACTTATTTATATAACATCTTCAAAAAAGAGCAGTCAGGCTGGAGGTGTGGCTCAGTGGTGAGTGCTTGTCTAATGTTTGTAAGACCTGAGTTCCATTCCTAGCATTGTGGAAAGAAGAGAACAGTTAATTTTTAGAGCAGTGACAAGATAAAGAAAAAGGACTTTGAGATTCTTGGGTGGCAACTGGGGGGAAGGCAATGAAAGACTAGTTAGTAAAGCTGTTAATGTCGATTTCTCTTACAACCTCCAGGCTAATGAGAGTGCAGGGCTGTACTCCACGGTTAACCTTTGTTCTCCTGGGGTGGTGGTGGTGGAAGATACCTTTTGTCTTTGTAGTGTTGCTCTCAGACAAATAGAGGGAGGGTGGAGGCGGGGGGAGCTCACTGACATCTGCTTCTTAATTGCCTTCATCTCTACAATCCTTCAACTTTTCGGGTGGAATAGCCTGGTCCTACAGACTCATGGAAGGTATTCAGTAAGTGCTTGTCAACAGAATGCCTGACCAACAGAAAGTCCCACCACTAAATGCAAAGGAACTAGTCAATGGGAACTGTCTCCCTCAAACTCTTTAAAATAATTATCATCATTGTCATGCATTCACTGAGCCCATGTGCAAGACACCTCACTAGTAAGCAATTTGACAGTGCTGTCTTTTAATCTCACAACAACTCTATGAACTGTATCTCATATTATACCCATTTTATATATGAGGACACTGTGTTCAGAGAAATTAAGCAACTTGCCTAATGCAGGGCCAGGCTGGCTATATCTGTAATCCTGGAGGTACCTGGTGGCTTAAGACAAAACACAGAAAGTGAAGAGCAAGTTGCTGCCATTTCTAGTGTTCTTATTTGCTGCACTGAGAAGTATCCCCAAAACCTGAGCCCCACAAGAAGCAAGTAGGGATCCTAAGGCTAATTATGCCGGGACCACCAACTGACCATATGAGAACAAATGGCCCAGATGCCCAAGTTTCTGCACAGCTGGACTTCCAGAAACTCTTTGTACTTCTTGCAGATCATTTGTAAAAGCACAATAACTCACATGTGTGTAGCACTTTAGGGTGAATACCTGTTTTCACAAACATAGTGCAATTGATTCTCAAAAACATCCTGTAATGTAGTTGGGTATATAATATTATCCTTTCCATTCTCCAGGGGAGGAAACTGAGTCCAGAAGTACTGTGGCTCTCCTGGAAGTGGCTGAATAGGGACCTGACCACAGGATTTTAATTTTTTGTTGTTGTTGTCTTGTGTGCTTCTTGGTTAGCATGTAACCTGTCTTTCATCCCTTGTTCATTCTCTTCCCCAAAGCAAGATATAGAGAAATTAATGCTAGGTTAGCATTTACAGAGGGAAAAATAAATAATGTAAAAATTGTGTGTGTGTGTGTGTGTGTGTGTGTGCGCGCTGAGGATTGAACCCACGGTCTCTGGCATGCTAGGCAAGAGTTCTCCCACTGAGCTATATTCCCAACCCTTGAAACCGTGAAATGTTTTAAAAAATCATCTAGTCCTGTTAGCTTCAAGAGTGTAAAACAAAACAAAACAAACCACACACACAAGAGTTTTGTGGTTTGAATTGAGCTGAGGTTGGGAAAAATGCCATTGATGGCTTTTACTTAGGTGGCCAAGCTGCCTACATTTTTCTAGCAACATCAGGAGTTGGCCAATATCCACACCTGAAAAACTGTCGTGGGCCTGAGAACTCAGGGTGCCCAACTCAGCAAAGAGAAGCACTGTGACTGTGCCAGGCCTGGAGCTGAAGCGCTGAGATCAAGGTCACAGAAACTGGCACCCACAGGATCCCAAAAACACATAACACACCCCGTGCTTTGCTCCTCTGTATTCAGACAGGTTGGTCCAATCTTCCGGGCTCTGCACTTTTCAGTTGAAAATGCACCATATGCAAACAGGGAGTTTTTGTTCTTGGTCTTTCTTTTTTCCTGGACCAGGGGATCTAGAGGTTTGGGGGTGGGAGGAGGGTGACAGGTCAGCGCTGCAACTTTTGTAACCATCTATCTGCTGGAGTATTCAAGCAAAGGCCATTAGTGAGGATTATTGAGATGCTTGTGGCTATCCTGACGTCTGATAGGAAGGGTACAGCCACAGTGAATTCACTAGGAGGGAAAAGAAATCGGTGCTCCTTCCAGTGAGGACAGAGTGGTGATCAGATGTGTCCGGGGCCGTTTTTTGTGGGCAACTGTTGGGCTTAGGCTGGCAGGGTCCCTGGGCTGATGGGGCCATAAGCATAGAACACAGGGCCCCATGCAACCTTGGCTGGACAAACAGTCCTCACAAAATCAAAGATTCTTCTTAAAAAATAATAAAAGAAGCTAGGCTCAGAACACCAGGCCAGGGCGGGGATGGGGCAAAGATACAAGAGAGAGGGCTGGGGGAAAATAGCTTCTGGGCTGGGGGTGGGGATGGAAGTGGGGTTGGAGAAAGGAGGGAGAGGGACCCCCCGCCCCTCGCCCTGCCCCGGCCGTTGGTGGTGCTGAGAATTAAACCCAGGGCCTTTACACTGAGTTGCAGCCTCAGTCCTTTTTCTTTTCTCTTCTTTTTTGTCTTAACATAGGGTCTACGTTGCCTGGGTTGGGCTCCAACTTGCAGTCTTCTTGCCTCAGCCTCCCAAACTCTGGGATTACAGCCTTGTGATCCCATACACAGCTTGGAGTTACTCTTACAGAGGAGAAGCCAGGATTGTGGCAGACCCCAGGGGAAAGGGACATTAATTCCACTCCCTCTCCACCCCAGATGTGGCCCAGCGTCCAACCTAGGCCCTCAAACCACAACACAATGCTACCTCCACCCTACTCTTCCCCACCCGCTCTCCGGGCCCCCCCACTCCAGGGGCCCCGAGCCCTGGCTCCTCCCGCCAGCTGCAGCAGGCACCTCTTGGTTCCCAGAACTGTTGGAGAAGCCGGGACCCTCCAGACAGCCTTTTGGGCATCTTCCAAAGGCAGGGATGTAGAAAGAAAGAGGGGCTGTAAAAGAGACCTTTCAGAGAAGAGCGGAGCTCCCTCACCTTCCCTGAATAGAAGCCGCCTAAAAATCTCCTCTGCAGCCTCCTCCTGTTCCTCTTTTTGGAGAGCAGTTTTCCCCAGCTGTCTGTCAGCAGCGGCAGGAGGGAGGCTTGGAAAGCCTTCAGGATAAGCAGCAGTGGGAACACTGCACATTCACCCGGAGGAGGCCACACACGGAGACGGCGGGAACACACACACACACACACACACACATGCATATGCACACAAATACGTGAAAACAAAAAGAAATCTCCATTCAGTCCCTCTTTCAACATGAAGCAAACCTACGGCAAACATTGCAAAATCTCGGCTTTGCCGGGTAGCCTTGGGTCTTTAGCTGGGTTTGAGAGCCCTTGGTAGACATTAACCCTTCCTGCGCTGCCCACCCTTCCATCCTCCCCAGACAGGAGGGAGAAACTGGGTTTTAAGAGAATCACAAATGTCCACAAAGTGATAGCGCTTAGTGTGCAGTGAAGGGGAGAAGCAGCAGCCACCGCACTGAAACTTAAAATCATTATTGGCAATTGCAACGCCCATTGTTCAACGTGAACCCCATTTTAATAGGAGAATAAAGTTAGTACAAATAAATTCACTCAAATGCAGTTATGGGATTATTTAGCTGAAGATCTGGTAGAAATGCAGATTCTGACCCCCAGGCCTGGAGGGGGAGGGGCACAGCTAGGAAGTGCCCAGGTGACAAGGACATCATCGGACTGGTGTGATGTAAGTGAAGTTGTTTCCTCTTTACACCTTTAGTATTTTATAATCTTTTATAATGAACATATTGCTACTTTGAGTCATCATGAAAATATCTCCTCTGTAGGTAAGGTATTTGTGGATTAAGCCAGGTGCCGCCTCTGACCAGGGCCTCAGATGCGACTCAGCAACAGGAAAGGCAATTCAGAGCTCTGATTCTCAGGCTGGAGAGTGTGTGTGGGGGGCGGGGAAATCCCCTGGGAGCTTGACAAAGCATTTACCCCCTGGGGACTTGTCAGAATCTGGGGGAGGGGGCTGTGTAATTGGAGCCTCCCCGGACCACACACCTCGCCAGTTGTTGGAGCAGGCAGCTCTTCTGCAGTCTTTCCACAGTGCAGTCCTGTGTCATATATCCTGTCACCCAGTCATATCAAGGCTTACTCAATGGCCATCGTCAGAGCAGGTGAAGAAACATGCTGTATTTTAGGCTCTCAACCAGGACAACCAAAGTTTCACACACTTATCTGAGAGAAAAGGGCCTGTGTTTGTGCTGCAGAAATCTCCCTGCAGCTTTCCTGGAATCGGAATCGGTGACTGAGAAGGGCAGGGTGGGTGCCTTGATCATCCCTGTCTTTTAAGACAGTGTGCAGGTGGAGACAAGTGAGGGAACCAGACTGTCAGCCAAGGGTCCTGAGGTGTGTGAAGTGGGGCTGTGGCATCAGAATCTGACAACTGAAAACATCAGACACCTGGCAGGCAGGTGGCTGGTCATTCAGTCAGTAGGCTACTGTCAGGAGTGTCCCTGACCATGTCATGTGTCACTCTGAATGCAGTGGGAGATGAAGCAGTATTAATTAAATCATCAAGAATATGGACAGTGACATCCTACACTAAGGACCTGGAACATGAGATGGCCTGGTTTGCAAGCTGTTCTCTCTGTATGTTATTGGATTAGGACTCTTTCACGTCAAACTGGCCTAATAAGAAAATGGAGGATGCTGTAACTCAGGGGTGTAGTGCCTGCCTAGAAGCGTGAGACCATGAGTTTGATCCCTGGTACCAAAGGAAAAGAAAAGAAAATGGATATTTATTATCTAGGTAGCTGAAAATCTTACTTTCAGGCATAGCTGGACCCAGACACTCCAATGGTGTCTTCTGAACTTAGCCTCATTCTTTCCATCCCTGAGTTTAGCTTTTCTTTATGTTGGCTCTTTTATCAGGTAGGCTTATGGTTGAGAGACAGATGCTGGGAGCTTGAGGCTGATTCTCCATTCTCTCAGAAACCCCGGAGATAGAAATGAGTCTCATCCCTGAATTGAATCTTATTAATTAGGCTTGGGTCACATATGGGAAGCTGGCCCAATCACTATGACATGGAGGATCCATTTGTCCCATACTGACTCAGATGCCCATTCCTGAATCAACTTGGAAGGCCATGGAGAATCCATGCTCTGATTGGAAAGAATTGGTCAGATGTCCAACATGAACTGATCACTGAGGCCATAAGGAATCCATTCTCTGAGTGGACAGGTGCTCATCCCAGACACAGAAATGTAGACTTAAGAGTAGAGAAGGAAGAAGTCTTCTATAAAACCATGGATTTTGTGGCTAAAAGAAAGGCAGTAATTCCAGGGAGAAAAAAATAATGTCTAATTCAGTATATAATTATCAACAGACTAATATTCACAGATAGTCATTGTGATCTTCATAATAAATTAGCTGAGCCAGTCCTTCTCAACCTTTTACGTATCTTGGTTCATACAGAAAATTATAACATGTGGTCCCAGCAGAAGCTTAGTCTTTTGATACTCATGCATTCACAAAACTTTAGACCTGGAAGGAACCTTTGAGGTTTGCACCCACCCCTTGGGCTGCTGATGAGGGCAAACCCCAAGGTCCCTGGACTTCACGTTCAGAATTTCTCTGCGTAGTGTTTCCTTGGTTCATTCCATTCCATTTTCTACTAAGGGACAACACAGCAGCAGACAGCATCCCCAGCTGGCCTCCAACTCGGGGCCTTTTGTGAGAGGGCACAAGTCTCAGCTGGACTCTGTATGGTTATCTATTGCTGCATAATAAATTATCCCAGACTCAAGTGGCCTAAAACAATGACATGTTGTTATGTCACAGTTCCCATGGATAAGGAATTTAGGCAGGAACCTGTCTTTCAGGGCCTCTCACAGGCTGCCATGAAGGTGTAGGCTTGTGAGTTTCAACTAAGACAGGGGCCACTCAGTGGCTGTTGGCAAGACTCAGTTCCTGCGGGCTGTTGACTGAAGATCACTCTTAGTTTCTTCCATGAAGGCATCTCCAGTGTGGTAGCTTGATTCATCAAAGCCAGCAGAAGGGAGACAGAGAAAGAAAAAGAGGAGAAAAAGAGAAAGGAGAGAGAGAGCTACAGCAAGAGGAAAGGTGTCATCTTTTGTAACCTAATCTTAGACATAAGTCACCAGGTATGGCAGTAAGACTCATGCCTAGGGCAAAGATTTCATTAGGTGTGTCTGCCATGAGGTAGAAAATGTTCAGTGTCACATGCCATGTTGGTTGGAACCCAGCCAACCCCCAGGTCCTTGGACTTCATGTTTAGGGTTTCTCTGCATAGTGTTTCTTTGGTTCCTTCCACTCCATTTTCTAGTAAGGGACAGCACAGCCTGTCCCCATCATGTTACTCCATAACTTCTTTTGTTCTGACCAAGACACCCTTCCCTCCTGCTTTCTGCTCCTCAGGATTTCCCCTGTTTTACTGACTTTCCCTGAGAAGGCCTCCTCCTTCATCCTCCCACAGAAGGTGCCTGCATGCCAGCTAAGGCCATGTGTCACATAACTGTCTTTACTCAGCTGGTTCTAACTCCATTTCAAATCCCCAGCCAGACTCAACACGCACCAAACCCTCCAAGACATGGTGAAGAGTTTTCACCACAAGGAGTTTGGAACAAGAAGTATTTACCAAGCCATGGAGAGGCTCCAACAGGGAGCGTCAGTGGAGACAGTGCTCGCTGTCATTGTGGCATTTGCTGAGAGAGGACAGTTTCTCATGAGATGTTTTCTCATGGATAATTCTAAATTAAGGAAAATTCTAACAGCTCTACTCCAGCCTCATCGACCCAGGACTGCATTGCAAAAGGTAAGACTGTACTTTCCTTCTGAGACCCAGACGAGGCAACTGTATAGTGGCCAGGGCGCAGAGTCAGGGTGGCTTCGGTCTGTGTCACATGTTAAAACACTACACACTGTTATGTCTACACTGCTCTGAAAACACACAAAAGAAAAACATAAATGTGCTAACACAGACCTCTTTTGTCCCTCTTCCTGTGTCTTCCTGTATGTTTTATTACATAATTTCTTTACAACCACCCCTTTCCATTTTGGTATCTACCCATAGTGCCCATTTTGAAACTGCTAAATATTTAAATCATTTATGACTTGTCATTTCCTTTCTTCCTTCCTCCCCTCTTTTTTTTTTTTTTTTGGTGCCAGGGATGGAACTCAGGACCTTGTGCTTGTGAGGCAAGCAGCGGGACCACTGAGCTAAATCCCGGGCCTCTTTCTTTTTTTCTTTCCTTCTTCCCTCCCTCCTTTCCTCCCTTCCTTCTTTTTCTTCTTGTTTCTTTCCTTCTTTTTCCCTCCTGTTCTTCTTTCCTCTCTTCTTCCTTCCTTCCTTCCTTTTGTCCTTTTCATTTCCCCCTTCCCTCTCTTCCTTCCTTTTCTCCTTCCTCCTTACCTTCCTTCCTTTTTCCTCCTTCCTTCCCTTCTTTCTCTTTCTTCCTTTTCCCTCCTTTTCTTCTTTCCTCTCTTCTTCCTTCCTTCCTTCCTTCCTTTTGTCCTTTTCATTTCCCCCTTCCCTCTCTTCCTTCCTTTTCTCCTTCCTCCTTACCTTCCTTCCTTTTTCCTCCTTCCTTCCCTTCTTTCTCTTTCTTCCTTTTCTTTTCCCGTGATGCAATCCCTCTGTTAACCTTGAGCACCCATTGTAAACACAGCTGGCCTTTCCAAAGCAGTTGCAAACCCTCACAGGAAGGAGGTGGGCCAAGGCTCCACCACACTACATACTTCTCAGTGAATGTGTTCCCTGGGCCTGGTGCCCCAAGCTAGGTGCAACCCTCACTACAGGATGGGGCTGGCCTTTTCAGGTAGGAGGCAGCAAAATGTTCTACTTCTGTTCCTTCTGAGCCATCCCTGTTCCTTGAAAATGATTTATCCTCTTATCTTTACAACTGGTTTTTAAAGAAAGCTTTCATTTCTACTTGGAATCTCAAAGATGTTGACAATCCTTAGGTATTCCTTTTGAAGAACTTTGATTATGTGTTTCTGTGCACACTTCTCTGTCCTCTGAGAATGGTCCCATGAGTTTGCTAGAACAAAGTGCCACAGACTAGGGGTTTTAAACAACAGAAATTTATTCACAGTTTAACAGGTCAGAAGTCCAAGATGAAGGCATTGGCAGGGCTGGCTTCTTCTGAGTGAGGTCTTCACTCTTTGTAGCCTCACTTCTCCTGCTTATGAGGACACTATTCATAGAAGATTAGGCTCCGCCCTAATGGCTCATTTTCATTCACTCTCCTCTTTAAAGATCCTACCCGCAAGTAGCCTCCTTCTGTGATACTGGAGGTCAGGACTTTGCCATACATGTTTTAGAGTGTATAACTGAGCCCACAGTCACCATGTGCTTAGAATCACTTCCAGCCCTCTGGTATCAGCTGCAACTCCCTGCCCACCTGACCTTTCCTCACTTACTCAGCTCCTCCTGGGTGGACCCTCTGGCCACTCAGGCATCTCAGGGCCTGTGCTGCTCCTGTTCCCAACCTCTGTGTGGCTGATGCCTTCTGGCCCAAGTAATGAAGAGTAACTGAGACCTTCTGCAAGCCCTGTCTGATGTTGGCTTATCTCCAGATAGTCTGGACAGGGCTTTGCTGTTACTGACATTCTGGGATGGAAGATTCTTGCTGTGGGGACTGTCCTATGTATTGCAGGAGGTTTAGCATCATCCATGGCCTCTGCAAAGTAGATGCCAGCAGCACTTCCCAGATGTGACAGTCACAACTGTCTACAGACATGGCTAAACCTCCCCGGGGATTCTAACTTGCCGCTGTTTGAGAAGAACTGTTCTAGAGAAAGGGTAGACCACAGCAGTGAAGAGTGAGTCTGGCTCTCCTCACTAATTCATTTAATATTAGTGAATTTGGTTAGTTAACGCGAGCTAGTTAGTTCATTAAGAGGATTAAACAAGATAATAAATGTCAAGTACTTGGAGGATGCCAGCCCAGAGTGGCCATTCAGTGGGTACTGATGTTCTCTCTCTCACTACCCCATAAAGACACGCATTGCTTAACAATGAAATGGGGATGTGTGTTGTTGGGCAATTTTGTCATTGCATGGACATCACAGAATGAACTGCACAAGACAGTAACAATGGCACCACGAGGCAATATAAGCCAGTGGGACTGCTGCCATGTGTAGTCTGCCTTTGACCGAAGCATCATCATGCATTATATGGCTATTTTTGCCTGTTTATGTTTCTTCCTCCATCTCTGAGTGCCCCAAGGCAGGCAACTGGAAAATTGCATGGTATGTAGCAGATGCTCAGTTACTGCGCTGAGGGGAGGGGGAGTCTGTCCAGTGTCTATGCTCAGGGATACATCCTTAGTGCAGGTGGCATTGGGCACATAGTAGGGGTTCAGTATATATGTTTATTATTGAATGTGAAGGAAGAGAAGACTTATTGTAAACTCTGGTTCAGACAGGTTCAAATTCCCTCAATTTGCTTTTTGTTTTTGATTGCCCTCCCCATCATCTTTTTCTTCTTTCCTATGAACTTTTGAGAAAATAAAAAAACAGACTTGGCTACTTTCCCTCTTCTGATGGGACCCAATGTCCTGGTGGCCACCTGTGTGACTTGTCTGGCCTCCTCTTTCTCCACAGGCTGTGCTCCACCCTGGCCCATGGGCTCCATATCCATCTTACCTGATCCATCATCATGAGCCCTGGCCTTTCCATTCTGTGGAAAAGAGGCTCACAGTGCCTCGCAGGAGCCTCTGTGGCCATACTGCCTGTCAAGAGGTGGACTCAACATTCAGTTCCCAAATGTCATGACTGTCGCCACAGGGGACACGCCAGCATCTCGCCTGTCAGCCATGCAAGAAGGAAGGTTCTAGTGGTCCCTGAAAAGCATCCCAAAGTGATGCCTGCATCTAGGTCCCTGTTATCACACTGCATTAACTCTCTGATGCCCACCTGTAAGGTGACAGATGGAGCAGGCCATTTCTAATGTGAAAGTATCCCTCAATACGTGGGTGCTAAGTGTGCGTCCAACTTGTTCCAGGGCTTTGGGTGTCACATCTCTAAAATCCCTGACCACTTCCAGGGTAGATTACTAGTCCTAGTACCCCCATTACACAGGAGGGAGCCCAGCCATCAGGTGGTAGAACAACTCACAAAGTGTAGGATGATTCCAGGTCCCTGTTCACCAGGGACTTTCCTAGTTTCAGCACTTCAGTCCCGGGCAAACCAGGACATATGGTCACCCAACCCAGGTCCCCCAGCTTGTAAAAGCTGTGACTGAATTCACATTCAACTGCTATGAGGAGTAGCCCTGGAGATACGGTGATGTATGATAACCATGGTTGTTGACCAAGGAAAACATCAATCTGCCCACTAATCAATGTCACACAGTTACTCTGAAATGGATCTTATTTCCATAGTGACAGAAAGGGAATGAGGCTGTACACCAAAACTGTAGGGATAACAGAGGGAACAAAGCTGATATTTCCCCCTTGTCTAAAGTTATACGTTTACTATCTCAATTTCCTCCCTTGTCATTGGCCATAAAGACCCAGCTCCTCCATTTGTGATCTAGATCTTAAAGATAACTCCATTTCTAGAATGACAAGTCAGTGATTTCATGTATCAATGTTAGGTGAACATAAAACATACGTGGCATTTTGTTTCCCCCTGCATTACATCCCTCACAAAAAGACACCCTTTAAGTATTTCCTTATGCAAATAGGATTGTTTCCTGTAGCTTATAATGCTGGCTTGGAAGAGTAATATAGGAGCTTGAAAGTTAGCCTTCAGACTGAATTGAAACCTTTTTTTAGAGGGAAAAAAGAAACCCTAACTAAGGTTGATATTTGTTTTTGTTTGTTTGGTATTGGGGGTTGAACCTAGGGCCTTTACACTGAACTAC
>NW_004624753.1:17213064-17249152 GCF_000247695.1 Heterocephalus glaber | reverse complement strand
GGGACTCAGTACCTTGGTCTGGTGGTCTGGTGTCCTCTGTGTCTTTGTAGTGTGGAACCAGGTGGCTGCCTGTCTGCAGTGGGGTGATTCGGTGTCTTCCGCGCGACCTCTCCAATTCATATTGAAATGATCTGCACATGTTTTTTACATCCAAGTATTTATCTTATACTTCAATCATGTACTTTTGTTCACAAAAGCAGGTAAGTGTAAGATGAATAAAATAATTCAAATTAAATTTCAGATACACTGGAACCTCAGTTCACAAACTTAATTCTTTCCAAGATTTGGGTCACAGAATTTGTTCTACCTGAGGAAGTGCTGTAGTTAGAAAATCCTTGTATCATTATGCTTTTCTCTAGAAAAAGTTGCTAAACACCTGTCATCCTTTAATCAAAGTGCAAATTATATTCTATAACACAATCACTCTGAGTCTAATATTAGAGACAATATTTAGAACCAATTATAAATGCTATTTACTGGGTTTTTAAAAAGCCTGTGTAGCAAATCATCCAGCTCCACACTTCTAGAACCTTAATCTGCACAGGAATCATCTGAGGATCTTGCCAACATGCTAACTGTAGGCCTGAGTTCAGGCAGGAGGTTCTGTGTTTCTTACAAGTGCTGGGAGCTATCGATGCTCCCAGTCTAAGAAATACACTCTGAGAAGTTAAACTGTTGGCACAGAGTCAATGAACAGGTCCCTAAGTTTACTAATAAACTTTAATATGTTAATATTTTTAAAAACCAGGATGTGGTTGTACACATCTATAATCCTAGTATTCTGGAAGGCTGAGGCAGGAAAATCCAAGTTTGAGGCCAGCCTAGGAAACTTGGCAATTTAGCAAGACTATCTCAAAATTGGATAAGGAAAGGGAGGTGGGGGAGAAAGGAAGGAAGGAAAGAAGAGAAGAAGGGAGGCAGGAAATGAAGGGATTGGTCTGGGGATGTGCTCAAGGAGAAAGTCCTGCATTCAATCCTTGGTACACTCCCCTAGCCAAAATTAACATTTTTGAATATTCTATATTTTTAATTTCCTTGTTTATTTCACTTCCACTATAATCAAATCCAAATGTATAATGTTCTGAATGATGCCCTCTTTGCTATTATCCCTAAGCCAGGAGTTCACTTTCCTTTAATACTACATTGACTTGGTTCACTTTTTCCCATTTCCAGGTAGAGATTGTAGGGTTCTAAACTCAGTCTTGGACTGTGTGTGATCATACTGTCATCCATTGTCCAGTTAGGTTAGGGTCAGGGTTATGGTTAGCTTTTAGGTTGTGAAGGCAGAGCCCTCCTCAGGGGGATTCGTCTCTTTATAAAAGAGAATGGTACCCAATATGAAGGTCTCCAAGCTCCAGCCAGCTCCATGAGCATGTGGTATACACAAACTGAGAAACACACAATCCCTTCACTTTAGAGAAGATACAGATAGTCACCACACTCTGGTTCAGTAAGGCATCCAGTTCTTCACATGTTGACATGCATTTAATGCCTACTGAGGACCTATTAGGTATCAACACTGGGCACCCAAAGATGAAGATGACACTGACCCTGACCCCAAACTTCACAGTCCTAGGGGAGAGATAGGCAGGAAAGAATGGTATACTAGGTTGTGGGATAAAGGTGGGGTAGAATAATATTAGAGGCTCAGTGCAAAACTGCAACCCAAAATTCCTGATTCAGTCTGCTCTCAAAAACAATACCTATTTACTGTGGCTCTTCTTTATGTTCATGACTCAGATTCTCCTCAATCCTTTATAGCAATGACTCAGGTCCTCAACTCGCCTCTATGTGCTCCCTGGGGGTCAGCTTCTGGCTGTGCATCTTTGCCCAGGTCTCCTCCTTTGCTGGTCTTCAGACCCTATGGACCCACCAGATGACTACCATCAACTACCCGCAAACCCTGGGATCAATGTCAGATGTCGACTGGCAGACTACCACCAGGGGGCATTGTGGCGATGCTAGCCCTTGCGTGCTCGGTCTCGGTTGGTCATCAGCCTGGAATTGAGAATTGCAGAGTTGAGCAACAAAATCAACTCTTAATTTTTCTTAATGTAAAAAAAACACAAAACCATATTACTTCTACAACAGGCTACCTCAGCTTTACACATAGGTTTTAAGAAAACACTTGGTTACTGGGGTGCAATCTTTGTGTTATCCAAACCAACAATTTAACCTTGCTTATTTGTTTATTTCTGGCCCTTAGAGGAGTAAAATCCTATCATTTGAATTTTAAAATATAATGAACCAAAATAGAAATTTCTGAATTTCTTTACAGTCTTAGCTTAATTTTAGCCTTGTGTGGACGTATTGGTTGTTGTTGTTATTATTATTATTATTATTATTATTATTATTATTATGTTTTTTGTTCTTTTGGGTACCGGGGATCAAACATCAAACTCGGGTCCTTGCGCTTGCGAGGCAGGTGGTGGAACCACTGAGCCAAATCCCTTGCCATGTATTGATTATTAGGGCTGGGCCCAGTCCTGAGGCAATGGCTTCAGCAAGCCACCCATCGCCATTTTTGCTCAACTTCCCTGGGTAAAACATAGCTTGACAGAAAATACTAATTCTCCAGCAATGAATGGCGATTGTTCTCTTTTTGCTCACTGGTCGGTTATGGAAGAACGACTAGTAAGTGCTAAAAATATTGAATCGTACTCTTTCTTGTATAGTTTTCTCTTTCAATATGGTATCATTTTTCCATTGTTCAAATCAAACAGGCAAGCAGGAAGAGTTGAAGCCAACTGCTATACAAAAGAGGACCCAGGTGAGAGTTAAAAAAAAAAAGGAAGAAAGCAAGGTTCCTGCCAAAGTGTCCTGTAGAGAAATTCCTCTCAGCACCCAAATTTGGCAAAAACTGCAACACTATAAAAATTGCCATAGCTGGGTTTCTGATTTCATTTTCCCCTGAAACTCTATGGGAGGTAGCTTGGCTCTGGTGTGAGTTTAAGAGAAGAAATGATAAATACTAGTCTTAAATTCTAACTCCCATTAACTTGAAACCTTACGTAAGTTGTAAGGAAACCTGGATGCTTTCCTTCCCCAACTATGTGCGTAATATTTTAACATGTATAAGGATCCCTGAGAGGTAAGTTTTACTGTTATTTTTCAAATATTTTTTTCTGTGTAAGATTTTAAATTTATTTTAAATTTTAAAAAATTTGTATTAGTGCATATTAGCAGTACATAATGATTGCATTCATTGTGGGGAATGGGTGCCTCTTAATTTTTCCCTTCCCCTTCTCCTCTCCCACCTCTCCCCTTCATCCGTCTCTTGATCCCCTTCCCCCAATTTTACTTTGAGGAAATTAGTAAAGTTTTTTGTAAAAGAATTCTAGTAACAAAATCTTCTAGGTAAATATTTTGCAATAGAAACAAGAAATAAATTTATATTGTCTCCTTCTGGCTTTCAGAAATTCCCTTTGCTTTGCCAAAAAGGAGAGGGACATAATTTTCTGGCCCTTTAGCTAATCTCTGCCCACCCAAGCTAAGAAGTCTGTGTTGATCAGCTTTCTGCAGCTATAACAAATAATAACCAATGTAGAGAATCAAGTTAGAGAAAAGGTTTGTTTTTGTTTTGTCTCACAGTTTGGAGGTTCTGGTCCATGACCAGTTGGCCCTGTTGCTTTGGGCCTCCAGCAGCACCTCAGGGTGGAAGCGCTTAGTGGAGGTTGCTCACATAGCTTGGAAATGAAAGAGGAGACAAGGATGGCTGGCGTCCCAACATCCTCTGGTCATACCCCAGTGACCCAACTTGCTTCCTCTAAGCGCTATTTCTTACAGTTTCTACCACTTCCCAATAGTGGGATAGGCTGGGAACCAAGCCTTTAACCTGTAGGCCTTTGGAGGACCCTCACACAAACTATAGCAAATTTTCAACCATGCTGTTTTTTTGAAATCTACCTCTGAGCTACTCCAGCCATCCTGATCCTGGTTTTGCAATTACCTCTGTCAGTTATCAGTTTAGATGTGCTGATCTCATCCTCTCCTTCTTTTAGCAGAAAAAACAGAAGCAAAAATCCAACACAAATATAGCACATAAAAGCTCACTTTTTAACCAACTCAATGCCGAATAGTGTCAATGTGTTTTAATCCCAAATTGAGATTTGTGATTCCAAATGCGTGGAATACTTCAGTGAATTCTAGCTTTGAGATTTTCCATTCACCCTCAAACAGAGATAAGGGGCAGGGGGCAGGGTTAGGGGGAGAGGATACCCAGGAAGGCTGAAAACCTCCGGGCAGTTATCATTGTCTGTGGCCTGGATCAAGAACACAGTCAGCACTTCAATAGATGCCGCTTGCCACCAATGGCCACCAACAGCCATTTTGATGCTCTGTAACCTGAACCACATACTTTCAAGCAGTTGAGAGGAGTGCAAATGACAGTCAGCTACACAAATAATTTGCCCCCAAGTGTTTATCAACTCCCTTCAATGGCCACTTCCATTTATAGCTTATAAACGGTTATTAACTGGCTCCTTCACATCTGATAACTGGGCCCCAGAACAGGTGGCCCGGAGGGTGGATGATTAGAGGCCTCCCTGGGAGGTGCTGCGTGCTCGCCTGTGGGTGGTCTTCCTGCCTGAGGCCGGTGCCCACAAGAGAAGACACTGTCGAAAGCCTCCAATTTAGGAGATAACAGTCTGTGTTGTCTGTTTGTGTAAAGTACTGTCCAAGTTACAGCTGGCTTTGCTTTCTGGCCAGCAAACACTGCCAAGAAGGGTTGAAAGTTCAGCATACTCGGTCCCCCAAAACACAATCCCTTCCCCCTTCTGGTCTTGGGCAAACAGTCTTTGCAGCTCTTGTTTCAGGGATTCTTAGGAGGCTTGAATCTCTGAGGCTTTGCACAAACTCCACGCGGGAGGCAGAAGCCAGAAGGGTACACCCAGTCTGAAGGAGGGAGTGTTTTTTTAGTGCTTTGGTTCCCTGGGATTTTGTTCTTTGCTAAAAAAAGCTTTTCAGGTCCTACAACTTGCTTTTCTCAGAAATAGTTCCTGGTAGAATAGACCACAAAGACACCAGTTCTCTGTCTTCTTGGTTTTTCTTAAGTGGAGGCCATAGGAGGGTAGATATAGGCCAGGGTTTCTTAATCTCAGCACTGCTGACATTTGGGGCCAGCTGCGTCTCTCTTGGGAAGATGCACTGTCCTGCGCATTTTACATAACATCATCCCTGACTCCTTCATCAACTAAGTGTCAAAAACAACCTCCTCTTCAGTTACAGTAAAAGGAAAGAAAAAGTTCCCAGATATTGTTGGGGACAAAATCATTCCTGGTTAAGAGTTTGTTGAAATATAAATTAACTAAAAAACAATGTCCTGGGTTACCCTAATAGGGCAGTAAAGATTTCATAGCATTAGAGTAGCCTGCTGAAGCATTGTAGAATTGACTATCAGTAAATATTTATCAATTAACCAAATAGACGATTTTCTCTGAGAAAACAAATCGTTATCAATGAGCAAATCAACAGCTAGGTAATAAAAACTGAAAAAAAATTTTAATGGCTTTATGCTCCAAGTTATAAAAGATACTGTAGTGATGATGAAGTGATTGGTCAGAATGATGAAAATAATTGTTAATTTTTAAAGGACTTTCTAGGACTAAAATGTGCATCATTTTCTTCAATCCTGAGTGCCATATAGGAAATAGGCCTGCCATCTCCATTTACTAAATGGAAGATCTCAGCTCTGTCCAAAACTCCCAGAGTTGTCTCCAGAAGCTTCTCTGACTATAGATCATATTCCATTCTGTGATTGCATAAAAACATTGAGACTTGAAATGTACTGGGATAGTGAGCATTATAGATTAGGCAAAGGTCCTAAACTCAGAATACTACTACTACGACTAATAATGGTGTTTAGCAATTGCTTGGTACGAGGCAGGCCCCACCTAAGCACATTGCAAACATTCTCTCTAACCCCAAAGCTGTACTGAAGGAGCATGACCTTATTGCATAGTGAACTTGCTGGAGATTACACAGCACAGCAGGATTTCAATTTATCCATGTTGGTTGGGTCCAGAGCCCCAGATCTCCAACTTCCATTGCAGTGATGCTAGCCATCACTTGGCAAAGGGCCACTTGCTCATCCTATGACAGACTCTGGGGGCTGCCCCCTTAGCCCACAACCACTCATGGTCTCCTTTTGTCCTCCTTGCCAACTCAGGGCCAAGCATCTCAGCAGAGGGACTCCAGGCTTTAGATTGACACTGTGGTCTCCTTCCTCCTTTTCTGCCTCCCATCCAGCCCTCTTTTGTCTCAGGTAAAGGACAGTAAGGAGTCACCTGATATTTACTGTGTCTCTGAAGTATGTGCCTGGTATTTTCCACTGTGGGAAGAGATAGCATGCTTGTGAGCAGCCCATGTCTTCTACATGTGCCTTCTAGAGGTGTAGAAGATAGTCACTCACTAGTGGCCTGATCAGTGTCTGTGGGCCTAGCTCTTTGTGATCTTGACTCTGCACCTCAAATCTGGCAGTGCTGGTCACCCACTAAACATGCTTATAGTGCAAGATCTCAGGCCTCTGCTTGGATCCTTTTGCTCTGAAGACTTTGCAGCCTCCACAGGAGCCCATGACCTGCTTAGACTGCTAGCACATTCCTTCCCATTGCTAGCTGTAAATCTGACTCCCTGAGGCTCTACCATGGGTTAAGTTTTGCAGTTCACTGTGCTACTCTGTATCCACAGATTCCACATCCATGGACCAAAAATGTTTTCTAAAAAGGTAATCTTTACTAAACATATACAGACATTTTCCTCATCATTATTCCCTAAATAATGTAGTATAACAATCATTTACATTGTATTAGGCGTGGCAAGTCATCTATAGATGATTTAAAGCATACAGCATGATGTGCGTAGGTCCTATGTAAATACCATGCTATTATGTAGAAGAGACCTGACCATCCACAGATTATGGTACCTGTGGGGATCCTGTGGATACCAAAGACAATTTTTCCCCAGATATCTTCCATCCACTGTTAGTTGAGTCCACACATAAGAAACCCACAGATACGGAGCCTGATTGTAATTTTCTTGGGACACCCAAAAGGAAGAATAATTTAACAGTATGTTTTTAAAGCACATGATTTGAACAGATGGAAGAGCAGGTTGTGTTCCTGTGTGTGTTCAGTGGGCAGCTGCCCATTACCCCAAAGGCAGTGTTGTACCTACACATCTTCTTGGTGTGCTCCATCAACATGTCAACTTCCCATCTACTCCATCTTCTCTCCTCAAAAATGTTAGCCATTGCTTTCTCCATAAGACAATTTCTATTACACAACATTGTGTCACACTGGACCCCAGAAGCTGATTTTGAGAATCAGGTGTTTGTGCAAGAAGCTCCTTTGAAATTTTGTCTCAGGAACCACAGGGCATAGAATGGGGAAATAGGCAGAGAGAGATGTCAATAGTCAACAGCTGATTCTTCTAGACATCCAGGATTTGATCCCATTGTGCACTTCTGTGAGACAAACCAGGCCTCAAAGTTACCTCTTGCTGTGGGAAGGGAGCTGGGCTCTTTTTCTTTCCACTCATCTTCATTATTGACCAAGAACTGCTCCTGGGCGTGTTAACTATCTGTCATGTCCAGCCTGTCCCACATGTGGTCTCAGCCTTTCCAGGAGCTGGACAAAGCCATCAGGAGGAGCTGGGGTTGTCCTTGGTAGAGATAAGGAGAGTGAGTTCTGAGGGGCTTGAGTTACCAGTGAGACATGGGAAGCATCTAGTCCTGCAGGACGGTTGAGGTAGTCGGGGAGCTGATGTCTCTGGGAAGCCTAGGGCATTGGGGAAAGTTTGGTTAATCCAGAAGCCTGTTTCCACCCACAGCAAAGGAGTTTTCCCAAGACCAGAGAATAACTCTCTCTTCTTTTTTTTCCCAGAGAATATCTTTAAAGACCCAAGGAATTGCTGTTTTGGCTTCATTGACTCCATTTAAAATCTTTTATAACTAGAGCAAAAATGTTTTTATTCAACGTACTTCCTATTGCTAAAAATATTTTTAATTCTCTAGATTCAATGTCTATTTTACTAAAAATAGCACATATTTTCTTTTTATTACTAATGAAAGCAGTAAACATCACTTCTTTCACTATGGAGAGTAACAAAATCTTGAATATTGACCAAAAGTTAGAGCAACTTCATGTTAATTTGCAGTAGAAGCAGTTAAGTATAGCTCAGTGGACAGAGCTGACTGACTATGAATAGTAAGAGCAGTTAGCAGGTAAAACAAAATAAAGCAAAAAAACCCCGTCAAAACCCCAAAACACAACACAATAAAACCTTGTAGATATAGACATTACATGAATAAGTAACAATGTTGACTTTTTTTCCCCGCCACTAAACTACGTCCCCATCCCCAGCTCTGTTTTTTATTTTGAAACTGTTGAACTGGCACTGAGCAGGAATGGTACAGAGGCGGCAGTTGCTGGCCATGAGGGATCTGGGGATTCATGCCTCCCTGGGGAAGGCCCGAAGATAGAAAAGGCCAAGCCACAGTACTCTTTCTCCAGAAGAAGCTGTGGGTTGTAAGGAGGCCAGGAGATGTTAAGAGGTGGCTCCAGAACTCCAAGGCCAGAAAATCTCAAATCTCAAAGGCTGCGGGGCCCTTCCCCAGAACCGTCCGGAGAGCTAGAACAGAGCCACTTTGTGGTCATGGTCATGAGTAAAGTGAGTATTCTGCTGTGCATCCACCCTCCAGGGCCTCTCCCCCAGCCAGGAAAGAACTGCTACCTCCACCTCTAGAAATTCATCCCCAAGCCAGCAAGTGAGATACTGAACCAGGACAGATCTTGTTCTCCACCATCTCACAGGCCTCGAGCCTTCTCAGGCTCCTCCACCAGAGCAAGCTGGCCTTCAAAGTGCTGTTACCTTCAGGAAGGCTGACACTTTTTTCCAATAGGTATTTGGCTTTTCATAGGTAAATCATCTGTTTACAATTTTTGCCCATTATCCTGTAAAAGCATTTGTCTTTTTCACACTAATTTGTAAGATCTTCTTTGTGAGTTAGTGAGAATAAACATTCATTGCTCATTACAGTTGCAAATACTGTTTCAGTTTTCCTATTTCTAAAAATTTCTGCAGCCCATTATGACATGTAGAATTGTATATTTTTACAAAGTGATAGCCAAGGTCTTTAGTTTTATTATTCTTTTCTTTACTTTTATGTCACTAGATGAATATCTACCTATGTTTTTCTAGTTCATTTAGGTTTTTATTTTACACTCTTCAAACCATCTGGAATGTATTTTGGTGTGAAGGAGAAAATGCAACTTTTCTTCCAAATAGTTAACCAGTAGTATCAGCTACCAATTACTAAATATTCCTTCCCTACTGATTTGTTAACAAGGTGGAGAATTTTGCTCCCTAAAATGGTCTGTGAGGTTTTTCTTGAAGTGAGAAAACAGCTCTATTTCTGAGGATTGACCATGTGCATTTGTCCGTAGGGAGCCAGGGAGGACTAGGATGTGGGATTCTGGAAGCCCTTGGCTGCTCTCAAAGGGCTAACTACCGACCAACCAGGGTGGAAACAAAAGTCCTGGGGCCACTTGTGGAGCACAGAGCGGAGGGAGCAGAGATCAAGGAAGAGTCATGGCAAAGCTATGAAGAAGTGGTGTGGGTGAGCCAGGGAGAGATATCTAGGAGTTACGTGAGCATTTAACTTTGGGATGAGAAATATCTATTTGGGAAGTTTCCTACAGATGAATTTTTTAAAGAAAATCTGTAGTAAAATTCCTCTAACCCTTTATAGCATATTAAATGGGATACAGTCATGTGCTGAATGATGACATTTCGGTCAGTGAGACCAAATGTATGGCAGTGGTCCTATATGATTAGAGCAGAGCTGAAAGATTCCTATGGGCTAATGATGTCATTGATGCTGTCAGGGCAAAGAAACCTTCTGTGCTACCAGTTGTATAAAAGCATAGCACATAAATTACATACATAATACTTGATAATCGTGATAAGGCTCTGTGTTACTGGTTTACATATTTACTGCATTTTTAATCATTGTTTTGGAGGCTATCTGTGTTACACTGGCAGCAGCCCCATTCATCTTATGCTCACCATGACAAGTGATAACTGGTACTGCCTGGCCATGGTGAGCACCCTCTCAGATGTCAACACACCTTGAAGCTGCCCAATGAACTTCTCAGAACTTAGCCCAGCAACGTACACATCGGTTTGTTCTCTTCCAGGGCTGGTGTGCTAAGACCAGCCCATGTGGGACATATTTTTAGGTTATGTTTAGAATGTCGGCAAGTACAGTATTTCTATTTTATTTAACTTAGCATATACTAATAAATTCTTAAGTATACTAGAATCTCTTTCTGAGGCTTGTACTCTGTTTTCTTCTTGTGCTATCCCCTTGAATTATCATCATTTTAACTTTCTCTGTTACAGTTCATAAAGGAACTAAGTCAATCATGCACGATAAATCTAGATTTCAGTAGAAACTACCCCTAGAAAAATGCTGGATGAAAAGCTCAGCTGGCCATGACCATTAGACTTGTTGATAAGAGCAGAGTAGAATACAATAGGTCCTGATGGTAGCAGAGAACTGGGTGCCGGGCCATTGGACCTCACAGAAGCACATTTGCCTGGATGAGATAGAGGTTTATGTGAGCTGGCAGCTGTAGACGAAGAGCAAATGGCTTTGATGATAGGGCAGATGGAGCTACACAGATAAAAGGGCTCAGGATATTCTGGGGCTGAAATTTCAGAAATAAAAGGAAAATGCTGTATTTTTCTATTACCATAGCTATAAGACTCAAGGAATCATCCCAAGTATATTATGAACTTGGTAGAATTTCTGATTTTGTTGTGATTTTCTTTTTATTTTTTATTCATTAATAATAATTATTCTGCCGGAGATTTAGCTCAGTGGTTCCGTTGCCTGCCTCACAAGTGCAAGGACCAGAGTTCGATCCCCAGTACCAAAAACAAACAAACAAACAAAATAATTAGTATTATGTATTATTTATGTTGTGTTATTCTTTTTTATTTCAGACTCTTTTCTCTTGCATAGAACTTTTATTTGGCAATTTTTAAAACATATTCAAATTCAGAATTTTAATCTGTGTTTAAAAGAAAGTACAGCACCAGTAAATGTAGGGGAAAAAAAGCATTTCAATAAAGTTCCAACAAGCATGTGTTTTAGGCCAATGCATATCAAATACATCATCCTTTTTATTGGCCCTATGCTATTTTATTGGACAGATACTCAGTGATTTACTAAGTATGGTCTCTGATTGGGGACAGTTTTTTTTTCCTAATTTTTTGCTATTGTAAACAAAGCTGGACTGAACACTTTTGTTTATAAATTGGATCATATAAATCAACTGCTTTAAAATGTTTGTTGGCTCCCTGTTGCCCTCAGGGTGATCTATCCTCCTAAATCTGACAAACGGAGCTCATTGTAGCCAGCCCTAGGGACTCTAGACTCTAAAATCTAGAGGCTTCCCCCCCCCCAGCTCCATGTCCCCCAACACTTCATGACCTCCTTTTGAAGTGTTACCTCCTTCATGAGCTCTACCTTATGGTCCCCAGGTGCAGGGATATATCCTTGGTCTGAGAAAATATTACATTCACACATCTCTGAAAGCAAGTATCACATTATATCATAATTCTGTGGGGTCACTGTCTCTTCAGCTGGAGGCTAGTAAGTTTTGTTTCCTGTTGTCTACCCAGCTTAGTACTTGGCACCTAGTGTAGGGGCTTACCCAGAAAAATAGTTGCTCAATAAATGCTTTTTGAGAGACTGTATGATTACATAGTAAAACGGAATTCAGTAACAGATGGAATTTGTTGTACCACTGATTTTTTTTTTTTTTTTGGTACTGGGGATTGAGCTAGGGACCTGGCGCCTGCAAGGCAGGCAGCAGAACCACTGAGCTAAATCCCCGGCCCCATACCACTGATCTTTTAATTTAAACTTACATTCACTCTTGGGATTGGAATGATGGGATTTCATGCACCCTTTAAAACATAAGTGCACAATTATCCAAGAATGAGCAAAACAGTCAAGGTCATAGCACTTTGGGGAATTTCCTAGCCTATATCCTCAGCAATAGTCCTCTTATTGTTGCTATCAGAGTATAGCAAAGGCATCTCACAGATACCCAAGACTTGGTGTCAGGGGCCAGAGATATGACAGAGTGTGCCAGAAGAAAAAGCAAAGGACAAAAGTCTTTCTGTGACATCAGCTCCAGGCCCACCTCTTCAGGAGTTTCCTAGTCAGCAGAATCTGATGCTAGTTTTAAGTCCACTCACTGCTAGACCAGCCAGGGGGTCTCTGAGGACTGGAATAGTGGGAAGAGGTGGATGTGAAGGGGCTGTGAGCAGCACTTTGGGGGATAGAAGAGTTGGCCATGATTTTGAGAAACTGAAAACTGGAGATAGACAAACGTGAAGCCCAGCAGGGGCCCTGGGCACCACCCCATTGGAGGCTTATACATCTTCAGGGCCAAAACCTGCCCGTGGATGGGGGGCTTTGCCCTCAATGATGTAGTTTCAGTGGCTTCACACTTTTGCAGTGATCCACAATAGGAGAGACATTTTACACCACTTGTTACTATACAAATAGGCATAAGAAAAGCAGAGTTCTCCTATGTGTTTCAATTGTGCAACACGGTTTGAGATTTTCAAATCTACCCTATTTCATTGCTTTTTAAATGCTAGTCATGAACCCTGCCTGGTTTCAAGACCCGTGATGTAAAAACCACTGTTCAGGATAACTGTAGAAAGTGCAGTATCTGAATTTCATGAGTCCAGGAGAGGGTGTCTAGCGGCCAAGGCAAGAAGCTATGGGGGGTGCTGTCATGGGACCCCACCACCAGACATCTTTGGTGGGTGGGGGAGGCTTGGAGTTCGAGGTTGCTAGGAAAACACCAACCATAACCTGTTCACTGTTAGTTGTGTGTGAGGAGGAAGAGGAGGAGAGTTAAAGACACACAGAGAGAATACAGCTGGGGAGAGGAAAATCCCTCTTAAATGTCTGTCCTTTTTCTCTGGGCTGTCATGAGTGAGGTGGCTGACACATCAGGAGAAAAACATAAAAGACACAGCCAATATCAAGGGTCTTTTGAAAAGAGAAATCTTTCACATGCAGCTTTTCATAAATCACACAACATCAAAATTTGTCAGCCTGATTGAATGAGTTCATTCTTAGTCTAGAGAACTGATGGGATTATAGGTAAGAGCTAAGCAGACAGCACGAACTTTTTAATAACACAGAGTTCACAAATATTTTTTCTCCCACTCTTGGGAAAGTAGAAGGAAATAAATTAGAGGCACATGCCAGGACCTTCAACCTCCCTGCCTCCCACCAACTTCTAGAACAACTAAACATCAAGAATCCCTTCGCGGTTTCCTCTTCGTGTGAACATGCGTGAGCGATGGGAAAAAGATATACTTGGGGCCAGTGCATTTTTAACTCCCTGGGAGGTATTTCTTTTTTATCTAAACATGCCTTCATTTGGCCTTCAAAGATGAAATAATGAAGCAACTTTCCCCGAGCACCATATCTTATTCTATCATCAACTTTTTATAGACTTGAACAGCACATCAGTTAACACCTTTTAACTCAGGACAAAATCCTCCTTCGAAAATAGTTCTATCCTAAAGGAAATGCAGATATGGGAAGAGCCAAAGTTGTACTGTAGTTCTGAATTTAAGCGCTATTCTCTCTAACCAAAATAGCAGCAATAGAATTTGCTGTGATTACAGAATATGCCACTCCTAAAGGCAGCATTTGAAAAAAAAATAATAAATCTTATTTTTTAAGTAAAACTTTATTTCTTTTTGAAAACCCTAGTCCACCAGATGTTAGAAATTTAACTTCCGTCATTTCAGGATAAATTTGCTTCTACATTTTCCCTCTTCCTACTTCTCTCCAGAGTTGTCTCTTATAGGCTGGAGGTCTTCTGCATGGTTCCTGGCTGAGGGTGACAGTCCCCTTTCATCCAGTGGGATATGGCATTGCCCTGCTCTGGCTGGGAGTCCTCACTGCCTGCCCTGTTGCATCCCCCTCAGCAAAACAACCAGTCTTTGGCAGGTCTTTATCCAACATCGATGTCTTTTTGGTGTCATGGGAATATTTCAGGACTTCATAAAAGTGGAAATCCCAGGAAACCTTACTTGAAGCTCTAGGATGCCATCCTCCAGTGGCCAATTTTCTTTAACTCTAAAATATACCAAATTACCCAGATGGGAGCAATACACATATATGCATGTATTAAAATATCACATTCTACTCCATGAATATTGTGACAAACATTTTAATATGCTAATCACTGAGGAAAGGGTACTTTCCTGGGCAGTCACCGTGCATGCCTTGGGGCAGCAAGTACCCATGGAAGGGATAAGCTAGTGTGCTGAGCATCCTCCACTGCCCTGACTCGGTCCTTCTTTGTCTTCCTCTGAGGTTTTCTGTGCACTGGGAGGCTGGGCCTCTGCCCTGGGGCTCCAGTCAGGCAGTAGATCATGGGGCAGGGGGAGACAGAGGTGCAGGAGTGGATCTTCCAGCTCCTTCCCTCTGAGTCACTGGTGGGCAGAGGTGGCATTTCCCCATTGAAAGCTATGTGCTGTCTGTCCACTCTCCTACAGACCCAGCTCCAGCAATCTGGGCCCCAGTGGCCACTCCCCACTCTGCCCTTTAGGCCTTGCAGCTCTCAAGTGTTGCTGGCCCTAAGTGGTACCAACATCTCTTGGTCACTTTCCACAGCTTTGAAAATTGTTTATTTATTAGTTTTCAGGAGTCATCTGCTTTCTGCTGGGAGCTGGTGGATTCGTGCATAGACAATAACTGCAACAAAAGGCCCTTCTGCTTCTAACTGGGAAGTAACTTTCCTTGTCTCTGGAGAGGATCAAGTTGTGATGGGAATAGGAACACTGTCTACACTCCAAGCAATGTATCCAACACACTGGTCCAGCTGACTGCCCTATCTGACGGCAAGGTAGCCCCCTTCAGCCCTTGATGAATAGGCAGCCCAGGTGACTATTTCTTTCCCCATGTGCCTCTGTTCTGTTTTACCCTTTGTTCTCACCCATCTTTCCAGAGAGCTCAGGTACTCATCCATGAGCCCAGGATAAGATCACAAGGTGGGCAGCAGCCTGTATCATGTCTCTCTTAAAAGGTGAACCAGGCCTGTGAGTATCTTCCTTCCAAAAACAGAATGAGAAAAAGTACAAGGAATAAAGCAATGGTAGCTGAGACTGAGAGGAGAGGATGGATACAGAGTCAAGTGCTCGTGTAAGGGAAGCCACCAGGGCCCTGCCAATTTGAGGCTGTGAAGAAAGTAGGAGCCATGATCAGCAGAAGCTACAAGGTAGAGGAAGAGAATGTGTCCGGGGGAGTTGGAGGAGGTGAAATGCCTGAAAGAGAGTGCTTGAGCAGGGAGAATGGCAGAGTCCTTGTGAATAGAGCCATGTGAGTGCTCCAGAATGTCCACCTAGAGGACTGAAGTAGCCCTCTTTGCTGACTGTCACGAAGCTTTTGTCTGCATCACTAAGATATCACACATACTCAGTGTGTCTTGGGAAAGGCAAAAGGGCATTCTGGTTCCAATTCTTCATGCTCCTGCAGTCCTGATCCTGTCTGAACAGCTATCCTGTCCCTGGGTTCCTGGGAGACTGCCGAGCAGGGTCGTTAGGAGCTGGTCTTTGGAGCCAGTCTGTCTGGGTTTCCACTCCAGATTTGCCACTTCTTAGCCCTGTGGCCTCTGGGCAAACTCCTAACCTCAACGGCTCTCTCTTCTCATCTGTAAAATGAGGGCGATAATTGCCTTGCCTTACAGGGTCATTGGGAGGGTTAAATGAGTTGATACACAGAACTGTGACAGCCACATAGTAGTTCTAAAATTAGTATGATCACTTCTTTGATAATGTACCCTACTCTCCTTGCTCATTAAAAGGCTGTGGGGAAGGGAGATAGGGAGGTGACAGCGTCAGACTCCCTGAGATCAGAATCTTCTTGGCTTTCTACCAGCTGTATGACTTTAGAACTTATCCCACCTGCAAAATGAGAATTATAATGCTCACCTTGAAAAGATGGAGGGAACCCAAGGGACAGTACATAGAGAAGGCTTAGCAGTGCCTGGTGCATGATCTACAGCCAGCAAAGCTGAAGGATTACTTACTACTCTAGTGGTTACAGGCAGTCTTCTCCCCATTAGTCTATGAGAAACAGGAGCTTGGCATGTACATGGAGCTCTTCTCCTGAAGCCTTCTCCCCCAACTGCACGATGTTCTAAAGGTGAGTTTGCATTAATACCTATCTCTTAAAGTGCAGAAAACTTACATATGCTGCTGGTGACTTCAATACATATTAAAACTGTATTCAATACAATCTCAAAAAATAAAAAATCAAAAATTACAGGTGGAGTATTCCTTAGCCAGAATGCTTAGGACCACAAGTGTTTTGGTTTTGGGATTTCTTTGAATTTCAGAATTTTTATGTATATATAATGATTTATCTTGGGACGGAATCCAAGGCTAAACACAAGATCCATTTATGTTTCATATACATGCTATACATGTAGCCTGGAGGTAAATTTAGACAATATTTATAATAATTTTGTGCATGAAACAATTTCATCATACGGAATTTTCTGCTGTGACATCTTGTCACCATGGCTCAAACCTCTCAGAATTGGGAACATTTCAGATTTCTGATTAGGGACATATATTTATCAGACCTGAGAATTGAATATGTGTATTCCTTTTTTTCATAGAGTATCTGTTAACTTTGATCTAGGAACTAGTGTCATAAAGATGATCAAGACCTTATTCCTGCCTAGGAAGAGTTTATCGTTTAATGAGGGAGGTGGGTCACAGAGAAGAAGGAGTAGGTAATTACTGCAATGTGATGCTTTCTCTAAAAGAGAAACTCACAAAGGGGCAGAAATTGCTGGGAGGGTGGGGTGATTAACACTGCCTTCAGGCAGAGGTAGGAGCAATCTCAAGGGAAGCCTTGATCTACAGTGTTACATTGGAATTGGGTCTTGAAGGATACAAAGGTGTTCACCAGAAAGAAAAGAGATGAAAAGAAATTACAGTGGTACCATTGATCATGAATGCTTTTGTTTGCCAACAGTTTGGTTCACAAACAGAAGTGTCTGGCAAATTTTTATTTTTGTTTGCAAACTCTACATCAGGTGACAGATATGACTTTGGCCATCTTTGCTGCACAAAAATGTCTTTTTCAAAATCATGGAACAAAAGTTTGTGAACCGAGGTACAACTGCAATACATTCCAGGAGAAGGAGCAACGTATAGTATCCTTCGACCTGGAACTTTTTGGAGAAAGGTAAGGAGAAGTAGGGAGTGGAGAGGAAGGTAGATAAAGGGCCTCCTAGGAAGCATAAAGACATTTGGGCTTCATTCACAAGCAAAGAGAGTTTATAAGCGAAGGTGGCCAATTGTCTGTTTCACTCTGGTAGGACAGTGGAGAAGAAATAGAGTGAGAGAAGATAAAAACAAGATGCTATGGCATGCAGAAAGGACCCAATCCCAGCACCCCCAAAAAGCACATGTGAGAAGAAGCAGAGCTGTCAGTGAGCCAAGAGATGTAAAATCATACAGTGTCACTTGTGCATAAGAGTACTGTCTGGAAAGATGAAGTGTTTTTAGGAGGAGGAGAGAGATGGATGGGCCAAGGCCCCCATTCTACAGACTTGCTTTGATCTGTGTTGTTGTTCTGGTTTTCAAATAGCCTGCAAGCAGAAGGTGACAGATCCAACGCACATTCAAGGGCATCCATCATGTAGCAGTAAGTACAGCCAACTCCTGGCCCTCCTATCTCAGGCTTAGCTCTGAGCTACTCAGTCCAACCCAATATTCTACTCTTCTCCCAAGATAGTCCTTAAGAGTTTCCAGGTCCGTGGGGGTCAGGGCAGCCATAGAGAAGAGGAAGGAAATCTCTGATAGGTAGTGAAGCCACCGGAAGGGCAGGAGTCAGTGGCACTCAGCAGAGAAGTCAGCAGCACACTGGTTCCTGGAAGGTGTCTTCACTGGGCCCAGGTCCTCTCCCACACCCAGCACAACCAGGAAACCAGCACTGCAGCCTGTACTGTATTAGCCCCTAATGACTTTGGTGGGTGAATGCAATAAAATAAAAAAGAAAGGGTCAAATGCCAGAAGCGCCATGCCCAGGTGACAAGTTTGACCAGATCATCATCCCAGATATTGCTTAGCAGACCCTGAAGAGCTTCCTTTTCTTCCTTATTCTTCAAGTACCCCTCAGACAACATCATGTGAATTTTTCAGAGGAAAAATATGCACCTTGGCTTACTGGTAACAAATATCAGACACTGTGATGGCCTCTGTGTGCTTACCAAGGCACTGTAGACCATGGCAAGCTAATTCCAAGAGATCAGGACCCCCTAGGACTTTTTTTTTAAATGCATCTATTTACTAGGTATCTATCCAAGACCTACCAGGTCACCTCCCAATCCTGAATTGCAAACAGCAATGTCAGATGGGAACAGCCCCTTAACAAAACAGGCCCCTCATGGAGCTTTGGATCTTTCATCCAATGCTGCACATGGGTACCACACACACACATCTGTGTCCCCATATCACAGCTGCATCAACAGAGGCACACAGCAACTGAGGGACAGGCCCAGATCACCCAGAGAGGCCCTGTCCGAGCCAAGAATAAGATCTGGGCCTCGTGACTCTTGCTCTGCTTCCTTAATGCTCTCTGTCCTTATAAGGTGATTAAATGGTTCTTTTTCTTCTTAAAAGAAGGGTGGGGGAGGGAGCAGTGGAACTTGGGGAAGGGAGAGAGGGAGGGGGCAAAATTAATTTGAATGCAGCTATTTTGCCCAAGCGGAGAACACTGCAGCTCTTTCACTGATTTGGAACCAGTGGGTACACAGGACAGCTCTGTTTCTCAATTCATTAACTTCCTCAGAAAAAGACCATCCTTTCTGTTTATACTAAAGGGACTGGAGGTCGGAGCCATCGCCATGTGTGTGGTGTAAATAAGAGAGGCCACCAATGGAGATCCGTCCCTTTCATGATGAGAAAAATAAAAGTCAGTTACTCGGGTTCCAGTGGAAGTTGCTTACTTACCAGATGTCAGCTTTTATTTTTTGTTTTCAAGAAGTAGGTAAAATAGCTGTGGTTTTAAATTCATTCCCTTTAATTTGTAGAGCCCTGGTAAGTTCTAAGGCACGTCTCTGGACATAAATGCTTTCATGGAAAAAGAGGATACCCAGAAAATGCAAGAGAGCTGAGAGACATGCAAAGAAAGCACCCTGGGTTAAACCCCCTTGTGTCCGTAAGGCCTGAACCAGGAGCCAGATCTGTTATTGCCACTGTAACATTTCAGTGGTAGAAGAATACTATGTTTGGGTCTGTCTGTGGCAAGAAGATAAAACTATCTATGTACCTTGGCCAGAGGTGACAAAGGGACATCAATAACAGACCTGGACTTTGCAAAGGTTCCATCTGTACATTTTTCTCCAGTCCGTGTTTGTTAGCACTCAAGCCCCACACGGCAATTTTTAGCTAGGTTTGCAATGAAGATGGTGGTGCTGCTCACTTCGTCCATCCAAAACATTCTAAAAATGAAACTTAACCACAGTGTGTTTATTATTCATCTCCAGCTCTACTTGCATAATTAAAATATATAGCAAAGAAAACATTTTGGTCATGTCAGTGGTGACCTTTGAACTTGTGCTTTGCTCCATCAGTGTTGTTTGATTTACAAGGAAGTCACAGTTTGTTTCTGTCTTAAGCTTGTAATTTTCACCCGAGTCCAGCAGTGACCTCAAAGGCACAGGCCAGCTTCTTGGGATCAGAGGTGGACCAATGATTCTGAGAAACAGGCTTCATGTCCAAATAGAAACTCAGGGAGCTTTGATGGGCTCAAACTTCTTGCAGGCTGAATATTCAGAGGACCAAATGGCTTGATATGAGTTGTAACCTGTATCTGGAATAAGTCCAGTGGTCACCTGATCCTCAAGAGAATGCACCACCTAAGGTGGGCATGGACTGGAGGTGCAGATTTCTTCCTTGCCCTTCAACAATACTCATTCCTTCCATTTTCAGTTCCAATTTTGCCTTGGTTACTCTTAGCCAACCAAAGTAGTTTTTCAACTGACAAATACTCCTGTGAAGCTTGATTAAGTAGCAGACACTAAAAAAACATGATCTGAGAAATCCATCTGATTGTTCAGTGCCTGTTATGGTCACTGAATGGAAGCCTCATTGGCATTGGGACTATTGGTCATGGATGGGAGCTGGATACACCCACCCCCAAGGAAAGACTTCTCAGCCAGTGGTGTTGAGTTGACTACCTCTTCCCTTCTCTCAATGCAGTCCTTTACTTAACATTTGCTGAACAAAATGCACAATATTTGACATAACTCCTAAGCTCCTGATTCACTGGTTCCTTCCTACCTTCCCAGCCTCTCTCTGTTATACTTACTCCAGGCCAGTTATACTAGATCACAGTGAAACCAAATTCTCCCCAAGCTCATGGTAGTGCCTGTGCCATGCCATCTGTCGAGATCATCTTCCACCTGTGTCTGTTCTGGGGAAACATCTACCCGTCAATCAAGAACTAACTGAAGGTCACTTTGGAAGAGCATCTTTCTTAAACATTCCATGCTCCCTTGAACATACAGATTTCTGTCACTCTCGTAGTTCTTTGTCTCTTTCACAGCAGCTCTCTTGATTCATCATTACAGACTGAACATTTTTCATCCATAAATTTGAAATTCCAAATCCAAAGCTTTTTGAGTGTTGACCTGATGCCACAGGTGAGCGATTCCATACCTGACTCAATGTGACAGGTCACAGTCAAAGTGCAGGTGCACTACAAATAGTCCATAAAATTACCTTCAGGGTGTTAATGAATTATGTGAAACATAAATGAATTTCATATTTAGATTTGGGTCATATTCCCAAGGTATCTCATTATGTTCAGGCAACTTTTAAAAAATTCCAAATCTGAAACACTTCTGGTCCCAGAAGTTTTGGATCAGGGATACTCAACCTTTTTTTTTGTACCGGGGATCAAACTCAGGACCTTGTGCTTGTGAGGCAGGCACGGCACCACTGAGCTAAATCCCTGGCCCTCAACTTGTATATTTTTATGTCATTATTAGATTAATGCCTGTCTCTCCTTATGAATGCCTCTCAGTATCCATTATCTTCCTCTCCTGTAGTGAAAGAACGCCAGCTCTTACCTGGACACGCTCCTCACTCTCCTCTGCTGCTAGATATGGCCAGGTATGAAATTCTACGTACTGACAGTAGACATGACGGCTGCAGCCTGGATAGCTGTGTTGGGCCAGGAGGTGTTTAGAATGTTTCAGAGTAAAGAAAGGAGCCTAGGTCCCAGGTGATACTTAGTAACTCCACTGAGGCCTTGGACTATCTATCACACTGCAGTCTCTACTTCACGTGAGAGAAGGAAGCTTGCATCTTGTTTCAGCTGTATTTGCTCCTGTCCTGGGTAACATTCCAAAGCTTTCCTATGCAACCAAAAAAAGAGAGAAAATTTTCCCTTCTGTCCCCTTCCTTTCTTACCCCCTTCTCCCCTTCTCCTCCCTCCTCTCCCCTTCCCTGTTCTCCCTTTTCCTCTCCTTCCCCTCTCTCTCTTCCCTTTCCTTTCCTTCCTTTCTGCAGCTTCCCCAGTTCCTTCCCTGCCCACAGGGACCTTGAGCTTATGGTGCTGTGTCCTAAAGGATTTCATCCTCAGAGGCTGTGGGTATGAAGTTAAAGGCAAGCGCTGGGATCACCAATAGTTATATTTGGCCCTGTTTCTTGTGTGCCTCCATTTCCAGCAAAGGGCTAGCAAGGAGCCTTCTGAGGTGACAAGAAAGCAGCCTTATTATTCACCCACATTTTTTTTTTTTTTGGTACCAGGGATCAAACTCAGGACCTTTCGCTTGCAGCGCAGGCGGTGGAACCACTGAGCTAAATCCTCGGCCCTCACCCACTTTTTAAAGTCCACCTTTCAACTGCTTCTCCCAGCCATTGCTAGCCCCTATGACTTCAGCAGATGGCCCTGGCAGGAATACAGAAGCCAGATTTATGGATCATTGGCATTTAAAGACCCTGGGGTTATTGCTGAGAATGTACACAAATAACAACAACAACAACAACAACAACAGCTAATTTTCATTAAATGTTTATGTGTCATTTTATGTATATTCTGTCACTTGACCAGCAAAACAACTCTATGGTGTAGGAACTGATATTATCCCATTTTACAAAAGCAGAGAGATTAAACCATCTTCCAAGTTTGGCTCAGACTCAGGCTAACTGACTGTCAATCCTGTTTAAACAATCTATGCTACAGCTGCTTTAACAGAGACTCTCACATTTTGCTGCTGGTGGTAAATAATAATCACCCAGATTTCCAAGACAGTCCTTTACTAGATATTTCAAAAGGCCTTTGGATCACCAGTTTTACCCCTTGGAGCTTTTCCAAACCCAATAATGCAAAGTGTTCATAAATATGTATATAAAAGAAGGTTCAAAATTTTTTACTGATGTGAAAAACTAGGAACAACCCACATATCCATCAATAGGGAATTAATTAAATCCATTGTAGAATACACTTATCCTAGGTTATCAAAAGACCATTGACAATTGTGGTGCAGGAAATACTATGATCATATAGTACTTAGTCTGTATGGCTAAGTGAAAGCATCATATTTTAAAGCAGTATTCCATGATCATGAGAAAATATATAAAAACTCCTGGAAGGTCATTACACCATGATACCATGGTACTATATCATGTTGTTAGCCCTGAATCATCTCTACGTGGCAGTACTTGGACACTTTTCTAAAAATTGAAGTTTTATGTTTTCCAAATTTTCTGAATTACACTTAGAAAAAAATAATGCAGATCTTTAAAATTTACATAGAGGCCTCTTCTCAACTGTCTCACACCAAAATGAATCGCTATAGCTCTCATTTTTCTTCCATGTAAGTAAATTATCACATAGAATGGGAAATGAATCTTTGGATTCCACACAGTCTTTTCTCTTCAACTCTGAAAAAAATAATAGAAACAGATTTCTCATTGGCTTACATAACATTATAGTTGGTTCTGCAGAATAAAATCAAATGGTCTCCAGCACCAGGTACTTGATGTCACTCATCTACCTGGCCTAGGTTAGCCCGAACTGGAGTTACTCAAAATTAGCTTCATCTATTTACACATAAAGTGATATATGCAGAAGGAGAGATATAATTTAGAAGAAATATGAGTCCAATGCTTCTAGCCTTCCAATGCTAATTTCATAAATAATTATCAGTGCCACCAAGTTTGTTTTCATGAGGAAAACTCCAAGGGTAAGTGGTTGGGAAGGTATCCTAGGAGAGGAATGAACTCAAAGTAGAGCTGGCAGAAAATGGAGGAGAGGAAAGATGGGAAGGAGAGGGGAGGAAACATGGGGGCCAAGAGAGTAAAACTGAGGCGTATTCTATCTTGAGAGGTCAATCTCTTCCAAAACAGTCTATCCTCTAGTGCCTCCCTTCCCCCTGGCCCTAACAACATTGACACCATCTAGGAACTTATTAGAAATGTAGACGCTCAAGTCCCACTTCCAATCTCTTGCATCATAATCTGCCCAGAAACTACAGGCTGCTCATGTGCACATGGGGCCTAGTGTTGACCAAAGCCTATAGCGATTCTGGAAGGATGCAGGCCCGAGATTGAGATGGCTCCTGTCTCTCTTTAGTGACCCCTAGTGGTAAACCCAAAAGGTAACAGGATCTGTACAGTTGGATAACGGAAGTTTGATGTCCAGCCTGAACCAACAGCTACACAACCTTCAACCAGCTGAGCTAGCCAAGGCACCAAGCCCTAGGAAGATTAGGATCCTAGCTGGCCACCATGGTGTAGAGAATCTGATGACATATGATCCCAGCTGCAGGGTAATATTTTTTTTGCATACTTTTGCTGTTGGAATTCAAAGACAGCATTCTTGAATGGGATTATTCTCTGTGAGTGTCTGAAAAACGCTAATACACAACTAACTTTACATCTCTTGAATGGAGAGTCATCAAAATGACTCTATCTACATTACTAAATGCACCTCATATAGTGCCTCTTGGATTAGCCCTCAGTATGAAGGCATTATGGAAAAAAGTGTCTTTACAAGCTGATCAATGTTCAACTGACCTTTCAATTTATTTTTAGAGTTTTATGAGAAAAGTGAAAAATTTCCGGGTACTCTAGAGGTAAAATAATTAACCTAGACATCATCTAGGGCATTTCCCAAAGTATATTTCATCTGCAGACTATTAATAGAAGTTACAATAAAGTGCTCCAGAGACAGATTAGTATGGGAAACAGTAGGTTGGAAGAAGTTGGAAAGATTTCTTTACTGATGTGCTTTTATGAAATTAAGGTGTTTTGTGACTCTCTCAGGTTATTGCTTGTGATATGTGCGTGTGTGTATGTGTATACACACACACACATACACACACCCTTTTCTAATAAAGCTCCTGGGGAAATCTCAGAAATATTTTGCCCTTAATTGTCATGTGTTAGAGGAGTGTCCATGTTTCCCTGATTCAATCTGTTACTCTTCACACTTTATTATATTACATCCTAAAATCATTTCCATTTTCAACTCTGGTCATATCAACAATCCATCACCATTTTGTGCTCTGTGGATAAATGAGGGAGGGATAAAAGGAGAGGAAAATAGACAAAAGAAAAAGGAGAAATTGTAATGGAACTTTGCATCAATTTGGGAGTGAGGACTTAGAAAGAAAACAACCAAATGGAGATTTGATTTTTTTCTTTGGTGATTTCCTTCTTAAGCAATGAGCCATTGTGAATTGGTAACAGAAATGATTCATGTCAGCATGTATACACAGGTTCCTGTAATCCAAATTGTTGATGGACACAAAGCATCTGTTTCTTTAATTCATGGGCAGGCCTCAGACACAGCTTGTACATATGTCACAGCCTCTGTATATGTCCAGCTTTTTTGGACCATTGGTGACATGGTTGGTGATGATAGGTATCTGTATTCTTCAAGGAAGCCAGCCTACTATAAATAATTTTCAGAATTCTTGGATATTGAAAATACTATTCTTTCTGGCTTTCATGCCTTTATTTGAGTTAACTCTCATTTCGTGCTTTTGGATTCGCCACCAGGTACTGGAATAGTCAACTCTCAATAATGTATTCTTGGATCTCCTTTCCTGTATTATCCAGTTATAATTAGCCAAAAGTGATGTTGCACAAGATGTGGTAGAAGAGAAACTATAGCCATTATGTCCTGAATGTCACTGTTGAGTGCGGGATGGAAGATATCAGTGAGTTCCAGTCTGTCCTAACCCTTTCCCACTCCTATCTACCTGTTCTTCTGACTGCCAGCCCTGGTCCCCAATGCCAGACCTAGCGTCAGAGGCACTGCCTTAGACTCAGAGAAGTGGCAACTTCCAAGAACCAATGACGTATGGCTCCATGTGCCTTGATTCAAGATATCCTGCAAGTTCTGACTCATTCACCGGCACCAGGACTGAGCAGTGACTTTCCTTCAAATCCTCAAAGTCCTTTTTCAGATCCTTATGTCCTTATCTCTGCATACAATTGTATAAAATCCAGTCTCTCTATTAAATTACTAATTCCAAAATATTGATAGTGGTTCTGCTTCTCTTAACATTAACTGTCACACCCATGAACCTTGGGTTTTACACTCTTCTCTATAGATTTTTATGTTTCTTATTGGGATCTCCCAATATCTGATTCAGGTTGCACCTCAGTCTTATTGGAACTGTGTTCAACTTTCCATTGCTGTAACAAGTACCTGAGATAAATAAAAAGAGGAAAGGCTTATTTTGGCTCACGGTTTCAGAGGTTTCAGCCCATGGCCACTTGGCTCTGTTGCTATGGGTCTGTGGTGGCATGGAACACCATGGTGAGAACATGTCACCAAGAAGGCCTAATCACCCCATAGTGTGAGGAAGAAGAAGAGAGGGTGGCTGGTGTTCCAACATTCCCTTCAAAAGCACCCTCCGATGGCCTCACCTCCTTCCATTAAACTCCACCTCCTGAAGGTTTGCCTACCTCCCAGTAGTGACACAGAATTGTGACAAAGCTTCTAACACATGGACCTTTGGGGAATGTCCCAGATCTAAATTATAGCAAGGCTCATCTGGCTTCTTCTCTATCCTTTGTTTTTGCTTTGAACCTCTTGGCCTGGAAATGGCATCTCTCATTTCTGCCTCCCTCCACAGCCTGAGGTTTACTCCATTTTTCACCCTCTCACCAGATTTTGACAAAGGTCCCTATTCAAGAAGAAAGCAGGTAACCAGATGCTACGTTGATCCTACTAAGGAACTTAACAGCTATATGGAAAGCCACAGCTTTCTGGGGCTGAAAATTTAGTCAGGGGTTTGTACTGGAAATAAAGGTAATAAAATGTGGTTGAAAGGGCATGATCTTTCTAATTGGGTCTGTGAGAACATCTAATTATAGGTTGTACTTTAACTTGCTTCAGGTGCTAATTTTTAGCTCTTAATAACATGTGATGCTGGGAAGACTACTCCTCAATCTTGGTGCAATGGCAGAGTACTAGTTTCTAAACATCAGTCTTGGGATGATCATAGGGTCCTAAAATCCTTGGGAGTAAATGGGTGCTTTGACCTCCTTAGAGAGAATCCACTGCACATGATATTTTAAAAAGGAAGGGGGATTATAGAATGTTTTATCAGAGCAGTGCTTCTGAGCAAGATCTTAACTTATGGAAAATTGATGACAATGCAAAAGAATTCTTGCTTGAAAATTATCACAATGCCCATGAATTTTGTCTCATTACAGATGCAATCTGTTTCTATCTGATAGACAAGACAGCCCCAACACTCAGATATTATGGTTTGTTGCAAAATATTAGTTATATGTCTCTTAGTGAGTTTATTTAAGCATTCCTCTATCTGAAGGACAAAATCTGTTCTTCAAATTCTCATTCAAAATAGTCTTAATATTTTACTGGTCTGCTCACCCATTAATGAGCTGAGCGCAAGTTCGGCAGGTATGCAATTGTATGCTTGCATGAGAGTTATGTTTTTATCTTTTTGAAAAGTATATTATATCAATAGCCAAGGCGATAGTTGCTGTTTCATTCATATTTGCTTTATGAAATTGATATGACATTAATATAAACCAAGTTTGAGGTTTGAATGTTTTAAAAATAATTTCAAGAGGCAATACCTTTAACTTCTCTTCTATGCATTTGAAAATGTTTGGGTGCCTTACCACCTAATCTCGGTGTGCTACACACCATGACACACACCTGGAGAGGTTAGAGAACCATCTGGGGCAACTGGATTATCTGTCTTGACCCTACACTCATTACACTGATGAAGACAGGCACAGGCGTGAACTTCTGGAGTTTAAAACACCTGAATCTCTCAGGTCTTTTAGGATCAAGTGGTCAAAAAAGGGCACAAGGCAGTAACAGCTGACATGCTAAAGTGCAGTCAAGATCATTGTACTTTTTTTTATCAAAACAAATGAAGGAAATAAATCAAGCACATGGCTACATAAGGGAGCTAAAGCTACTGGGATTCACTTTACATTCCTCTTGCACTTTATTATCACCTAATGGCTCTTGTCATTCAATTCTTCACTAGACTTATTTATAATTAGGCATCTCCAGTCCTTTCCAGGGCAAGTCCCTTGAGGTAGGGGACATCTCCCATAGTGCTTTGCACCCAATTTTCCTTGTGTTCTTTTGTATCTCTTTCTTACATCCTGGCCTTCTCTGCACATTTGAAGGTGACATGCTCTTCCTCCATTATCTGGAATGTTCTGTGTGCACACACACTTGGTACACACACGCATGCACATATGCACGCACACACACACACACACACACACTCCATGATTTCTGCTCATCCTTCAGGTCAGACAGCATTTCTCAAGGAAGCTTTTATGGCCACTGAAGAAAAGAGCAGGCCTCTTGTTTTGCACCTCACAGATCCTGTGCTTTTCCTTCTGAGCACTTTTTTGTCATTATTTCTCTCTCTCCCATTGTCAATAAAATCCAGGATCATTGTATCACCACTGTATCCCCAGACCTGGCACAATGCCTGGTACATAGAAGGTGTTCTTGAATGAATTAATAAGAACTCAATGCGCATTTGTTACATGGATGAATAGATGGTTGTTTGGCTGTTCTAGTCCCTAAAAGCAAAAGAAGCTGTTAAAATAGTGTGACTTTGACTTACTACTACTGTCTGAATAAAAGAGTTCATTCAAATTTGGGGCTGAGTTTGATAATGTGCTGTGCTGGTGAACTGTAAGGGGTCATTCTCGTGTATTCCTGGGGGTGAGCTGGTAAATCTCTTGGGGGAACAATTTGGTAAATGCTTTAAAGATTATAAATGAATAAAACCTTTGACCCAATAATTCCACTTGTATATGTTTGCACTTTTATGAAATAATCTGTGTTCAGGGATGTCTATTGTTGTAGCTTGTGTAATAGTAAACTATTAAAATAAAGATAGGGAACTAATTAAAGAATGAAATGAAACTTCCAAGCAATGAAATACCCTGCAATTGTTAAACAGAAATATATATATATTCAGATACAAAAGATTATTATATGACTAAGTCAAAGAGAATTGCCAATGTGTATGTGCACATTTATGTATTTATAGGATGTTTCTGAAAATATCTATAATGCACTGGTAACAGTAGTTGGGTTTTTCGTTTGTTTGTTTATTTGTTTTTACTGGGGATTGAACCCAGACCTTTGCGTTGAGCTACATTGTTTTTGTTTGTTTGTTTTTTGTTTTCTTGAGATAGGGCCTCACTAAGTTTTCCAAGTGAGCTCAAATTTACTATTCTCCTGCCTCAGGCTCCTAGAGCTGGGATTATAGGCGTGTGTCCCATACCTGGCCAGTAGTTGCTGTAAGGAGGAGAAGGAGATATATAGCTGAAAGACAAGGGTAGGAAGGAAAATTATGTTTTATACTGTACACATTTTTTAACTTTAATTTTGTGCCATAATCACGCTTTACATATTATAGAAATTAACAGATGAAATCTAACAAACGTAAAAAACCATTTAGAGTAAATGATGCATTAACTGCAAATATATGAGATTCAATGTGGTTAAGTTTTACTGATGTTTCTTTGACGGTTTGTTTTTGGTTTTGTTTTTGTTTTTTTTGGTACCGGGGATTGAACTAGGGACCTTGTGCTTGTGAGACAGGTGACAGAACCCACTGAGCTAAATCTCCAGCCCTTCTCTGACGTTTTTAAGCCCAGATTTCACCGTGTATTTTCAAGTCACCATTGATATACGCTGTCTCTGCAATCATTCCTTCTCTTCTGTCTCCTCCAAACCTCTCAGTCTTCCCAACATCCCTAATGTCTTACATCATTTAGATCTAGGATACCCCTGCTATGGGAGGTCCAGAAACAGCACTGCATCTGGATGGACACTGAGGCCCATGAGATGAAAGCTCACCGCCCTTGTGGAACATGCCTGGCGCCTCCTGGCCCACTGTATTGACTTTGGCAACTCTTGTTGGCCTTGTCATACAAGTAACGTTACTGAGACTAAATTGAATGAACATGTGGCCATGTCCTCCAAATGTTTTTTGATAGGCTTAAATGGAAAACTGTAGATTACATTTATTTATATTGTGATAAACCCTTTGTTTATGTTGCCAGTGATCCAGAAAAAGTGGTCTCCTCCAACACGCCATGACCTAAACAACGACAAGTTGAATTACTATTTCATTTACCATAGGAGACTTTCCACCATGTGTCTTGCAGCAGTGGGTTCTGACACAGCTTAAGAAATGATAAATTACACCCAACAAAAACAAAAAAAGAACTCGGGGTTTCATAGCAGATAATTGTAAAGAAAACAATTATTTGCATCTCCGTCTCCCATATTTTCAAAAAACCCCAATATACTTGAAACAAAAAAGACCAAAGAATTATAAAAACAATTTCATTTTCATCTTATAATTGGAAACATTTGGGGGAAAGCACTTTGTCCATTTCAGTTTCATACTCATGACTTAATTATACATAGGGAATGTAACCATAGCTTCTCTTCTTATTTCATCATTATTTCAATTTTCACAAAGGACTGATGTTATAGAGTTGAAGCTAAAGTAGCAAGTACAATAACATTCTTGAATGTTTAAGGCCCTTCTATGAAGTGTTGACCTTGTCTGCAAGTTTATAGAAAAGTGGGAGGCAGGGAGAGAAATACTTTTCACAGCCCGTTCAGTAACAGTAACTGTGTGGCTCATTTACATGAGGACAATATGAACTTCTGTTCATCATAAAAGTCAAGATTTGGTTTGAAATACCATCAAATAATAATTTAATTTGTTTTAGACAGGCATATGGTATTCCACATCTTTTTTTGCTTTATATTCTCTCAAGAATCTGAAACCTCTTGAAAGAAACTTAGGGCATGTTACCTGGTCTCGGAGACAGATGCTCTCATTGTTAAGAACCAGTGATGGTTTCTACTTTTCAGAAATCATGACTTCAGAGTTATATTAAATCATGACTTCAGAGTTATATTAACTCTCTGAAAGCTAAAAGTCATTATTTTTAAGTTTTCAGAATTTAATTACTTATACTAACCAACCCCAATCTGTAGATAAATTAATTTAGTAATCTAGGGATACCTTCTCTGTTATGGTTTGGTTCTGGAATATCCCCCAAAGGTTCGTTGAAATCTGTGTTGAAATCTTGGCCCCCAGCTGGTGGTGTGGTTGGGAGATTGGGCCTAGTGGGAGGTAGTAGGTCACTGAGAGCATGGCCTTGAAGGGGCTACTGTCACCCTGTGCTCTCTCTCTTTCACTTTTTCTCTTTTTCTGTCTTCCTCCATCCTGTCTGCCATGAGCTGAGCCATTTTTCTGCATTACATGCTCTCCACCATGATGTTCTGCCTTGCCACAGGCCCAGAAATGATAAAGCCAGATGACTGTGGACAGACACTTCTGAAGCCATGAACCAAAATAAATCTTTCCTTTCTTAAGTTGAAGTCTCCTGGCTAATTTGTCATCATGATGGGGAGCTGAACTGTAACACATTTCCCAATTCAGTTAAATGAGAAGCCATGTTTTTCAAGGCACTTGATTCCAAGATAGATACACTGAGGTTTTATGTGGCTCCAATGAGTGACTATTCCTGTTTTAAAATTTTTAGTGATTAAAATCTCCTTGCTCAGGTTTTATGGCATCATGTATTGAAGTCATGATTAAGCAATTATTTCCATGTAGGGGTTTCCTAAGTAAAATTCTGACTCTATGAATGTCCCACCTCTGTTCACATTTGAGTTGGTGTTTTCAATTGGACTTCTTATGTTCACCACAGATTTTTTTCCCTTTTGTAGAGTGGGAAATAGTACCCAAGGCCTCACACTGCTAGGCAAGTGCTCTACCACTGAGCCACATCTCAGCCCTCACCACAGAATGTTATCCAACCACTTCTTTTTTTAAAATACAGATTCCCATCTCATAAAGATGAACTGTTTCCAGTAGAAAGAAATTGAAAACCTTACCACCAGTAGCGGAAGCAGCATGGCTATTTTGTTTGCTTGACAAGAATTTGTAGACAAGCTATCTCAAAATTGGACTTCCTCAATGCCAGCAAGGACACAGACTTCTCCACCTTGTCTCTCACCATCCCCAGCTCATTAGCATTGTAGTTTCATCCTCACTGCCTCATGAGAGGTGCCATTGTACCAGATATCACATCATATTCTAGATAAGAAGGACAAGGGAAAAGTCATGTCAACATCTTGCTTCTCACACCACTTACTTTATCAGCAAAGCAAAATCTTTCCTAAGAGCCTGAAAGAAAATTTCCCCTTAGGTCTCTTTGACCATATCTGAGTCATTTGGCCACCCCTAGCTGCAAGGAAGATTTTGAAATTGGCCATTGGGCTTTAATAGAAAAAGACAGGCGAGGCAAATGGAGTTGGAAGGAGCTGTTGTGTTAGCTAAGCAATGAGTGATTCCCTCAACAAAAAACAGATCACTGGGATCACCTGCTTAAGCAGAGCACTCCCTTGGCTGTGACTTTGCTCCCTTCCAGCTTACAGAATGTCAGGCAGTCTCTATAGCCCTCTAGAAACTCAAGATCTGGCCTTGAAAACTCCAAAATCATTAGAGAATGTACATTTTTGCTCCTTGTGCAATCACTATCACTTAATTAAATATTAATGCTCCATCTTGAACTCTTATAGTGTGGGACCCAAGCCCACAAGGCCTATGGGCTTTGCCATAAAAATATTGGGACAGTTTCCATTCCTCACTTCCTACCCCTAATGGGAAACTCTGTGAGGTTTCTTTTTGTTTGTTTGTTTCTTTTTTTCTTTTTTCTTTTTTTTTTTTGGTACTGGGGATTGAACTCGGGTCCTTGTGCTTGCGGAGTAGGCGGCGAAACCACTGAGCTAAATCCCTGGCCCCCTATGAGGTTTCTTTTAGAATTCAGGACTGAGGAAGATTCACTTGCTCTAGGGAAAGTGGAATGCCTCCCTCTTTTTGGTGACACAAGTAATGTGAGGAGAAGCCCTTTCTGCTTAAGATTGTGTACCAGGATGTGCAGGGATAAACTTGAACCACAGCTGCAACAAGTGCACAGCCTCTAGAATTTGTCTTCTTGTTATGTGTGATCTATTTTTCATTTATTTTTGCTTTATAGCCTGTGTTCTTTTGTAATGTACCTTGGATTGTTGGATTTTCTGTAGAAGAGGGGTAAATTATAGATAGGAGAGAGAGAGAGAGAGACAGAGAGAGACAGAGACAGAGAGAGAAATTGATTTTAACTTATTTTATCAAAGCAAACTCCAAAGATTAAAAATAATCACAGTGGTGAGTCAAAGGGGCCTTTAGTAGAGAATAGCTAGACTGAAAAAAGTACATTATTTCTCACTATATAAAACACTGCCTGTTTAAGGGGATCCTTAATGTCCAAAGGTTAGGTTCTATATTAGCTAGCTTTCCATTACTAAAACAAAATACCTAAAATGACCAACTTATAAAGGGGAAAGGTTTATTTTGGCTCACAGTGTTAAAGGTCTCTGTCATAGCTAACCGTATTAACTTGAGTAAGAAACACACAACTAAATTGGATCAGCATAGTTCTGGGTTTGGCTGAAGGGATTTACTGAAGACAGAAGACTCACCCTGTGTGTGGTGATAGTAACCAATAGGCTTGGTGCCTGAATGGAATAAAAGGGAAATGAAGAAGGAAGGCTCACTTCTATTTCTTGAAGGAGCTCCAACCTTCACCGTCACCTTGGATGTTATCTCCTGGCTTCCAGTGCAGAATCTGTAGCTCTCCATTGGAGACCCTTCAGCCTCCTGATACGGGCTTGCATGGACATTATAGTGAGAGCCAGGCCTTCAACTGGATCCTTCGGCTCCCCAGTGCAGATAGCCCTTTGTACTTTTCCACACCTGACTCTGTGGGCAGCCATTGTAAGCCAATCTTGTAAATTCTTATATATTTGCATATCTTGCATTGAATATGTTTCTCTAGTAGGCATTGAGTGATACAGTCTCAGACCATGAGAAGCTGCCTGGTACCGTACATCTCCTAGTTGTGGGGATAAGGGTAAACAGTAGGGAGGGACCGCGTGCTCCCATGACCTAAAACCTTCCACTAAGCCCCATCTCATAGTTTCCTCCACCTTCCAATAGCACCAAGCTGGGGACTAAGCCTTGAACACATAGCTGGGGACTAAGCTTTTAACAGCCTTTAATGTTCTTGGAGAACATACCAGGTCTAAACTATCCATGTTCTAAAATCTCTAACATGTTTTTATTTTCTTTATGCCTCCTTATACTTTTATATATTTTATTTTCTAAATTTAATTTTCACTAATTTAATGATGCAACATTATCAAAAAGATCCTGTTAACATCTGTTTGCCTTCAGGAAAGTCTAGTTGCCCATCACATATACATCATTTTCTTCTTCCATGTAGGCAGGGCCTGAATTTAGTCAGGGGTGCCAACCTACCCATCTGGAAAGCTTTTATCTCCCAGTGTCTTGCACTTAGGAATGACCATGTGATCTGTTTGTAGCCCATGAGGTTGGCTGGAATTGGCCAGGAAAGATTCCTAGGAAAGCCCTCACCGGGGCAGACTCTGCTAGTATCTTAGCTTGGGTTTCCCCAAATGGAGACCCTGAGACAAAGACCAGCATACAAGTAGTTTGTTTGTGAGGTTATCCCAGGAAGCAGGAATGAGTGAGGAGGGGAAAAAGGAAAGGGAAAAAGGCAAATGAAAGAAATACTAAGGAGCCAGCTGCTGGGGAGTGCCTCAGCTCCCTGAGGGCCTAAGGAACTATGGGGAACACACCTCCTGTGGTCTCACTGGACAACAGTAGGTTAGAGAATCTTCTTTCCCATCCATTGGGAATCACCCTGGGCGGTTGACTCCCCTAAACTTACTGGTTGTTCTTGCATGAGGCTGGGTGATCTTCTGCGATGTGGCTGCTGTGTATGCTCATAATGTGCACAGAACTCTGCACACAGCTGGTGAAAAGGAGAGGTCCAGGGAATGTGGCCAGAGCATCTCAGCATCTGCCAGAGCCTGCACTGCCCGGGCACCCCACTTTTCCTCCTCCCTTCTCCCAAGAACATAGACATGTCAGCTGTAGAGGTCATGAACATTAAATGAGGCCGACAATTAGAAAGGGCTAAGCAGAAAACCCAATAAACCTTAGGTCCCTGATGCCATGATGGATCTCATAATGCCTTGGACTACGTAACTCTGAGTTTGAGAGAAAAGTAAACCTTTATGTGGTTAAATCTAGATTTTCTTCCTTTCCTAGAGCTGAAGTTAATCCTGAGATACATCCTGAGTACAAAACACACCCACCAGAATCACTTCTCACATGTCCCAGGAAAAAGACAAAGTATGTTCATTGTGACTGTCTCCTTCTGACAGTCCAGGCTGGGTGCCTTCTTAGTGAAAGCTATTCATGGAACTCTCTCAACTTTCATTTTTCTAAGCTTCCCTAAGCAATATTGTTCCTTTCCATACATGGTATTTAAAAAATCCCTAAACAGCTGAGTTCACTTGAGTTCTTCTTTTCAGCAGATTTTTGTATTCGTCAGAGTAGAGTAAGTGATGTAACAAACAATCCCAAACTCTCAGTGACATGCAACTGGTAACAGGGTTGTTTCTTGATCATATCACAGCCAGAGGCAGGTTGAGGGGGCTCTGTTCCATATTCTGGTGTCATCTGAGGCTTAAAAGTCTCTGTTCATCACCTGCATCTCACCTGCAGGGGAGAGATTAGCAGGAGTGTGAAGAACTCACAGTTTAAGATCATGTGGGTGTACATATTCTCTCTAATTCTTCCACATTCTCTGATCATCAGAGGTCAGTCATATGTGCTGTATATCTGCAGGGGAAGTTGGGAAGTAAAATAAATCTAGGGGAGAGAGAAAGAGAGAGAGAGAAAGACAGAGGGGGAAAAAGAGAGACAGAGAGACTGATAAAGGAAACTTTTAAAGGTAAAAGGAGAAGGATGACGTAAGTTATTTTGAAATGACCTTGACCACAAGGACCAATAGCAAGTGGACATCCTTCCAAAAGAATTCTTTTTGTCAGGCAATGGTGGCTTTGGTGCAGTGTCAGGACTCTGGCAGAGTCTGTTGCGACAGTTCTTGTAGATATAAGAACCGCTCCTTCCTCACCTCTCAGCTTCATTTATTTATTAGGGCTTGACACAAGTGGCTCCTTGGATTGTGACAACTTTCCTACAACTCTGCCCCAGATATCAATTTTTTAATTTATGTATTAATTGGTACATTTTAGACATACAATACATTTACATTTATCATTGGGTATTTGTACCTGAACATGATGTATCTTAGTTCTTATTTTTTCCCCATTACCTATGTGTCCTTCACCCCCACCACCCTTCCATATTTACATAGACTTTGTTTCCATTTTTTTTCTTTCTCATAAGTTTTCCTTTCCCTTCTTCCCTTTCCCCTTCCCCTCCCACCACCCCTATACCTTTGGACCTTTTCCTATTTCAAATTATCAATTATTCATTTTAATCATTTTCATCCTTATTTATACTTTCAGTTTCTCACACTA
>NW_004624753.1:17172189-17207974 GCF_000247695.1 Heterocephalus glaber | reverse complement strand
ATGACTCTGAGACTATTTTATTTTCCTTATACCAGGAAGGAAAACTGATTAGATCAATCACAACATGTTAGACCAAATGATACAATCAGCAATACCATAGCATCAAGCGCAGCTTAGAAAATGACAATTTGTGGTAGTCATTAATCTATCACATTTAACTATATGAAGTATAATCCCCTGTGCCTCTGTAGTGTGGGACCAGGTAGCAAAAGAGCCGGAGGGCGGCAGGGGGAAGTGGAACTGGGCCTTGCAGGTGCCTGCACTGCTAAATGGAGTGCCAGATGGGGGCAGGGGTCCAAGCTGCACCTGGGACCTCACCATGGTGTGGGCAGGAACCGGGTCACAGCCAAGGAGCTTCACACTGCTTGGCTGACCCTCCAGATATCAATTTTTAAAAGGCTTTAAGCACAAATCTCCCCAGTAGTGACCACCACCAGGATCACCCAGGTGTCACAGTTCCAAGAACTGTATGCTCACATCTCTCTAAAATTGTTTTCACAAATTGTGAAACTTTTGCATTTTGAAGATTATACCTGGAAATTTTTCATCATAAGTTTGAAGGAAGAAAATCATTTCTGGTTATCATAAGTATGGACATTTACAGTGTTAATGAAGATGTGTCCTCTATCACTCTTCAAAGGAAGATTTGTCACTGTCCCCTGTGGCTGTGAGTACTGCCAGTCCAGGGTGGGTCACCATCAACCTCAGGCATCACTTCTAGCCTGGGCTCTCTGTCTGCCCAGATGGCCCACATTCAACAATTGGCTGTGGTGGGGGTATAATAACACAGGTGGAGGTGATAGCATTCTGACCTACTCTTTAATGATGGTCAAGTCCGCAGAGCTCTGCTTCTCTGAGCCTTATTCATTCTCCCCAACTCCTTCCGCCTTCTTCTCTCTTCCTAAGGGTACTTCCGCCCACAGGCACCCACATCTCCCATAACATTTCATATATGAAATGCCTGCTTACAGTCCACTTCTGGGAGATACAACCTTCAAGAATTTTGCAGAATAGAGCAATCAGTGTATTCTTCTGCAGCAACAACAAAATAAATGTTTAAGTTTTAGCAGCCATCTTTAGTACCATAAGCTTTCAAATCATTACAAATGTACTCTGGATTGAGTAGTCACTTCATATCAACATTAATCACCATTAAAAAGAGAAAATAATGGGGGGAATGTGTCTTACTGTGATGGAAGGATGGAAAGAGATGTTTCATGGACCCTGGAATGAAAGATCAATAATAGGCAATACCAACATTTGAATTATATCTTTGTTATGTACTATGAAGGTTTTCATACCTTCAAGCCATTCATTTGAGAATATTCAGAAAAGATAAGGATAGGTCTAGGTTCTATAAAGTGAGAGGAGGCCATTTTTTCCCTGCAGTACTGGTGGTTAAACCCACATTCTCACACATGGTAGGCATGCATTCTATCACTGAGCTCCATCCCCAGCCCCTTTTATTTTGAGACAAGGTCTAAATTACCCAGGCTGGCCTCGAACTTGTGATCCTCCTGCCTTTTAGCCTCCCGAGTACTTGAGATGACAGGTATGTGCCACTACCTCTGGCTCCAAGGTCAATTTTAAAAGTAAATATGAGGAAAACCAGAATACATCCCAATCAATTTTAGAAAAGTATAACTTCCAATTGATTTTTTGAAAACCATCTAGCACTGGATCACAGATCATAGATTCACAGATCATGTGGATTTTCATTTGAAGATTCTGTCCACAGCACAAAAGTCTCCTATCATTTGTTCTTTCCTTCATTTCTGTTCTAGATGTGTCAATCAATTCTAAAGCGCCTCCTGAGAGAAACATGCTCTCCCATGGACCCTCCTGATGTGGCATCCCTCTTCCAACATACATCATCTGCAGAGACTGCCATACCTGATTGGACCAGAGGTGGCATCTGATTACATGACAGCCAATCTGTAAGCCAGAGAGCAATTAACTGCCAGGAACAAAATGATGAACTGAGACTTTCTTTAGGGAGAATCTGAATTTGGGGGCTGTCTTAGTCCCTTTCTGATGCTATAACCGAATACCACAGACCGGGTAACTCAGGAAAAAAAAGAATCTTATTTCCCACAGTTCTAGAGGCTGGTAAATCCATGGTCAAGGGTCTGCATCTGCTGAGGGGCTTCGTATAAAGCCACTAAAGCCATCAAGGAGGTGCCACCTTGATTTCATCTAATGCTAATTACCTTCTAAAGACCCACCTCCAAATATCATTAACATATGAATTTAGGGATTAAGTTTCTAATACATGAAATCTTGTGACACATTTAACTCTTAGCAGATACATAAAGAAAGCCATTAAGCTAGAAGAGAGATGAGGAGATGTGAGAGGCCCCAGAAAGTGATAGGCTAATAACAGGATCACAGCCATATGGGGCTGTGGCAAGTTAGGACCACATGGGATGGGGAGAGTGTGCATGCAGGACAAGGCTGAAGGTCCAAAGGACGAGAAGATGGGAGAGGTGCTGTGGTCCCATCCTCAAAAGCTCAGACAGGCTTTCAGGGGGGCTATGATTCCCCGGATTCCTTCTAGCGCCTGAGGTTTTGACTGTCCAGAGGCACCATGAATGTTGTGGTAATCCATTGCTATGTTACTAACCACCTCAAAACTTAGTGGCTTAAAAGAATAAGAATCATTTATTTTGCATATGAATCTGCAATTTGAGCAGGACTTGGGGGTGAGATACTTTTCTCTGCTCCATGCTGGCTTTCTCTGCAATGCCTGGAGCCCAGGTCACACAGCTGGTGTCTCAACATCGCTTCTCAGCATGTGTGGTGCTCCTCCCACCCTGGGTGGCTTGTTAAGTAAAGGACAAGGTCATTATCAGTATCTTCAAGGTTCCAGAGTCCTGTCATCCATCTTTGTTCTCCCTGGAGCCAGATTTATCTGTGACCTCACCTCCATGGCTAGCAGAGACCACCACAAGGTTGAAAGATGTACTTCAGTGAAAGTCCTCCTATTTGCAATTTGACCTGGGTGTAGCGGACTCAGGGACCATGATTACGTCACATGGGCGACCCAAGGCAGAACCTGCCAAATGAGCCACTGGCTCTCTTTGGAAGAATGATTCATGGAAATGTTGAGGACAACAAGGAGAGAATAGAGAACAGTCCAGAGAATGCACAGTATTCTATAGAGATGTCCCAAAGGGCTCCCCAAGAGGCCTCACACTGCTGGGCTATAGGGAAAATCCTGCCTATACATATACTTACCTTTTTGGTCCATACTGTGCTTTACATTGTAAAAATCACTAACTGTTAAGACCTAGAAGAATGTGCATCTCACAAAAGAGAGTTCTGATTTCCCTTGAAAAGGCAAAGCTGTGGTCACAGGGCCAATTTCTTTTATGCCATGCCTGGCACCATGCTAGGCCCTGAGTACAGAATGGCCCCTTTCTCACACAACCCACATTTAGTGAAGCTGAGCAGGCTCCATGTCACCACAGGGGCAGGCCCTGCGGGGATTTCTTGAGTCTCTGAGTTTGTGGTCCTGATGGCTTTCCAAGGAAACATGAGTGGTGGCCATTGGGGGAAAGCGTGTGGTAGTGGTACTTCAGTTTTGCATTTCACAGAATGCCTTCCCAGCCCCTGGTTAATTTTGAATCGCTTTGTTTCAGGGGCACCAGGTGATACAAGTGAGAGAATGTTCACAGTGCATAAGGAATGAGGTGAGAGTTGGCTAGGAGGTCAGAGAGGGGGTTCTCCTTCAGGATAAGAAGTACAAACTCTCCCTTTCTGAACTCATAGACTGACTGGTTAGTTACAGTCAACATCCCAGGTAAACAGACCCACATAGACCACAGATGAGCTTAAAGATTGTTGTTCAACTTCTTGGCCCAAGAAGTGGCCCAAGGTCAAGACCTGCAAATAGAAAGGCTCATTTGTCACAATAGATAGTAGCTTCTCTCTCCACACATTTCTACTACTTTTATAGAGTTCCTCACAATCATTTCATTACCTATTAAGTACAAATTCTCAGGTCTTAATCATTCCCCTATGACATTATTGGCACAGGAGGCTATTTCACCCCAGATGCCAGCTGGAAGAGTATCCTTTGTGCTTGCCCTCTCAGGCTCCATTGTCTCCCCAGGTCCCAGAAAAGCCAGAGGCCCCTGGAACTGCAGCTTGAAGCTTGACTGTGTTCTCCCTGGGCTTTGATTCTCACCTTAGATTGTCAGCAAGGGCAGCCTGTGTTTCCTCATAACCACAGCATTTCTCTGGATCCACCCTATCCAGAACTGAGAGACAACTCATACAGGGCCTTTCAGATGCCACAGGCCATGTACCATTCTCCTTCCCTGGTGCTGCTTCTCCCTCCTGTTCCCTGCAGCTGAGGCCACTCAAACTCCAGTGGGGACCCAGGAGAAGGAAGGGACAGTTGTCCTTTTTTCCCACCTGGTGGCTGTGCTCTGTCACCTTGAGCTGTGCTGCCCAGCCCTACAGCTAGGATCTCTGCATGGTACTGACTGTTGCTACCTCCTCTCCCAGGACACAGCAGCCTGTAGGGCTGGGCCCAGTAGAGGACAGCAGAAGAATCCCTACTGATTATTCCTTCCACTTCCCCATTGTTGGTGAGCCAAGCCTGGGCCCTCAATGCCTTCTGCCATGAGGATTTCCTCAAGTGCCCTCGACCTCAAACTAGAGGACCCCAGCCCTGAACATAGTTCAGGTTCCCAATGGCACCCTGGACATGTCTAGCATGCCATCACGTGCCTGGGGCTTTCTGAGGTGGCAACTATGGGAAGGTTTTTCTGATCCCTGAGATAGGAATGTCCCCCTCCCCTCCCAGGAACTCTCTTAGTCTTCTTTTTCTGCTTGTGTTTTTCTTCTCATTACTTCCTACAATGTGTTATCTTTATTTTCTGTCTCTTATCAGTCTCCTGTCACTAGAACATAAGCACTTCAAGAACAAGTACCCAGATGTTGCTGGATACTGTATTCCTAGTACCTAGAACAATGCCTGACACACAGTAAGTGCATAATACATGAGTTGAGTGAAAACAAGAGTAGAGAGGGCTTTATTTTCTTATCTATAAACATGATTTCTTTCATTTATTAGCCACAGTGAAGATTATGGAGAGTAGAAGATCAGATAGGAGAGACTTATGGGGCTCTGTCTGCTTTTTTGTAATTTGCATTGGCAACACAAATGGCCAACAAGGAAAGTTAAGTTGCTAACCTTCCATCCAGACAGACACGGGCTTGATCACTTTGAATGACATTGATGTTCCCATGGATGAGGAGAGATTTGGTCTCCTGCCCCAGTTGTGACAGGTGGTTCTATTTCCAGTTGTGCCTCTTCTCCACATCTATGCCACCTCTTCTTGCCAGCACAGGGTTCAATCCTGTCAGTATCTATGGTAGAATGAGAATGTGCCTGGCACCATGCTAGGTGCTAGGTCTGGAGTGGCAGTTGACATTTGGGAGCAAGATAGTAGTTAAGTAATCAAACACAGAGACAAGCTGATTTTACAGTGACAAGTTCTTTAAAGGCAATATATAACAGTGGGCAATGTGTTGAGTGGTGGACATGGTTTGAGTGTGCCCCCAAGGTTCACGTGCTGGGAATGACATCTCTATCCCCAGTGTGGTGGTGTGGAGAGGTGACAGGACCTTTAAGAGGTGGAGTCTAGTAGGAGGTTTAAGGCTGGCCCTTACCCCTCACCTTGGCTTCCTGTCTGATAATGGGATTGCTCTCTGTCGCTTGCACTCTGCCACTGTAGTGCCACTACCATGAGGAGATGATGCAGCCATGGGACCCCTCACTCACCAGAACCATTGCTATACTGTTTGCACTTTTGGGCTCTACAACTGTGAGCTAAATAAACCTCTTTTCTTCCCTTCTTTTTTTCTGGTACCAGGGATTGAACTCAGGACCTTGTGCTTGCAAGGCAGACATGGCACTACTGAGCTAATCCCTGTCCCAACCTCTTTTCTTTTGAAGTACACAGCCTCAGGTATTTTGTATTCAGATTTTTTTTTTTTTTTTGGTACTGGAGATCGAACTTGGGACCTTGCGCTATCAAGGCAGGCAGTGAGGCAGTGGAACCACTGAGCTAAATCCCTAGCCCCTTGGTATTTTGTTATAGTAAAGAAAAAATGGACTAATTCCAGTTGGGTGGGACCTTTTGTATTCTTTTTTTTTTTTTTTGGTACTGGAGATCGAACTTGGGACCTTGCGCTATCAAGGCAGGCAGTGAGGCAGTGGAACCACTGAGCTAAATCCCTAGCCCCTTGGTATTTTGTTATAGTAAAGAAAAAATGGACTAATTCCAGTTGGGTGGGACCTTTTGGGAGTTGCTTCTCACTGTGAAAAATTGAGTCTTAGATGCCTACCTCTCAGTTCTCAGAGGACTGATCTGATTTAGATGGTAAAACTCAGCTTTTTAAATGGCATTTAAAAATACCCAGTCCCAACTAGGATATGAAAAAAAGTTTGATTGGAAACCTTCATTACACTTACAAATATTCACTGGAAATTGACTGGCATATTTTATTTTTTTGTTGAAGATGATTTTTAAGTCAGATCTAGGTACATAGTTCTAGCCCACCTTTCTTACTCATTTCCAATGTTTAACTCTCTGAGTTCCAATCAGTATTTACAAAGGTCTACAGCGTGTCTGTCTCGGGAGCAAAAGATATCAAAAGACTATGACAGAGGTCAGCAGCCCTCTTGGTGAAGAGTAGGGGCTCTGAAGTCAGGCAGATCTGGGCTGGAATCCCTGCTCTTTCCTTTCCTTCCCAGTAGCTAACTCTCGCTTGTCTGAAACACTTTCCTCTTGTCTAAGATAGGACCAATTATATCCAACTTGAAGAGTCATCGAGCTATGTAAATGAGATAAATCACATAAAGTTCTTACCTCAGTGGCATCATCAAGGCTGTTCAATGAAAGGGAGCCTTTTCATCCCCGGTTTCTGGGAACCAACAGGGGTCAGAAGTGATTCCATGGCATGCTTTCTTGAATGGAAAGTCTATCATTTAAGAAACTGGTACAGGTGGAGGTTGAAATGTTGTCTAGTTTTCCAGAATGGTGGGTACAAAGGAAGACATGATAGAGACTGGTAGTGGCACATTCTCCGTGCTTGGGATGCAGACACCTTAACTGGGGGAAGTTGGCTTCTTTGGAGGCTATGGATCCCTTTGGGCACAGGTTTTACACTTCATGACAATATGGAAGATCTAATAATAGTATTTCCACTCGAGAGCAGTGAAGGGACTGCTTTGTATGTTTTGTGTTCTTTGTGGAGCCCAAAATCATTCGGTAATATGAAACATGTCTATGGAGAGACTTTGTATTGTTTGTTCTTATGCTTTCATGCAAACATTGAGCAAGAGGAATTTGTTATAAACAGCTTGCAATTATTTAGTGAAAAAAGTATGAAAATAAAGTTGGGTGGGCATCAGTCAGACTTCTAGACAAATCCAAGCTCCCTTAGCAAGAATGGTCAAGTCTATGGCATCTCATGGGATCTGGCTACAGACCTACATTCATCCTTACAATAGAACTTTCTGCTTCCATGGTCTGGAAGTGAGTGGCTTGGAACCTTAGAGATGTGAAAATAACTCCCCAGAGTCTACCCACAGGGCCATGCTTGCCCAAATGGAGAGTTGACTTTGGTAAGACCTGGAAGAGGAATTCTCAACTTTAGGAAGCCAGAAGAGGAGAAATTAAAAAATTCTGTGAAAGGGGTTGTGTGGAACTTTTCATCTGTTTTTTTTCTCTCTCTCTTTCTCTCTGTGTGTGTAATTTCTGGTTCAAATTTTCATGTTTAGAAGCTACAAGTTCAATCCTGCCTATGAAAAGCCATGTACTCTTTCTGCCACTGACTTCATCTCCAGAACCACAAGTGGGTGCATGTACGTGTTTCTCTCTATGAGTGTGTGGGACTGCATAGGTACATATATTCCTGTGATGGAGAACTTTCTCTCATGATTCCACAACCATGATAGTTCTGGAGAACAATGGCAATCTCAGGAAAAGTATTGATTTGTGTGCTTTCTGAGCTATGATGATAGAAGAGCCATTCGGGGAGCTGATGGTTCTGGAGGACAGTCAGACAGCCTTTATATAGAGATACTTTGCTAATTGTGTCTATATTGTTTTTGATAAACAGGCTCTATTTTTTTTTCTTCCCTGGCATAATTACTGCAATTTGCTTATGACATTTCCATCATTCTGTTGAATTTATTAAATTCAAGTTCTATCTTTATAAAGTACTTTATAAATACTTGTACAAACAAAGAGTGAGCTCTCCTTCCATTCCTGGTATCTGACTCTCCACCTCTGCTGAGACTCCATCAGACATACTCATGAAGAATAACAGGTTCTGCTGCAAATGAAGCTGCACACTTTTCTTTCCACAAATGAAACGTGAGTAGGGTCTTTCCCCTATATTCTTTTTCAAATGGAGCCACTAATGCAGTCAATCTAAATGACTACTGTGTCTGTGGTGGGTGTATATGTAGATTTTGACTGACTGTGGGAATACCATTCTGGGATTCCTTAGATTGATGACTTCTACTCCAAGATTGTGCTGCCAGATCCCTTTTGTCAGAGGCATTTCTGTTTGAGAGAGAAAAGTGAGGATATGTGCCTTGTGTTCACTGATGGGGAAGAGTCTGCCACCCCAAAATGACAATGGGAAGACAAAGCAAACACAGTTCCTACTTTCCTGCTATACATGTCGGCTTTGGAACACGTGTCTTCTGAAGTTTCTCCCTCCCCACCTCTGCCATCCAAATGAGGGCTCTTTCCAAGAAAAATAGCAGCAGTTCCAACTCTGCCTCCATTATCTGACATGTGAGGTCTCTGTTTTAATCAGGTTATTTCAATGTTTCCAAGAGTGGAATAAGCAGTGTGCGGGCTATCAACCTTATTAGTAGTTGATGACAGATATTTGCAATCCACAGATAAATGCATAAAGATGGAGGAGACCAGAGCAAGTTCCTGTGATATTTAAATAATCACATATCCCCAACCTTATTCACACATAAACTTAGTTAAGCACCTCCTCTGCTCCCAGAGTTATATATTTATGTTTCAACTATGGAACTCATATTTTAACAAGACTGCCTAGGTCAGTTAGCTGTGAGCTCCTTAAGCTTAAAGATATGACTTGTTAACTTGATCCTCAGTGCCTAGGACAATCTAGGACATAAAAGAGATGTCTACTATTTGAGAGATTGAATAGAATTTTATCTGCTTTATCATCATAAAGACTTTCACATACATTAGCATAACTGAAGATTCCAGATGTTCTGTCCCTTCAAGTCCTCCTTTGGCTTTTGCTGCAAGAGCTTTTCAGTTCAGTCAGATGTTGACTATAACCAGTATTTCAGCATGGTGATCACCCAACAAATAACCAGTTAACTGAACTGACCCCTACTTAATCAATTTACTTAATACTTTATCTAAATTGTAAATTCAATATTTATTAGCACAAACAACTCTAAACTTGATTTGCATTTTGGGGTTTTAATCTCTAATAAAAATAGAATCATCTTTGAAGAAAAATTAGAAGAAAACATTTTTACTCCGTATATCTGAATTTTTTGATATGAAGTGTTTTTCTTTTTAAAACTCACCTATTTTGACAGAAACAAAATAAAGAGTGATTAAAAGGAAAATGTGGTATTAAGCTATTTAACTGGTTCTGAAACTGTAGAGAACATTGGAAATACATGAAGCCACACAGGGGTCTGGGCTGGGTCTGAGAACATCTGGCTCAAGCAAGCTCCAAGGTGGTATTGATGGTGGTGTGATGAGGGAGGGGGTGGGGTAATGGTGGTGGTAATGATGATGTGGTGATGGTTGTACTACTGGTGGTGGTGGTGGTGGTGGTCATCATGATAATAATGTTAGTGGTTGCTATAGTTTGGATTTGGAATTTCTCTCAAAGGCCCATATATTATAGGTTTGATCCACCACCTGTGATGCTATTGGGAAGTGATGGAAATTTTTTGAAGTGGGGCCTAGATGGAAGTCTTTCCCACTATGACATGTTGCTTCATTGTAGGCTCAAAAGTAACAGGGCCAAGTGATCATGGACTGAACCCTCTGAAACCGTGAGCCAAAATAAATCTCTCTTTATAAATTGATTATCTCAGGTATTTTGCTACCATAATGGAAAGCTGACTAACACAGTGGTGATGCTGGTCACAGAAATGCTGCTGGTCTGGAGACCACAACTTGAGAACCTTGAATTCAATCAGAAATGTCTTAATAGTTTGATATTGAATTTACCAGTAGTTTGATTCAGTGTTACTAGGTTGATGCCTTGTCATTGGTTATACAGAATCTTCATTCCTATTTCTCTTATTGGTTTTCCCTATACAAAAAATGTGTATTTATTTGATGTAGACACCAAATGAGTAGTATGGAAGAATACAGTAGTAATGAATAGGTGGCTCTCAACAACAACAAAGTCCCTGGGTTGTGTCATTTAATTCCATGTCCATGGTGTGAATCATCCTCCCTGTGACCACCTTCAAGCTGTGAGCATGGATTTATTGGGCTGTAGTTGGGAGGAGTGAGCAGCACATCATCAAGATTGGACACAGGCCCAGGCTTACTACCTATTAGCCACATGTTACCTTCTGGGCCTACTGCTTAATCTCTCTAAGCCTTATCTTATCTGTAAAACAGAGATAATAAAACCTCCTGGAGGGCGGAGTAAGCAAATCATACTGCGGAGCACCTGGGCCCTGGGCCCTCCACAAGGGTAATAGCAATGGCAGAGGAGCCTCTACTGGCTGCTGCTTCAGCTGCTGGCCAGGGCCCTGTGAAATGAAGTCCTTTCCAAGAATGCTGCTAAGAGCTCCAGCATTTGCCTGTGTTTTCTCACATGAAACTTCCTGTGGGACGTTCTCTGGGTCAGTGCTTACAAGGGATTACTGGACTGCTTTAACAGTGTGTTCCCTGCCCAGCCTCAGCTCTGCTGCCCTAAGCATTAATTTCCCTTAAAAGTTTTCCTTCAGCAGGCCTGGTGGCACATGCCTGCCTATAATCTCAGCACTCTGAGAAAATGAGGGAGGAGGATAGCAGGTTAGAACCCAGCCTAGGCTACCTAGCAATTTAGTGAGCCCCTGTCTCAAAGTAAAAATTAAAATAGATATAAAAGGGATGGGTATTTAGCTCATTGCAAAGGCTCTGGGTTCAATCCCCTGTACCCGGAGCCTCCTCCTGATGTTTGTATTTGTCTTGGCAACATTGCTATGACTCTTCATCCTATCACCTTGAAGATTTTCTTTTCTGAGTTAGTCACCATGTAGATAATTGGGGGGTGGGGATGAGGTTAAAAGACATTTATTCTCTGACTTTCTTGAGAAAATTCCAAACATTGGTCTGGTGCTTGGATTGCAAATTGTCCTGCATTCCTTCCACATGCTAAAGGGTTGGTGACCTGTGAAAAGTAGTTAAGAGCAGGTATGGGATTTACAACTGTGAGAGAAACTAGGAACAATTCAAAGGTCCAATGATAGGAGGTTGGCTATAAAAGTCTGTGGAGCCACACAATGTCTGTTGTGCAGTGATTAAAAATGACATTAGTAAAGTGTTTCTGAGAATAAAAGAAAATGTAAGAAAACTCAATGACTTGTCTATGACAAAAATAGTGTTTTCATACATGTGCACACACACACAGATCCACACTGAGATCTCAACTCTATACAAACAAGATTAGGGTAATTCTTGCTCCCCACACTCTCTATCTAATTATTACTATTCCCAAATATTATATACCAGCTCTTATTTATTGAGTACATGAATGCTAGGCACATTGATAGACCCTGTGTATATCTTCTCTCTTGCTCCTAGGACATAATTCAAGGTAAATTTTATTCTGACTTTACAGATAAGAAAGCTGAAGAACACAAAAATTGGCCAACTTGTCCAATGTGACAAATGATTAAATGTGAGAGCCAGGATTTGAAGCTACATCAGTTTGACTCCAAAAACCCAGGCTTTTTCCAATGCACCAAGCTTTGGAGACAGTGCATTTGTTTTTATGATGCTAAAGCCATGTAACAAACATTGTAAAAAAAATGGTATGAAATTTTAAAATAGTAATGATGGATGCCAAGATTAGGGCTCACTTGGGAGCAGAAATGAATGGAGAGGGCTGCACTCAAGTTCATTTCTTATGAAGGCTTTTTGATAAGTTAGGAAACTGCCTTTTCTCCCTGCGGCCAAGTCAGCCTCACATGAAGGTGTGTGACTCAGGGAGCTGAGTGAGGCTTGAGTGCAGCCTTTTTTCCCTTCCACAGAAGGCACTGGTATGGTAATCAAAACCACTGTGTCTGGCCACCATGGTTATGTATCAGAAGCAACCCATGCCCAAAATAGAGGCTGCATCTCTTACTCTTTCCCATCATTCCTGCCTCCACACTCCTCACCACTTGAGTGCTTAATGTATGCTGCTCTTCAGTACAATTCTGTGGATGACAGCAATTTTGCCTTAGGCCTTGAACAGCAGGTTTATGGGCAGAGGCTTGCAGTGTTCACTCTTAGTTAGGATGTCTTAACTCTCTAAGTGCCTGGGATAGTTAGAGAATAAGCTAAGCTGATGTAACAAAAATGCCTCAGATACAATGGCATTGCTTCTCTTTTGTAAAACAGTCCACGAACATCTCTGCCATGCCATTGTGTGGCTTAGCTGAGGATTAAGGTGTCTGCTCCAGTTAACTTTGTCTCTATAGTTACTGGTAGCTCCAAGAAGTTGTCTAGGGAAAGTGATGTGACCACTAATACATACCATGCCCACTCTCATTCCCCAGCTTAGTTCATGTTCACATCTAGTTACAAGGAAATCTGGAAAATGTAATCTCTAGCTAGGCAGAATAAGCCCAGTTTAACCTTGGAGTATTCTATGACTAAAAAGAAGAAGAGGAGAATCCATTGTGGGAGTAGTTATCAGTCCCTACCACTATTCTAAGAGACCAACTTCTACTGAAGTAATCAGGGAACCTCTTCGTGAAAGAAAGAAAAATAAAAATAATAAAGAGCCTAAAGTGGTGATAAAGATGAGGGAAAGATTTCCTAAAGTATTCCCTTTGTTTTTTTTTTTTTTTTTTTTTTTTTTTTTGGTACCAGGGATCAAACTCGGGTCCTTGCACTTGCACAGCAGGAGGCGAAACTACTGAGCTAGATCCCCGGCCCTAGTATTCCCTTTGTTAACATCCCTAATAGTAAGATACATCAACATCATGTCCTTTTGATATGATGCTCATGGAAAGGTAGAAAGAACACCATCTTGTATTCTCACTCAAAATACATGACATAAAACTAATAATGGGAAAATATGACATAAACCTAAATTGAGGGATACTTTAAAAATAGATGGCCAATACTCTTCAAAAGTGTCAAGCTCATGAACAAAAAGGAAAGGCTGAGGAACTGGTTCAGATTGGAAGCGATAAGGAGACATAACAACTAAACACAATTAGGATCCTGGATGGAATCCTAGACTAGAAAAAGACATTAGTGGAAAAATCAAACTCTAATGAAGTATGTAGATTAATTATGAGTGTTTTCAACATTAATTTTCTAGATTTGGTAACTAATCTATTGATATGTAAGATATTTATCTGAAGAAAAGCTGGGTAAATACTACCTGGGTACATTGTAACACTTTGCAACTTTTTTGTAAGTTTAAAGCTATTTCATAATGAAAAGTTTTTAAAAGTCCTTTTTATGCAGTATCAATATATTTCCCAAAGAATGCTGATGAAGGCCATGGAGTCAGAGACCAAGACGCCATGAAGATGTCCATTTCCTCTTTTCTGGGCTACTCATTTCTATTCCTTTGTCTTTTCCCAGCCCTGCACCTCAATGGACCATTTCCAGTTCAGCTCTTCCCATCCTGTGGGCCATGAAGAATGCTGCGGAGGCTCCCGGATGCCTAGTAGATTAAACCTACACTCCTGGCAATGATATACAATGCCCTGATGTTCTAGTATACACCTACTTCTCTGTTCTCCACTTCTGCCACTTCTAGATATTCTCCTCTCCAACCTCAGAAAACTTCTCACACATTACAAAGATTCCATTTCTATCCCTACCTCCTTCTGACTACCTGCAATGCCTCCCTCAGACTCCCTCCCCTGTGCTTACTGGTGAATTCCTATATTTCCTTAGAGACCTGGCCTAAACAGAATTTTCTCTTCAACAATATCTTTAATTTCTCTTAACAGTACTTTTTTTTCTACCTGCACTTTCTACAAACATTTATAGCTTTTATTTTTAATACTGAAGGTCATCTATTTTTTCCTGGTCAGGAACTGTGCTTGGTTCTTGGATAACAGAGACAAAAGACAGAGTCTGTGCTTCCAGTGAGCTCTTGATGGGAATCCTGGTACATACAGTGTCAGCAATGGGTTGCAGAAGTCAACACAGAGTTGTCGATTTTCTAGGCGAGAGGAACCACAAAGCTTTTCAAAAAGTGTATCCACAAGTTGGGTCTTGAAAGATGAAGTGGATTTCCAATCCCCTTTTCATTTAATGGAAATTCTTCTCTCATCTTACTGCTCTCCTTCTATATCTACTCAAACTCTAGCTGATCTATCTAGTCCAATTACCAGTTCAACAACTTCTCTACAGTCTTTTATGAACAACATGCTTGCAAATGACAAAAATTAACCCATTACTGCTTAAATATGGATGTTGTCCTCAAATCTGTAAGAGAAAAACAACTGCTTATCTTGATCTTAGTCACCAATAGATTGGAAATTTTTTGGAAAGCAAGTATTATAGCTGATGAAAACATTTGTACTTCAAGAAAAAACACATAAAGCACAGCTTTCAAACTATCTATCTAAGGATAATAAAAAATTAACACTCTTAATGATAAACCAAGAATGTTTGTTAATATCACTTACATTTGCGGTTCTCCAACTGTGGGTCAAGCCACCAGGGATGCTGCTGTGAACAGCCATGGACATAACAAAATATTATAAAATATTCAGGGAAATACAGAATTATTTAACATCTGTTAGACACTGAGTGAATCAATCTCTGAGAGGCGTTCACAGTTTCAACATCAAATGGCACCACATTCCTTTTGATGATACCATATCTCTGTAAAACTGGGTTTTTGGTGGTTTCTGTGATAAAAAGCCAGTACTGCATGAAAACCCATGTGAAAAAGGAACTGATGGGGTGGTTCTGATTCCAAGGTTTAAGAACTTCTTCAATGCCAACAGGCACACACGTCCCATTAGTGATTTTGGTTATTCAAGAATAAAATAAAATATTTTTCTCTTTCATTTAATGTGTTTTATTTCTTGAAACAGCTACTAGATTGTTAGAACATAAATATTATTAAGGTATTTGGACTTACTTCATAAATGGAAGTGTTCAGTATTTCTTTTGGCCTAGAATGCCTTGAAAAAAATCACTGGGAAATTAAGGAAGCTGTGAACTGAGAAATTTGAGAACCTCTGACCTACACCATTATTGAATTGACAGTGATATTGTTCTGTTTTATAAATGCTTCATCTGGAGACCACTGAATATTTTTGGTTTCCAAGGACCTTGTGGACCTTCAACTGTAAAGACAAAACCATAAAATTCTAATGGAAGGAAACTCCTTATATCATTGAAGGAAATGTAAAGGGCTTGTTCCATTAGTTTGGGCTTCCTTGGTGGGTTATTGCAATATAAAAATTTGCCCATTCTACAGATCCAGATGCCATCTATGAGCATCATCAAGAAAGCATGATAATGAGTTTGAACCATCTCCCCTTGTCTCTGTATAACAAAACAACTGGGCTTGTCAGTTGGACATCCAGGTTTAGGATTTCTTTTTGTACCTTATTAGTTATTTTTGCATTACTATAACAAAATACCTGAGACAGGATAACTTATAAAGAGCAGGGGTTCATTTTGGCCCATTATTCCTCATTGTTTGATGGCCTTCTTGATAGCAGGGTCTTAAGGGGCCACTCACGGATCATGCAGCAAGAGACAGGGAATGTGCAGGTGTGTGTGTGTGTCCACTGGTCTATTTTCCTCTTCTTATAAAGCCACTAATTTTTAGTCATGGTGAGCATTTCAACTGCTACAATCAGATTCATGCTTTCAGCCACCTTGTGTACGGTGCTAATACAATGCCAATTCTAATCAATCCTGAAGTATCCACCTCTAGACACCATACTCAGGCTAAATTTCCACTTCTCAGTGAGGATTAAGTTTCAACTCATGGGACCTTAGAGGACCCACTCAAACTATATCCAAACCACAGTAGTGACTGATCATAACACAGTGAAATGTTTTCTTATTTTTCTTTCTATGGAACTGCTTGCCTCATCCAGGTTTAAACTTACTACCTTAATCTCTTTGGCACCGTGATTGTTGGAAGTGTAACAAAATGAACTAGTCAGCTCTTTTCTAATGCTGCTTTTCCAAACCAAGAGATGGAAGGAGGGAGGCTAGCAGGGAAGGGAAGGGGAAGTAAAAAAATTAAGATGTGTTATGTACACGTAACAACTCCCCATGATGAACTCAATCATTATGTACTGCAAACATGTACTAATAAAAAATTTTAATTTTAATCTTTTTTTAAATTAAAAAAAATAAAGCTACCCTTCTCATGAAATCGCAGGTGAGCATGATCTGCCACAGGACAGGAACATGTTTGGGGTTGGTGTGGGAAGAGGGATACTAAAGGTATTTGTTTCACCAAGAGTAGATTAAAAACAGTATCTTTTTCCTGTGAAATTGAAAATAAGTAAAATTGCAATTTTAACTAAGTAGTTGATTAATAAAGTGTCTGATATTTTTAAGACTTTGTCGGGGAGGGCAATGATAGGAATGGAACCCAAGGCCTTGGGCATGACAGGCAAGTGCTGTACCACTACCACTGAGATCTACCACGCCTGGCCCTGAAAACACTATTTTTTTTTTTTGATACTGGGGATTGAACTTAGGACCTTGCGTTTGTCAGGCAGGTGCTGTGCCACTGAGCTAAATCTATGGCTGAAAACTGATTTTAAACAATAGACAAAATAAAAATTTCAATGGAAGAAAGAGCCTGTGTCCTAATAGAGCCTTAATTCTTTTAAAGCTAAAACAAATAATAATAATAATAATAGTCTTTCCAGATGTGCCTACTTAAACTGGTTAACATAAATACATTATTTTTTCACCCTCACTGTATCAGGCAATTTATTTACTCAGGATTATCTCTGTTTCCAGTCACCCATTCAACATATGTGTTGGCCTTTGCCGAGAAACTGCCATGGTCTAACCAAAGCTAAAGTGCAAATGGCAGATCTGGGCTTTGGATAAGGGCATGAATCCAAGCGGATTAGCTGCATCTTTCTTACCCAATAATGAGAACGTAGGGAATTGCACCGTGGTTACTACCACAGTATCTTCTGTAGATCAAAAAGAAATTTCCCCACGAGGCTCAGTGACACACAGATTTGGGCAAAGACAGGAACAGAAAGATGATGCTCTTCCTTGGCTTAGAAAGATCCACTCAAATGTCTTAGTGCTTGCCATGAGTTGCCACCACTGATGAATTCTAAGATTGTCCAAATGTTCTTTTTTTATCTTGGAACCACATCCTGTTTCTAAAGATTGAGTGTGCAAAACAAATGAAGAGCTCATAATTTAACTTTCGCTGGGATATTTTTTATTTGTATTCAAATTAGGAGTAGTAGATATTTATGAAAAATTGATATTGTCTGAGAATAACCTTTAGTTCCTTATAAAATGAGTACTGTATCATGCCATCCCAGATTATGTAAACCTAGAGTTGAATTTCTTAAACTAAAAGAAGTGTGAATATAACACTCATTATACTATCAGGAAAAGTTATTTAACAAATTCCCAGTTATGCCAGAAATGGCTCTCTGGATATTAGTGATAGAAAACCCAATCTTGAATGACTTAAGTATAAAGGAAATATATTGAAGCATATAAATAAAAACCCAAAAGGAAAAGTGGGCATCAGGCAGAACATCAAGGACAATGCCCACAGGCCCAGCTGCATCCTTCATCTCTCTGATTCACCCTTCTTCATTCTCAATACTTGTGTATTTGTGATAGCAAGATGGCCCCAGAAAATCCAAACTTACATGTTCATAATTCAGTTTCACTAGATAGAGCAAATGTCTCTCTCCTGGAAGTTGTGGCAAAAAGTCTCATTTGCTTTCTCAGTGCCAAATAGATCACATGCCCATGAATGAGTCTCTGTAGCCACAGAAGATGATGCTGTCATTGGCTAGGGCCTATGTGACATACAGTACTTTTATCTCTGAGCCAGAAGTGGACTTTGCTCAAAGCTCTGGACTGTTGGTGAGCGAGTACCAATGGATGATGCACAAATGAGGAGGGAAGTTGAAGAAGAGTTATTCAAGGGAGGACAAATGGAAGAGAAAAATATTCATTCCTGAAGTAACACCCGCCCCCTTTTCTAAGAAAGGGCATGCCAAAGAGATTGTCTTTATAGAATTATGTCTCAAAACAGCCACCTGGCTGGCCTCAATTGATCAATTATTGAAAAATAATGATAAGAAGCAGAGAACCAGGAAGGGTTTGACAACAAGATCTCTGGATGGCTGTCTGTATCTACTGATTTCCATGGCGTAACTATTCCAACCATGGTTTATTTTAAGCTACCAACATGGTAGCCCTCACTGTGGGTTTGGGAGGAGATGAGCTGTTATGAATACACATTGGCTCCAGCACATCACTGGAAATAAGTGATCTTCATAAGAGTTTTTAACACTTAGTATCTTTCTTATGCTTCCAAAGTAACTAGCAAAATCTCTCAAAACTTTCCAAATTAAGACATAAATAAAAGTTGAGATAAGGAGGGGGGTCAGTTACAAGAAACGGCTTTATCGCCAGGTCAAAAGTATACATATTTTGATATTTTTTATGAAAACCATGCATATAAATCTGTCAATTGGCTGGTCATATAGCTACATTAAAATAGCCTTCCTCACTACATAAAATTTGGGGGGAAAACAGCAATTATGTGGCTGCATTGCCTCTGTCCCCATGAAATGCTGTATAGTCAGACATTTCTACACACAGGTCCCCTGAGATATCCCTGACTCCTCAGGGAGGTCTCTCTGGCTCAAAACTTGCTGGCCACAGAAGATACATCTGTTTGTTGATATTTTTTCTAGACTGCTAACTACAGGAGCCCTATATTTTCCACTTTGGTGAATGAACAAAGACAAGCCTCACAGTCAATGCTGTAGCTCAGAACAAGGAACAAGGATGAACAAGGAAAGGACCACAATGGCCAGGGCTAAGGTAAAATTCTCACTGAGGAAACACAGGGTAAAGGTTCAGGTTTGCCCTTTGCAGACAGACAGCACACCTCGCGAAAATGATATGACATGTCCTTGGATTATTCTGGGAATAAGAATAAATTGCCTTTTCACATTTTTCTAGAAAACCATCTTTCCATGCCATGATTTTGAGTCCAAGTCTCATCTACTGGACTTAGTAGGACTGACTAGTAACTTCCTTGGTTTGCTCCCTCTCTGTCATGTTGAGGTCTGCCAAGGGGACATCTGGGTCGGAGTACACATCAATTAAGAATGGTTGGTAGGACATAAGCATAATGTAGGGAGGACTGGTCAAGGTATATCCCCCCCTTCTTTTCAATGACGATGGGTAGTTTAGTGTGTTGCCCAGATGTATGTACCTTGGCACTTCAGATCCTGGCACACCAAAATACAGTAAAATCAACAAATTCTTCCCCACATGTCTAAGGGGGCCAACATAACTTTTAGTGGCTAAACAGCAGATTTAAAAAAAAATGATAGTGTATATGAGAATGTCATCTAGGGGAAGAACCTGAATTAAAATAGCTTTCACTTATAAAAGAAAAGTATTAATAAGCTTCTTAGTATGTCAAATTGCCTAATATGTCCATCCCAGCTCTCCCAACAAAGTTGGAGTCAGTCTCCAAAGTATTATTAACAGTGATAAACAACTTATGTTTGTTTCAGGCTTCCTCTGTGCCAGGCATCAAGCTGTTTTTTGCAAGTATACTTAAAATGATGGTCAAAATATCTTCATTCTCACAGCAACCCTCTCGTGAAGTAAATTCTTTGTCCCTATTTCATAGACAAAGAAACTGAGGCTGAAAAATATTCAGTGATTAAAAGGAAGGTCACAAATCTAGTACATGCCAGAGCCAAAGACTGAAATCTGAGCTCTTAATTATACTGAGTTTCAAAACCAGGAAAACACAAAGAAAGAGAAAGAATAAAGGAAAGATATTTGGTGGCAATATGGCTATAGACATGCAGATGAGGCGTTGGGATGTAGCTCAGTGGTAGAGCATTTTCCTAGCATGCATTAGGCCCTGGGCACCTCCAAAGCACATGCACCCCTACCTAGAATTGACTAAGACCCCTCCTCTTCTGCTTTCTGGGTTCCTGGGAGGCCTGGCCTACTCTCACGGGAGGCAGGGGCTGGCTGGTCACCTCCTGGGGAAGGGGAGGCCCAGTCGAGCCCCTGCCCCTCAAGTATCTCTCCATCCCTGGAGAAGGCCCAGGGGACAGATGGAACTTAAGGACACACTTATAGGACTGGCACTTGGGGGTATGAATTCTTTTTTTTTGGACCGGGGATCTAACTTAGGTCCTTGTGCTTGGGGGCAGGCTGTGGAACCACTGAGCTAAATCCCTGGCCCTAGGGTATGAATTCTTTATTGAGGAAGGGCTCTGAATGATCTAGGTCAGGCTCTGGGAGTGGACATTCCAGAGATTCAGGCACAAGTGCACAGAGGGGACATAGACTGCCCTCCCCAGCCTCTAGGTCAGTGGGGCACAGGGTCCCCAGGACCTGCCTCACCCCTCATGCACACACACAGGCAGCCAGTGTCATGCACTCCCAAAAGCCCAGGTCTCACCAGGAAAGAGGGCACCAGCAGGGTGGGTTGTCCCGGGAGAATTCAGTTCCATCTCCTCACCCCAGTCAGACACAGGCTGGTGACCATCAGGCGGCGAGTCCAGGGCTGCAGACAAATAAATAAAAACATGATGACCACTTCAACCTTTAAATTTAGAATAATAATAATATTTATCATTGTTATCATTATTATTATATTTGTATAGCATGTTAGAATTTTCATGTAGGTTGATCATCATGACAAGCCTGGAAAGCAAGGAGAAAAAAATGTGATTTTCATTTTACAAATGCAAAAGTGAAGGCTCAGTCAATGCTTTATGAAAACAGATCATTTGGATTCTCCACTACTCTAGTCACTGGAAAAATATGCAGATCTTTGTAGTCTATTTTGTAATCTAAGATAGCTATACTACTCAAATCAGACAAATAAAGGAATATTATATACAAATTTCATTTGGGAATCTGAACCAAATATTTTCAAATAAACATAAGCACAGAAATTCCAAATAAAATATTTGGAAATAGAATCCAGCAAAATATAAAATAATTGCACACTATGACTCCTTAAGCTATCTCCCAAGAATTCAAGGATAGGGCCAGGGATTTAGCTCAGTGGTTTCACCATCTGTTGCGCAAGCGCAAGGACCCGAGTTCGATCCCTGGTACCAAAAAAAAAAAAAAAGAATTCAAGGATAGTTCAACATAAGGAACTCTCTCAATAAAATATGGCACACTTTCAAATCCAAATAGGAAAAGTAATTACAATCTCAGCTTCCTAAAAAGATGTTTGAAAAATCTCAGTGACCATTTTTGGTAAGTTAGGAGAAAAAAAATCCATGTTATCTGTTATGCTTTTTGGTTTTTATTTACACTTTCAGTTTCTCACATCAGAGAAACAACGGAGGGGAAAAGGAAGGATGGGAAAAGGGAAAAAAATGAGAAAAGAAAGATAAAATGGAAGCAAAGCTTTTGTAAATATGGAGGGGAAGAAGGGTTGAAAGGAGGGGAGGGGAATGGGGAAAAATAAGAATCAAGATATATCATGTACAAGAACAATCCATATGATAAATGTGATCATTATGTATATCTAAATTGTGCCAATAAATTTAATTAATTTAAAAAAATCCATGAAGCAACCACTCAGTGCCCAGCACGGGGTATTACATTACACAGTATGTCCGGAGCATATACTCTAAAATAAGAGGAGAAAATGAGCTGTTCAGGCTCACTTCTAATCAAATCTGGAGAGGCACATGCACTGTATATCTGACATATGTGCACAGTTTATTTGTATGAAAAGCCTTAAGCTAACAGACCACAACTTTGCTCAGCCCTTCTTATCACAGCCTTTGACACAAGAAGCACCCAGCACTATTTCTGACTCTAATGGTGGATGATGAACAGGTCAGGCCAAAGTCTAATATCCACAATGAATGGGTGCTATTCCATATTTCATGTCTTGATGAAGCCCTAACTAACTCATGGGGCATCTCATTGGAGGGGGGATAAACATTCTCCACTGTCACTGGCCCCTAAAGTCTAAAGTCATGGGTGGCAGAGAGAATGGCAATGACAACCTTCCTTCCCTGATAGAGAATGGCAGCACTTCCCACTAGGTTACATGGATTTATCGCCCCATAGTATCTTCTTCTGGCCACAAAACAAGGGCAGGCACCACCACCTCCAATTCCAGCATCACAATCATAACTGTGCCTCAGAGCAACCAGCCAGGCCATAGGGATAAATGACCAGAGTCATGCTATCCATACATGGACTGCAGCATCGGTATGAGTTGGAGACCACAGCCTTATACATAGATACTTCACACTAAAGGTTGTAAATGAGACAGATCATTATGCCATTCTTCCCGGGGTTAAAGTCCCCATGGGAAGTGGAGTCCTAAGGAATCTAAAGCTGGGGCTTGTGTTCCCCAAGTTAGTTTTCCATCTCTATAAAAAAAAGTACCTGGCTCTGGGTGATAATAACAAAGGTTTATTTATCTCATAATTTTGGAGTCTGAAAGCCCAAGATTGAGAAGTCCCATTTATTCAGCCTCTGGTGAATTCCTTATAGTGGATGGCATCATGGGAGGAGAGGGTATAAGAGGGAGAGATCCTGTCACAGAAGAGGAAGCCCACAGGACAGAGAGGGGATGGTCTTGCACTTTTGTAAGAACCTTCCCATGAGAACTACATGAATACTTCCAAGGGCACTGCCCTCAGTAACCTAATTATCTTGCACTAAGCTCCACCTCTTAAAGATTCCACTTCCTCTTAATATTGCCAAGCTACCCATACATGAACCTTTGAGGATATAGTCGAACCATATCCAAACCATAGCATCTCCTTTAGGAATCTTGTTAGCTCATCAAAATATTGAACTGTGAAGATCCTAACCCTAACCCTAACCCTCCCACTGGGCCTCACCTATTAAAGGTTGTACTCCTTCTCAATAGCACTGTGCTGGGGCCCAAGCCTTTAACATATAAGCCTTTGGGAACCCTCAAGGTCCAAACCATAGAAACTAGATATTATAAATCATCTGGGAAAAAAGGGATTATGATCCTATGCACATACATAATCTTTCATTCACACAGTTGGTTTCTCCTTCATTCCAGAAGCTGTACAAAAGCAGCCACTAAGCAGAGCTTTACACTCATCCATGCGACTAACGAATACTAAGTACCTACCATCACACACACTCAGGCAGGCTCTGTGCAGAAAGAGAGGACCCAGGGGTAGATAGGGCATCTCTGATGTAGATAACTGGCAGATAAACTAACAACCACCACACAATATGGTAATGTTATCTAATAAGAAACAAGAGAATCATTGAATCTGTTTGGGTAGAGATAATGAATTGTTCAAGGATGAAGGTGCATTCAAAGAAGAGTAAAGATCATCTTGGGTTAATCTCCTGAGGGAAGAGCAGTGGGCCATAGTGGCCACTGCAAAGAGGAGCCTGGTCTGTATGTTCTAATCAAGGGCAAATGCAGTGTTGAGGAAGGGCAATGACAAATTCATAAAGATGAGAGAAGAATGATGGCTTGGGATTTGGGTTATAGGGTTATAAATGGTGGAAATAGGCCATACAAGTCTAGGCAAAGTTGAAGAGGTCCATCCTCTTTTGTTCTTAGAAAATCATTTGCTATTGGGACACATTGACTGCACTGTTGACTTTAGCTGGTTAGAATATAGAATATAGCCCTCATTTTCTGACCCTCAAGTCTTTGGCATCAATAAAATATTTGAAGGATTGGGGATGTAGCTTAGTGGTAGGGCAGCAGCACAAATAAATAAATACATATAGAACATTTGAGATGCATATTCCACATGTAGTTCTTTATAACAATTATATCAGCTAATAAAGAAAGAAGAAATGGAAGAGACCTTTCACACCATGTCTAGAAAATAATGAAATCTCTTTAAACTCAGGACAATTTTTCATAGATTGGCTTTGAACTTTTTCCCTTCATCTTTTTGTAAGCTTTGGTCAAATTTTAAGATGTTGAGATTTGGACCAGTAATTCTACTTGTTTATGGTAAATTGTTTAGGATAACAAAGCATCTGAAACAGCCAATATATAGGACAAATGAGAAATGTTCAAATAAATTATGGCAAATCATCTGATAGGATTGATAAATAAATATCTGATAGATAAAGTTACCTTCCTTTTAAAGAAAAGAGAAACTGACCATAACCTGAGGAAAATAGAATTTATAAGCTATATACCACTTTTGTACTAGCAAAACAAAAAAAATCTAGGAAACAATGTCTCTAACCAATGCAGTTACCAATAAATTGTATTTTTTCTTTATAGTTTTTATCATTTCCTTTTTTCTGTAATTAACCTTTATTAAATTCATAATTAGAGAAACAGCTCAAATTTTTAACTAACTGAATGATAAGGAAATACATATATATATGCTTAAAACTCTACTTGCAAAACAAATCCTGGAATTCTGAAAACAAAAATTAATTTTCTGTGATTTTGTGCTTTTCATGCTAGGTTTCTATACAGCAGTACTAATCAACTCACAGCATTGATTAGGGCATGATATCTGCTATTAGGACAAAGGCCCTCCTGTTTGCATTTGCCTAGGGCTAAGGGCTCCCAGCATGTTTGTGGTGACTGACAACAATGATGTTGATTGCCATTTTATGTCCATAGAGTAATGAGGAGATCATCATATTCAGAACAGGCAACATGAATTCCCTGTATGAACTGGGCTTGATTTTTAAATGTTTCGATTTACCAGACTAAAAACAGCCTTGCAAAATTCAAGAGGTGGCCTCAGAACACCTATAGGTCCCTAACTAAAACAGCAACACTGCCTCTGTAGTGTTTTGTAAGACCATGGGGCATTTTAAGTCAAATTTCACAAAGAAAGCTTTACAAAGCTAAGGACTAAATGGGAATTGTTTAGGGAAGGGAGTTAAAACTATGAGAACATAAAAGAGGAGAAAAATGATTATTTTCCAGTAGAGAAATTACTTTACATTGTAAAATAAATCAACATGAGGGGAAAAAATTAAAAAGGCAGACCACAAATAAAAATGACAGAAATAGATACCAAAAGCCAGAAGAATCAAGATCCCTAGATCTAACTATGAACTAGGTGTCGAATTTTTTCCCGGAAATCAACAAAAATGAGAACAAAATTCCCATGCATTCAATTTTGTTTATTAACCTTCTAATGCTTTATCCATAATGAAATTTATGGGACTGGCTGACTTTACATAGAGTTGCTGGGGACAGGCATAATGGAGCTGGGAGCCATGACCGGGACCAGAGAAAGACCTGAAAAGCTAAAGCCCCGGGGGAAAAGAGTTGATCCAAGCTCTCTTGAGGAGGAGGTCAAACATCTGCCAGCCACAGCTGGCCCCAAGCAAAGGGCAGGGACTGCAAGACCATCTGCACTTGGTTAAGCTGTGCCCCCCAAGGAGAAGGCACCTGGACAGAATGGTCTGTAGCATGGAGACAGCTCCAGAGAACTGCAGTGCCATCATCACAGAAAGACAAGGACCACAGCTTCACACTGGAAACAGTGTCTTCCTTCTAAGAAATCTCGATGTACTATCTGAAATCTGACTACCAGTCTGGTGGTCTTGTTTGAAACAAAACATGTTCCCATTATATTCCCTATGCCAATGGCCTTTCCTTAAAAAAAAAAAAAAATAGTAACAATAAAAATCACTTGAATTGATTTTTAATAATTTTCAAATTCATAAATTTCTTAAAATCATAAAGTTTGATGATTTTGTTGACTTAAAAGGGGATTATTCCCATCCCCTCATCTTTACATTAAGGCTGCTATCCCCCTATCTCTTAGTTCCATGCTCTACACACTGGTCCCTTAGCAGCCCTGAGCCACTCCCATCACCTTCATTTGTAGCACTTTGCTTCTGGACATCAGTGGTAGTTATAGGGCTCTACCTTCTCTAGTATCCCACTGAGACCCGAAATCCATCGGTCCACTTTTATACTCACCCAACTCACATCTCTCTTTAGGGATTAGAAGCCAGAACTTTTCCTTCCCTTGAATCTGTCCTCACCCCTCACCCCTGCTCACCCTGTCCTGCTTACCCAGCAACATGGTGGCAGCCATCACCCTGTGAGACCTGGGTTAGGAGCTGTGACAGCACAGGGTCTCCCTCCTTCACGCCCTTACATGTATTTTCCCCAAGAGATTTCCCTTGCACACCTGCTGTGTGCAAGATCTGCTCGGAGCCCCCTTCCTGGGAATCTGACCTATCACACCTATCAGATGCCAACTCTGCTCTGTCACTGGGTCCCCAGAGAGCAAAGGCACAGGGGTCACTCAGGGAGATCACCGATAAGACAGGGTATGATGTTTTGAGTAGAGCCATGAGGATCAGTGAGGTGCACAGGAAATAGTTAAGTGGTCAGTGCAAAGGAAAAATAATAGAGAAGTAAAAACTTCTAAAAATTTAATAAAGAATAAAAATATTCTTTAGCTTATTGATTCTCAGTTTAAGTGAATTTAATTAAAAAATGAGCATTTACAAGAGCAAGACTTAATTATGTTTTCCAGTCCAGCTCTATAAAAATATCTGCTAAAACTAAGAGATATTCAGTGACAATCTACTATATATAAGATCACATGCTAGGCTCAGTACAACATCAAAATAAATAGTTAATTACAGAGCAACTCATACTTTCAGTACTTTGGCTACATGATGTCCATTCGTTCAAAAATCAAGTATACTGAATCAACACATTCTTCTGGAATCTGGTAAACAAAATCATGACAATGTAATTGACACATCATTCTCCATACAAGATTAAATTTAATCACAGAGATAAAACTGCCTTGCAGGCATTTCTCTTGACTCACCCAATATATATCAGACATCCCCGCAAAAAGAAAGCTACCTACTTCACTCTCTTCCACCTCGCATCAAATCTGCCTTTTGGTGTATTTTATAGTGCTTAGACTTTTCATTTATAAATAAAGCTTCCTCCTACATTTATGTTAAAATTTTGGAACTTGATTTTAGGGTCAACTGTTGCATTTTTTTTAAAGGGAGCTCTATTTTCATAAAAGCACCAGTGTTTACAAATGACCAATTGAGTGACTTGGCAGTATCCAACATACCAATTTCTATAAAGGTGGCCACGTGGGGTCTTATGGGGAATGTCCACTTCTATAACTTTGTTTTCTCAGTGCCACCATTTCTGATTTCACTGCTAAAGGATACTCAGTATCTGTTTATCATCCAGTTAAACAAAATCTCCTGAGTGTCTGTCACATCCAAGATTGTGAAACACTAGGAATGTCAAAAAACTGGAATTTGGGATGGGATATGACACAGACACTGAAATATTGGGTGACAGAAACAAACCTAACTCTTGAGATGCAGCGGGTGCCTCTTGTTGCTGAGAAGTAACTTACTGAAAAACACAGACAAATAACCACATTTTTCTCATATTCATCACCTGATTTCAGGAGAGAATATTTTAAATCTGTGCCCTGGAGGAAACATTTTAGAAGAGACCTGCCAATCTTTGTTAATTGCAAAGTAAACAGATCTTTCCCCTAGAAGTGGGGCCTGCTCTGGTATTATTTGTTCTTATTCTGAGCATGCACATTGGCTCTAATCTCCAGGCTGAGTTTAAATGGGAGAGGGAAATGTGAAGTGAGTTTTAAAGATAGAAAGTGATGAGGCAATTGACTAAAAAGGTATATTTTATTCTAGGCCAGAAAACAAGTTTCAGTAAAGTTTAGTGGATTGAAATTCAATCACAATGTAATTGACTTAGAAATCAATAACAAAGAGATGTTTTTAAAATAGCTATCTAGAAAATACCCAACTATTTGGAAATTAAGCATATATTTTGAAATAATACAGATTTTTTAAAAAAGAAGAAACAATTAGGGAACTAGAAAAACTTTCAAACCTAATATTATACAAACTTAACATGTCAAAATTTGTAGGATGCAGTTTATGCAGTCCTGAGAGAGAAATGAATTCACTTCAATAACTTATTAAAAAAGAAAAAGAAAAAAGGGTTTAAACTCAATTATCTCAGCTTCTATCTTGGGAAGCTAGAGTAAAATGAGCAAATTAAACCCAGAGTAGAAAGAGAGAAAGAAAGAAAAGAAAGAAAGAAAGAAAGAAAGACTATAAATACAGATAAAAAGAGAAAACAAAGAAATGGAAAATAAACAATTAGAAAATAACAAAGCCAGTTGTTGGTTTTTTGAAAACCTTAATTAAAAAAAAAAGCAGCCACACATTTTTATGAATATTATACGTTCCACTCTTATGCTTGTTAGAAAATAGACAAATTACTCCAAGAAAATTAGAAGCCACTAATATTTATTTCAACAACAAATTAGAAAAGAGTATATTTATGCATGAGATAGACATAATGTACCTTCATATGCCTTGTCAAATAGGGTGGTCACCAAACAAGGCCTGAACCATAGTTTAAATTTAAATATGCAACAAATCCAACATGTGGGAATTTTCCAAAAATATTGCTACTTTTATTAGAAAACATAAAACCCAAATGGCTTTTTAATAATCAGAGGATTGATAGTTCATTTCTGGGTTAGTTTGTTGAATATCTGCAATAGAGCTGTTAAGAATAATTTTCACCCCCCCCATCCTAGTATGGACCTTATACTACTTTAGTTTGTAGTGAAAAAGTGCTGCATAACTAAAAATGCTTCAAGCCTCTGCTCTGCTCATGGCCTCTTTGTTGCACATAATGAATGTGTTTAAGGCTATATATGTAAATTTAAAATCTAGAATACGCAAGCTCTTTAGAATTCACTGATGGAACACTGCCCCAATTCACTCCTGGGATCAAGAGATCTCATCCCTGGGGCTTTCCAAAAACCTAACCTAACTGCAGGCCAGTAGTGATTGCTCAGCTCCATGGGAAGTCACTGTCAGCACTGTAACCTGGCTGGATGCCTTAGGCAGGCAGAAAGACAGAGGAGGAGGGACAAGTGTTCTAAGAAGTTGAGCCATTGATGAACTATGAGGGAACCAGCCTCCTGGAGCCCAGGCCTTGCTACATTCCCAGGACTCAGCTCAAGGAACCATGCATTGATACAGCACAGAAGGCAGCAGAGAGTCAAAGCACCCAGGGCCCATAGCAACCAGGGACAAGTTTCAAGGCCAAGGTGAGCCTAGAACTGGCCTTTAGATGGTTTGACAAAAGCAAGAACATTCACGTTTGGGCTGGTAACCCCAAATCCAAGACAGAAAAGCCATTAGCTGAAAAGGTTTTGTCACAATGCCAGTTTTCATAAGCTAGGAGAGACAACGGGTTTACTTAAAGTTGTGCCCAATAAATTCCCTTTTATATTTATTTATTCATTCAACAAATATTTATTGACCGTCTACTTATACCAGCTCCTATACCAGGCATAGAGATAATTAAGACAAGCTTGCATGAAGTTTACATTCTCCCGATGGAGGCAGACAATAGACAACAGATTAAAGGGAGACTTTCAGAATATAATGTTGCTCCAAGGCAGACGAAATGGGGTGATGTAATAGGGTGTGACTTGTGCAGGGTGACAGGAAGGGACCACTTTGGATGCAGGGATTAGATCAAGTCCTGAGACAGGACTGGCTTCAGTGAAGTTCGGGTACTGCAAATCACATGAGGCTCCATGCTCAAAAGGGGCCCTGTACTTAGAGATTGATACTATGAATTTGTTAATAATTTTGTCTTTCATGTGTGCTTTACAAGTGACATCTGATAGGTCAATGGATCATGCTCCTGGATGCCCCAGGACAAGTTCTTGCCCACACGCTTGCCCAGCACCTCCTGCTGCCTTTTGTGCCTGACAAAGGTTTCAATGCCAGTGTAGAATGAGTGTGGCCCCGGGAGTCTAAAAACATCAATATTTGCCCCAAGACTGCAGAAGGAAAAAGCAAACTGCTTTTTAAATAGGGGACTTCTATTTTTATTTTTCACCATGTCCCATAAGTGACACAGTAGGTCTCGCTCTGAGATGGTGGTACTTGGAGAAGAGGCAGGCGCATTCCAGGCAGGAGAAAAGGAAGTGTAAAGGTCCTGTGCTGGAAACAAGTTTGGTCTGTTCGCAGAGCAGAAAGAAGACAGCAGTAGGAAGCTGATGATAAGCAGAGCCCAGCCTGGAACGAAGTTTAGGGCAGAGAGAGAAGAGCCCAGTGGGGAGAATTCTGGGACCCCCAGAACAAGGTATAGGAGCATGGTGATTTAGGTGTTGGTGCAGAGGAGAAAAGTGAGACACAAGCCTGAGAGGGTGGAAGAAAGGGGTGGGGGAGGAACATAGGTGAAGATTTGGTCCATTTCACCTCCCAAGTTTCCCTTCAGGCCTAGAGTCTTCCAAACATGTGAGGTCTACCACATTCTGGCTCACACTTGGAATTCCTGGAAGCTGGAATTCCTTATTCTGCTCCCAAGCCACCTTGAGCTGTGGGTGTCTCTGATCTACTTCTGTCATTCTGTAACACAAACTAGGTGGTTTCCTTATGTATCTGTGTTAGAGTGGATCTGCATCTCAGGTGGAGCTCTCCCTACGTGTCCATTTCAGCCTCACTTGCCTTCTTCCCTCCATCAGCCACCTTATCCTGGTCTTGCTTCTGTCCAACTAACTCTGCTCCCCTCTCAAAACTCTGCATAAATGTCCTTTTCTCAGTGTCTGTGCCTAAACCCAGATGAGATTTGATGTCCACCACTGGGCCATTGAGGCAATGACACATTTCTCTGTGTGGTCTTTTGATTAGCGTCTATCTCTCCAAAATGATAGTGAGATTCTGGAAGGCAGGGGACAGGTATCTCTGGTTTTCACTAGTTGTCCTTCATACCTACCCAGGGACTGACACAGCTCAGGCTCACAATCAGCAAGAACAAGGGGAATGCAGGCAAGAGAGAAACAAGGCCTGCCAGGGAACTGCTGAGGTCCAAGCTGGACCTTCAGAAATGCAGGGAGTGGTCTTAGGCAAGAAGAGGTTTGCTGAATATAGACTTTACTCAAGTGTGAAGGTAGCAAGGGAGGAACAGATGAAGAGAAGGCCTTCTTGTGGAGGGCAAGATCATGGAGTATGAGAAGTGGCCTACTCACCTACTCCCCTCACCTGCATCCACACCCACTTACAGCTCATCTCAGCAGGCTTTCTGGTATTGCTGCATTTATCCCATCTAAGATAGCTTACCAAAGTCTCTACTCTGAACATTGGAGTACAATTCAATGCCCCGGGCTGATTTGAGAACAGTTCATAAGAAGTAACTGTTAAATATTGTTTCACTCTGATAAGAGCAGAAATGAAGAAGGAAATAATAGTGTAATAGGCAGCTTCTAAGCTGAACCTCCTAGTTCCCACTTCTAAGTATGCACATCCTTATGTCATCCCCTTCCCTTAAAGGTTGGCCGAACTTCATTGCTTTGTTCTAAAACCAGATTATGTTCAGAAGGGATAGGGTTGAAATCTCAAGTCTGGGATTAGGTTATAAAAAGACTGTGGCTCTTGCCTTTGGCATGTTCTTTCTGTCTCTTGGATTTCTCACTCTAGGTTCAGAGAAACCCATATGCCAATGGACTGAGGCTTGCCAGCAATCACATGACTGAGCCTAGGAGCAGACTGAGCCTTCAAGTTGAGCCTTTAGATGATACCACAGCCCCATGTTGTCTGTGATAGAACCTCATGAAGACTTTAAATCAGAAGCAGCTAGCTAAGTCAAACCCAGATTCCTGATCTGCTAAAACTGTGAGACAAGAAATGCTATGTTAAGTTATTAAATTTTGGGATAGTTTGTTATCCAAAACAGATAATGTACACTATAATTGCAGGTTCTCAACTCTACACCCGAACTAAGATTTGACACTTGAGCACCAACAATATGCCAGACACATTGGCAATGGTATGGCGTTTAGCTGGAATTCCCACCCAGTAGGGCTTAATAAATAACAAAAACAAACAAAAGAAATTTCTTGCTGTGAAGTTTTTGTAGTACTATTCTTCTTTTCTTTCCTTTTCCTTTTTTTAAAGTGACATTTAGAAATCCGTAATTATTACCAATATCCCTTCCTTAAAAAGAAACTCATGTAAGAAAAAGTTATTTGGGAGTTTTGATTCCTTTTCAAAGAATATATTGAAGCATATGCCTACAATATGTAAGCTAAATTGATGTGACTAGCTCTTTCTCAACCCGTTTTCACAAATTGTGGATAATATATTAGATGCATAGGCCTTGAAGATTCTTTCTCTCCTTTTTTCTCTTTCCTTTTTTCCTCCTTCCTTTCTTTCTTTTCCTTCCTTCCATTCTTTTCCTTCTTTCCTCTCTTCCTCTCTCCCTTCCTTAATATAACTTTGCCCATTGAATAAAGTGTTCCCAAAGTGCAGCAGTCCTAAAGTTACTTTTTTAAATTAGGTATCATTCTTAACCCGTATGTAAAGAAAATGTTTAATTAAAAAACTTATCTTTAGTCTATGTTTAATTTAGTACTAACTCCACTATGCAACTTATTAATTTAATGAAACAGTGCTTCTCCAATTTTATTTATACAAATCTTGGGGATTTTATTAAAATGTACATTCTGATTCAGTAGGACAGGGAAGGCACAAGATTTTGCACATCTAAAAAGTTTCCATCCCTCAAGGAGAAAGGACTTAGACGGAGTTATTTCTTATTTCTGGCCCCAAACACCTGCCAAAGTGAAAGGGTTGGATTCACTGATCCCTTAAATTGCATAATCTCACACGCTTCCCCTTGATTCTGCTTTTATTCCTTCTCCTCTGTATTCTCTCCTTCACTATATCAGAATTTACCTCAACTTTCCTATAAAAATTTTTAAGTGGCTTACTCCCACCTGCCCCCCAGCAGCACCCCCACATCAGATCCACTTGCAGGCCCTGTCACCATTCATCTGACATCACCCATCTCCACCTATTTACCACTGTTGCCCTGGACTTCCAGTTTCCTTTCTGGGGAAAGTTCTGCTGCTATTCTCAAACCAATGTTACCAATCTCCAGACCCTTTGACAAAGCAAATCTAACTGCCTCGTTTCTCTACTTAAATGTTTCAGTGATTCCTCAAGGAATCCTGCTTGCATTTCTTAAAAATCACAATGTTTTTCCAGCTTTAAAAACTGTCTCAGCAGGCTTGGTGGCACACACCTGTAATTTCAGCATTTGGGAACCAAAAGCAGGAGGGTTGCCATGAGTTTGAGGCCAACTTGAGCTGCATAGCAAGTTCAAGCCCAGCCTGAACTACACAGTAAGACCCTGTCTTTAAAAACAAATTAAACATCTCCTGGGCAATCTGATAGGTCCAAAAATGCGGATCCCCAAACTCATTCCCCTCTGAACATGACCTGCCTTTGAAAAACCTGGCCTACCTACCAGAGTAGGTTAAATATTTTTATTATGCACCTTTTCCTTCACTGCACTGATTACAATGAATTAACTAAGTGTTATAAGTATCTGTTATTATAATTAATTATTATAAGTATCTGGTATTATAATTAATTAAGTATTATAAATAGCTGGTTTATGCCTAGGTTGACTTTTTTTTTTTTTGCCACCAATGCATACTCAGTGTCCACTGCAAGGCAGTCACATTTAGGCAAACAATCAAGATCTTTTGAATAAATGAATAAATTTTTTCCTACCCATATTCAGAATTCCTGATAAATTTCTCTATATTGTATCTGTAAATTTTAATGGAAATTAAGTTCTTAAAGACTTAACATTGGCTCCTCATAAGTGACCAACAGTTTCATGTCATCTTATAATTATCATAGCAATTTCCTTGCTAGAAAGACTTGTTGCTAAGTGTGATAATAATTAGTGGGTGGATGCAAAAGATGGATGGCTTATGCACTGAAGTTCCAAATGATTGATGCTAGAATTCTAAATACTGACATGAACAACACATAGAGAACACATGGTTTCCAGACCTTAACCCTCACAACTTTAATTTGCTTCAGCATCTTTTGAAACAATGAATTAAAGAAGTAAACTCTTGTCTATCAAAACCTGGACCAATCTCAGTAACATACAAAATTCATGGCCTTAGCTGTCTATCTGGGAGGTAGGAAGGGAGGGTTGAGAGCCCCATGTCCACAATGCCTTCTCAGTCGCTTGAATGCCACCAAAAGAAAAATGTTTCCCTAGAACTGGGAAAGCTGTGTTAAAATACAAATGCCCTTTGGATAGCTGATCCATCTGAGATTTAAGAAACACCCTGTACTCAAATGAGGATGTGTGTGCGTATGCAGTCAAAGAAAAAATAAGGGTATTTTCTTAAGACATTCTGTTTTTTCTATAATAATTATCTTTAACATAATTTATATTTTAAACAAATATATATATATATATACATATTAGAATAGTTTCAAATTTTACGTAAACTTCAAATGAAAGCAGAGATCCTAGGAAGGGTTATGATTGTGGAAAGCATTCTCTAGGCACATGAATTCAGTCTTGTTTCAAGTCTTCCTCTTTGTAATATTTAAAAGGCACAGTAGCAGTGTTTTTTCTAACTAGGCCACTCAGCCTGTGTGGCTTTTGGAAGGTAGGATGCATTTGCTGAATGGTGTGTGGTGAGAACTGCTCTTCTGGACTTTCCTCTTTCAGGATACTAGAATTCTTCATTTTAACCTTTATCCATCACTAATCATGACAAAGTCTAAATTTTCCAGCCTCCCTTGCAGCTACATGTAGACCTGTGACTAAATTCTGGCTAAGGTAATGTAAGTTAAAATATGATGAGACAATTTATCGAAATATTTTTAAAGACAGTTGGAGCACAACTGATTATATTAATAGAAGCATAAGAACAATTTAACAAAATCCAGCACCCATTCTTAATTCTTTTAAAACTTAATAAACTAGAAATAAAGATGATGCCCTTAAATTAATGAAGAATATCTATAAAAAAAACTACAGTGAGCATCATACATAATTATGAGAAACGTGAAGTTTTCCAATGAGATTAGGAAGCAGGCAAGCATGTCCCTTCTCACCACTGATTTTATTTTTTTAAATTAATTTTATTGGTACATTTTAGGTATACAATACAGTTACATTCATTATTGGAAATTTGCACATTTACATAATCTCTCTTGGTACTTATTTTTTCCCCATTCCCCTGCCCTCCCTTCCACCCCTCCATCCCTGCCTATTTACAAATACTTTGTTTCCATTTTTTCATTTTCTCATATTGATTCCATTCCCCTCTTTCCTTTCACCTACCCCTCCAACTTCCCCTTCCCCTTTGCCCCTTTTCTTCCTATTTTACATTATCTATTATATCTTTTAGTCCTTATTTACACTTTCAGTTTCTCACACTAGAAAAACTATTTGGTATTTACACATGTTTGTCCTATTTATATCACTTAAGAGTATT
>NW_004624753.1:17113315-17158564 GCF_000247695.1 Heterocephalus glaber | reverse complement strand
GCTAAATGGATGCACATTGAGGCAATACTCTTAAGTGAAATTAATAGGACACACGTTTGTAAACACCAAACAGTTTCTCTAGTGTGAGAAACTGAAAGTGTAAACAAGGACTAAAATATATAACAGATAATGGAAATAGGAAGAAAAGGGGCAAAGGGGAAGGGGAAGTGGGAGGGGTAGGGAAAAGGAAATAAAGGAATGGAATTAATATGAGAAAATGAAAAAAAGGAAACAAAGTCTTTGTAAATAGGGAGGGATGGAGGGGCTGAAGGGAGGACAGGGGAAGAGGTAAAAAATAAGAACCAAGAGAGATTATGTAAAGGTGCAAATTTCCAATGACAAATATCATTATATTGTATACCTAAGATGTTCCAATAAAAAAAATTCAAAATGTGGTAGGGAGAATGGAAAAAAAAATCATGTTATAATGGTCATCACACCAAGAGGAGGAATACATTATAGACACCTTCTCCCCCAGAAGATAATAGAAATGGATAGAATTTAGAACACAGGGTAAATTGGAAGGTGAGGCTATTTTTCGAAATAATTCGATAGATGTTGGACAGGGTTCAAGTTTTGATGATTTACTTTGTAGAAGATGAACAGTAGTGATTGGAGAGTTAGTGGGGTGAGTTCTGCTGCTGCACAAGAGAATATAAAAGAAACTTTCTAAAAACATCTTAATTTATAACTCTTCCTTTGAAAGAGTTAACCAAGTCAGGTTGTCAAATTGCTCTGACAAATAATTTGACTGACTTGCTTTTGCATTCGAAGGACTAAAATGCAAAAGATACAGTGTCCTGTGTTATGAAATTATCAATTAAGCTATATCATGTGTGTGCTTAAACTTTTTGCATTGCCTATAGAAAGCAGATGTTAAAATCCTCTGGCTGACTCTTCATAAGTGCTATGGTTTGGGTTCCAAGCATTGCCCAAAGATCTATATGTTAAGAGGCTTGATCTCCACCTTGGTGCCATTGGGAGATGGTGGAAAGTTAAGAGGTGGAGCCTGCTGGGAGATCTTTGAGTCACTGAGGGTGTGCCCCCAAAAAGGATTGTGGGATCCTGCTTTCTTCCTTTTTTTTTTCTTTCATTTTCTTCCTGGCCATAAAATGAATGGTTTTGCTCCACCATGCACTGCCACTCTGCCTCACCAAAGGCCCCAAACCAATGAGTTCAACCAATCATGGACTGACACCTCCAAAACCATTAGCCAAAATAAACCTAATCTCTTTATAAGATGACTTTTTCAGGTGTTTATTACAGTAACTAAAAGCAGACTCACACAATGAGGAAGCCCCAGGCTTTCAGTCTCTTCTCTCTTTAGTCATACCATACCACAAACCTCCTCCTCTATTCAGTACCTAAGAGCTCTGTGCTGCCTTCCCCTGTCTCTAAAGGCCCATCTTTATTTGTACCTTCACAGTTAACTCCCCCTTGACCTTTAAGATCTAGGCTATGCCTTACTTAATCTCAAAAACAACTTCACATGCCTTTTTTTATTCACATGCCTTTTGTCCATCTCCACCCTCCCTGAGTAGCATCCTGTACCTCCCAGGCCCTCTCTGCACCCTTCAGCCTGTGGTGTGGCCCTATTCGTGGGCCTCATGACACAGTGCTAGGTGATGATCTTGCTTGTCACTTCTAGACTGGCTGGGAACCACTACCAGGACTGGGTATCTGAAACCAAACACATATCTGCCCCAGGTAGAAACAGAAAGTGTTTGGTAGATGGAAGAATTTTAATCATAACTCTGACCCAACTTTGGATGTATTCAAGCTCAAAGAACTGGACATACTTCATCATGAGAATCATCCCTCATTTAACCTTCAAGGTCGGGTTTCATCCAGTGCCTGAGGCTGTATCTATTAACTTGTTTTCTAGTTTAAATGATGGTTTTATGAATAGTGCCCAAGTTTAATCAATGAATCAGTATCATCCACCAACTAGGGATCAGCACACCTAGCTCCTACCATTCCATTGCCTTTGAATGTGTTTGAAATGGAGTCACCTGGGAAAGAGGAATAAGAGAAGTTTATTCCCTTTTCAGCAGATCTCTCTGACTGCTGTGTATTATTGTAACAAGAGACACTGAAAGATGAGAACACAAACTAAAGCTACACTCTTCTGATCTGAAGTTGGGGGCAGACATTGGTTTCTGGATGGCAGAGAACCTACATAAGGCTGAGGAATTGATGCTTGCACACAAAGGAAAGCTTGTTCATCTTCAGATCATAATGCAAAGCAAATCTTTAAAACTCATCAGTAAGAACACATATCAGATATTAGTCTTTGACTATAATAAAGGGATGCATGAACACTCAGAACAAAGCTAGAAGATTCCTACTGCTGCTGATAAGCAAATTAAAGCACAAAAACAAAACTCCAGGAGTCATTTTTTCTTCTTATACATTATATCCTGGTAAAATTCCCACCTCATAAAAGGAAACCTCTATGACCATATAAGAAAAAAATTTTTTTAATTTATTTCAGTTTTTAAACAAGTTCAAACTAAAACAAAGATTTTATGACTCTCTCAGTCTGCCCTGTGGATTTCCACCTCTGACAAATGCCAGGAATCTCTGTGGCTGCTTTAGATGTTCAACCCACTTATTAAGAAGAATGAGAGAGTGTAGTGCCAGTTCAGAAACCAGGCTCCAGAAAAGGTAGCCACTACTTTGGACACAGCCAGAAGAAGATTTCTTGGCAATGAAGTGGTACATTTCAGGAATTTCACAATTCTCTCCATTCTGTGCCATTTAAGAACAGTGTTTTCAATGCCAAGAGGTGCTGTGGAGCTGCACATACAGATGGAAGTATTCCCTCCAGATAATTGTATTATGCTGAAAGTGAAAACTAAAACCCAACAGAGAGGAGCTAATCTCTTTCTAAGGGTTATCAGGCCACTGGATGAAAGGGAGAATTAACTGGACATAAATTTTGAAGAATACATGCTTATCAATTTTGCATTTAATTGGTGTACGACTTTTGGTGAGAGGAAGAGACTGTGCTCTGTGTCAGATGCAATGATCTTCAAGCTAAAGTAGTTGGACAATGAGAATATTATCTCTCAATATGTGTGACCTAAGGACTAAATATTGCTAGAATGTATTTGGATGAAAAAAGGAAGAGGAAAAAATACAAGGTAATATGATTGGCTCCCAACCAGAGAGAGAAAATACCAGGAATGGAGCCATGCATCCATCTAGAAGTCTACTCACTGGATCCTTTACAGTGCCTGAAATATATTCATATATGAAACAAAAGACTCATTTGGTTAAAAGTAAGGCATCTTTTGAAATATGTGTGTATAAACCAGTGAAACCAAATAAAGGCTGTACCTGAATTAATGGTATGGTACTAGGCACGCATGAAGCTCAGTGGTAGAGCACTTGCCTAGCATTCATGAGGCCCTGAGATCCATCCCAGTACCACTAAAGAAAAATAAAGAATATGGTATCAATGTCAATTTCCAGGGCTTGACAATGCGCTATGGTTACATAAGAGATCATCACTGAGAAAGTATGGGAACTCTACTATTTTTTGAAACTCTTTAAAAGTCTTAAACTATTTTAAAATAAACATTGATAATAATTTAAAGAGAAAGGTAAGATGCACTCTTGACATGCCACGAGTTGATGGAAACCATCAGCCTGGACTCAGAGGAGCCCAGGGGAGGACAACTCACTGGCCTGTTCACTTGGCCAAGAGAGCGATCCAGTGAGAAATACATGTGGATCCCATGTGGCTGCCAATTCATGCTTGAGTATTTGGTTATCATAGCCTTGCTTACCCAAACTAATGTGGTCCGATTCCCTTTTCTCCCACAAGTCCACCAGGGACCTTCATTAAGTAGTTTGAAAACTTCTTTAACAAAGCTATCAATGACCTATAAGAAGGGAAGGAAGAGGTCAAGTTTTCAAATGAGTTAAGCTTGGCTATCTCTAGTCAAGCTCAAGTGGTAGTACTAGATAGGTGAAAATTTAGCTAGAAAAATTACAATTTAAAGTTTTCTTTTAAACTGAGTGTAGTGGCAAGTGCCTGTAATCCCAGCATTCCTAGAGGCTCATGAAAGAGGATTGCAAGTTTGAGCCCAGCCTGGACATTTTTAGTGACTTACCAAGATCCTGTTTCAAGATAAAATAAAAAAGGGTTAGGGATGTAGCTCAGTATCAAAGGCCCCGGGTTCAATACCCAGTACTGAAAGAAAATAATTTTAGGTAGAGATAGAAAGACCTTTAGAGCAAGGCAGACTACCTGCCATGCAAATTTAAGGAACCTATGTTTCTTTGACATGGAACAGAGACCTGTGGTGCCTTTGTGGCCTGACAGAGACTCTTTACTCCTCTGGTTTACAGAGCCAAGGAAGGTTAATAAACTTGAATTGGAGACCAAGGAACTTGCTGTTGAGGAAGAGCTAAGGGAAAACCCAACTCTTCTCTTTATATTTTCAACATTTTAGGGACCACTTACAGTTGGACCAAATGACCAGCACCAGAAAGATGAAAAAAAAAACTTCACTGCTTTTAATAGTTAGGTTTTCATCGTTATCTTTAGCATCACTTTTCCTTCCTAATAACAACTAGAACCAAGGCTAAAAATTTAAAACTATTTTGTCAACTTAAATCATTTCCAAATTACTCTGGAAGGGATGCATCGCTGAGGGCTCAACTATATATAATTTATATATACTAGATATAATTTATATAATTTATTTTTTAAGTGAATGTATTCCTATATTTCTTCAAATTCAGGGCTCATCAATTTTTTAACAACTCTTCTCAGCAGAGATCCTTAAAGAAGACTTTTGTGTTAAGCCACCATTGCCAAACTGGATAATTCACAGAACACTGTTCCATGGAGGTTAATAACATGGAGTGATAAAAGGCCTCCACTATCAAGAAGATTGAGAGAGAAACCCTGGTCCAACTCAGTGTCCTGACTTCTTGCAGGGCTTCTTGAAGCCTTCAAGAACGTTCAGATGTGCTAATGTGGAAGATGTGCTAATGTGGCCAATCTTCAGGCCAACAAGGCTTTGCTGGAATGCACCCATCCTTTGCACAGTGACTGAGGGTCTTCTTCCTACTCTTTCTCCAGCAGATTCCCACCCTGAACCAAGCCAGCTCCCTGCTGTCCCTCTGCAGGCTTTTCCAAGCTCTGTGATCAGGATTCAGACTGAAGCCAACAGAAACCTCAGGCCTGGCCCTGTCTGGGCCTCTTCAGCATCCTCTAGTCAACTCTCCCCAAACTCTGCTGTGCAGGGACCACCTCAACCCTACCTTTGTCTCCTCAATCCCCCTCCAACTGAGCACCTTTCTTCTCAGTCCTGAGAAAAGACCAGGCTCACCGATGGAGAGTTCTTAGGGTTGTTTCCAACTCTCCTAACTCTCTTAGTTGTGCCTGTCTCTGCTCCCTCCTCCTGCACAGCGGCTACTTCTCTGAAGGGTATGACTCAGTGCTGGCCTGAGAGCCCACCTCTTCCGTAGCTGAACAACTATACCTTCTCCAGTGTCCCTACACATTCTGGTCATGTGACCAGTATCAGCATCACTGAGCAGTGCCATTGGTAAAGGGGACAGCCATCCAGGTATCTGTCCCTGACATTCAAGAAGGTTCCTCCACTGGTGTCTACCTGTGTAGTAGGAAGGGATAAGGGATGATCACCCAGAAACCATCTCATAGGTGTTTGGAGAGACTGGATAAAATAAGGAGCCTTCATGTCCCTGACCATGAGGATACAGTTATTTTCAATACGGAATAATACACTCCACACTGTATTCCTATTGAAGCAGCGTATACTTTTTTTCAGGCCCAGCTCTCATTTCCAGGGTATGCCCTAGAATTCAAGCCTCCCTCCTACACACACACATGCAAACACACATACTTCTAAAATACTGTACTCAACCTCTCAAACTCCCTGGCACCCAGGGATGTCATGTGACCCACGAGAAGCATATGGGTAACCCTGAATTGGGCTTCTCTTCCCTTCCTGAATAAAATGCTGAAGCCTTGTAATGAATCAGCTTTAACTTATCATTCTTTCCCCTTCCTCATGTCTTGGGGAGTATCCACAATCCTGTGACCAGGTGAAAATGACACATTAAGGATGAGACACAGAAGACAGAGGAATATACTCCTCAATATTCTCTTTCCTCACCTTTGACATCAGACAATGGGCAGCCCACCTACAGACTTCGAGTTATAGAAGGAAAAGTGACTCTCTGTTTGTTATGCTTACATGTACAGCTGCCCTTCACATTCGTAAGTTCCACCCATATCTGCAGATTCAACCCACTGTGAATGGAGAATATTTGGGGGGAAAATTGTGTCTGTACGTAGACCATTTTTCTTACCATTATTCCCTAACCAATGTATCATAACAACTATTTATATAACATTTACATTATATTAGGTATTATAAATATTAAAAATAATCTAGAGACTATTTAAAATGCATAGGAGGATGTACCAAGGTTATACACAAATGCAACACCATTTTATGTAAGGGACGAGAGCACCTAAAGATTTTGTACCTGGTTGGGGGATCCGCTAGAACCAGTCCCTCACAGATACTGAGAGGTGACTACATTTCTAACTGATACCTCTGCTCTAACAATTTGCACTTAAATGTATGTTGAATTCATGTCTTCAGCTGTCACTGTGAGATCCCCTATGGAATTCTTTTATGACAGTTGCTACTACATCATACTTATTGCCTGACCTCTCTGCATCCAGTCTTGACCCTCCTCTCCAGTCTCTATTCTGCATCCAGGATGGTCTTTTTAACACTCAGAATTGATCCCACTTCTGTCCTGCTGACAATTCAGCTAACAAGGGGCCCCCAGTCCATTCCCCTTTTCAGAGTGGGGCTATTGCTATGAAGCAGCTGCCCAGTCCGGGACTATATTTCCAACCCACTGCTTCTAGGTGGGGCTTAGTGACAACAGCTGGCCAGCGGGTTATGTGGAAACAATATGTCGTGCTGATCATTAATTGTGATACGTCAACTTGATTTGAGTCAGGATCACTTAGCAGATTAATAAAGTGCTAGGTGAATCTATGGATGATTGACATGTAAGTCAGAAAACAGAGTGGGGAAGACTCATCCTGGGTGTGAGTGGCTCAAACAAATGGGCTTGTATCCTGGACAGAATAAAAAGGGAAAGAAAAAGGAAGTGTTGCCTTTTTAGAAGAGGTCCATTGCCTTTGGACTGAGCATTGGTGTCTAGTTATTCTTCAGGGTTTCAACACAGACTCATACCAGTGACTGTACCGTGAACTTCCAGGCCTTGACCTTCAATTGCTACTGGATCTTCTAGTATGTAGATAGTCATTTTGGATTCTTCCACCTTGATCTGCAGAAGGCTATTCAGACTCTTTTACCTCTGGTCCTGTAAGCCTACCTAATAATTCTCTTTGTATAATTATACATATATTTTAAATAGATTTTGTTCCTCTAGAGAACCCTAACTAATAATCATTTTGGAGGCCAAGGTGGCTAAGCATGCCTACGTTCTCCACTCCTTATATCTCTCCCCTTCACTGTTGCAGGAAGACTGAAGGATGGAGGAGACATACAGTATAATCACCAGCTGGGAGAAAGATGCCCAACCACCAGAAACACCTCACTGGCCTGATGAGAGAGTCGGGAATAGACTGAAATGTGTGCCGAGCCACTGAAACTTTGAAGTTTATTTCTTACAGCAGCTAATGGTACTCTAACTGGTACATTTTTCAATTAACCATGGAATAAAGTTCAACATCTTTAATGTGGCTTTCCACAATGTCACACTAGTCAGTATCCTGTTCTCTCTTCATCCCACTACACTGGACAGTGATCTTGGACAACCACATATGTCTGCATTGGTTTTCAAACAGGCCATTCTTTTGGTCTTGCCTGGAAACTCCCTCCTGTACTCTGTCTGGTGAATGCCACAAAGGGATCACCTTGGATCACTTCTTCGGAGAGATCCCCCCACAACTGGTCAACACATAAAATCCTCCATTATACACTTCTGTGTCTCTTAGTTCTTCCCATTCAGAACCTCCTTAAGCTTGTCAACATTCCCACTCCCTGCCAGACTATAAGCTCCAAGAAGACAGGGGCACTTCCATCCAGTTCATGACTATCTTCTTGTCAGTAGGACAGTGCCAGATACATAGAAAACAACCAATGAACATCTGTTGGATGCATTACTGAATAATCTGATGTTGCAAAATAGTCTTGTGTTCCTGATGAGGGAGACTCATGGGAACTATCACTCATGCTGTAGGAATTCCTAGATTTTATTTTAAAATTCTATTAACAGTGTTACTCTTTCATGATTATCTTTTTCTCTCTGCCTTTTTCACCAGGAAAATTCCAGACAGAATCATAGCTCACCCTTAAGGCCAGTAGAAAATCTGAGAACATGTCTTTCTGGACATTTTCTTAAGCTAATTCCATTGAATAATTCAACACCCACCCCATCATCCTGAGTTTATTATCCTTCATCTTCAAGTTGTGCATGAACTTTTATGGGACTCAAGTGCTTTTCTGTACAGAGTGGCATATAAAATCTTTAAAGTCTCATTCTTTATGCAAAGTCTGACCTATAATTTTTCATGCTTATATTAACTTGGAAATAGTTAAAATTTATCTTTTTTATTTTGCTTATAAATATTGAATCTTCCTAGATGCAACTCAGTAGAAAGCTACTTATCATTTATGGTAAAGGTCACTATGAAAGAAGGCAGATATTTTTAAAATATTCTCTATCAAAATGAAAATTTTTACAATTTCAAGCCCAGCCTGGTCAACTTAGCAAGGCCCTATCTTCAAATAAAAAATTTAAAAAGGGCTGGGAATATAGCTCAGGGAAAAGGTTCAGGAATAAATCCCCAGTGCTGGGAGAGAAGGGGGAGAGAGAGAGAATTTAAAGATGACAGAGCTAAAAAAGAGTCTTAGGAGGTCATATTGTCTAATTCCTTCACATCACAGGTGAGAAAAGCTAAAAGCCAGAGAGGTAAAATGAGTCTCCCAAGACTATGCACTGTTCCTGCTGGAGCCAGGCCTCCAATTTAATTAAGTCTGCTCCTAAATCAATGTTCTTTATAATGCAACCCCCTACCCTGTTGTTACTTTACCAGGTTGTGATAGGATAATTAATGATCCCCCATATCCACATCTTAATCTCTGGAACCTATAAATGTTACCTTTTATGGCAAAAGGGGACTTCCCAAATGTGATTAAGTTAAAGGTCTTGGGAGGAGAAGATGATCCTCAAATATCCAAGTGGATGCTCGATGTAAACACAAGTGTCCTTATAAGACAGGCAGAAGGAAATCTGATTACAGAGGAGGAGACGGCAATGTGATTACAGAAGCAGAGAGTGGAGTGATGTGGCCACAAGCCAAGGAGTGCCTGCAGCATTAGAACCTGGAAGAGACAGATTCTTTTCTGGAGCTTCCATAGGGCATGCAGCCTGCAGATAACTAGATTTTACCCTAGTGTCATGATTTCAGACTTCTATACTTCTAAACTGTGAGGGAATAAATCTGTACCATTAATCTGAGCTACCAATTTGTGGTCGTTTGTGACAGTGGCTACAGGAAACTAATTGACAAAGTTGGCGAACTATGGCTCATGACCATGTATGGCCTGCCTGGTTTTGTAAATAAAGATTTATTGGAATACAGCCAAGATCTTTGCTCTGTGCAATACTGTGACTGCCTTTGCATGACCCTGGCAGAGCTGAGTAATACAGCTAAGTAACTGCCACACAGACCATATGGCCTGCAAAGCTGCAATTATTTACAGTCTGGCCCTTTGCAGAAAAAAAAAATTTGCTGACCGTGCTTCAAGCTGTGAATTAATTCCACTCTTTCTCACATTTTTTCATTGCCTTTCTGACTAAAAATAATACATGTTCATTACATAAAATTAAAACATTACAAAATGACATTACCTAGAAAATGTGCCCTGCAACTATTGTTAAAAATATGAAATATAAAAAAATATGATATGCTCCCCAATTGGTTCTTTTTCTCTATACATATAACATTTATTATTGCTATTATTGTTAACCTATGTTTATTAAGTCTCTAGGAATTCATTACAAAGGACTACTTCAAGAAGACAATATGCCTGGGACACTTTTTAATAAGTAAACAAGAGCAAAGAGGATAGTGTGAAACTTACAGGCTCCATGATGACACAGAGTCTAGTTGGCCATGCATAGATTGAGCTGCTCAACCCAAGCCCCAGCCTCCACTGGGCCAAGCCCAGACACCCTCTTTGGAGCAGCTGCTCTTAGCCTCTGTGGGCGCCAATTCCTTACCTGTCAAATGGGAACAAGAAGACATACAGAACAAGGTCACAGAGTAGCAATTTCCAGAGATGAGCATGTGAAGGGTTCCACATAGTGCTTGGTACGATTGTCCAACCAAAGAGAAAATAGTTGCCATCTTTTTTTTTTTTTTTTTGGTACCAGGGATCAAACTCAGGACCTTGCACTTGTGAGGCAGGCGCAGCACCACTGAGCTAAATTCCTGGCCCAGTTGCCCTCATTTTTAATCCAATAAAAATATCTTGGTTTAAAATGTTCAAGAAAAATGATTTTTATAAAATGAATGGACAAAATTTTTAAGTTCTTTTTTTTTCTAATATAAAAGGAATGCCTGGTTATTGTGCATAATTTGAATGTAACTGAAATCACAAATTTAAGAATTAATACTACCTTTTAATCTTACCACCCTGAAATTGCCTTGTTTGCTATTTTCATATATTTTCTTCTAATCTCTTTTCTATATGCAGCTATATGTGCCCATTTATAACAAAATTTAAATCTTATTATGTGCAAAGTTTATATCTCTCTTTTTTCATTAAAACCATATATCTCATGCCATTAACAGTAAATATTTTTGGAAAACACATTTAATACCTACTTGTGTTTTATATATATATATATATCAAGCATTTTACTTCCACAAATGCATCCCAGGTGTCTGTCACTCATCAGACACCCTGGTTGATGTTCAAAAGGTGAAGACAAATATTTCGCTGCCATCAAGGAGCTTATAATTTTGTAAGGAAAAATGGCAAAGTATATTTGTAGTTTATGATACATTGATAGTTTATGAGACTCCAATAAGCATATTTTTAAATGCAATAAGCTGAGGAAGGCATATGAAGTTTTTCTCTCATTTCTTTGAATTTTCTGCCATTTACATAATAAAATTTCCAAATGTTATCATGTGAGAGGTAACAGAGATAGCAAGGAACATCCTTTGCCAAGAAAGGAAAATTTTTCTCTGAGTATGTACTCTCTGGAAGGTATTTTTTCAATGCCACAAGTCCCTTTAAAGAGAAGGGAAATGAGGTGCTTGTGTGTCTGTCTCACCTTAGATAGTGAGTTCTGAGCTGGCATCAGAAATGGGAACCAAATTCTAGGAAAATTGCTCTAAAATTTCCACAAGGTGATCCAATTAAGATATGACTGGCAGCCATGAAAAGCTTTGGTACTGCCAAACCACAGAGAAATTTTAGATGTAAAAACACAAGAAATATCTTGCTGGATAACCAAATATTTTTTAAAAGGCCCATATAGCATAGGCTTAAACTTCCAAGACATCCTGGATTATTTTTCTTGCCCTGCTGCCAAAGATAACCTAAAACAAGGGAAAACACTGGCTATACCACAAAAGCCAGACAAGTAAACACAAATCTGCAATGAATCTTTCTTAGCCTCAGCAAAGTCCAAACCTAAAATCCATCTTCAGCACATTGGAGTGGAATCTCTTAGGTCAACTAACAAGACCCCCCTTGCAGGGTGCTGACACCAAACCAGTCCTGAATCTCCTGTGACATGTGGTCCATTCAAAGTACTTTGTAAATGGGGCCCCTGATGTTCTGAGTGTCTCTGAAGGCTACCAGCTCCCTTGACCTCAGAGAAAAACCCACTCCCACTCAAATAGCACTTGGCCCTACATATTGGGGAGCCAGTATGACCCAACCCAGTCCACTGCAGGTTATGGCACTAATGGAAGCCAAGAAAAGTAGGCATCCAATGCAGCCTACAAAGCTCTTTAACAACAAGAACACCAATCTTAAATGATAGCTCTTAAAAAGTCAGTGTTCTCCTGACTCCTTTCCATTCTTCAGTAAGCACATTGAAGACCAAGATAAGTGGGATATACTGGGAACCTAGAAAATCCTCCCAAAATAGGCTGCTCAAATTGCTTACACAATCAAATCTCTTTGTTCCTCTTAAAAGACTTTACTGTTTATATCATCTCCATTGTTTTCTTAAACTTGCCCCATTAATTGGAACATTTTAAGATAATGGAATATTTGTTTAGTGCCATGGAGCAGAGCTAAAACTTTCTGGGATGAGACTGTGATATTACTCAATCAAGCACTATGTGCTATGTCCTCTCCACTCAAGGCCTCTCAAATAGTTGCTGGTGCTGAGCCTTTCAGGTAGTGTATAATTGTTTCTTATTATGATTTTATTTCACTTTTCCTTTATGATAAATGATATTGAACGTATTTTCATGTGATTATTGACCACTCATATTTACGCTTTTGTTAAACTGTCTTTATCTCTTTTGTCCATTTTTTAAAAACTGAGCTGACAGGGCCGGAGATTTAGCTCAGTGGTTTCCCCACCTACTGCGCAAGCACAAGGACCTGAGTTCGATCCCTGGTACCAAAAAAAAAAACCTGAGCTGTCTTTTTATTGTTGAGTTACAGGAGTTCTTTACATATTACTGATACAAATCCAGTGTCAGATATATGTCTTGTGAGTATTTTCTCCTGGTCTGTAGCTTGCCTCTTTATTTTTCTTGATAGTGTTATTTTTTTACAAGCAGAATTTAAAAATTTTGATGAAGTCCAACTTAACATTCTTTCTTTAACTTATATTACTTTCTCTTGTGATTTATGCTTTCTGTACTCTAATAAATTTTTGTCTTCTCAAAATTCATGAAGATATTTCCCTAGGTTTTCTTCTAGTAGCTTTATTAGCTTTATTATTAGCTTTATTTATTACCTTTATTATTTTTTATTTATTATTCTTCGTATTACATCAATCTTTAATTTTTCTTTTTTTATCTTTAATTTTTCTTCATAACATAAACTAAGGCTTGAGATCAAATATATACACATATGCATGAATATATGAATATATGAATATCCCTTTGTTCCATAACCACTTACTGAAGAGATTTTCCCCAATTGCTTTGGCACGCCTGTCAAATTTTATTTAGTCAAGTATATATGGGTTTTCTCTGGATATTCTGTTCTGTTCCATTAATATATGTGACCTTTGCTAATGCCACATTAACCTCATTAGTAGAGTTGAATCAAACACTATGAGTCCAGCAAATTTGATCATCTTTTAAAAGATTGTCTAGGCTATTCTTGTCCTTTGCTTTCCCAAATAAGTTTTAAAATTGAATTATTCATTCCTGGACAAAAATATCTTTAACCATTGCATTAAGGTGATGGAGCAAGGTTTTGCTACAGAAAACATGACCGAAACTTTGAGATGACCATCCTGGTGGAAGTGTATCAGGGAGAGAAGCAAGGAGGATAACCCAGTATGGTTACTGCCACAGACTGGCTTATGTCCCCCCAGAGTCATAGTACAAACACCCAGAGTGACAGTATTTAGAGATGGAGCTTTGGGAGGTGATCAGCTTTAGAGAGGTCATGAGGGAGGGACTTTCAAGATGGAATTTGTGCCCTTAAAAGAGGAGACCAGAAAACTGGCCTCTTCTTTCTCTCCTCTCCACCATTTGAGGACACAACAAGCCAAGAAAAGAGCCTTCATAAGGAACTGAGGATAATAGCTGGCATCTAGATCTTGAACTTTCCAGCCTCCAGAACTGTAAGAAAAAAAACCTGTTGTTTAAGCCACCCAGTTTGTAGTATGTGATTATGGCAGCCCATGTAGCCAACAGTAAGACTCTAAGCATGAAAGGGAAATTATCATGGACCTTAAAGCAGACAATTTAATTTAATTCAAGGGGCCATTAAAACCTATCAGTGGCAGATTAAGCATATGCATTTATCTCCATTCCTTTTCAAAATCCTACTAAAATGACAGGAAAGGAAAAATATGAAACTCATAAATCCTAGGAAAATAGAAGAGGAGATACATCAATCAACTCCTTGAAGGTAGAAAGCAGATGGGGAGTTGATAGCTGCCCTAAACTGAACAGAGGAAGTTGAAACCAAGGAAAAACAAGCAATTTGTCCTGCTGAGTCCAGGAAGAGTCAGGAATGAGAAGCCACAACTCCAATAGACATGTAGACCTGCACGAAGAGCAGCTAGACCACGGGATCCTCATCCTACAGCCATAATAGAGCAGCACCATCAGAGAAAATATGATGGGTGTGATTTAAAATTTCCCAGTGGCCACAATAAGAAAGGTAAAATCAATTTTAATAGTGAATATATAAGTCCCTCATACAAAATGGCATAGTATTTACATACAGCCTATGCATGTCTTCTTGTATATTTTAAATCACATTTAAATCTCTTATAATACCTACACAATCATGACTCACATAGTATTACTACTATAACACTCGGGTGAATTCATGGGTATGGAACCCATGAATACAAAGCTGACTGTATATCCAATATATTGTCACTTTCACATGTAATTCCATTTTTTAAAATACTAATGAAATATTTTATCTTTTTAATGTAGTCTTCACAATCCCATGTCTCACATTCATAGCACCTCTCTATTCTGACTAGCCACCTTTCAAATACTCCATGACCTCCAGAAAGTGAGGGGCTTTGGAACTGGACCACATGAGCCATGGGTAACAGAACCAGAGAGACCCTGAACATGAAGGCACAGACCTGGGAGTACTTTAAAAAGCTGCATTCTAACAATGAAACCTACAGTTCCCTCTCACCTCAAAACCAGAACACAGCCCTCCCTGGCCCTCAGTTCAAGAGGCTGGGTCCTTCCCAGGTCTCCAAAGTGACAAAAGCCATTGAGAGAGAAAATAAAAATCTCAGAAATCAGTAACTCCCAAGAATTAATAGAAGATGTTATACCCATAAAGTAATATCAGGATACCCTAAAAATGAAGACATTTTGAAAATTTTAAATATCAGAGCTAAGTAAAAAATGTCAAGAAAGGATTGGGCAATAAAGACAAAGTAGACTGTGCTGCTGCTGTTTTTTCTACTTGCCCTACCTTGCCCCTCTGCCATGCTGCCCTGCCTTGGAGCCAGCTGTCTGTGGACTGAGATCTCTACAAAATATTTTTAATTTAAGAAAAGCAGCCACCCTGAAGTGGACCTAACAGCAAGAAAATTTTGAATATACTGATGATAATGTTCTAATTCCTAAGAATTCATCTGTAATTGTTAGAAGAATTCCTATAGGAGGTGTTAAGTCTACAAGCAAGACATATAAGTCGAACTGAACCCATAATGGGAACTACAAAAGCAACTGATGACTCTTCAGCATCTATTACTCTGGCCCAGCTTACAAAGACTGCCAATCTGGCTGAAGCCAATGCTTCCAAAAAAGATAAAATTAAAGCAATGATGTCACAGTCTGGCCATGAATACAACCCAATTAATTACATGAAGAAACCTCTAGAACCACCACCTCTGTCTTGTACATATTTCCATTGTAGTAAAGCTGGCCATTATATTAAGAAATGCGCAACAAATGAGGATAAGAACTTTGAATCTGGACCTAGAATTAAAAAGAGCACTGAAATTCCCAGAAGTTTTATGATAGAAGTAAAAGATCCTAACATGAAAGGTGCAATGCTTACAAACACTGGAAAATATGCAATACCAACTACAGATGCAGAAGCATATGCAATTGGAAAGAAAGAAAAACCACCCTTCTTACCAGAGGAACCATCTTCTTCTTCAGAAGAAGATGATCCTATCCCAGATGAATTGTTGTGTCTGATCTGCAAAGATATTGTGACTGACGCTGTTGTCATTCCCTGCTGTGGAAACAGTTATTGTGATGAATGTACATAAGAACAGCACTCCTGGAATCCGATGAGCATACATGTCCAACATGTCATCGGAATGATGTCTCTCCTGATGCTTTAATTGCCAACAAATTTTTATGGCAGGGCTGTTGCTAACTTCAAAAATGAAACTGGCTATACAAAAAGACTACGAAAACAGTTAGTTCCACCACTACCTCCAATACCACCTCCAAGACCACTCATTCAACGAAACCTACAACCTCAGATGAGATATCCAATATCACAACAACAAGATCCTTTGATGATTCCAGTGACATGTTCATCTACCCACTTGGCTCCCTCTTTATCTTCATTAACTTCAAGTCAGTCTTCTTTGGCCCCGTCTGTACCTGAAAATCCGTCTTCTACCCCAGCTCCTGTACCTGACATAACTGCAACTGTTTCCACATTTGTCTATTCAGTAAAATCAGATGGACCTTTCCATGATTCTGATAATAAAATATTGCCAGCTGCAGCCCTTGCATCAGAGCACTCAAAGGGAATTTCTTAAATTGTAATCACTGCTCTTATGGAAGAGAAGGGTTATCAGGTGCCTGTTCTTGGAACTCCATCTTTGCTTGGACAGTCATTATTACACGAACAGCTGATCCCCACAACTGGTCCAGTAAGAATAAATGCTGCTCATCCAGGTGGTGGTCAACCAGGTTGGGAACATTCCAACAAGCTTGGATATCTAGTTTCTCCACCACAGCAAATTAGAAGAGGGGAGAAAAGTTGCTACAGAAGTATAAACTGTGGGTAGACACCACAGTGAAAGATCACAGAGGACTCGAGGCCCATCACTGCCAGCGACTCCAGTCTTTGTGTCTATTCCACCACCTCCTTTGTATCCACCTCCACCCCATACACTTCCTCTCCCTCCAGGAGTTCCTCCCCCACAGTTTTCTCCTCAGTTTCCTCCTGGCCAGCCACCACCTGCTGGTGTAGCATCCCTCCTCCAGGACATCCCTCCTCCAGGGTTTCCTCCAGCTCCAGCCAATTTAACAATGACTTGGGTATCATCAGGAGTGCAGGCAGCTCATTCAAATACCATCCCAACAACACAAGCACCACCTTTGTCCAGGGAGGAATTCTATTGAGAACAGCGCCGACTAAAAGAAGAGGAAAAGAAAAACTCCAAGCTAGATGAGTTTACAAATGATTTTGCTAAGGAATTGATGGAATACAAAAAGACTCAAAAAGTGCTCATTTTCCAGCTCTAAATCTCCCTATAGTGGGTCATCATATTCAAGAAGTCCATATACTTACTCTAAATCAAGATCTGGCTCAACACGCTCACGCTCTTACTCTCCATCACTCAGCCGCTCACATTCTCGTTCCTATCCACGATCACCTCCATACCCCAGAAGAGGCAGAGGCAAGAGTCACAATTACTGATCTCGGTCTAGATCCCACAGATATCATTGATCTAGGTCAAGGTCACCTCATATAGCTGCTATCATTCACGATCAAGATCTCCTCAAGCATTTAGGGGACAATCTCCCAACAAACGTAATGTCCCTCAAGGAGAAACCGAATGTGAACATTTTAATAGATACAGAGAAGTTCTACCACCTTATGACATGAAAGCATATTATGGGAGGAATGTGGATATTAGAGATCCATTTGAAAAAGAGAGTTATCGGGAGAGAAAATATAGAGAGTGGTATGAAAAATACTATAAAGCATATGATGCTGGAGCACAGCCTAGACCCTCCACAAACAGAGAGAACTTTTCTCCAGAGAGGTTTTTACCTGTTAATGTGAGGAATTCACCCTTCATAGGAGGTCGCAGAGAAGATTATGTTGGACAAAGTCATAGAAGTTGAAATATAGGTGGCAATTATCCAGAGAAGCTTTCAACAAGGTAGTGTCATAACCGGAAGGATAGTACAAAGACTAAAGAGAAGGACAGTGAAAGTGTTCCTGGAGATGGTAAAGGAACTAAGCATAAGAAAAACAGAAAACAAGAAAAGGCGAGGAGAAATCAAGGAAATCAAGAGAACCTACAGGTGTTGAAGAAAATAAGACAGACTCATTGTTCTCCCAAGCAGAGATGATGCTACACCTGTTTGGCATGAATCAATGGATGTAGAATCCATCACTTTTAAATCAGTGTCTAACAAAGGTCTACTATCTAAAATCTATAAAGAACTTAAAAAAATCAGACCTCCCAAATTTAAAGACCCAATCCAAAAATGGGCATCTGAAATGAACAGACATTTCTCAGACAAAGAGGTAGAAATAGCAAATAAACATATGAAAAAATGTTCAACTAGTCATTTGAGAGATGCAAATGAAAACAATGCTGAGATTCCAACTCACCCCAGAAAGAATGGCTGCTATCATGAAATCAATAACAAATGCTGGCAGAGCTGTAGAGAAAGAGGAACCCTTCTCCATTGTTTGTGGGAGTGTAGACTGGTGCAACCACTGTGAAAATCAGTATGGAGATGCCTCAAAGAACTAGGACTGGAAGCCTCATTTGACCCAGCTATTCCCCTGCTGAGTATCTGCCCCAAAGAATTAAAAGAATCATACCACAGTGATATATGTGCACCCAAGTTCATAGCAGCACAGTTTGTAATAGCTAAAACTTGGAAACAGCCCAAATGCCCATCCACTGGAGACTGAATCAAGAAAATGTGGTTTTTTAATAAAATGGAGTACTACTCAGCTATAAAAAATGAGAAATTAGAGACATTTATAGCTAAATGGATGCACATTGAGGCCATATTCTTAAGTGAGATAAATAGGACACACATTTAAATACTGAATAGTTTCTCTGGTGTGAGAAACTGAAAGTGTAAATAAGGACTAAAAGGTATAATAATGTGAAATAGGAAGAAAATAGGCAAAAGGGAAGGGGAATTGGGAGGGGGAGGGAGGATAAGGAAGGGAATGGAATTAAAATAAGAACCAAGAGAGATTATGTAAAGGTGCAAATTTCCAATGATGAATGTCATTATATTGTATACCTAAAATGTACCAATAAAATAAAATTTTTAAAAATAAATAAATCAGTGTCTGAAAAAGACAAGAGAGAAAAAGATAAACCAAAACCAAAAGGTGACAAGACCAAATGGAAAAATGATGGATATGCTGTGTCCAAAAAAGAAAATGTTGTAAAACCTGCTAAACGACCCCAAGAAAAACTAGATGGAGAACATGAAAAATCTCCTAGGCCTGAACCGCCACTGAAAAAAAGCCAAAGAGGAGACTCCAAAGACTGGCTCTGATAAATCATCATCTTCCTCTCAGAAGGATGAAAAGATCATTGGTACCCTCAGGAAAGCTCACTCTAAATCAGCAAAAGAACACCCAGAGATAAAGCCAGTCAAAGAGGAAAAGACAAAGGATTATTCCAAGGATGTCAAATCAGAAAAGCTAACTAATAAAGAAGAAAAGGCCAAGAGGTCTAATGAGAAAAACAGCCCATTGAACAGTAAGGGAAAAAAGAGAAAAAGGTGGAGATAAAGATTTTGAGTCTTCGTCAATGAAAATTTCTAAACCAGAAGTAACTGAAATAATGAAACCATCACCAAAGTGCAACATGGAACCTGATATTGAAAAGATGGATTGGTCCCCAGCAAAAGACAAAATTCCATCCTCATCTGCCCCAGCCAAAAAAAATTAAGCTCAACAGAGAAACTGGGGAAAAAGTTGGGAGTACAGAAAATGTATCTAGTACAAAAGAGCCCTCTGAAAAGTTGGAGTCAACCTCTAGCAAAATTAAATAGGAAAAAGTCAAAGGAAAGATCAAACGAAAAGTAACTGGAACTGAAGGATCCAGCTCAACTCTTGTGGATTATACCAGTACGAACTCAACTGGCGGCAGTCTTGTGCAGAAATCTGAAGAAAAAACAGATACAAAGCAAACATTAATTAAAACTATGGAAGAATATAATATTGACAATACAGCTCCTGCTGAAGATGATGATCCAGGTTCCTCAGTCCAAATGGGATAAAAATGACTTTGAATCTGAAGAAGAAGATATTAAATCCACACAGCCTATAACAAGAGTAGGAAAGCCTTCTAGTGTTATTACAAATCTTGCTACTAAGCCATCAAATACGGTTAAGTATACTGAGAAAGAAAGTGAGCCATCAGAGAACATTCAGAAACTCACCAAGGAAGTGAGCCATAAAATTATGCAACATGAGGTAAAAAGTTCAAAAAATTCTACATCTAGTGAAAAGGGGAAAACCAAAGATTGAGCTCATTCAATATTAGAAAAGGGAAATCCTGAAAAAAGGAAGACTAACACTCAACAGGAAAAAGATAGTAATTTGGACCATTTAAATGAACAAGGAAATTTCAAAAATCTATCTCAATCTTCCAAAGAGACTTGAACTTCTGAAAAGCATGACTCCATTCATAGTTCCTCAAATAAAGACTTTACTCCCAGTAGAGACAAAAAAAAAATGACTGTGACAACAGAGAATATTCAGGATCCAAATGGAGAGATGAAAGAAATGAATTAACAAGAAGAAAAGAGTCTTCTTCTCGGAATAAAGATTCTGCATCTGGACAGAAAAATAAGCCAAAGGAGGAGAGAGATTTGCCTAAAAAAGGAATGGCAGATTCCAAACAAAAGTAGTTCTAGTTCCTCAAGAGACAAAAAACTTCATGATCATAAGTCCCCTTGTGATACTAAACACTCAACTGAAGAGACAAAATCTGTAGGTAAAAATTCTTGTAGGGATCGTGAGAAACATGTATTAGAGGCACGGAACAGTAAAGAATCAAGTGCCAGTAAGTGACCTTATATACCTAACCCACCAGACCCACAGATTGAAAAGGAACACATTGCTGGGCAAATTGACAAGAATGCTCCAAAGCCTAAACCCCAGTTAAGTCACTCCTCTAGACCCTCCTCTGTCCTAACTAGAGAAACTGATGAAGCTGCTTTCGAACCAGACTATAATGAAAGCGACAGTGAAAGTAATGTATTTGTGAAAGAAGAGGAAACTTCTGGAAACATTTCTAAGGACCTGAAAGATAAAATGGTAGAGAAAGCAAAAGGGAGCCTGGACGCACCAGCAGTTGAACAGGTCGGCATTAAGCAGGAGCCAGAGTCAAAGCAGCCCTAGTGTTAGTCCAAGTAGAAGTCACAGCCCTTCTGCAAGCCAGACCCAAAGTCACAGTAGCAGTGCCAGCTCAGCAGAAAGTCAGGGCAGCAAGAAGAAAAAGAAAAAGAAAGAAAAGAAGAAGCACAAGAAACACAAAAAACATAAGAAGCACACGAAACATGCAGGCACTGGAGTAGAATTGGAAAAAAGCCAGAAACACAAACACAAGAAAAAAAAGTCAAAGAAGAGCAAAGATAAAGAAAAGGAGGAGGAGTAGGATGACTGAAAAGTGAAATCTGTTCCTGTGTAAAAGGACAGTTTTTTTAATTGATTTAATTACTAAGTCATCCGTATTAAATTTTGTTATAATGTAAAAATTCAAGCCTTCTAAATAATGACATGGAAGACCCTGTGCTGCACTTAAAATATCGCTGCTTGATTATTTGATTTTTACATCAGAGCTTTATAACATGAACTTTTGTACAGAACTGTGAGTTGTAACCGTGTAACATGAGACGCTTTGCTAGGGCCTATTATTTTTAACCACCATTAAGTAGTTGAGGTGGAGTTTACTGTGAAATTTTCACATTTGAATTTTTTTAATTGCCTGGCAAAAGCTGATACAAATTCTAAAATATCAGCAGAATGATTTGCTGAATTCATTACAACCCCGTTATGTCATGTTTTAATTATAATAAAAGTTTTCAGTAAACTTAAATAAATAAATAAATAAATAAATAAATAAATAAATAAAAAGTAACCCTTCAATCAAGGAAAAGACCCAGAATGCAGACAAAGAAGTAAAAGCAGCAAATAAACATGAAAAAATGTTCAACATTACTGGTCATTTGAGAGATGCAGATGAAAACAACACTGAGATTCCACCTCACCTCAGGAAGAATGGCAACTATCAAGAAATCAACCAATAACAAATGCTGGGGGGGTTGTGGGGAGAAAGGAACCCTTCTCCATTGTTGGTGGGAGTGCAGACTGGTGCAACCACTGTGGAAATCAGTATGGAGATACCTCAAAGAACTAGGACTAGAGGTCCCATTTGATCCAGCTATTCCCTGGCTGGGGATCTTCCCAAAAGAATTAAAAGAATCATACCACAGCGATATGTGTGCACCTGTGTTTATAGTGGCAGTTTGTAATAGTGAAAGCTTGGAAACAGCCCAAGTGCCCATCAGCTGCAGACTGGATAAAGAAGACATGGTTTTTTTATAAAATGGAGTACTACTCCGCCATAAATAACGAGAAACTAGAGACATTTATAGCTAAATGGATGCACATTGACGTGATCCTCTTAAGTGAAATAAATAGGACACATGTGTAAATACCAAATAGTTTCTCTGGTGTGAGAAACTGAAAGTGTAAATAAGGATTAAAATGAATAATTGATGATTTGAAATAGGAAGAAAAGATCCAAAGCGGGTAGGGGAAGTGGGAGGGGAAGGGGAAAGGAAAGAAGGGAAAGGAAAAATTATGAGAAAATGAAAAAATGAAAACAAAGTCTTTGTAAATAGGGAAGGGTGGAGGGGGTGAAGGAGCACAGGGAATGGGAGAAAAATAAGAACCAAGATACATCATGTACGGGTACAAGCACCCAATGAGAAATGTAAGCATATTTTATACCTATAATGTACCAATAAAAGAATTTAAGCAAAAAAAAAAAAAAAAAAAGACCCAGAATGGAAAAAACAAGATAAAAGATAAATAATTAAAGGTTTAAGCTAGGAGTTTTAACCGTAAAGAAGTTCAAGAAAAAGAGAATAGAGAAGTCATTTTTAAGAAAATGGATGCACCCTGAGATCATAATATTAAGTGAAATACATCAGACACATAAGCTTCAATATTATATGGCTTCTTTTATATGGGAAAAGCATAGTACAAATAATTTAAAGAATGATAAAAGACAGACAATGGGAAAGAGGGAGACAGATCTTTGGCAAATGGAAAGAAGATCTAGAGATGATTGGAAGGGGAAAGGAAGAGGAAATAAAAAGAATTAAAATGTGTTATGTACATGTACCAACTTTCCACAATGAATGTGATTATTATTTACTGCAAACATGTACTAATAAAAATAATAGAAAATAAATTTTTAAAACTGTTGACAAGAAATTCACTGGGAAATGCTGCAAAATGTGTCCTTAGGGACAATTGTTTTTTCTGTTATCAGTAGTATTGTGTCATTCAATTTTTAAATACACTGTATGTGCATATACTACCTTGATAAAATTACAGTTCACCCCAAAATATAAACTGTTATGAAAAGGGGGGAAAGAAAGCATTAGATTTTGCCTAGATACCTGAATATAAGGGTGATGGGGTTTTCAGCCATTCTTGATGAACACAATTTCTGTTTATGGTAAGTATAAGTGAGCCAAAATAGCTAAGTCTTCTGCCTTCCCCACCCCATACCTAGTTTTATAGCACTGATTTACTGCAAACAGCAAAAATTTCTGGGCTTCACAGGGTAGAAAATAGTGTTTGCATTTCAAGACATTTTTGTTTAAATTCAGAATGTGCAATCCAGATATCTCTTTGGCACCTGTCATCATGGCCCAAGAGAAATGAAACTCAGATGAAAGAAAAGGTGGGAAACACTTTAGAATAATCCCCTGGAAAAGACTGCAGATATGTACACAGCCACAGAGGGCAGGGCTACCTCCAATGCTGAGAGTGCAGGTTGGGACAGGCGTCAGCACAGTTCCGGGAAAGCAGGTAGCCTCAAAATCTCCACAACCTGGGGAAGCAGAAAGAGTCCACAAGGGCCATAAGATGGATCTCTGTGTTAGTCCATTTTCTGTTATTTTAACAGAATACTTGAGACTGGGTAATCTGTAGAGAAAAGAAATTTATCTCATGGTTCTAGAGGCTAGGAAGACACTGCTTCTGGTGAGGGCCCGGCACAGCTTCAACTCATGACAAAGTAGAAGAGCAAATGGGTGCTTGAGAAAGAGAGAAAGGCTGGACCAAACTCCCAGAATAGCTAACCTATTCCCACAAGGAAGCACTAACCCATTCCTAGAACTCTGCTGCCATGACCGCAAAAGCTTCCTAAAGGTCCCACTAGTTCTCAGCACCTCTGTACTGGGGACTGTGTCTCTACATGCATTTTGGTGGGGACAAACTACATTCAAACCATAGGAGAGTCTTTGCCTTCAAAAACCCAGGACCACATCAGAGCATGCAGAATAGGTTGTTAAATATGGATTCCTGGGCCCCACTCTGAACTTGCTGTGTAGAAACTAAAGACCTGGCACGCACATTTTAAGGAGAGCCCCACACCCATCCCTGACACCCTCATTCTCCAACAAAACTGGGAAAATCACCGAGACCCATGGCAGTGCTGCTCCAATGGAACCACTGTGGGATTTTTAGCAAATACAGATGTCTGGGACCCACCCTCAAAGATTCAAATAATCAAAATAGAAGAGTATTTTGGGATGACTTTTTATTTCAGTATTAGGGATCAAACCCAGGGGCGCTATACCACTGAACTATATTCCCAGCCCTTTTCATTTTTTGTTTTGAAACAAGGTCTTGCTAGGTTTCCAGGCTGGGGTCAAATTTGTGATTCTATTAGGGCCAAGGATTTAGCTCAATGGTGCAGTGCCTGCCTCTCAAGTGCAAGGTTCTGAGTTCAATCCCCAGTACCAAAAAAACCAAAAAATTGTGATTCTACTGCCTCGGCCTCTAAAGTAGTTGGGATTAGAGGGTGCACCACTGTGTCCAGCTTGAGGGTGATTCTACTTCATAACCTTTGCATCAATAGTTCTCAGATTTACATGTATTTTTAAATCTCCTAGGAAGCATTGTAAAAATACAAATTCTTAGGTTCTGTTGCTTCTAAGAACTAGACTGAGCCCCAAGTATCTGCAATTTTACTGGCTTCACAAGGCATCTGGATATAGCCAGTCCAGAGGATTCACCATTGGAACAAACATGCTCTGACACTTACATTGATCTCAAACCCCATCTCCATGAGACCCCTTTGGTGAACAACTATCTTACTTAATAGGCTGAAAGAATATCACATGGGAATCTGAATTCAAATATCCAGATATTTCCCTAAGCAAACATTCATCCATTGTGTCTACACTCAAAAGTTAAAAAAAAAAAAAAAAGACATATCTGGAATGGGGTTTGCCTTGGACTTAACATTCAACTCATGATTTTTTTTTATCCCATTTCCTCTCATTGAGTGACCTTGAACATGTGCTGCTGGGAGAGGGTGTGTTTATTTTATCCATTTATTTAAACCATCTCTGTTGAAAAAACAGGCTCATCATATGCTTGGGACCTTGATGCTATGCTGGTGGGTGGTATGGCCATATGTGTGTGTTACACAATGCCTCTAGGATAGAGGACTCAGGCCTGGCGCCAGGCTTTGCCCATTCATTTGAAGTACATGTTAACAAAGAGTCAAGGAAAGGGATCTGAGTGCCAGTTCCCCAGAAATATGTGGGGGGCAGCCCCAGCCCGTGTAGAGGGAAATACCACTCACATTTCCAACCACTGGCAACCAGATGACAAGGAGCCAATGTGACACCATAGCTTCAGGCACAAGGAAAGGAACCATCTTGGGACCTTCCAAGGCCACCACAGAGAGTGCAGCTCTCCCTTAGGGCAAGTGTCTCTCACTAACAGTAATTATAAAAGTGACTAAATGAGGCTGTCCCCAAGGTCCTCCAGACAAGACAAAGCTGCCTGTGTCCAGCAGACCCAACTGCCCTCCTGCCTCCAACACTTAGGCTCTGAATTAATCCTCCAGCATCTACTGCACTCTGAGTGTGAAGTGCTGGCAAGGACCATGGAGAAGCACTCACACTTAGAACATTCGTAGACTCTGACCACACGCAGGAAAAACTCAGGAGCTGACATGTCCAGGTCCATCTCCTCACAGATTGTAAGGGAACCTTCACATTCTCCTGTGGAGGGAAAGGGGGCATGGTCCCAGGTGAAGAGAGAAAGCATCCAGGCTAATGTGATCTGGCATCTGGGAGCGGGTGTACAATCTTCTAAAATAGAAAGAGGGAGTATAGCAATATGAAAAATTCACTCCGTCAAACAAGAATCCTCAAGATTTATGACTGCATTAGGGGCATCATTAGAATTTTGCAGTGCACCTAGGACATCATCAGTGTATCAAAATGATGTTGATAATGATGGCAACAGGGACATGACCACCCTTCAACACTTCTCTGAGTACCTACTTACGGCCAAGCCCTAAGTATTTTACATATGTTCATTTCATTTATCCTTAAAATATTTTATTGATGCGGAAGAGGAGGCCCAGAGAGGTTCAGAGGTTACTTGTTGGAGGCCTCGTGACTAAAAATTAGAATTCAAGACAGCCTTATAATCATAGCTTTTCACTGCCAATTAGTCTATGTGATGGACAGTCCAACATTTCTCATTTCTGTTCTTTCTGGGAGAAAAGGAATGAAAATGAAAAGGGGTAGGATGGTTTTGAGGAAAATGTGGGAAGAATTTAAAGACTGAAGAAAATGTAATAAAAGAACGAGATGGTCCTAAAGAACAAGACTCTTGAAGGTCTTGTCTTCCTGGTAAAGGAAATACTGAGTCAGATTGCCCAAGGGCCCTTATGGAGTACTCAGCTCAACCAGCAGACCCCTCCTCCTGGGGTCTCAACTTCACTAAGACATCATCACAGGCCCCCAAGACAGGTTTTCCATGCAGAATACTCACCAGGACCAACACAGCAGGTTGAATCCCCCTCTGCACATGGAGGCGGGTGCATGTCAGCCCCATGAGCTATCAGCAAGGGTAGGCAGGTCCTTTTCCTCAGGGTCATTTTGTGGTGCTGACTGATGACTCTGTGCTTGCCTTTCCTGTTATTTTACTTTTAATTTTCATTTTTTATAAGACATCTATTTAAATATTATTAAAGTATACCATGAACCATATTAGGAGAAATCATATGCTGGTATGGGGGTTGTTGGTAACAACAGTTGGTAAGACAGCTTCTTCTTTCAGGAATCCTACATTTCTGTTTCTGAGACAGGATTAGTTCCCAAAAAACTAGAGAACAAAATAAGGAGCATCCCTTCTAGCCTCTAAGATGCTTTGTGCAAACTAAAAATAAAAGGGGTGAGAATATCCCTCTCTCCAGAGGGTTTGGCCCCACATCAGGTCATACTGCTATGAGCAGAGAGCATGGACTAGACTTTTACCACAGTTCATACCCTTGGCTAGGTGCCTTTGAGCAGTGAACAACTCACACAACCTTACATAAAAGTAAGACCTGATAAATTAAATTTAATAGAATTTCAGTATACTTATCAGTAATAATAGAAAAGAAGACAAGGGCTAGATTTATCAGAACATTTCCCATCTGAACATTCAAATATACCCACTTCACTTCATCTCTCCCTTATCTCTGTCATTTCTCTTAGTTTAATGTGTGGATACTCTGTGCTTCAAGACCAAATTCCACCCCCTCTCACTGACTCAGAGACCTCACACCTTTGGTTGAGCCCTTCTTTACAGCATCTCGAACTCCTCTTTCTACTGAGTCATTCCAATCAATAAACAAATGCTGAGATCTCTCTCAGTTTAAATGACAACCTTTGATCTTACCTAGTGTTGCACCAAGTCAGTCCTCCCTAATCTGAATGACACTCCTTGAAGCAGATGCCTATCCTCCCTGCTTCCACTCCCCCTCCTCCCATCCACATATCCCTATGCAATATCAGCAGAGATCTCATCCAACCTCTCACTTGCAATACAAAGACACCTGGCATTTCCTGTATATCCTTGACCATTGAGGCTATGATTACCATGGAAACAGAGTCTCAAGTTATCACCCTGATACATTAACCAAATTCTCTGAAGGAGGTGATCCCTATTTTACCTTTGTATTTAAGAATTTGTCATAGCCAGTTCTTCATTGTCTTACATGCTTTTCAGTAATTTTAAAGCATAGCAGTCCCATAGGTCAGGGCATACAAACTCCAATACCTGTAGAGGCCAGGCAGCCAGCACAGAGGAAGGCTATGCGCTGAGAATAAGAAGTGGAAACAGGTAAACATTACAGGGGCTTATGTTAGGGCTGCAATTGGGAGGTGGAAACCATCAGCAGCAGGAAGGGACAACCATGGTTCTGTCTGAAGGGGCAACCACTGCCCAGTTGGGTCAGTTACTTCTTTGCTGGAATACAGGCTTAATGTTGTTCCAAATTTTAATTTTTTTTCAAGAATAAGCAGGGTCCTAATTCACATTTTCTTCAAAATACTGTGTGGACTAACAAACCAGAAGCCACTCAAAATGCATATGGGTTCTGGAGCTGGTCTGCAGGCCTGTAGCCTCCAAATTTGCCCTTATGTTTTCATCCTGAGTTCAATCTCTTTTTGATTATTTCTCCCAAATTCCTCATGACTTTTATTATTTCCTCTTCATTCTCTCAAGCTCTTTTCTTAGTTCTTGGAAATTAGAACCAGGAGATGGATGGACAGAGAACAATATTTTCTTCTCATGCATTGAACTTAGAGCTTCATTACTGATTCACATTATAACTGAGTCAGGAAGGGTCCCCCCCGGCCCACCTCATCCTCTTTCTTTAGTGTGCTTCTGTTCTAAATCAGAGCACAAAGAATAAAATTCCAGGGTCACCCACCAGACGACAGAACCACCCAATGGAAATCACCCACATTGTTTTTGAGCAAAAAAGCCCCAAGCATAAATCTGAATAGAAAATTAAAGGGCAAATGGACAAGCACTGGGCTAACAGGAACCTCCTCAGTGAACATGGGATTTCCATGAAGATTCCCTCCGTGTTTGTCACTTCTAAGAGTGATGCCTATAGGAGCCGGAGGAGCTGAGTGTGGGCTTTGTGTGGGGCTCAGCCCTCAACAAGGCCATAATCACACCATTCACCTAAATTTCAGGGACCTGGACATTAGCAAAATTCTAGTATCACCCAGCAAAAGTTTATCTTCCTGCCTGAAAGTAACTAAAAGAACTTCCTTCATTTAAGTTCAAGTGTCCAGTCTGCCTAACATAGCATATTGCTGAGGAAGAACACTTGTCTCTCCTTAATGCTTTACTTTCACCTTAGTATTACAGAGGTTGCAAACCTATCCTAGAAGGCTTTGCGGAGTGACCTGAGCTCACTGATCCCTGGAGCTGCCTTCCTATGCCCTAGATGCCTTTCCAGTGAAGTTGACCACTTGACTGGCTTTAGCCAAGGGAGTAGCATTTCTGCGTGAAGCAGCTCCATGTCCAGTGCTTCTTTGGCCCTCTCTCTTCTGTCCACAGGACTAGGTGAGCAGGCCACGCAATGATCCCCAAGTCACTGCTTAGAGAAGAGCTGCGAGTACAGATGTGTAGCTCTCAGCCAATTCCCATGGATGACAACTTTGTATTAAGTTACTGGAATTTGGAGGACATTTGTTACAGCAGCTTGCATTAATTACTATGACTAAGACAAAAGAGAATTGGAAAGACTAGTAAAAGTGTATCTGTAGACCTTTCAGTGGCCACTGGGCCCAATTACAGGAAGTGGAAGTTGTTACTATTTCAACAATTCAGTTATGGACAGGTCCTGAGATAACATCCACCTATTTCCTGGGATTGTGTGGCCCAGAATTCCAGCTCTTGGAGACCCATCTGGAGCACTCTCCCTCTCTACTGAAGAATTCACATAGTTACCAGAGTTTCCTTTTGTTGTTGGCACTTTAACAGGTAAGCCCTGTTTAGGAAATGTAGCTCATCTCAAGGTTGCCTGTGAGTTCAGCAGTGAAAAGTTATCCTGAAAGAAAATATTCTTTCTGAAGACCAGTGGAACAAAGGAAGACTTGTGCATGCTTGCAAGAAACCCACTTTAGGGATTGGGGATTTAGCTCAGTGGTTCCGGCAGCTGCTTCGTAAGCACAAGGTCCAAAGTTAGATCCTCGGTACCAAAAAAAAAAAAAAAAGAAAGAAACTCACTTTGGCTGCCACTAGTGAGGAAGAGAGAGGCACTGTGACTTTGCCCCTTCCACTTGGCTTATTAAACTGGGTGGGCACAACTTTCAGTTCCAGAAAAGCTGTTTCAGAATGACAAACTCAGTTGCAGACTTCAATTATGGACCCAGAACATTTGATCATCCAGCTACAATGATCCTTGATTACATAGAGGTAGAAATTTTTTTTTTTTTTGGTACCGGGATCGAACTTGGGTCCTTGTTCTTGCGCAGCAAGCAGCAAAACCATCCAGCTAAATCCCCGGCCCCAATCCTTGATTACATACAGTCAGTAAGAGATGCAGATTGAATCAGCCTCTATCCAACAAAGGACTATTTTCATCCTCCACTGTAAGGAAGAAAACAAAAAGAGAAAGAAGCTGGAGGTGTAGCTCAGTGGTAGAGAACATGCTTATTATGCCCCAGGCCCTGGGCCCCATTCCAGCCCCAAAAGAAGGACAGGGAGAAAGATAAGGAGGAGGAGAAAGAGGAGGAGTGGGGAAGGAGGAGGAGGAGGAGGAGGCTGATGAGAAGAGGATGAAGAGATGTAGTTCCATTCTTATTTAGCACAGACACAGGAAGACATACAGTATATGTTTGGCCATCCTGAATTACAGTGTTTTATAATTTGGAAAAAGTTCTTGGAGCATTTCTGAGTTCCATTCTCAGTCAGTATTCATGGATTAACTTCTTATCCCCAGCATGATGTTAGACACCCTGCGGTTTGACCTCTATGTTCACCAACTCAGGTAGGCAAGAAGAAGTTTATTTTCTGTTCATTTGGCACTAGGCTGGTAGGAAACATTAATTTCAATCTTTCCTTGAGCTGCCACTGCCCCAGGTCAGAAGGAACAAGATCAGGGCTTCTCTGGGGGTCTTGCTGCAGGATAACATGACTGTGTATCCTACGTCCCGACTCTTGCTGCTGCTCCAGGGGAGAATCCAGTTGGCCTGCTTTGGTAACGTGCCCACTGCTTGGCCAGGAGAGTGCAGTGCCTTGACTGACAATCTACCCTGAGGGTGAGCTAATTCCCTGGAATGCACAGAACTGGGATGAGGTAATTTCCTGGAAAGGAAATGGGGTGCTATTAGCATGAATGGGGAGTAGCAAAATCAACAAATGGCTACTCCAACTCCTCCCTAAGTTCATATATTTGATTTTAACTCAAGACTTCTGGAGACAGATGCCTTAATTCAAAGGATTGACATCCATATTAAAGCCAAAAAGCGTCCCTTGGTCCACTCATAAAGAGAAAGTACCATTCTATAAAACATCCCGACGGTGGAAACTTACAATGTGCCTGAAGGTAACATTTCCTCCTGTGAAATTATTTCTTATTTAAGAAATGAGGAAAGAGAAGCAGAGATGATGACAAAGCTCCCCAAGATCATCACTAAGACGACCAACCATGTACCAAGGGACTCTGTCCAGGTTCAGTCTTCTGATGTTAGGTGTTTCTCTCAATGTCCTTCCCCTGCTGACAGGAGAGTTTTGGGGGGAGTGATTCTGGGGATCCCCCTCACTGCCACTGGAATAACTTCTTGAAGTGCACATCCTCCAAGTTTGACGCCTTTGCACTGGCTGCTCCTGCCACGGGTAGGGACTGGTGGAGACTGGGGGAAGGGAAGGAACCCAAGGAGCTGGATTTCAAAAGTGAAAATATTTCCATGAAAATACAAAGTCTGTGTGCAGTAGGTGTCGGTATAACTGACCTTCTGTTTTGAGCTGGAGGTGGGAATGAATTTTTTATAAGAAAACGGAATTGCATGGGTGTGGAGCTGCCAGCAGCATAGGAAGTTCCCAGGCGACTTGTCACAGCTCGATTTATAGACCCATGTCTCAGAAGGGCTAGAGCAGGCTGGGGAATGGGTGTGATTTGTTGGTGGGGTAGCCTGGCACTTGGCCTCTGTCCATGACTTAGCTCCACATGTACATGTGTCCATGGAACATGTGGCCCCATTGGCTCAATCTGGGCGGCTGAGATGAAGAGAGCAGAAAGCAAACATGCTCATCCAGAAGGGGAAACATAAACAGGACCCGGAAAGGAACACAAACAGTGATGGTGGGGAAAGGGAGCTAGAGGGAAGGGCCGGAGGCTGACTGGCCTCCAGTGCTCTCTCTCGCAGAAGCACCTTGAAACAGCTAATTGAACTTGCCATGTGACCCACACATGCTATGGAGATCATCCTTTGGAATTGAAGACAGATCCCTTTTAGCTGTCAGGAAATGAACAAGAGGACTTTCAGGGACAGAACCAAAGAACTTCTCTCCCATTGCCATTCCTGAGGCTTCCCCTAGAACAAGAGAGACCAAAAAGAAGCAGCCCTCACCCTCAGCAAGAGCCAATTAGGCAGTAAGGCATGACAGTCAACACGACGTCCTGGGGGTGAGGACCACAGCGATGTTTACAGAGCCCAGAAGTCGCTGCCAGAGCTAACAACCCACATGCACAGTCCATCTGGGCAGGCTGGAAAAAGTAAACTATTTTCCTCTGGATCTCGGTGGCTGCGGCTCAAAACATTCTGCACAGCCACATTTGCTTCCCTCCTCCCAAGTCCCCTCCAGAAAACCCACACATCTGGATACACACTTTAAAATAAATATGCACACAAGCAGAATCCATACTGAAAGTGGGAGGCAGATACCCCTCTGAAGGTCTTGTCTGGATAGACCGTGCCCCAAAGCTGTCCTGGGACAGCCTGTCCTAGACAGGCACCCATTGTGACATTTTCGAGAAGCGTGAGAACTCTTCAGAGCACCATACCTGCTTTGTGGCTCCCCATTAAACACAAACACAAGTTTGAGGTCGGCAGCCCAGATTCTCTTCCCTGAAAGACATCTACAGACTTCTGAACTCAGCTCAGAAGATGAAAAGGCCTGAGTTTCTTTTCAAGTTCACTGGAAACTCTCCTACCCAAGACCGCATTCTCACCTGACCCCCCCCCCACCACCAACTTTACCAAAGATTTTCTTTCTTGCTAAAATGACAGAAAACAAAGACTGCTTCTGCTCTTCAAAAATTTATTCCTGTCCATTTTCCAAATCCAATCTCATAGTATTGACTCCATGGGTCACAGGGATGGAAAATGCCAGCCTGACTTCTGGGAAGCTGGGAATGAACAAGCTGTGCTGTTCTCTAGGCCCTGAGATTGTAATCGGGGGCAAAGGAGGGGAATAGGGGTTTGGAGCCAAGCTAATTCAGGATGTGGCTGGATAATGACAGAGGTGCTATGACTTGGCTAACAGGAAGAGAAAGCAGAGGGTAAGGCACAGAGTATTGCCAGTAGTCAGCAAATGGCCAGGTCATCTTAAAGCGAAATTGCTGATCCACCACTTCACTGCTTCCCTTACTCAGGTCCCATGGTACTAGTTGCCACATTCATGAGGTTCAAGGTTATGGTAATGAGCATGCCAGTGAGTATGACAGCACCTGGCCTTGGCCCTAAAACATCAGCCTCCCCAGGCTGGCAGCGGGCAAGGGCCCCTTCACCTGGCAGACACCTTCCTCTATCTGTCAAGGTGCAGCTCACCATCACCTCCTCTGTAAAGCTCCACCCACCCAGCAGATCCAGTCACCCTTCTAGAGTCCCAGTGCCAGTGGTCTCCAATTATTTTAGTTTGTGTGCCTTCTAAAAGTGGTTCAAAAATTCATAGACCCTTTGTACAGTGTTCAGATGAATGACATTTAAAAAATTCATTATAAATTTAAATAGTTGCTGAAGATACCATTAATATTGTAAATATTAGCATTCTTTTAAATGTTCCAATGGAATCAAAATACCAGAGCAATTTTGTAATTTTGTATCCACCATTATCAATTTTTTAAATACATAAAGTAGTTGGAGGTATATTCAGTGACAGAGCACTAAATACCATAGGTGAGGCCCTGGGTTCAATCCCAGCACACCCCCAAAATTAATAAAAAGCATGAAAATACTTCTTTACTAATTGTTTCATTTTTTCTCTGAGTTAGTATTTTCATTCCACTTGTTTTTTGTACTTTTTAACAATTGTCATATGCTTTTATGCTTAAAATGTTTTCATAAATGGTCATCATTAGCATTCTTTTCTACTACATACAAAAAAAGTGAAATTTTAATTTTTTATCCACTATAAGTTTGTAAATTTTGAACAGCTTTTTCTGGGCCAAATTATGATTTCAATAATCATCAGAATATAATTGTTCAAAATAATATAGATATAAATTTTTATAAATAATTGGAAAGACACTTTTTCATTCATGAAAATTATAGGGTCCAAAATCAATTCTATTCCTACTTTATATTTTGAGAGAGAAAACTCTAGGAAACTTTGCCCAAAATACAAAATGTGAATGAAAGAAGCATTACAATGCCACAAATTACATAATAATCTATTATAAAAAATTCATAATGGCCTACCAGCTGACAAATCAACTTGAACCTCCTTCAATTTTATTGAAAGAAAAAAATGGAAACTATGAGACATGAAATCATAAGTGTTACCAAGTCATTAGTCATTCATTGTCCTGATTCTGGGAAATATACCAAAAAGACTCTACCAAAACTTCTCAGATGACTGGTAATCGTACCTGCTACTCATTTACTTAGAGACCCCTTGTTTAAACTGAGAGGGTTGGGAAAATTAAAATACTTTATATTTTTAGTATAGTTTTACCAATATAGATTCTTTGCTTTACAAATTCAGATATAATTCACATACAATTAAAGTCACTCTTTTGAAGTATACAGTTTACTGGGTTTTAGCATTTTTATAATGTTGTGCAACCACTATTTAATTCCAGAACACTTTCAACACCCTAATAAGAAATCCTGCACCCTCTAGCAATTACTCCTCACTTCCCCTTCCAGCCAATACAATTTTTAATAAAACTATTTTATCTCATCACATGTTTCAAATACATTCTCATCAAAACCTTGGCCTTTGATATACAGATCATTCAGTTCATGGAAATGTCTGCCATGTAACCTATTTGGCAAGACAGTCTTTATTGTCAAGCCAAGTAGCCAAATCAGATCTAGTTTCAGTTAGGAAAAAATAAATGGCTTCAGTTTCAAATAAATGTGTTAAAATGCATCCCCTCACAATCATCTTACTTTTGAATTCTAATTCCAAGATGAGAGATTGACACGTAGGCCAACGGTGAGTAGATCCATTGTCCATCTTACACAGAAACTGAGAAACCGCAAGTCCAGCCCATGAGTTAATTGCCTCTGGAATAATGATGTCTTCACTCTTGCTTAGAGGTGCCCTATTTTCTTTGGGAGAATGCTTCTTTCAGAGGCATGCAATTTTTGACACTACGTAAGGGATAGAAGAAGATAGGTTGTTGACCAGAAATTCTTCGCTTACAAAATATCTGAATTCATAACACCTCAATGCAAGCCAAGATGCATCTTTTCTGAACACTCCACTTCACCCTTAGCAGACTTGTGTATTGCACAGGGATGCATGGTAAGCTCAGAGAAGCACCACAAAGATCCCCTCCAAGGAAGCCCTTGCTGCCCAGCTGTGGATGTGAGGCTTGCAGATACCTCCAACTATCCACATCTCCAGGGTCAGCCTCAGCTGCAGCAGGGCCAGCTGCTCTGCTTCTTCTGCCCAATGAGGGCAACTTTGGTGGGCAATACTTGCTCCGGTGCTTCCCATTGGCCATCTACACCATTGTAGAGTCCGTATTGTAGCTTAATGTCTTTTGCCCAGTCCTGCTTCAACCCCTTTCCCTTGGCAGGTGTTGATCTCCATTAAATATCTGTCCCTGCAAATTCTTTCTCAGCTTCTGCTTCCAGAGAACCCAGCCTATAATAGAAATAATAGAAAGATTAGTTTCTGGTGTTCATTTACAGAGGTTCATCAAAACCAACGTGCCAAAATACAACCTTTTTGCTCCAACACCTTTACCCTCCAGAGCAAGTTCCCATGGTGAGACTCAGAATTAGTAAGAGGTGATGTGACTTTCCCTGGCCATTTGAGGGAACAAAACAAAGAGTGATCTGGAGGGACAGGCTATCACAGCACAATTGTAGGCAGCACTTCTGAGGAGAGAGTTGATGTAGAACTTGAGCACTGTAATCTGATTTCCTTTAAAATCAGCTCAGCCCATGTCCTCTTAGGGAGTCTCCAAGGACACCTTAGAGGACTCATCCCAATTCAAAACTCCTGCCTAGGGCCAGGGATTTAGCTCAGTGGCGTGGCGCAGCACCTGCCTCACAAGCACAAGGTCCAGAATTTGATTCTCAGTACCAAAAAAAACCACAAAAAAACCCACAAAGCCACCAACCAAAAACTCCTGCCTGCACATAGTTTTATCAGACACAGTGTGGTTGATGTGAACATCTGCCTTCTCCACCCGCTGGGGCACTTCTTACAGGAAAGGATGAGTTCCACTCATTTATTCACCCTCACTGGGTAGGAAAATCATTCACCAATGATATTTCTTACAACAAATATGCCCTGAATGTTCACCACAGTCTAGGATACAGGGATGAGCGATACCTGGTCTGTTCCTTCAACAAGCCCCCAGTTTTATAAGAGAAACAGGAGAGAACTGCAGTAGCATAAAGGAGCCAAATAGCCCCAAAGACAGTGAGTGCTCAGAAAGGCCCAGCATCAGTCACGCTGAAGAAGAAAACCGTCTATTTTTACTACTTTACCTCTTTGGAAATCTCAATGTTCCTTTAGGCAGAGTACCAGCTGTAATTGGTAATTGAATAAAACTTTATTCTGGTGAAGTAAACAGTGGAGAAATATTGAAACACCTGAGATTTTCTCCTTAATTTGGGTGTTTTCGAGGGTAGACTCTACTAAATAGTTTATTTACATGAACATTCAGCAACTTTAGTCTTTAAAAGTTGGTGAAATGTGACATTTATTGATCTCAAACTCCTGGTAGTTAATGGTACTATTCTTGGCCAGTTATCACTTCAAATATCAAAGTATACTCTGAAGACAATATAAAACAACAGCAGTAACAAGTTGACATCTATTCATAGCTTACTTAGTTTAGACACTTAGCTAAGTGCTTTTAATTTATATTATTATTTACTCCTTGAAATAATCCCATGACTAAAATATTGTTACTGTCTTGACTTTACAGATAAGAAATCCAAGTTTGGGGAGTTCCAGGAACTTCCCGAGGATACATTGCCAGCAGGGTACACAGTATAGAATTGAACCTAGACCTGGCTCTGCCTCACCCAATCAAGTCCACTGTGCCCTGCAATACTCCCTGCCATTTCAAGTGACAGAACCCTTGGGACCTTCAAAGCTGCCACAGAGCCATACTGCTCCAAGAGCATTAAAAGTTGTGGGCCAACATCACCAGCAAAGTCCCAGGCCCGAAGGAACTGCGTCTATGATGATTAAAAGTAGATTTTTTTAATAGTTGTAGCTCTCTCTAGACAAACCTATTTCTAAAACATAGAAAAGGCTCTGCTCTGTGACCTCTTAATGCTGGAGGCTCAGGGCTAACTTTCTAATTTGTTCTTTCTAGGATGTCTTTCTAGGAAGTACCAAGAGAGCTTGAGAAGATTAGCTTCATCAAGGAGAAAGCCATGTCCCATGGTCTAAGTTTTGGGGTTTGTTCCCTAAACCAGCACACCTTGAGCTGAAACATGTGTGTTGAGTTTGCTGTCCCTGAGAGCTGCTCAAGCCAATTCCTTGCCCCTGGGATAAACCTATTGGAATCACAACTGGTACTCAAGATGAGATACTGTATTTCAAGTGGCCAAAATTCCATGGAAAAGCTGTTTCATGGGTCCACAAACTATAAAGGAGGTGAAAACTAGATGCTCCAAAACATAGGTCAGACTCTTGGCTTGATACCATAGTTCTCTGCACCTTGCTCTCCTGATAAAATAAATGAAAACACAAGGGTGGGGAGGAGAAAACCTCCCTACTTTGTTTATCCCAAGGAGTATTGTGGGATCAGATAGTCAGGTCTATGAAACCATTCAGCAAGCCAGGCATGGTAGCACACACCATTCCAGCACTCTGGGGAAGTGAGGCAGGAGGATCACAGGTTCAAGCCCAGCCTGGACAGCTTAATGACTTATTGAGACCTCATCTAAAAATTTTTAAAAAGCACTGGGGATGTAGCTCAGTGTGAAGGGCCTAGGTTCCATTCTCGGGACTGCAGAACAAAACAAAAAGTATTCAGCAAGGTGCCCCTACTATTTATTGATAGTGATAAATGCATTCTGCTCCCCATGCCTGCAGTATATGCTTTCTCTAGCTTTGAGTCCTAGAGTTGAGAGGCCTCTCCAAGGACTTTAGGAAGCTTTCTCAACTCTTCATCACCCCAGTATGGTGTGTCCCCAGAGCAACTCAGAGAAAACCTCCACAGCTCATTCGCTAGCTGAAAAAGAATCCATGCCACCACCCCCCACACACCTGCACATACACCACATATACCAAAGAGAATTGGTATCCTGTATTCTTGTTTTCCTTCCTGATACACTACCCTTTCAACTGTACCTGCAGAAATGTCCTAGTGGGTCCGAAACCATCTCCCAGGGAAGCCCAACCCCAACTCGATGAAGCAGCCAGTCAGCCTTCTTCCCTGGGGTGTCCCTGAACGGCCTGCCCCCACACAGGCCACCCAGTCACTCCATTCCTAACTGCCCACAGGAGAGGTGAAAGGAAGCGGAGCACAGAGGTACTGATTTCAGCCTTCCTGCCCCTCCAGTCACAAGCTCCCTCCCTTCCTCCAGAAATTTCTCCAGCCAGGCTGTGGGCACAGATATTTTCCTCTTCCTGGCTGTAATCCTGTCACCCTGGCACCTTCTTGTGGCTACAGCTCTCAGGGTGCACACCCACAAAGCATCCTGCTTTCACGTTTCTCTCATGTTAAATGAGTCCAAATATCAGGAGGTCTCTGATCCTTCGCATTTAGGTTCATGGCTTTCATAGGAAGAATGTGTGGGATTTCTATATAAAAAGTGTTTAGGTTGGCACAGTTGCACATGGTATGCCAGCAATTTTGGCTATAAAGCCAGCTCTCCCCTTTCGGGTAGCAAGAGGGCCCATGAGTTCAGAGACACTGCCTTCGGGTGCTCCCCTGCCACCTACCACCCACTCACACCCTCAGGAAGCTCTGAAGGGCTGAGCAGAATTGGGGAGGGGCGCCTGGGACCAGGACCTGGCTAACAAAGGAGAGAAGAAAAGAGATCTGATAAAGATTAGCAGGGAGCATGTTGGTGGGATGTTGGCCAAAATATACATTTCAGTTAGGCAGGAGAAATAGGTTCAGGAGATCTATTGTACAACGTGATGACTATATTAATAACAATGGACAGTAGTCCTATGGTATCCATAGGGGACTGGTCCTAGCAAGTCTCATGGTTAGCCAAACCCAAGGATGCTCAAGTTTTTTATATAAAGTGGTGTGGTATTTGTATAAAACCTACATTTAAACCCCATAATTTAAATCATCTCTACTTATAATACCTAATATAACAAAAATTCTGTAAGTAGTTATTACAGCATATTATTCAGGGAATAGTGACATGAAAAATCTGTACATGTTCAAAACAAACACAATTTTCTAAAAACTATCTTCTGGGCCAGGGATTTAGCTCAGTGGCTCTGCTGCCTGCCTCGCAAGTGCAAGGTCCCGAGTTCGATCTTTGGTACAAAAAAAAAAAAACACTAAAAAATATCTTCAATCCACAGACAGAGCTGACTGTATTGCACTTGAAAGTCACTAAGAGAGACTTTAAATGACCTCACCACAAAAAAATGATAAGCATGTGCAGTAATACATATGTTAATCTGCTAGATTTAGCTATCTCACAATGTGTGCATTTTTGAAGCATCATGTTGTACACCATAAGTATATGCAAGTTTTGCCAAGTAAAGATTAATTTTCTTAAAGACTGATGTCAGTACATGATGCACAGGGAAGACCTCAGGGGGGCCCTGGGCCACCACTCACCTAGTAGGGTGTTCTTTTTTCCCCACTTCTTCTGAACTAAGCCTTAAGACCACCCAAGGCCCTGTGCCTCAAGCACAGGGTCTCTGGATGGGCAGCCTGAGCAGGAAAGTGTGTCCCTGCTCCAAGAAGGATCTTATCTTTTCCAGAAATGGAGAGGTCCCAGTTGAGACAGAAAAAACACCTGACCAAAGCCAGAGCAGCAGCCGTGCCATGGCAGAAATTAAACCCCAACAGCCTCAGAACTCCATGCTTAGTCCTGGAGAATCCTCTCCTGTCTGGGTTGCCTTTCAATCTGGTTGTAGCATAGAGCAACAGACAAGGAAAATCCAAAAAATTATTTTCCAAAAAAATAGCAAAAAGACAGTCCAAGGCACAAACTAATGAGCCATGCTAAAAGTGCACAGAATAAAGGAAGCAGCCTCAGAGACTGTCAAAAAGCCCAGCCCGCATGATCACTAGGGAACCAACACAGTGACCCGGCTTTGCTGGGCACTGAGCTCCCATCAGCTTGAGGAAGGGGAAAGCCTTGTCTCACAGCTCCTTGTTAATGAGCTATGATCCATTACTTACATGTAATGTTAAAGGTGCAAAGTGCTAGGAGTAGTGAAGTTCTGAAACGTGCAATGTTTTCATCTAACTTCCAGATCGAGCCACAACGTCCACCATGCACAGCTCAAGGAAGGATGGGAAGCAAAAAAGCCAGGGGACAGAGATTTGTTACAAGGCAAGTCACCCTCAGAGCTAAGTCCCAAATTGGTAGTAAGCAGTTGAGAGAACCCTGGTTCTCTGATTCTTGGATAATGCTTGTGAGAGCATTTTAAGAAATCAAAAACTTACTATGAAATTAAGTATTTCTTATTTGGGGGCTATGAAAAGAAACTCTTTTCTCATTTGAACCCCAAGACCAGACTTATTTTGCCAAGAAAATGTCCACCAACATAATCACACCCTTCCAAGCTCATTTCAGTGCACTCCCTTCCATGAAGGGACTTAAGCTTCCAAAATGTTTAGTATCCTTTCCTGAATCCTCCATAGCCCCTTGTACATTTTCCATTGCATCTGCATTCTGTTTTATATTGGTTATTTACGGACTTACTGTGCCCTTTGGGTGGGCTTGCCCCTCCCTCATTCATGTCATGCTGCTTAGCCAATCACTGGTGAATGGAACAAAGCAAATCCAGTGTTCTCTGATGGCGAAATAACCTTCTGATATTTTAGGAACTTCTGCCTCCAAAGGTACCCAATTAATAAACAATGAGCAACACATATCTTAGGGGAATTAACGCAGGTTGGGATGTGAGATATCTATTAAACTCCCTCCACATTGATAATAAGATCTGAAAACATTTTCTAGAAGTCCACTGTACTTACTTTTAAAACTCTAGCTTGATTAATCTTATGGCCATTTAAGACAATAGGTAATTTCAAAAGATATTATTGCATACCTATTAGAAAGTACATATAACTCAGTCACTCACTTGCATTTCTGAAAAACTACAAAATCAGAAGACTTACAAGCAGCTAAAGAAATCAATAGCAATGGGCTAGAGGTATAGCACACTGGTAGAGTGTGTGTGCTTAGTGTGTGCAAGGGCCTGGGTTCAATCTGCAGCACTGGAGGAAGAGGAAAAGCAAGGGGAGGGGGAGGAGAAATTAATGGCAAGCTTCTACTGATCAATAATCTTCTAATTTTTCAAGATTGACTCAATCTTACAATTAGAGAATTGACTAAAAACATGCCCTAGTCATGGGAGTATATTGGTTTTGCCTGCCTAGAGTCTGTTATTCCTCCTTCTAATAATAGCACCTATACCAAGTTCCTTAGCATTATCCTGATAATTCTCTTTGGTTCATGTGACGTTTATCTCAGTGCCTGGTTGCAAGAACAGACACAAGAGCAATACACGACCTTAATATACCAATACTCAGACATAATGATAGTCTTAGGGACAGAAAGATGATCTACTTGAACATTTCCAATTAGAGTTATCTGATAATTTGCTTAAATTATTGGCAAATGTGTCCTTTTTTCTCTTAGGATTGTTCAACTGAATTAAAGAATCAAATCTAGATGTACTGTCATCCTTCTCCACCATCACCTGGATGAATCTAGCTGAGAGGAAAACATGAGCCTGATTCCTTATGGTCCAGTTGTGAGTACCTAGATTAAATCATGCCTGAAGTTTCTAGACCTTTCAGTTACATAAGCCAATAAATTCCCTTTTCTTGTTCATATCTTATTGTAATTGGGTTTATATCACTTGTAACTATGACACCTGACTAATGTAGCATAGATGATAACATAATGGTATTGCCATGTACTGAGCACCCAGTATGTGTTATATATATATAAAAGCTTCACAACTATGGAGACAATTATTATGGACTGACTTTTCTGGTGAGGAAAGTGAGGCTCAGAGAGATGACTGTTTTGTTCAAGGAAATGGAAGAACTCAAATTTGAACTCACATCATTCTGCCTCCAGAATCCATGTCCTGGTCTCTATACTGGGCTGCCTTGTCAAGGAAGGGTCACCAGCTACATATTTATACCAGGAAATAAAGATTTTTGTCCCACATATCCCTGCATTGTCATCAATTATATCAAAATAAAATGCCATTATTTCCAAGTGAACCATCATTTTCATCTTCCAAATCTTCAAATTCACCCCTCATGTTGGTTTATCACCAAATCCTTTGCTGTGTTATGTGACTTCAATGTCCAACAAGGAAGTCTGGGCTTCCTTGCCACTCCAGTTGGAGATCAAGAAGGAAAGTTACAAGTTCTGCACTCTGAAATCTTCTGTTTGGCTGTGTGGATTTGTACCCTTGGAATATGCACATCAAGGCGCTGTTACATAGCCAAGAGAGAGGCAAGAATTTTCCTCTGATAGCAGGTCAATTTTCCAGGTTACAGGTCCCATCCAGACACTGGAGTTGAAACCCAAAGAGACTATGCTCAGGCAGGCACCCAGCTGCCCAAGCCAGAGGAAGTACGAGTCAGCCCCACTGAAGACTTGGCCATCTTCAGCAGGGAGATTATTGGGGATTATTGGAGATTAAGGTAAAGAGGAAAGGCAGTATCTTTAATCCCATGTCTCATGAATCAGAAAGAATGCCCTGTTAGAAAGATCCACCTGCTTTGCAGGACTGAGCACAATTTAGAGAGGAGTCTCCCATTGCCTTGGGGCAGTGTGCAGTGGAAACAGGTGGCCCATCCCTCTCTCCAGAACACCATTCCTACTCCCTGGTCAAACGTAGATGGGTCTAGAATGAAGAACCTCCAAGCCTTTGCTGTTCTGGCTTGCTACCTTAAAAGTAATGGATTAAGGAGATGTAAGAGAGAGAGAGTGAAAGAAAGAAAAAGCCTGGAAGAAAGAGACCACCAGCCCTGACTCAAAGTCAAGGACACTGGGAACTTACCCAACTTCCATCTGTGCTATTTCTGACTTGAAGACCCAGTCCCAGAGCAGCAGACAGAAGCCCTGGATCTCTGGTATACAGAGGATGTAAATGTGATTTGTCAAATGGTAGCCCTCAGGTGGCAGCTATAGAAATGAATAGCCTTTTCATTTTTTTAACTATAGGTTTAAGCTTTTCATTTAATTGCAACAATCATCCACAAATCTACTTTGCTTGGACCTGGGAATGCAGCTCGATGGTAGTGTGCCTCCCCAGCATGCCTAGATGCCCAGGTTCCATCCTCAGCACCACTAAAAAGTAATTAAAATGAAAATATTTGGATAAGGCTCAAGTCTTCCATGACTATCTCTCCAGTCCCACCTTCTGTAGTAGCCCAAGTGAGGAACATCACCTTACAGACATGTGTGTGCTCCAAAATGCCCACAGGAACTTTGTGGTGTTTGCATATAAATATGCTACTTCACATACATAGCATCCTATCTGCTGATGAATTGTCTTTTTCATTCAAAAATGACATCTTGGGATGAAAAACTACTCAACATCTTTAGTCATCAGGGAAATGCAAATTAAAGGTGCATTGAGATGCCATCTCACCCTAGTCAGAATCAGTCTATCGTCAAGAATACAAAAAAAAAAACAGTGAATGTTGGAAAGGAGGCAGGAAGAGGGAACTCTTCTGCACTGTTGGTGGGAATGTAAATTAGTATAGCCATGGAAATTATGTACTAACTTAAAAATAAAGATGTCTTGGGGATCCATCCATGTTAAAGACCACTTCCTCCTGGTCTTTCTAAAATAGAATCATGGACAACTGGTCCTCAGCATTCAGGTATTCAAAGAAAGTATATTTTTTTAAATTGTGTCTTAGGACTGGGATGGAGATAGCTCAAGAACAGAGAGCTTGTCTAACATGTGCAAAGAACAAAAAAAATGCATCTGTACTGAGCTGAGGTGTAGCTTAGTGGTAGAACACTCATCTTGTATGTTTAAGACCCTGGCTTCAATCCTGAATTCTGATTTTTCAGAATCCTGAATTCTGAAAAATAAATACACCTGTACTGAATCTGACAGACCTTTTTACTTGTCATTATTTCCTAAACAATATAGTAAAATAACTATTTGCATTGTGTTTACATGGCATCAGGTATTGTAGGCCATCTATACATGATTTAAAGTGTAGGATAGGATTGCATAGATTATATACAAATACCGCACAGCCATTTCATATAAGGAATTTAAGCATCTTAATATTTTGTTACCCTTGGGGCTAAGGGGGTCCTGGAATAAACTGTCACATCCCTCCCATAGATCCCAGGGGATGACCATATATTGAAACTGAGCTGAACTAGACAGGCTTTACATCCACCTATCCAGGTTTCTGCCCTGTCTTTCCCCTTCAAGTAGATTGACATCCCTTCACCAAGCTTGGTCCTCCAGGTGCCAGCTTTAATCTTAGCTAAAGGAACATGGTCATTGTGATCCGTGGATGTCTACTCTCCAGCACCTGTGAAAATCCCCCAGCCTCACCAGCAAGTAGCCTGGGGTAAAAGTGAGCTCCAGGAGATGGCAACCACTCCAGGACTGACTTCTCTCCCCAGAAACAGCCAGAGGCCAGCAGCCCTGTCTGCACCTCATTAGAGGTAGCACAGAAGAGTGAACTGAATGTGTATCTTAGAGCTGGCTGACAGGTTTAGCCCAAGACACTTACTTCCTGTGTATCTTTGGGCATGAGCCTTTTTAAACCTCAGTTTTCAAAATGTTGCTCATGTTAGGAACCTTGCAGAGTGCGTATGTATGCAAGGAGCTAAGAAGAATACCTGTTCTCTTTTTTTTTTTTTTTTTT
>NW_004624753.1:17028404-17080796 GCF_000247695.1 Heterocephalus glaber | reverse complement strand
GGGGATTTAGCTCAGTGGTTTCGCCACCTGTTGCGCAAGCACAAGGACCTGAGTTCGATCCCCAGTACAAAAAAAAAAAAAAATGCCAGCCCTTAACTGCCTATCCTTGCCTTATTTGCCTTACAAAGAAGCCACCCAACAAGAGAATAGTGAAGGCAGGTAAGGAAAGGATCGGCTGAAGAGGCTGGCAGTTGTGATGTCTAGTTTTCAAGGCTGATTATTTTCTGGTTAAGTCTTGTTTTCAAGGGAACACAGTCCTTTCTAACAAATCCACAGCCAGAGGGCCAAAAGAATCAGTGAAGGAAATAGTTCTTCCATACCCACACACAAACCATCCACTCACGCCACAGAAGTAGTCTTGAGAACTTTAAAGAATGTACATACAATGTCCTTCCCCCCCGCCCCACATAATAGTTATTTCATGATTTTACCTGAGCCACAAACTTCACAGCTCTGTTCCTGCTACATCTCATTCCTCCTCTCTCTGCCAAGCAGACATTCTTACCTGGTGGTTGCTCAACCTCAGAAGTTATTGATAAATTCTGTATAGTTACACTTCATCATGTAGGATTCCGCAAGAAAAACACTACTGTGGATGTATTTAGGTTGACTGAGGACTCCTCAAAACTGTAGCTCAGCTATGGCACGGATCATCATTCCTTTCTTGAGTTGAACTAATAGAACAAAGGATTTGAATGTTACTGGTCTCCCCAGTGGACTGTATCAGTGAGCTTTTGCAGCAATATTGCCACAAAACAAAGCATCCCCAAGTCAGCTTTTATAACAGAGAACATTTATTTCCAGCTCATGCATGTGCAGTTGCCTGGATAAGGCTTCTCTAGACTGGCTTTGGGCAAGGTGTGGCTCCAGGCAGCAGGTCAGATTTACATCTAATGCTCATCTTGCCTTTTTTCCTGGAATGAAGATACTATCCAGAACTTGTTCTCAGGTGGTAATAGTGGCACAAGAGTTCAGACCCAATCACACGCATTTCAATGTTTTGCTTTCATCACATCCACTAATACCCCACTGGCCAAAGCAAGTCACACTGAAAAACCCAACACCATTAAGGCAAAAAAAAAAAAATCACCTCTATTTAGGAGAAGAAGGACATAAAAACAAAGAAGAGTTAAAAAAAAAAAAAAAGTGAAAACAAAGTCTATCTGCCATATGGGCTTTTTTTGGCCTCTGTCTTTACAACAATGCCACATGGTAGACGGTACATCGTCATCAAAAGTGCCCACAGGTCCACATAGTTTCTAAGACAGAATATGACCTAGAAACTTTGTTCTTTAGAGACAGCTTTTGCCTTGAACCTGACTTAAAGCAATAAGAACATTTGTGGAGTTCAACAATGTTTCCAGATAGGGCGGTGAGGTCAGAGGTGCACAACTTTCTACAGGGAGAGTTGGACTTCTCCACTGTGCTGTAGACTGCTAGACTGGGACAAGTGAAATAGGAAAACCGCTCAGGGTATGCTTTCTTTGTTATTAATATAATTTTTTCTCACCCAGGTTCTACAATCAGAGCCCATAATGAAATTGGCTCTGGATACTTTGCACCCAAGTGTTTTGCTGATTTGACCCTGTAACCGCAGGATTAGAAGGACCCATTTATTCTGGCTAGTTCTGCAGATTCTTCCGGTTTCATAATTCAATCAAAGATAATAGTAAATGGAATGAAAAGCCGCTCAGGGAAAAGCCAAAGGCAAAAGGGCAGCAAAAAATAAGGGGAACCAAAGACTTAAATTTTATGTATGCTGTGAATTGGCTTGGCAGGGAACCAACCAGAAAAAAGAAAAGAAAAGAAAAGAAAAGAAAAACTTTCCCTTTTGAGTGGTATATTTCAACATCACAAAAGCATTGCGTGGCCAAGCCCAATTTTGCAGCTTCTTTTCACAAAAGACCCCTACCAAAGGGAAGCCCCAATTCAAGCTGCAAGGGCCAGAGACAGCCATGGAGGAAAACTAGTTGGTGGCTTCCTGAACCCAGGGATCCCCAAACCCTCTGAGGTCTCCCAGGTACCTCCAATCATTAGTTCAGAGGAAAATAGTATCTTTCCTATCAAGGTCTCTGGGAAAGCATAATAATTTAGAGCATGTACTTTGGAGAATCTGAATTCAAATCCTGAAATTGCTACTTACTAATTGTATGACCTCGAGCACATTACTTAACCTCTCTGAGCACCAGTTTTCTCATCTATACAATGTGAAACATAATGACACTTTCCTCTTAGGGGTGTAGTACAGATTAAAGGAATGGTGTCTGGCATGGACAGTATTTACATAATGCCTGGTATATCTTAAAGGCTAAGAAGTAGGGTTCATTATGACTAGGAGATTCTGAAGGAAGCATTGTACAACTGTGGGTACTATCACCTAAGAATCTCTCTAGTCTCCAGTCTCCACTGCTCATTGAAACTAAAAATAACATGTATTTGGCATCTTCATAAATGCCAAAGGCGTGCAAATGATCTATTCTACCTACCTATGGGAACCTATCCAGATCTGCCCAAAGGAAGGCCCCAAGGCCGGTGGAAATGATCTACCTACAGCCAGGCTGGACAGGAGCGAAGACACTAGGCTAGACTCCAATAAACCTGAACAACAGGGGCCTCTGGGTGGGTCCTCCCCCAAAACACACATTTCAATGGTTCTCTCTGACCTCCCTCTGGCCCCTCCAGTCCCCCCACCACAGAGTGAGAAGTCCATCAGCTCAAAATAGGTCCCTCTGGAGCCCTGAGACTTGATTCTGGACCACACTTTAGGTATCTGGGATGCCAGGTTTCTTGGCCAAAAGACCACTGAGCCTCTCTCCATGGCATGTGAGGCCTCTTTTCTTGATCTCTAAGGTGTGATCGAAATATAAGGAGGTCACATGATAAGATGGAAGGAAGGTATTTACTTAACAATTAGTTTGCTGTATTTGTACATTATAAATGTTTAAACATAGGTAAGTGGATTGCTTGTATATTCTTGCTTTAAGCTCCCTAAATATGAGCTGCAAGCCTGTCACCTAGTAAATCTCAGGAACTCAGTGAATATTGACTGGGCTCTGGCATTTCTCTCTTTATTCACTTCAAAGTCTCTGGATACAGAAGCTACAGCCCATTTAACAAGCTCCAAACAACCGAAGCACCCAGGATCCCCCAGAGGCTCAATGGCAGACTCCCTTTGGTGCACTAGTTCCATTGACTACTGGTACCAGGGGGCCCAAGAGAGCCCCAGAGTTTCCAGAAACCTTGAGCTACTGTTTCACCTCACACACCAGGACCTAATCAGGAGACTGGCAGATTCTATTGCCCAAAAATACCTGCTACTGCCTTTCCCTTCCCCTATGCTCTTCCAGAGCCTTGCCATTCCCCATCAAGAGGTGGCATTCAGCTGGGTGTGGTGATACTTTCTTGTAATCCTAGCACTGTGGGAGGCTGAGGCAGGAAGACTCCAAGTTTGAGCCCAGACTGAACAATGTAGAGACTTAACAGGGACCTGTCTCAAAAATTTAAAAAGGGCTGGGGATGTAGGTCAGTTAGAAGACTCTGGACTTAATCCCTATTATAGAGGGAGAAAAAAAGAGGTGGCACCCATGTTCCCTTCCTTTGAATGTGCGTGGAGTTTGTGGAAGTGATGTGATCTCCAAGGATGGGTGACAAGTGATGAAAGAACCTCTTCTGAGTGCTCTCTCCTGGAAACATTCCCTTGGGGATGCAGAGCACTGTGAAAGTCTCACTGCTCTGAAACTGACAGGAGTGACCCCAAGGCCATGACCCACCCTACAGAACTGCCCAGTCACCTAAGACAAGGCCTCAGAGATGGAGGCCAGCACACAGCCACAAGGCCAGAGTCCACCTCTATGTTTACAGAGATGAACTGAACACCTGGCCAGGAAGCAGCTGTCCCGAGGCTCCTCTGTGAAGCTGGTTCTCAGTGCATGGGAGTGAGCAGAGCCTGTGAAGATCATCTCACTGCTCTCTGGGGCCAATGCTGATTGCAATGCCCAGCCAGCTACTAACAGCCCCCTTTCTCCATGAATTGGGACAAGGACCCCGCTGGACTCCCATCCAGGTTTTCTACCGCAAGCAAACACCACTGCCCCTTGGCCCCACGCCTGGCTTGGCCACAGGTTGCACACAAGGGCTGGCCTGTTGCATCCTTGAGGGTTTCAGGCTTGGTCATGCGAGTCCAAGGCCAATCATGCATGAAGGGGCCCCAGATCAAAGCCCTAGCCCTCCTAGACTTGCAGATGGCTAGAAGGAGCTGCGTACATAAAAATAATAGCAAGAGCTTTCAGCACTCTCGCTCAAATCAAGCATGTGCAGGCCATGGCTCTGTGGGTGAAAATGGGCCAGGTTCATGGATGTCTTGTTTTTATTTGTGCCTCTTTAACAGGGCCCATCAGCTTGGCCATCACCTGTGCACTCTGGACCAGGAGCTATGTGGCTTCAGGCACAAATCACCAAAGCAAATGCTCAGCAGGGCCCAGTCAGAGATGTGGAGGCCTGGAGGGCCGGTAATGAATTGGCACTTGGGCCCTTTTACAAGGGGGATGGCCAGCTCTTTGATGCTAAAGGGGAAATGTCAGCTGATTTGGCCAAGTCTTTTCATTGCCCCCCTCAAGGAACCAGAAATTCACATTGTTACATAAAGACTTCTATCTTCAAAATATTGACAGCCAGCTGGGCATAGTGGCACTTAACTACAATTTCAGCACTCAGGAGGCTAAGGCAGGTGGATCGCCATGAGTTCAAGTCCAGCCTGAACTACATAGCCAGACCCAGTGTCAACACCCCCCACCAAACATATGTAGGCAGCCAAAGTAAAACAATGGATGCCACATTCAGATTGCTGGGATCTTACTTCTTCTGCTTCTGCTTCTCTTCTGCTTCTGCTTCTGCAAACTGACTTTCAGCTGCCAGCTGTTGCTTCCCTGGGCATTGGAAGGTCTCTTAGCCCGCACACATGCTGGGATTTCCAGACCATTAGCACCTCCAAGGAGAAGCCCTTAGAACTGCATAGACAGGTGCCCTAGTCCTCTTAGCCCAGGCTGGGACAACACTTGAGATGTGTGCTCCACATCACTTCCTGGGCTTTTCCACTGGGACAAAACATCTTCACCACCAGCTTTGACCTTCAGCCCTCAACTGTTTTCTGCCCTTTCCCTCTTGCATATCCATACTTCCCCACTAGCATTTCCTGGAAAATGTCTGGCCTTGATTTGAAGGATGATGCCATCTGCTCATTGCTACTAAGGGCAGTTCTCATTGCCACAATGCACCCTGCCTCCTGTCCCATCAAGTGTGTGTTTGACAGCTTTTCACCACTATCACCAAAATAACTGACATTAACAGCTTAAGGAAAGAAAGGGTTATTTTGCCTCACGATTTCAGAGGTTTTAGTCCATGGTCACCTGGTTCTGTTGCTTCTGGGCCTGTGGGAAGGCAGAGCACCATGGTGGGGGCTGTGATGGAGGAAAACAGCTCACCTCATGGTGGACAGGAGGCAGAAAGAGCAGTGGGCCAAGGAGAAACGGTAGTGGTCAAGGTCACAGCCCCATGTCCCAATCCCTTTGACCAGGCCCCACCTCCTAAGTTTTCATCACCTCCCAAAGCGCCGTCAGATCATGGTCTCATCAGTGGATAAATCCACTGGTAAAGTTAGAGCCATCACGATCCAGTCAGCTCCAAAAGACCCACTCTGAACACGTGAGGCTTTGGGGGGATATTTTACATTTAAACTATTACGGAGTTCACTTATTTTCTCCACTATCGCAGGAAAGTAGCAAGTTAATTCCTTTACACTTAGGTTTATATGATGAACAGTAGGAAAATAATTGCCCAGTAGAGAGGTTTCTATGTTAGGCAGCAAATATTTATTGAACACCGGCTCTGTTCTGGGTGCTTAGCAATACAGGCGTCACCCACACAGATAAGGCTGCCTGCCCTGGTGACATCCACACTCCAGGCAGCAGGGGTTGGAGGGGTGGTTGTAGGTGAGTGAGTAGTCAATCAACAACAAGCGTAATTTATTTTAAACAGCTTTATTGGGATATAATCTGTATACCAGAAAATTCATTCTTTAAAAATCACATTTTGACTATTTTTGTTATATTCAGAGCTGTGCAACCATCATTTTCATTGCCCCAAGAAGAAAACACACAGGCATTGGCAGTCATTCCCAGCCCACTCCGTTTCCCCTCATCTCAGCCTCTGGCAACTGCTGATCTTCTTTCTCTCTCTCTGGATTTCTCTGTTCTGCACATTTCATGTAAGTGGAATAATACAATATGTGGTCCTTTGTATCTGACTTCTTTCACTTTGTATAATACTTTCAGGCTTCATTTATGTGTGGCATATATCGTTCATTTCTTTTTACTACCAGATAATATTCCATTTTATTTATTAAAATAAAATTTTAATTAATTTATTTAAATAATACATTTTATTTACTCATTCATATGTAGTTAGACATTGTAGTTGTTCATATCTTTTGGCAGTTGTGAAGAGTTCTGCTAGGAATATTCATGCTCATATATTTGTTTGAGTTCCTGTTTTCTATCTTTCTGAGTATTTACCTTGGTGTAGAATTGCTAGGTAATATGGCAATCCTATGTTTAACTTTCTGAGAACTTGTTAAATTCTTTTCCACAGTGACTGTATAATTTTACATTCCCACCAACAATGTACAAGCATTCTTATTTTCTACATTCTCATTAACATTTGTTATTTTCCTTTATTATTAGTATTCTGATTATAGTTATCCTGAAAAATAGGAAATAGCGTCTCATTGAAATTTAACTTGCATTTCGCTAATGTCTGATGACCTTGAACATCTTGTCATGTAGTTGTTGGCCATTTGTATATCTACTTTGGACAAGGACCTGTTCACTTCCTTTGCCCATTTTTAAGTTAGGTTGTTTTTGGGTTTTGGGGTGGTTTTTTTTTTGGCACTGGGGATTGAACTCAAGTCCTTGTGCTTGTGCAGCAGGCAGCGAAACCACTGAGCTAAATCCCCGGCCCTAAATTAGATTGTTTTTGTTGTTGATTTGGAAGAGTTCTTTATATATTTTGCATACTAAACTCTTATCAGACATGATTTGCAAATATTTTCTCCCATCCTGTGGGTTGTACTTTTACTTTCTTAATGGTATCATTTGCAACACAAGACTTTTTCGATTGTGATGAAGTCAGTTCATTTAGATTTTCTTTCATCACTTGTACTCTTGTTGTCTTATATAAGAAATTTTTGCCCACCACAAGGCAATAGACTTACCACTATGTTTTCTTCTATGAGTTTTATAGTTTTAGCTCTTACTTTTAAGTCTATGGTGCCATCTGAGTTAATTTTTATATATGTTATAAGGTAAGGGTCCAGCTTCATTTTCCTGTGTGTGAATATCCAGGTATTCCAGCAGCACAGCTTTTCGTTTGCTACATCATTGACTGTTTTGGTGCCCTTGGTGAAAATCCACTGAACATACATGTAAGGATTTATTTCTGGACTGTGAATTCTATTTCATTAATTGATATGTTCATCTTCACATCAGCAACACATTTTCTTGCTTACTGTAGATTTGTGAGTTTTGAAATTTGGAAGTGTGAGCCCTCTGAATTTTGTTCTTTTCCAAGATTGATTAAAGAATTTGAGGAGTGTTGCCATCCTAACAATACATGAGTACAATGTGGATACAACACTGAGTAGCTTTCCATTCTGTTTCTCTCCATGATGTTTTCTAGTATTCAGTGCATAAGTCTTATACTTCTCCTGTTAAATTTATTTTAAGTATTTTATTCTTTTTGGTGTTATAGTAAATATATTTTCTTATTTAATTTTTGAATTGTTCGATACACTAGGACAGCCCATAGGGGGACCTGAGTACCAAGAGATCACTAGGAAGCATGATGGCCACTGCCCTCCAACAGGTCCAGTGCTATATGGCAACACAGAGCAGTCTGGCCTTTTACTGACCACATTAATCACTAACCATGAAAATAAGTAAAAAGTCCCACTTGGGAAATGAACTCTTTGATGAAGCTCTTTGACAACACCCTTTTAAAAATGTAAACCCTAATCTTATGCAAAACAAAAAGCCTTACCAGAAAAATCACCTCTGTCCTGTCAATTCTTTTATTTAACTTAGAGGCTTGATGGTAGTGGTAAGCACCACAACTCAGTGCAAATGAAGTTGGTCCAAAACTGGGGCAGGTCTTGAGTCTGCTGTCAGGAGCTGTGGAGGTTAGGATGGTTAATTTAACCCCCTGGGTTTCTCAGTTATCATGACTAACACTTTTATGTACCAACCACTGTCCTTAGTATTTGCATATATCATTTTATATTATAGTAACCCCAAAAGCAAGTACTATTACTAGATCTATTTTATTAGTGAGGAAACTGAAACACAGGAAAGTGAGAAACTTATTCTTGTTCAAATAACTCTGGCTCAAAAGTGACAAGGCATTATTTAAATTGGTAACACACCTACACCTACCATGGTCTTAACATTATAAGGGTTATTTGCAAATTAAATGGGATACTATATGTAAAAGCGAAAAAGGCATAGCTAAAAGCCAAAAAGATAAAGATTAAGAGTTGAGTGTTTCAAAAAAAAATTAAATTAAATTAAAAAAAAAAAAAAAGAGTTGAGTGTTTCACTTTCAGTTGTTAATAAATGGGCTTGGGGTTCATGATTTGGCGTTTTCGGTAGAAAATTCCTAATGACTTATGTGTTGTCAACATGCAATTTGGGGAGCCCTCCTAGGACAATCTGTGCCTTGAACCCAAAGCTACCAGCAGAAGGCCATCCACAGGCTCAAGCCAATGCTCATTGGCATGCATTCCATTCCTGCTGCCTGCCCCCACCATGCTGGTTCTTCATCACTTTCACACATCCTGTCATCCTCACAGTGTCCCATGTATAAGTTGCGTTCATTCCCATGTGGCAGACAGAGAAACTTGGGTGCAGAGAGCTCACATGGTTTATCAGGGGTCTCTCAGCTGCTATGAGCTGACATTTGACCTCAGATCCACTTGCCCCAAAACAAGTATGCATCCTGCTATGCCCCAATGTCTGTCTGACTTCCACAGATTTTGGGGACAGCACCCTAAATCAGGGACTAAATTGGCTTGCCCTCAGGGATTGCCCACAAAACCAATTTGATTATGACAAAAAGAATATGCTCAGAATCAAGGTTTGGAACCAGTGAGCTAGTGTACGGCTGCTCACAGGAGCAAGAGGAAAAGCACATGTTAACTCTGTAATAACAGCTGGATCCATTGGATTCCTATGAAGTTGGGGAGAAGTTGGAAAGCAGAACATTCCACCCTCTCTGTGTCTGCCCCCTTCCAGGTGGGATAAGCACTGAGAGATTTCACATCAGCCTGCTGTACTTTGTGGTCACCACATGAGCACTCCCTTTATAGGAGGTAAAACCTGGGCTCCTACTCCGCTGTGAGACAGCCAGAGGCCTCTCTGCAGAGGGCCCCACCTCCAGGGGGTGAGAAGGGCTCCTTTCATTACAAAGGGTGGACACTGGTTTGAAGGGAAGGAAGTCTTAAAGCCATAAAACCTTGTGAAATGAACCTTTCAGAGGAAGGTGGTGAGGACCCTAACTTGAGGGTCCCAGCGGACAGCATTTCATCCACCCACGTTGGTGTGAAGCAGCCTCTGGCTGTAGTTGTTATAGGAAATAACACTGGAGATGAATTATGAAATATGGTATCTTTCAACCTGTTAACTGTATGATATGCCGAGTTCTTGTTCTCTAGAAATCAAACAATGAGTCCTAGGAACAATGGAGATTAAGAATAGGAAGATATTTATTGATAGGAAAGCTCCTGAGGGCCAGGAGGTATCCAGAGTGGGTAGTCCAGGGAACCCCATTTTACTGAGGAGTTTTATAGGGTAAAACCCAAGTGGGACACAGCCATGAACATCTAATAAGGTCACAAGGTAATGGTGGTCCAGTCGGGAAACAAGTCACGTAACAAGCATGGATGGAAAAGACAAAGATTCTCCTAGGAAGTGGTGGGTCCAGAGGTCTCTGGTCACCCACCAGGGTAGTTGATGTCTATCTGGACTTCATTAGGCCCAAAGTTTGTTCTATGAGGAAGTATGTAAATCTGGTCATCTTGTCTTCATCTTGAAGCCTGGTTTTCAGCCAATGTGTCACTGGTGCAGTTGTGGCGTGTTTCACCTTGGTTCTGATCCTCTCAAGGACCTAGCCCTATCTGACTGCCTATAATATTTCTACCTAGTTCATCTATTTATAGTACAATCATTTCACTTGGGCTTAAATCTTCAGAAACTATGATGAGATCTAATAGCCTGGTGCTGTCTTCTTCCTCTGGGGTCAGTTCTAATTTTCAGAACCCTCCTGAACCCTGAAAAGAAAGCACCTCTAACCATCTCCAGAGAACCCAGGCCCAGAAGGGCAAGTGGCCTGGCAGAGGCCATGAATCATCCCCAGAAGGCCTTGGCTGTCTCTTGTCACTTTCTGGTGGCACAAGGGGTTAATGTTCCTGTTTACAGGGAGGATTCTCTAAGGGTAATGAGAAAATATGAAACAGCTCCCTCCAACTGCACTCCCTCCCAGGGGAGGGATGACAGCCAAGACTCCCTGGTGGCTGGGGCTTCTCTGAGAAGGGCAGGAGACCCAGAAGTTTCATTTCTTTTGCTCAATTTGGAGATATTTTCCCCCAAATCATTCTGTCCCGTCCATCTTTAGCCACAAACTGGCAGAAACTACAAGCTGATTCTTTTGCGCTTTAGGAATCTGGCTTCCTAATTTTTTTCCAATTCCAAATATAAAACAAACCAAAAAAGTATTAAAATAATTTGGACTTCAGAGACTCTCTCTAATTCCTACTGGCCACAATGGAACCTCTCTCTCTGTCTCTGTCTCTGTCTCTGTCTTTGTCTCTCTCTCTTCCTCCCCCCCTTCCTCCCTCCCTCCCTCCCTTCTTAAGGAGAAGAAAATAAAGCAAAGAGGACACAGGACCCACGCAGCTCAGGAAATGCTTCCACAAAGCTTATTTACCTTCTAACTAACATTTGTAACCGGGGATTAGCAGAGCAACCCCCTGTAATTACTCCTGTTGCCCCATTTGTGGCTGGCTATCTCTGTGAGGCCAGTAAATCTTGAAATTACAGGCTGACCACCCGGGAGAACTGAGACAGAGGCAGCCACATCTCTCAAAGGGCCTGCCCTGGGGCGATTCCCAGCCCCCTGAGATGACTGGAGAGGCCCCGCCTGGGAGTGGCTCCCAGACCTCACTGTGGCTTTGAGGTAAATAAAACCAGGGTGGCCCAGGAGGCCCTGCTCCCCGTGTGAACAGAGAGGAGGCAGCTGGCTCAGAAGGCCCCTATTCCTTCCACCTTCTATCTTCCCACCCAGCTAGGACTCCTGACCCTCCAAGATGGGCAGAAGACAAGCAAGGAGCTGAGAAGGAGTAGAAATGCCCTGCAGAGGACATCTTGGCCTCTTAAAATACTATTGTGTTCTACTGAGACATAGAACACTTCCTGCAGAAGACTTTGATGTTTCTGCAACTCATTTTGATGTAAATGGAGCTCAAAAATCGACTTAAGATGACCTTTCATGTTCTTTAATGGAACTTTAGGATGAGTTTTTATTATGGATCTTTAGAATGTATGCCTATTCCAGACTTCTGGAAATTAGCAAAGCATTTAAAATCAAATAGCAAATATTACCCAGAATGTCAACCTGGGCCAGTTTTGAGATGAGACTCTTGGCTGCTCCCTCACTGACAATTTCATAAGGACAAAGACACCACTAAGGACATTTTCTGTTTTCTCTAGGCAACTCCCTTGAATGGAGGCTCTTTTTGTTATTCTCCCTCCTGGTCTGAGATGTTAAACATCATATTTAAATGTATGAAGACTTAACCAGGACTAGGAGGTAGCTGACCCCTCCCAATGCCAAAAGCCTGTGAGGGTAAGGTGCTTAGGGTTTTGTGTACCACACAAACATGGATTCCATGATTTTGCCTTCACGTAATGCATTTCATTTAGCATTTTGGTTTTGGTTTGGTTTTGTTTTTTGGTACCAGGGATCGAACTCAGGACCTTGTGCTTTCGAGGCAGGTGGTGGAACCACTGAGCTAAATGCCTGGCCCTCATTTACTATTTTAAATTTGGCTATAGATACCTGTAAAATCTGCTTACTATTTCTACTTCCTTTTATTGATCCTACTATTTATAAAAGCTCAGCAACATATAATTCTATAGTTCATTAGTGTAAATAACACACCTAGATCATTCACTAAAATAATAGTCCCAGAGCCATTTAGCACCCATCAATGGCCTGCTGTCCCAAGTCCCTTATCTCCTCCTCAGCCCCTGCACAGATCTTTCCAACTTCCCACAGGTGAAGGTACCACAGGCAGATCTCCCTTCTCCCTCCTCCCCTCCCCTTCCTCCTCCTCCTTCTCCAGCCCATCTCTCTTTTTCATTCAAAACCCTTACTGATCCCAATCTACATAAGTAGAATTACTAGAGTTTAAGGGATGAGTCTCAGCTTTTCAAAAAGAATGACACAGAGCTTTAGTTGACTTTCCCAAAGCTACAAAACAACAACAAAGCCACCAAGTGAGCTTCTCCTTCTGTTTGCTCTGCTGGTTTACCAACCTCTTTAAATTTTTCCTGCAGCTCACTACTCCAGAACATGAAAGTCTTGTGAGCTCCTCTCAGATAGGGATGCTTTTGGATTTACATTTCAGGGAAAGCAAGAGAGATCCATCAACCAAACTAGTCACCACACTATGAAGAGTTTTCTATGCACAGGCACTAGAAAGTCCTAAATGATGATTCCGAGAAAAAGTTTAATAAAACCCAGAAAAGAAATGAATGACAGAAAAGAAGGAAAAGAAGGAGAAATAGAAAGAGGTAGAAAGGAAAAGAACAGAGAGAGGAAGAAAGGGGAAAAACAAAACTGTAAATCAGTACATACTGTATGTGTATTGAGTTGTCATACTATCTCCTAATAAATATATATAATTATCATGTATCAATTAAAATAAGAAATAAGCAAGAAAGAGAATCACAAGGGAAAGTATTCAAAGTCAGTTTTGCAAAAAGTGTTCCCTTTTGTTGCTCCAGCAGCTGTTGGAAGGGGAAGGATTAGAGTCCAGGAATTCTCTCACCTGTGAGTTTGGGATTGTTTACAACCCAAGAGCTTAGTTTTTGTGCTACTGACTCCAAAGTGCATCAAACATTAACGGACCGATCCCTTCACCATTCCTGCTCCACAACCATAGCAAGGCTAGAGGTTAGAATCAAGGTGTCTGTGGGGGAACTGAGTAAGAAAAAGGGGAACTGAGGGAAAGGAGTCAGGGAAGAAACTGGGAAGACCTTCCAATCCTCTGCCCCTAAGACCCATTGCTGACATCAGCATTAAAAGCAGTATCACTACTTTCACAGAGTTCTCTTGAGTCCAGAGATAAAGTCCCTGGTGAATGATAAGATCCAACAATGCCAGATCCCTCCTATTCAAGGAGGCAGTCTTGGTAGCCCACTTTGATACTGACTCCTACTAAATTCCTAGGGTTGGGCAGCGCCCCAGCTATACCCACCCTGAAGCCCCCCCAGATATTTGCATTCCTCCAGTGCCTGGATTCCCCTCTCCATCTCTCAGGAAAAGGAGGCTGCAGGAAACCCAGACACCCTGCAGAGGAGAATGGTGCCAAGTCGTCTGAGGCCCCTTCCCCTGGGAACCAGGAAGCTCAGCCAGCCTTGTTCCCGTGCCTCCAAGTAGGATGGATGGCCCTGGTAAGCTGATCCTTGCTAATTTAGCTATAGGTGCTATTTCATATAAATACATTCACCCGGACATTTCCCATCAGCACAGCATCCTTCCCTTGAGGCCTGGCTCTCCACAGCCTCAAACCACCCAGGTTAATGACATAGTCAGGTTGGGGACTTGAGTGTGTTAAGTGTCTTCGCCATGGCACATATGAGGCCCCGAAAGCTTTTCTTTTCTTCATTTATCACTTTCTATAATGCATCTATTACATCCCCTGCTTCCCTCATCTTTGCCAAACTAAACAGCCGCAGTCTTGCTAATCTTTCTTAGGATGGCGGCTGGGGCCATAAATCTAATCACCGTAGCAGAAGGCCTCCCGGATCATGCCTTGGGCACTCAGCACAGCACATATTATAAACCGGGCAGCAGATCATGGCGGAAGCAGTCACAGGGTGAGTTATAAAATGCAGATGTTGATACAACAATGTGCCTGTTGTGAAGCTTAAACTGTAAATTAGCCCGCTTGCTAAAGGAATAATGGGGATTTAATTTGCTCATCAGCCCCACCCACACTCTCTCCTCTTCATTCTTTGTCTCCATTGGTACATTGGATCTGAATGACATTTGGAATAGAAATTGAAAACTGAGAACTCTGGCCCTGTCTTTGCCAGAATAATATGAAATTAAATCCCATTAGCTTCTTGAACCAATTTTAAAAAGTAAAAGGACTTCATAACTTCAGTTAAACATGTTTGGATATGCTTCTTTTTTTTTTTTTATACCTGTCGAACTCAGGACCTTGCAGTTTTGAGGCAGGCGAGGCAGCATCATTGAGCTAAATCCCCAACCCCTGTATGCATTTTTTAAGCAATAAGACAACTTCTCAGTACCCTAGACCTGACTTAATACCTTCCCCTATGTCAATTTTTCTTTTGTCTCTCACTCCCAATCTCTCAATTATAAATTTATTGACATTTTTTCAACAAATACTAAATATTCATGGTGTTCTGCTTTCAGAAAATGAAAGGAATGGAGCCTTTTATACCTCTTTGAAGAATATCTTTCAAGAAAATGACCAAATGGGTTAAATCTCTCTTAGCACAGCTCCAGGATTTGAATAAGGTCTTTGAGGAAGTGATGTGCTGAGAATATCCTGTGGACCACCAAGGCAAGGAAGCCAAGCCATCCATGCCTCCCCACACATTCACTTACCTTCTTCCTCTTCTTCTTCTCCTCCTCCTCCTCCTTCTTCCTCTTCTTCTTCTTGTCCTCCTCCTCCTCCTTCTTCTTCTTTTTCTTCTTCTCCTTCTTCTTCTCCTCCTCCTCCTCCCCCCCCTCCTCCCCCTCCCCATCCTCCTCTTCCTCCTCCTCCTCCTTCTTCTTCTTCTTGTAGTAGTACTGGGGTTTGAACTCAGGGCCTCCTGCAAGCACTCTACCACTGAGCCTCATTCCCAGACCTTTCATTAAATTTTATTTTATCTTGCTAAGCTGCCCAGAGTAGCCTCACAGCTGTGATGCTCTGTCTCAGACTCCCAAGTAGTTGGGATTACCAATATGTACCACTACCCCTCTTTTTTCCCAACCACCTTCCAAAGAAGAGAACAGTTCTAAGAGACAAGAGATATTGAAAAGAGGAAATATTAAGATAATTGTTCCTTCTTTTACGTTAAATCTGCACTGAAGCAAAGAGCTGAGTTTGAGATTTGGGGAGCAGTCGGTAGTTAGGCACCCATGCCAGTGACCAAGGGGCAACCCCCCGGCTCAGTTCTCCCCAGGCCCTCGAGCTAAATTAGAATCCAGATACTTGATTTCTAGCATTTGAGAAATCCCAAGATTGCATCCTGTCTAGCCTCACCTCAAGCAGTAAGCCCAGGAAAGACCTAGTAGGTCTTAAGTTACCTGGTATGTGAATCAGGGTTTGTCACATCAGCAGAACTAATAGGATATTTACACAGAGATTTTTTTAATAGGAGATTTTAAATAGAAATGGACTCATTCAATTATGGTCAAGAAGTCCCAATATATGTCATCTACAAGCTGAATGCTCAGGAAAGCCAGTGGTGTAATCAAAAGACCTGGGGGAGGAGGGGACTGGTATAAATCCAGGAGTTTGAAGGCCTGAAAACCAGGAGCTCCAATGTCTAAGGACAGGAGAAAAATGGATGTTCCAGTTCAAAGAGAGAGAGAGAATTGGCTCCTTTCCTGTGTTTTTGTTCTATATGGGCCTTCATTAAATTGGATGCTACCACCCATATTGGTGAGGGTAGATCTACCTCTACTGGTCTGCTGATCCAAATACAAATCTCTTCTCAAAACACCCTCACAGACACACCCAGAAATAATGTTTTATCACCTATCTTGGGCACCCTTAACCCAATCAAGTTAATATATAAAATTAACTGTCACACCTGGTAATGCAAGTTTCTCTAACAGGCCAAGGTAACACACTTGGGGACATAGTAAGAAATCTTCAATTCCAAGGATAAGCATGGGCCATCTTAATGAGCTGTCAATTTTTCCCTATGGTAAGCAGTTGAAAACATGAAGCACTTAAGACAAGCATTTTTTTAAAAAAGAGCATTTTATTTTGTATACATGCAAAATTCACATAAACTTTTAAATGGAGAACGACATTTTGTTCTGAATTGAAATTTTGAGCAGCAAGCAGCTTCAGAAATCCCAGGGCCCTCTGCTGATACATCTCCTTCACCTGTAAGTCAAGTTAGAAAGCCACAGCCCAACCCCTATGAGCACAGATGGGGTAGGGAGCGTGTGGACGAGAGTCCTCAGGAACTGAATTAATGACAGGATGGCAGAAATGTGCATGGGGAGTGGTGGAACAGTTCAAGAAGCTGCTCTAAAGATCACAGGACACAGTATTGGAGTCCAGATATCCCAAGAACCATCTTCATAAGGTGTGGGAGCCAGGATAAGATAAGTACCAGGAATCTGAGTCTTCTTGTCATAGAGCAAGGAGTTTTCCTTTCTCTCTTTGTTTGGGTTCCCCTAGAATCAGACCCTGAGACCAGAATTCAAGTGTAAGTAATTTACTCAGGAGGAGATCTCAGCATAGGAATAGGAAGTAAAACAGATGGACAGTCAATTAAGGATTATTATGCAGCAAGTTACTATCATGGATACCTGGAACTTGATCTCTCTTGGGAACTCTGGAAGCTACTGTAGAACCTACTGTCAGACATATCCACCCGAGGAGCAAGGGTTTAGGGTACTTATGCATCAGCACTCTACAGTCATTGGTTGAGGACAACTGGGGGTAAACTGTAGTCTTGAATTCCTTGGCAATATGCTAGCCTTGAATACACCTTCCTCCAGTAGAGAAAGAAAGCTCCTGGGCAAAGAGATGCAGGAGCTAGTGTTTGGAACTCTGTGTCATTGAAAGGATGAGGGCAAGGCACACACAGCAGTTGCTGGAAGGATCTGGCTCCCTTCAATGTGGGTCAAGTATCAGATATGGTAGCAGATCTCACCCTTTAGATAAAAATGGTATGCTACCACCACTGAACACTTATATGTCAGGTAGAGTGCTGGGTACTTCTTATTTCGTCCTTCAACCCAAAAGAGGCATTGTGATTAGATAAGGAAATTGACCATCAAAGTTTAAGGAGCTCTTGCTCAGTCCAATCACTGGTATGCCTAGAATATCAACCTGGAGTTCATGGTCATGACTTCTGACCATGAAGCAAGTATAGAATACCTGCCCTTCTACAGACTACTGCCCCATCCATGATGGGCAGCTTTCTATCACTTGGTAATATCCTAGAGAACACCGACTTCAAAGGAGCAAAAGTGCATTTTGGCTCATGGATTCAGAAGTTTCAATCAATGGTAATTTTCTTCCGTCACTTGGCCTGTGGCTGAACAGTAGCACATCATGTTAGGAGTATGTGGTAGAAGAGGTAGAAACAAAGAAGGAGATAAAAAGGGTTAGGGTCAAGGGCATATCCTCCATGATTTAACTTCCTCCCACTAGACCCCACCTTCTAAAGGTTTCACCAACTCTTAACTGCATCAGAGGCCAATGACCAAACTCTTCAGCATATGAGCATTTGGGGGGATTTAAAATCCAAAACATAACAGTCCCACCAGGACCCATAGTGAGGATCTTATAACATGTGATCAAGCCTTGCCACCTAGCTACAACTAGCTGGACTATTTTCTTATCCAGACTTCAGTGTGGCCTGGCATGAAAAGATGTCAATTTCTTTTTTTGGTACCAGGAATCAAACTCAGGACCTTGCACTTTGGAGGCAGGCGATGGAACCACTGAGCTAAATCCCCAGTCGAAAAAAATGAAATCAAATTCCCATCCTAGGAATAGGAGGTAGTAACTGAGGCAGTCAGTGAAGTGAACTAAGGAGGCGTAGATGGGAGGAGAGTCTGCCTTCCCAGAAACCATCCTCTTTCTTCCAGTCTCTTTACTTCCTCATTTTTTTTTAAAGAACTACCTTCCCCATTGTAGGCAACCTTGGTGTCACTGTAAGTCAAGATATTCTGTCTTCACTGCCCAAGATTCCACTGGCCCATACTAGGATAATCGGACTCCCTTCTCTGAGGAATTCGACTCTTGGGTGGAAAGATCCTAAGGGTAGACAGCTATGGAGATCAGGGCTCTGAAGTGCCACTCTTTCCTGCTGCCTAGATCCTTGGGAAGTTTCATCTGAGGCATGGACATCATCTTTATTTGCCCAGAAGCAATGTTGTGGTGTCCTGCTCATACTCCAGCACCCTCAGCTCCCTGGCACACTCCCCAGTTGTCTGGTGCTGCATAACAAATCAACCCAAAATTTATCAAGGTAAAATAACAATCTATTGTTGCCTCTCATGGTTATGGGGATGAACAGGGTGGCCTGCTGGTTCTCACTTGGGGTACCTCATTACAGTTGCAGGCATTCTATGTTTGAAGTCTTTGCTCAAACAAACGTGCATGTTGTCTGGTTTGGAATCACTAGAACATGCTGGGGTTGGTTGGGCATCTTTCAACTCCACAGCCCTCTGTGCCACCTCTTCATATGGGTAGCTTGGGCATCCTCACAACATGGAAGTTTTAGAGTAGTTGGATTTCTACCATGGCTGATGGCTTCTCCTAGAGAGAGTATCCCAAGGGACTAAGGCATCAACTGTGAGGCATCATGTTCACTGTATTCTATTTCCACCCAGACCCAAGGAGGTAGAAGAACAGACCATTCCTCAGTGGAGAGACAACTTATCCATATAGGAATGAAAGGGACTGATGGGTGGCAGCCATCTTGGAGGCTGACTACAACATATACCATTCACTTTATTCTTCAAGTATATGCGATGCTGTCTATGGACATTCTCTGGTTGAAAAACAAGAATTCAGAAGAGTTCAGAAGAATTCAGAAGAGAAAACAAGAATTCATCTTTAATTAAAGGTGAATAGGAGTTGAAGATAAATGCTCTAACTCCCACTGTTTTGGATTAACTCCGAGACAAAGTCTATGTATTTTCCCAAAGGCCCCTGTGGAAGCTGCTTTTAGCACCCACTGCGGTGGCTGCCTTATTCTCCCCAACTCACTACCCCATCCCTCTATCTGTTCTTCCTGAGATCTCTTCCCAATAGAAAAACTTGTACTCCAACCTTTTTTCTCAAAATCTGACTCTGAAATACCCACTGAAACTCAAACTCTTCGCAAATACTCATTTCTTGAATAAGTAAACCAGAGTTGATTTCTGTTGCTTACAACCAAAGATTAATAAGTAATAGAAGTAGAAATAGGCCAAAGAGGTTGTTTGGGAGCCACAATGTCTGAGTAGCAGGCAATGTCATGGAAGGATGTGACAGTGAGCCACAGAGGAGGTTGCTGTGTGGAAGAGAATAAGGCAAGCTCACAAGAAGAGAGATCTGGCTGTGGATCATGAGTCTTACTTGTGATTCCCAGTCTCCATGAAATTTCTCTTCTTTGTAGTTGCACGAAACTCCTTCTGATAAGAATGTAACTGTGTCTTTCCCTGAGAGCAAGCCATCCATAGATTCCCACAGAGTCATGCAGGTAACTTCTCAGCAGATGAAAGTATCCACAGAAACCTTCTCCCTCTCTTCACCTCTTCGCCTCTTCTCTCACTCTCTGTCCCCGATGGGGATTTGGACCGCCTGTGAACTCTATGACTTAAATGACATATAGGATGTTCCTATACCAAAACATCTCCTTGAACAAGGTTTAGGAAGATTTATGGAAACAAGGGCACTTGGTTGCTTTCCCAAGGCTTCTAGAAAGACAATAAAATTGAGAAAATTTGACACTTGACAGACTATAGTGAGAGATTTAGTGAGGACCAAAGCAACAGATTGTGGGAACCTAGAGGACAACCTAGGACAGAAAAGACACAGCACCTGAGGGAAGGAGAGGGAAAGAGAAAGGGAAGTGGAAAGATGCCAAAAACTAGTTTCCCTACTTGGTGAATTAGGTTACAGCTGGTCTTAGCATTCTTTCCTCCCTTGAGAGAGATGAGAAAACTATACTTCTCTTTGGAAGTTAGGCTCAATTTATAGGATTCCTGGCCAGAACTAGGTGGTAAAGAATTAATTGCACGGGTATGAAACCAATGTTTTGTATCTACATTAGGTACTTATATCAGGAGATCTGAAGACTCTAAAAACACAACCAGTCATTCCCCCTCACTACATGAAAATATTGAATAAAAAACATAGAAACGTCTAGAATGGAAAGTTTCAATGACTTCGCCAAATAAAACCATTTAAATCTGACCCTTTTAGAGTAGGCTCAGAGTAGAATATCCAGGTAATTCATCATCTAATCTGGGACACTTTAGAGAGTGAAGTGGAATGCTATTAATAACTAAGTCAGGGAAAGAGGAATAAACCCTAAACAGAGAGATGAGACCCAGGACATGTTCTACATCCTCTGCTGGAGAGTATGTTTGGCCAGTGAGTGAAAGTCTATGATCCGAACCTAAATAAACCTTGCCGTATTCTTCCTCGGTAGATATGGAATAGTGGAAATTTTCCTAGAGTCACATAATTAAAGATCTGGACCCTTCTCCAGCCCACCCTTTCCTGCCCAAGAGAACTTGAGCAGATCTCTTAACCTCAGTCAGGCTAATTTCCTCTTCCATAAAATGGGGATGACTATTCCACTCACAAGGTTGTCATGAAGATTAAAGACTGCTATATATGAAAGCACCTTACAGACTTTTGTTCAACTAATGCATGCTATTATTTGCCCATTCTGCAGTAAATCTAGACAAGCTCAGTGCATTAAAAAAGCTTACACCTGATATATGAGCTCTTGAAAACTGTGAAAAGAATTATCCATGTTTTCATTCTGGTCTCAAATGAATAAATTCTGTTTGTTTCTTCTCAAAGCATGTCCTTTACAGTCTACCAGGCTCCTCCTTTCTTTCAAGTGGGAGGCAGCTTTTGACCCTTGAACTTTTAACACCTTTCTCTTTAGAAAGGAAGAACAGCTCAACAGTTAAGTGAAAAGGCATGTATATTCCTCAACTCCGCCTGACATTGCTTGGCTTCACCAAAAACAGGCAACTTGTGCTCAGCACTTGGACATCTCAGTGGCCAGCTTGATGGGTAACACTGAAAAACTTATAGGGCATGAGAAGAATAATATGGGGGCTTTCAACTGTAAGAGAAGACCACACACAGGGTCCCATGTGGATTCCTCCCTGGACCATCTTCAAAAACGTAGAAGTTGCATTCTCTCCAGCCATGTAGAACTGGTTTAAGTAAATGTAGGCCACAAGCAGGCTGGCAGGCAGGATGCTGAAATACTGTCGATTTCTGTGGGAGAAATTTCCCATAGCTCCATGCTCCCTGATAAGATAGCACATGGGGCGAGCACAACCTGAATACTTGGCAGATGGTTCCATCTGTTTTTACATCATTTTGAATTTCACAGGAAACCCCCAAGATGTGTTTTACTTTTCCCCTTCCCTACATTTTGAAATGGCTGTGTTTGGAGGCTAATTAAATCCATATGCTTCTGATTCATTTACACTTAACTCATCAAAATGTTGTTTTGTAATAGCCATTTGAAGTCCAAGGCGCCTCTCTTGAGCCTTTCTTTCTCTAAAAACCAGGAAGTTATGGCTTGCCAGCCAACAGCAGGGTTCATGTACCAAAAGGTTCAAATGTGGTTCAAGGCAAGATCCTAGACCCAAGAGATTATCATGGTTAGGAATTGTCCTAATGCATCACTGTCAAATGTGGGCTGTGACATTCAATCTTCTGTTACTGTCCAAAGACATTCACTGTTCGAAAGGCAGGAAAAAAAATCTGTAAGAGGAAAATGAAATTATGCTAAGGTCTCTGGGCCCAGTAGGGAAACTTAATTTAAATGGCAATTGAGGAGTTCTGTTTTTAAAGGATAGCTCTCATTAAGCATACCTGAAGAATTCATGCTGCCCCCTATGCAGAATAGATGGTCTTAAGGTGATCATTTTTGCTATCAGATCTTCTTCTTCTTGTTGTTTTTTTAATTATTCCTGTAGTTTGAATTTGGAACATCTTTCAAAGGTTCATGCTTTGAAAACTTGGTCCCTAGGTTGGCATTATTGGGAAGTGATGGAAACTTTAGTGGGTGGAACCTAATGGGAGGTCTTCAGGTCATTGGGGGCATGGCCTTGAAGGGCTTGGGCCCTTCCTGTATCTCTCTTCTTCCTGGCTGCCATGAGGTAAACAAACCTCCTCCATTTCACACTCCTGCCATAATGTACAATACTGCCACAGGACCAAAGCAATAGGCCCAAGTGACCACAGACTGAAACTGTGAGCAAAAAAAAGCCTTCTGCTTTTTAAGATGATTGTCTTGGGACTTTTGTTACAGTAATAGAAAGCTGACACAATCCATCACTTGGAGTTAAAAATATTATTCCTATTGTCTAAGAGCCTGGTTTTCTGCCTTTGTAAGCTTCTTTGTAACTTACTATTTACTAATGTTTAGGGTTTATACTCTGTAAAGTAAAAATTTTAAATGTATAACTTGAAAATTATTTTGTCCATTAGAAAAGCAAATTATTTCTATTTAGGAGAAAAGATAACTCCAAAGGTTACAATTTGTTGCCCTGTAAGACACCAAGCAGTTTTGTATCTGTTTTAGCAATATTTCAGCATTTTTTTTCTTTGCCCATATAGAACAGTCTTTCCTCAAATCAGCTTTACCTCTTGTTTAGATCTCCCTTCAACAATCAATAAATCTTTGAGCCAGGTGTGGTGGCACATGCCTGTAATCCCAGCATTCAGGAGGCTGAGGCAGGAGGATCGCTGCCAGTTCGAGGCCAGCCTGCATAGTGAGTTCAGGGCCAGCCTGAACTACAAAGGGAGACCCTGCCTCAAAAACAAAAACAAAAAAATAAATCTTTGATTAAAACTCACTAAATATGTGTTTGAGAGTCATTTTTCTAACATTTTGAAGATTATACTTTGAAATTTCACTAGCCTCAAGGCCTGCTTATCTAATTATCACTTTCATATAACTTTTCAACTATGTATGGCAAATGGGCAAAGGGTTTAAAACTACATCAATGAAAGACTGGAAAAGGCCCAAAAACTCAGCCAAGAAGAGAGAAAAGGGAGGCTTTTGAACATATATTGAGTTTGCAGACTTGGGGGAAGCCCAGGGAGTGGTTAGGATACTTGCTCAAAGTCAACCAGCTTGGAAGTGGCCAAGCAGGGATTGAAAAGGGAGCTGTCAAATTCCAAACACATGTGCTCTTCCCACACTCCTTCCCCTTTCACTGAACAGCTGGCATCGTGGAGAGAGATGCAGGAGAAAACACTGGCAGTAGGAAAGTGGAACCCACAGAGAAGTCCATCAGCTCTGCTCATATTGCTGCGAAATAGGGAAACATTTTCCCAGGATGGGTCAATGGCTCCAAAAAAAAGTTGTAAAAGTCATACAAACCTAAATACCAACCTAAATTACTTTTATTGAATTCCATACATAAGCACAAGCATAAATCCAGAGATGGGCAGGAGAACCCACGTGTTCCCTGTCCCAGGATCCCAAGTGTATCCCACATGTCCTGGGATTGCCTCACTTTATACCAGGAGCCCCAGGGAAGAGAAGCATCTGCTGGGCAGGCCAGATGGGAGGGGAAAACCCATGTGTACAAGGGCTGAGCAGAAGATAAGTGAATGCTGAAATTAGAGAAAAAAATTATTGCAGTAAAGACACATTGTCAGGAATGGTGGGATACATGTGTTGGAAGCCAGCAGGAGTATTCTGAGTATTTTGAGGAGGATTAATGGCAATTTGTCTTTTACTGTAATAATTTCTTAATTTAGATATTCACTGTATTTTATGATCAACCATTTTCAGCAATTTCTGTCAAATAAAACCATCACAGTATGTTCTCGTTTGCCTTATTTACCTTAGCACTCCCCAGTGCTAGATCTTCTGGCTCTTCCCAAAGTCAAAATGATCATGAAAGGTAAACACTGTGAATCCATTCAGGACACTGAGACAGGCAGAACAGCAAAACTAAAGACACTCAGGAAAGAGGACTTCCAGAACTGCCTCGGAAAGTGGCAAGAGCAAAGGGATAACTGTGTTCAAAGTGATGGGGAATATTTTAAGGTGGCTTCATGGCAAAGTGTCTTTTCCTGTAATAAATTTTTAAAAATTTGCTTTGCACTATCGAAGTCTGGCATAAAGGAACAAATCATATGTAAGCAAAACTGCAAACATAATAGAATTCTCCTGACCACTCCTTTCCACCATTCCAGCTCTGGCCCTTCACACTGATTTGAAACCTTCTTTTACAAGAGGTTCGTTGGTGTCATTTTGCTTCATTTGGGACACAGCTATCATTACTCGATTCTTCTCCATTAACTCAAGACAATTGAAATGTTTCTACTTGGCAGTAATATGATCCTAAACACAAATGCACGTGCAGGCCAATACATACGGAGTTGCTGGTTATGTGATGTGCATCTAAATCAGTGTTTTTTAATTTTTCCATTATTATACAACTTTTTAAGATATTTTTTCCTAATCTCTGCCCCTATGAATTTCTTTGTTTTGTTTTTGTTTTTTATGTTTTATTTTGTTTTGCTTTTTTGAGATAGGGTCTCCTGTGTAATCCGGACACCACCACATCCAGCCCCTATGAAATTTTAATACCACAAATATTCTGTATATCTACTTATATGCTGTAAGTTAGTTGCATTTTATATATAAAAACATTACCATTGTTTCACTACCATCACCAAGAACCAATTGGTGTTAAGGAGAGTTCTCTTTGAGAATGTGTGATCTATACCAGTGCTGTCCAATAGAAATATAATGTGAGGGGCTGGGAGTGCAGGTCGGTGGTAAAGCAAGTGCTTAGCATGCCTAAGGCCCTGAGCTGAATCCCCAACACAGAATGAGAAATAGAAAGAAAGGAAGAGACAGAGAGAGACAGAGAGAGAGAGAGAAAGGGGAGAGAAGAAGGAGGGAGGGAAAATGTGAGCCATGTACGTAATTTTAAATTTTCTAGCAGCTCATTTTGCTGTACATCTTAAATGTATACATTATTTACTTATCAACTGCATGTTGAAAAAGCTGGACATTTTTTCTAATGAGTACATTAAAAAGTGAAAGATGAAATTAATTTTAGTAATATATTTTATTTAACCCAATATATTCAAAATATTATTTCAGCAGGTAATGAATATTATAAACTACTAACAAGATATTTTATGATCTTATTTTTTCTTATGAAGCCTTCAGAATTCAGTGTATGGCACACCTGAAGCATGACTCATTGTCTACTGGTCACATTTCAAATCTCAATAGTTATATACGGCCAGTGGCTACAGCGTTGGACTATAACCATTGTAAATGATCCAGAACATGACCCTATTAATCACTTTAGCTTACCTAAAAGCCAGGGTGATTCTCAGAAAACTTGAAAACTGCAGGAAATCTGTCTGTGGGCCTCCAGAGATCTATAGATTCCAGTTAGAGAAGTATGGAGTTAGAGGATTTCACACATAACCAACTTACTTCCTCCAATGGGAATTCACTGCAAGGAGAGAGGGGAGAAGAAGAGCAAGAACCTATCCCACCAAACTTCATTGAGAAATGGAATCAAATTTCTTGCCAGTCATTCACAGCAGCCCGATGGCCACCACCGGGACCTCTCTCAGCCACAGCAATGTCCTCATCTACAGGGAATCAGTTCCAAGACCCCAGTGGGTCCCAAGACCACAGGGAGTGATGGGCCCCTGGACACAAGTGCTATGATACTGTGACAATCTGATAGCGGAGATGACTACTAAATTTTATAGTAATATCTATAGCATGGATATTCAGGAAAAAGGGATGCAGCGGGGCAGCAAAAGATCTCATCATGCTATTCAAAATGCTATGTAATTGAAAACTTACTATTTCTAGAATTTCCCCTTTAATATTCTCAGGCCATGGCTTCTACGTGCTACTGTCTGTTCTCCCTAGCCTCCTGCTCATAGTTTCTGCTGCCTTTGGTCTCTTAGCTATTCCTAGATGTGTACTAGTTGGCTCTGCAGCACCCACTGACTGCTTTCTTTCCTCCCTTCTCCTGTCCCAGCTCCCAGGGGACAAGGTCTGGCTGGGTGGCCTTCACTCTTGGTTATGGCCTCTCTGATGTGGAGCCTGCTCTCTAGCACCTTAGTCCTGGCCTCCTGGTTTGAACCAGCCCCTGTCAGCGGGATGCAGTGACTGAGGAGGGTGAGAAGTGCCTTATCTCCAAAGGCTGAGCACAGAGTAAGCCACCTGCCCACCTGATGCCACTCTGCTCTGAGCCTGCTGTGCCCCTCCTGAATTTTTTGAATTTTCCTCTCGCCACTCACACTAGGAAGAAAGAGAACAACCAAAAGAACCCTTCTAACTCTCTAAAGTTGCAACTCAAAACTTTACCCCCTCTACATTGGTACATTTGTCATGCTTTTGAGGACTCCACATCAACCTCCACCCATTTTCAGAATGCATCCTCCTTAACATGGACTTGGGTGAAGGGGAAAAGCAAGGGGGATGAACCCTCCCTAAAAACAGGACAATGTGCATTATATAGCTATTTTTTGTGAGGCCCTCTCTTCACACATCAATGTGTACAAGCCTGCCCTTCCACCATCACTGTGCTTGGACTCATTTTAAAAGCAGTTTGCATTTCTTGAAGACAGTGGTTCTGAGCCAGGAGTGATATGCCTGTTCCACTATAAGATATCTGTGATATCTGTGCTACTAGCATCTCATGGGTAACAGCCAGGCATGCTGCCAAAGGCCCTACAATGCACAGGACACCCCCACACCTACAACAAAGGATTACCCAGCCCAAGATGTCAATAATGTCTGGAAATCCTGAGCTTTAAAGGGAAAGATTTTCCCCCTCACTAGTATTGGAGGGTGGAGCTGAAGGCAAGGGAGGAGAGTGAGAGAGTGAGATCATTTAGGAAAATGTCAGGTGATACAAGAAAGGTCCCTGCAGCCAGCCAGACATGCCTGTAATCGCAGCACTCTGTGAGGCTGACACAGGACGATTGCAAGTTCAAGCCCAACCTGGGCAACTTGGTAGTTTAATTAGATCCTGTCTCAAAATAAGAAATTTTCAAAGGACTTAGGATGTAGCTCAGTGTGAAGGTCCTGTGTTCAATCCCCAGTATTGCAAAAAGAAAAGAAAACAGGAGTGAAAAGGAGGGGAAGAGAGGTGAGGGAAGGTGAGTGCCTGAGATGGGCAGAGTGGTCTGCACCAGAGTGTTGGGATGCACCAGAGTGTTGGGAGGACTCCGTATTGTGTCACTGCAAAAGAGGGAAGCCATGTACTGTCGTGATGACTTTCAAGGGTGAGGAAGATGGAAGCCTCTGAGTGTCCAGGTGCCACTCTGAGGCCAGAGTCCATGATGGTTGAAAAATGAGAGCTTGTTCATAATGCTCTGAAGTGCTTACAGGAAACAGAGAGAGAGACAGAGACAGAGAGAGAGAGAGAGAGAGAGAGAGAGAGACAGAGACAGAGACAGAGACAGAGACAGAGACAGAGACAGAGAGAGAGACATCCCTGGATTCAACCAGATAGAAAACATTCAGAAAAAGAAAACAGTCTGTACTAAACATATACAGACTTTTTCTAGTCATTATCTATCCCCTAAACAATGCAGTATAGCAACTATTTAGCTGGCATTTATATTGCACTAGGTATTACAAGTAATACAGAGATGATTTGCAGTACACAGGAGGCCGTGTGCAGGTTCTGTGAAAATGCTGCACCATTTCGTAGAAAGGACCTAAGCATCCACAGAGCTTGTTGTCTGCTGGGGTCCTGGAATCTGTGCCCAATAGATACCAAGGGACAACTGTCCTGAAGCTAAGGAGCAGCCAGGGTCTAAAAGAATAAAGTCACCTTTATTAAACTTCTGAAGCAGTCAGCTGTGAAAACAATGTTCTTTCCTCCCCACCTGGGGTGAGTTTGTATGCAGTCTTGAGGTGGCCGGTCATTTCCCCCTTCGCCCTTCTAGGGACTCAGCCTCTTCTGAGCATGAGCAGAAGGCCTAACTGTCATCCTGTTTGCAGGCAGGAAAATGTAAGGCACAGAGAAGTTAAGTAAGCAGCCCACAATCTAGCAGGTGGTAAGGTGTACAAGAGGTTTCTAACGAGGTCATCAGTCTGACTGGAGAACCTCTGCACTGGACCACCTGGCCCTGACACTGCTCATCATGGAGATCTAGGGTGATGGGAGCCAACACCTCCAGATTATGAAAGCCAAGACATGCAGATGTTTTAATCTACCAAGCATCTTCCCTTGTCTTCTATTCCACGACCCTGAGAAACCACGGAAAGCAACCCAGTTCCCAAAACCTGTCCTTTGCCCCTGTTTCCTCCCTCTCTTCACCACGAGAGCTCATTGGAAAACCCGCACACTTTCCTTCAGCCACATGACACCGGGCAAATTGAAAGACGCAAGAGGCAGTTTGTGTCCCTGGACTCTTGGGGTAGCTCTAAGGAGCAACTGAAAAACTGCAGTTGATCCTAGCCCTCTGGAGTTGGCAAGAAAGGGAACCCTCCTCCATGAGGGGAGATGACGTCACTTCCTGAGGAAATGACAGCAGGGGTGTCTGTGGGGCCCAGCCAGGCCTGGTCTGAAACCTCTAAAATGGTCCACGGTGTAATCAAGCCTGGATATGGATCCAAATAAATTATGTATATTTATACACTCATTTATTATTTTATTAACTTGCTCCCTCCGCGTAGATAGTCTGGGCAACCCACAGGGCTTGTCAGCTCTTGGATGCCATAAAAACCAATTAGGTGCTTTGAAATATTCAGTGGCCAAAGAGAAACCCAAGCTATTAGTAAAAAATTATAAGCAAAATGACAGCGAAATTCTCTCATCTGGAAAGGCCTTGGGCCCAAATCATCAGGGCCAGGCTGTCCCGTTCTTTGGTCTTTCGTGAGAGTGTGGAAGAGTATGGATGGCTGCAGAGCATTCTAGCAATTATCATTTTAACAAATAGGGCTCTTTTCTAAAATTCACATTCCTTTCGCATGGCCTCATGAAAACACAAACATTCACTCCATCCTCAAAAAATGCAGGCGCACTGGGAGGAAAGGGCTACCGGCTCAGTCCCTGAGCCTGGCCACAGGACTGGGCACTGGTATGAGTTTCTGGCTGCCGATTCTGACTCAGCTGATAAACTGTCCAAGTCCTGGGCTTTGAGATATCTGAGGCCCTGATATCTCTCCTGGTTCTTGAGGGGAGGGACTATGGACAGGCCATTAAAGACTTGCCATGCAGAAGATTTGGCCAGATCTGCTCGCAGATCTTGCAGAAGAACCTTGTCCCTCAAGATGGGCATGCTGGAGAAGAGAGGCGTCACCTGATGCACAGTGTATAGAGGACAGAGGCCACAGTGCTTTTCCATCTTCACCTGATTTCCTGCACCTACCCTCACCCCATTACAAACCTCAAGGGAAATAGAATGAAGGGCTTGGACCCCTTCCATGCATAACACATGAAAACTATGTATTTTCATCTTTATATACTGAGAAGTCATTAAATATAACTTCAGTACACTGTTTTTACATCGGTCATCATCTAGATTCTCAGCCTCTGGGAACTCCAACTACTGGTTATGAATGTGTAAATTAATACAAGAATTTATCTCTGACTCCTTTTTGTAGGGGAGAGGAGGTATCACCAAATCAATTGGTGAACTATGTTAATGGACTATTTTCAAATATCATTGTCTGAGAGAAATGAAAAGAAGATAAATAAAAACCCAAGAACAACAAAGTCATCTCTGAGACACACACGTATAGGAGATTTTCACTTTCTATATTACATGTTCCTACATTTTTTTAAACCCTGGGGTGAATTATTTATATCACATGAAAAATATTGTTAAAGAAAGGGAAAACAGCAATATATAAAATGTAAACACTTAAATTCTCAGGGAAAACAAATAGTATACCAGGGAGGGAAGGAAGGAAAGAAAGAAGGAAGGAGAGAAGGAAGGAAGGATTTAAATATTATGTGACTATATCCCCAGGTACACTTTTCAATGGTCTTTCACAGAAAAAAACCTGACCATTCTGGTGTCATAATGGATTGACCTTGAAGTATCTTAAGGGCCTAAGATTGGAGCCATCTTTAGGTAACTGCCTTAAGCAGCAGACCATGGGCTTGTCCAGTCTGCACATACTGAGTGCTCATGACAGAATCATCCCTCTGGACACTAGTTGACAGAAAAAAATCTCTAATGGAAAACTTGGGGTACTAGTGGAAGAGAAAACTTTAACTCTAAACCAAGGGAAAGAAACAAATATGAGAAAAGAAGGAAAAAATGGAAACAAAGCTTTTGTAATTAGGGAGGGGTGGAAGGGTGGAAGGGAGAGAAGAGGAATGGGAAAAAACAAGAACCAAGGTACAAATTCCCAATGAGGAATGTGATCATAATGTACTCCTAAAATGTACCAATAAACTTAATGGAAAGAATGAAGAAAAAAAATCAACATTGGGCTGGTTATAACAATAGAGTAGATCCCTGTAACAACAGAAAATAGTGCAACCAACAGGCCTTTAAAGGTAGTAAAAAGGCTCATGATCAACAAGAGATTCCTGTAAAATTACCAGTGAAACTCATCCATGGGCCATGTGTTGAGTAGTAGTATTTCTCCTAAAGATGCCTCCTAGGAAAACATCTTCACAAAGTTCTCCCCACAAGGAGATTTCAAGTTTGCAGATTCCTGAGCATTCACTGTCCTTCCAGAACAAAAGGAGAAATATCTGTTCATCAGTTCCATGTGCCTTACTCACTGGGAATGATCCTTACAAGGGTGAGGACATGGTGTGATCAGGAACAAGGCTACCTCCTGTGCCCATCCCTGGGTGAACCTCCCTCCCCGGGGCTCCTACCTTCGCCAAGGGCAGGCTGCTATCTGCATCCACACATATTCCATACCACATCTCATGCACACACACACACCATACACACACCCCACACCATGTCACACATACCATACATCAAACAACACTCTATACCATGTTACACACATGATACCACATCACACACATCATACGTACACACACACCACTCTACACACAAAAACACATCATACCACCACCCCTTAACACACCACAGAACACTAGACTCACATACCACACCAAACTATGTACACATCCCGTACCTCACAGATGCCAACATACACACACCATACTATACATACCATACACATTGCAACACTACTCATACCCCATACCACACACAGCCCTACACACATACCACAACACACCATGACACTTACCATACCACACACACCCCAAAATACCACTCACCAGGCTCTATTGCACGGGTGGCAACCCCTGTGCCGATGATACAGGCTATCTGAAGAGCAAACAGGTGGTAACTGGTGCTGGCTGAGAGAACATTTTGCATCTGGGTAGCCAAGTGTGACAACATCCTCTCTGCCAGGAGGGGAACCAGGAAGGGAGATGGAAGAAGGAGTACATTGTGAGTGGCTAATTTTACCAGAACAAAGTGGACTGCTTTCCATACTCTAGAAAGGATGAGCAGCTAACTGTATGAGTATGTGAAAGGGAATAGTAACTTCACCACAAAGGAGCATTCTTCTTTGGGGCATTTTTCTAAAACCAATAATAGCAATGATTTTTTAAAAGAAAAGTAAGCTTCAATTTGCAATTTTTCTGAGAAAAACCAAATTTCCACCCCACCACTAAGGAAAGAGTTAATGAATAGTACCTACTGTAAAGCTCTCAAATAAAATGAGGCTGACCTATCTGGAGCCATGAAAAAAATCTCCACAATGTGGGGTCCATTGTGAGGAACAATCAAATAACAGCAATGCACAGAGTGTATCATTTACGTGAAAAGAGAACTTTATTCCACCACCATCTGTGTGTGTGAATATACAGAAAAAGGACTTGAATAATCCACCCCAAACTCTTCACAATTGTTATCTCTGAGGGAAACAATGGGATTGCTCAATATGGAGAAGCAGGCTGCAAAGGGGCCTTTGATATTTTACTTCATGTATTTCTAATTTGTTTATTTCTTTGAGAATGAAAAATGTATTTTGGTATTAATTGTATAAATAATACCACCACTAGTATCAAAAACAAAAACAGAAAAGAGGAAGAAATTGAATTTATACCCAAATAAATAAGAGCCATAAGTTTTTAAATGCATGCCTCCATCAGCAGAACACCCTGGTTTTGGGGTTTGCTTTTTGGTTTTGTTTCTGGGTCAAAAACACTTTTAAGACTCCCAATAGAGAGCAAGAAGACTTACAAAGAAACCTGTGAGCTGCAATCTCCAACTCTGCAGAGCAGAGGAACCCAGGAGCTTAATGGTAGTGGTGTCACCACAGGCAGAGAGGGTTCCAGTGTGGGTCTGGGACCACAAGTCTGGTTCAGACTCTGCCCCCACCACTTGCCCTTGCTGTGTGTGGGTCATTCACGTCCCCTCCCAAGTCTAAGTTTCCTCTCGGTATAGTAGAGTTAAAAACAGTACCTTTGTCCCTCAGTATCCAGGACATTAATTCTGGACACCCATGGATAACCTAAACCCAAGATGCTTGAGTCCCTTATATAAAATGGCATAGTATTTGCATGTAACCTAGGCATATCCCCCTGTATACTTTAAATCACTGCTAGATTTCTTATAAGACCTAGTACAATATTGTATAAATACTTGTCAGACTGTATGAGAGTACAAGGAGAAAACTGTGTGCATGTTTGGTACAGACATAAATTCATTAAAATATTTTCAGCCTGGTTGGTTGAATCTGTGGAGATTATGAATCTGCGGAATATGGAGAGCTGTGTGTGTTCACCTCACTAGTCAAAAAGAATGTTGAGATACAAACAGGATACATTGAAGCCCTTAATGGGGTATTGACATACACACAATCTTTCTAGAAATATTAGCTATTGTTATTAAAACACCACTCAAGAGTCTCAGCAGAGTGCATAATATCACCAGAAATCCAGCATGAATGAAAAGATTCCAGAGTCAAGTTTCATTCAAAGTTGGACAAGTACTTACTGGGCATGCTCTGTGAGCTGGTCACTAATGGACCACTGGGAATGAGCACTGGTTGCCTTGGGAGGACATGGAATGCAGTCCTGTCCTGAAGAGAGAGGACCCAGGCCAGGCTTCTCAGAGGCATCAACATCAAAGATCAAAGCAGACAAGATCATGGAAGGTGAAAGCTTCCAGATACAACTTGGGAGCAGCTCAGCTGGGAGCAGGACTGTTGCCAGCGCCAGCAATGCAGGCAGTCAGGCGGAGGTGGAGAGCTGAATGTGGCAGAATGGCATGAGCAGAAATAAAAGATGGTTTGTGCCTAATAAATTTCCCTGACCTGCCCCATCACACACCCCAGAAGAGTAGTGTCTCCCAGCTGAGCAAGGCTGAACATGGGGGGTGGGGTTGCCTGGATTGTTGCATCCTTGATGGAAAAAAATGTGCATCAGGTCCAGGGACCTTGACAGCAGCAGTGGAAGGGAACCCAGGACTGGGAGATCCTGGGGAAGGTTGGTGCCACAGATCATGAAAAATAGCCTCAAGGATTCATTAACTTTGTTGCACAAACCACAAGCATGTGAGATATGACTAAAATCTAAGTGATGTGAAACTCTTACCACACTGCCCCTTTGCAGACACTGGGAGGCCAAGATTTCCCTGAGCCTGGATTTTCTAATTTGCCAAACTCAGCTGGGCTGCTGCAGTAGAAGGACAAGGTGACACAGAGCAGGGGACCTGCACAGCCTGGCCCAGGGAGGTCACCAAACAATGGGGAGAAGAAAACAGAGAGATCTCGACTTCAAGCTTGGCCAGGTGAGCCCTGAGGACAGTGCATTCTTGGTTCCAAAATGACGCCCAGTGAACTGATGAGGTTGGTTAGCAAAATGATCTTAGGGCAGTCAAGATTTATACCTCACTATTTGATTTCTGAAATGTTCATTATTATTGTTTGTCACTTAGTTTTTTTCTTTCTGCCACAAGAAAAATAATCCAAGTATCATCTTTATGGACTAAACCCAAAGAAATCCCAGCACCCAGAGCTCCCACAAGCCTTGCTGTCTTCAAAGACGAGGCAGCCATGTGTTCTGTTAAGGACTCTACCCCATTCCAGTCCAACAGATTAGACCTACGGGCAGCCTCTTCATGGACAAGCCACATGGGAAGACCCTGGACCAATGAGGCTTACTTGAGAGAGAATCAAGCTGTAGGATCCCAAATCAAAGGGATATAGAAAGAGCTGAAGTTATAAAGCAGTCACATTATGATGAAGAAGGCAACAAGGACAATGGAAAAGAGCCAGTGAATAATTAAACGAGAGGCAAGAAGACCCAGACCAAAGAAAAGCTCAGAGAGAGGTCAAGCTCATTGAATCTGGAATGCTCAAGAGAAGAAGCCTGTGCTCTCGGAGCAGCAGGGGAATCATAGTTCTGAATCTTAGCCAGGGGCCAGCTTCTTCACAGAGACGGACCTCACACTCCCCCCTCCCTGCCTGAGCTAGCTTCAGGGCACTCTGTTCCTTGGGATCCAAATGGCCTGGGGAAACAGCTGGTACCTAGCAGAAAGGTGTACCCTCTCCAGGCTGAGAAAATGTTGCTGTTCATCCCAACAAACCCCTGCTACTGATTTTTGAGGAACTGTGAATCATAAGAGTGGTGCAGGAAAGGGAAACATGGGAAAAAAGAAAGTGAGCAGGATGTAGACACCACTCCTCATGAACCTTGACCCTGTCGTGTGCAGGAGCCTACAATGGAATGATCTCACCAAAGGAGATGATGGCGAGAGGCAGGAATGGTTTATGAAGAGTCCTTGATGGCAGATGAAATACATTTGCTTCCTTTAAAGTGATATACAAACTGAAAGAACTTCTAGTAGCTTTGTAAGAATTGACATTATTTACCTTTGCCCCAGTGGAAACCTTTCTTTAAAATATAAACTTCAAGTAAAATTCATTGTAAAAGACAGTGAATTAGGCACTATGAAACAAACTTTCTTCTCAGGCATCAGCATTGCCTTCTTTGGTTTTTACTTCCTCCAGTGATAATATGCGATTTGTATATTTTTCTAAATTCTTCCAGACAGATTACTACTTTTTGTTAGGAAGAGAAGAACAAGCCAAATATTTCCCTGAGAGAGGTACAACTGTGTTACCAGTGTGCTAAGGATTCTTTTCTTCCTTCTCCTCTGCCTTTTCTTCCTTGTTTCTAATTTATCAATAGTTTATTTCTAGAAGTCAAAAAGGCAACACAGATGGTACCTGACTTAAAGATATTTTAACTTTACAATAGTGCCAAACATTCAGTGGAGCGCTTACTTCAAATTTTGAATTTTTAGCTTTTCCCAGGCTAGTGATATGCAATCTGATCCTCTCCTGAAATGCTAGACAGTGACACTAAGCCACAGCTCCCAGTCAGTCACCAAGTTAACAAGGGGAAACCCAGACACTATCCAGTGTACTGTATGACTAAACGAGGTTGCTCAGTAAGTTAGATACAGCAAATGCATTTCCACTTATGATATTTCAACTTAGGAGGAGTTCATCATAGAATTAAATCCTATGATAAGTCAAGGAGCTTCTGTATGGAGACTTTCTACTCCAATCCCCAGAATTCCCTGTTCTCTACAATGGGAAGAGGCTGCAAGTCATATCCCCTCTCCATGGGCTTTCCAGCTATTGAAACCCAGTAACAACTCTGGTTTCACATCAGTGCCTGCTGCAGCTCCTTAGTGAAACTAGTTTGAAGGAGATGTCAGAGCCCAGGTCTTAACAGAGGCTGAATGATAAGGAAGACATCAAACTTGAACTACCAAAAGTCTCCCTCTTCTGTCTCAGGGGCTGAGATCTTCACTGGTTTCATTGTTCTTGATGCTGGATCACACCCTTCTAAACCAGATCCAGGATTTCTACTGCCAGCCCTGGGCCTAATCCCCGAGCCGTGAGATGAGCCAATGCAAGCATGAGCCTGTTCCTGGTCCACAAAGATGTAATTAATTAGACATCATTGCTCTCTTCTCATCTACCTCAGGGTATCCAATTTCTGGTACGGTACTGGGACATGTGGTAAGACTGTCAAACTCGTTGTCAGACTCCTACTTGAGGAAACCATGGAAGTATTAGCATTTTCACCATTGAGATCTTTCCTGGTTGAAATCCAGTTGGAATCTATCACTATCTTCACCGAGTTCTCTGCATATCAGGGAATGACTGTACTCTGAATAACTGTATCCACAGCTATAGCCTTGGGATCTCTGAAATAATTAACTCCTCTATCATCTTAGATCCAGGACACTTTTTAAAAACCACTCTGTCTTCATCACAGCCCATGAAACAAAAGTAAATAGTATCATTATTATTCAAAATTTAGGTTAGCTTAGTACCCTAAAAATAAGAAATGCAATCTAACCCTTGATTTGACCTAAATCAGAAAAAGCCTAAGAAATCAGGGAAATGAAAGGCCACTGAGCTAAGAAGAGATTGATAACTGTCCAGTGTCCAAAGACTTCCATGGGACAATAGGGCTCCTCAAAGCCGGTTGGCTCTAAATGGATGTGTTCTGTTCATAACGATGCTGAACTGATCTGAAAGAAGAAGTGCTCAAAAGGAAAACATTTGATAAATAAAAACAAAACTCAAATACATGTTTCTTTGGAACAGAATTAGTGCTGGAAGCAGGAGACTAGTGATTTGAGAAGGTGATTTCTTTTGGTGATTTTGTTAATTGTCAGTGGCAGACACTGTAAATTATTTCTAATATCATCTCAACGTAATCTTATCTGCACTATAGAGGCTTGAAAGGTAAAAGGCATGCTTTCCAAACTCCCTCACAGCAAGCATTTATTTGACCCTGGTGGGGACTGGTCACAGTCTGCCTTCTTACAAGAATAGGAAAGCATTCTAGATTACACCAAACAGACGCACCCATTTGAGACTTGATAAGTCAGCCAGGAAGGTGATGCTAGGGAAGGGACGTGGGACCTTCTAGAGACAGAGGTATTTGTTCTTCTGAGGCAGCCATGGCCATGCTTCTTCTTTCCAGATCCAGCAGCATGTAATCTGAGTAGCTGGAAATAGGAACCATTATGGTTCTGCTAGAAAAGTCATTGTAAGGTGAATGTTTCTTTGCTTGCTTATTCCTGACTAATATCCACACTTAGTTCCCTGGTCCTGCAGGGAATTCTGTAGTAACTCTACTTAAACTAGCTGAGTGGATCCTGTTGTCTACAACTAAGAATACCTAGACTCTTCCTCATCCCAGAGATGAAGTGCTAGGTGGACAGCCCCATAAAACAACCGTGTAGCTTCTTTCTTTTTCATTGTGTTGTCAATTGATGGAGGAAGACTCCAGGGCCCTGAAAAATGATACTGATGGACATGCTAATTTTACACCAAGTTTTTAAAATTCACTGGATTGATCAGCCTGAAAAGTTATGAATTTCCTCACAAACTCTACCCTAAAACACTTCTTAAGTCTTTATGTTTCACATATCTGGAAGAAATTGATCATGTCCTATATTTTTGTATATAGGAAGTCCACTTTAATTGGCCTCAAAAGAATTAAAAATTCTTTTAAGAGAAGATATTTGAGAAAAAAATATCTTGTAATCCATAAGTCAAAAGAAGTGTTGGAAGTAAATTTTTAACTATTATTTCTTTCACATTATTGACTTCAGGATTCTTATTAGATTTTTAACATAATGTTTCAATATTTCATAAATGTTTTCCTCAAAAGATTTTTTTTTTCTTTCATGTTCTTTGTGCTGACGATCAAACACAGGACCTCATGCATGCTGAGCCCTTGCTCTACCACTGAGCCACACCCCATCCCCTAAAGATCATTTTTTCAGTAATTGTATTTATTCTCAGAACCATATCTACACCTGCTATCTTGTATATCAAAGGAATATATCTCTACTTAAAATCAAGAGGTTGGCCCGCCTCTGTAGGTTTGCAGTTAAAAAAAACTCATGCATCAATTCACATATTGAGACTTTGACCCAGACATACCAGGCACATTAAACACACCAACAGTCACTTAGTGAATAAGTAATAATGTTGGAAGAAGGTAAAAGAATGTTTGTTAACAAAATCCAGGAAGTTAGTTTTATTTTGAAATTGAATAGAGAGGGATATTGGGATTATAGGAACACAGGGGTAGAGTAGACTTTAAAAGCTATGAAAGGAATTTAATGTCTCTAGGAAAGATTCCCCCATCTCACTAAATGTCAACTCCCTTTGCCTTGTTATCCAAGCCAGAAACCCTAGAGTCATTCTTTCCACAGGTCCCTCCTTGGTGCCTTGGATTAGAGCCATCACCAGACTTCTCGGTCCCAGATCTTCATGTCAGTCACTCGTGTCTTTCCAAATCTACTGGCAACATCTTCATCCAGGTGAACAGAGCACATTGCCTGGATGACTACAGTAGCCTCCCTGGCCTCTCTGTCTCCTCACTTGGCACCCAACAACCCTATCTCTTCACAGGAGCCAGAGCTGTCCTGTGACCCCACACATGCAATCGCTCCCATGACTCCATGGCCTCGCCGTGATGAACCAGACCCCCTGCCTGGGTTCTGCTGCCCTCAGCAGCCTCATCTCATGCCACCTTCTGCTCCTTGCTCCCCACATCCTTCACCTACCCCCTGGCTCCCTGGGAGCACACACAAGAGGCCATTGTGTCTGCCTGGAGCAGTCTTTACCTAGTTCTTCCCAAGAATCTTTTAAGCTTGAGCTATCTCTTCTGTCTCTGACCAAGTTCTCCTCCACTCCCTCTCCACAACTTCCTGTCTTGAAAGTACCATCTTTCCCTACAGTCCTTCATCCTCCCCCGCACAGTCTACTCTTTTCCTACACAGAATATTTCACAATTTGTAATTATATACAGCCAGCCTTCCACATCAACTGGTTCAAAGAGTCTCAGATCAAAAATATTCAGGAAAAAAATTGCATCCATACCAAACACGTACAGACTTTTTTCTGATCATTATTCCCTAAATAATACAGTACAACAACCATTTACATAGCATTACATCGTATAAGGTATTATAATTAATCTAGAGATGATTTAAAGTATATAGGAGGATGTGCATAGGTTACAAGCAAATGTACACCATGCTTTACGAAGGACTTGAGCATCCACAGATCTTGGTACCCACAAGGTTTTAGAAACAATCCTCCCCTGAAAATACAAAGAACTGATTGTATTACTTGTGTCTCGCTTCCATAAATCTGAACTCCACAAAGGCCAACCTCTTCCCTGCTTGTTGAGTGTCATGTCCCTTGAGCCTAACACTGTGCATGGCAGGAAACAAGCTCTCTTGCATATCAGTTTTAACTTCTGGACAGGTCAAGAAGTTGCTTAGGATATTAAGATCTATCAATAACCAAGAAGATTTAGCAATAACCAACAAAGGGGAAATTAAATTTAGCAATAGAACTCCAATTGAAAACAAATCTGGCCAATTCCTCCATCAATTTGGGGTGGGAGTGGGATGGAATAATAACTAGCCACATGTACAGCTTACTCTGATTACTCTTACCTCTTAATCCACAAAAATACAGAGATTCTTAAAACTGGACTTGCAGTACCAAGTCTATAAAACATTTTGCATTATCTACGAGCATCAAAGATAAGCATGCCTAGCAATTTTACTCTTACTCTAAGACTAATAGAAATGTATATGAGAATGTCCAGAATAGTGTTATTCCTAATGTCCCAAACTAGAAACAGCTCAAGGTCCACAAACTGCAGAATATATCAATGCATTTTGGTTTAGTCGTAAAAGGTACCACAACTACAACTAAATGCGGCAATGTGAATTAATTCCACAATGAGTTTCACAGTGGTGAAAGAAGGAAGGAAGGAAAGAAAGAGAAAAAAGGGAAGAAAATGAAGGAAAGAGGGGAAAGGAAGGAGAGAGAGAGAGAGAGAGAGAGAGAGAGAGAGAGAGAGAGAGAGAAAGGAAGGTAGGCAGGCCTAATGCCAAGCTACATGTTATACGATTCTGTTTTTATAGAACTCAAAAGAAACACAAAAACATAAAACTATATAATCACCCCCCACATACCCATGGTTTCACTTCCATAGTTTCACTTTTCTGTGGTCAACCCTGGCCTTGACATATTACTTCACAATAGGATATTTTAAGAGAGAATTTTCATAACTTTTGTTACTGTATATTGTGTAATTGTCATATTTTATTATTAGGCACTGCTGTTGCTCTCTACTATGCCAAATGTATGAATTAAATTTTATCATAGGTATGTTCACATAGGAAAACATGCATCTATATAAAGTCAAGTACTATGGGCCATTTCAAGCAGCAGCTGGGGGACTTGAAGTATTTCCTGAAGATAAGGGAAGACCACTGTACTATGATAAATGCTTCAATGTACCCTAAGTTTAAATGCATCTACCCTGAGGACGAGGTTGCGTAAAACTAGGGTACTAGTCACTTTTGGGAAGGGAAAACATGAGCGGTTCTCTACTGTTAATATCGATCGGTTGATTGATGATTGATTTGCAAGACTAGGGATTGAAAACAGGGCCTGTATCCTGAGCTACACACCTAGACATTTGTATTTGTTTCATTTTGAGACAGAGTCTCACTGAGTCACCAAGTTACCCAGGCTGGACTCAAACTTGCCGTCTTCTTGCCTCAGCCTCCCAGTGTTCTGGAAGTACAGACATGTGCCACCATGTCTGGCTTAAAATTGTCTTTCTTGACAAGGGTAATGCTTATGTGAATGTTCTCTTTCTGGCAATCATCTAACTGTGTTTTAGAAAGCTAAATATGCATAATAAGCATGTATTGAAAGCACCAATTCTTAGGTCCATGTCCCAGATAATGTGAGGGGAGGCCTATGAAGCTGCACTTTTAACAGTGAACCTCAGAGACTCAGAAGCAACTGGGCCAGGCTTGAGAACACAGTGACCGGCTCCTCATAGCTAGACAGAATGTTCTCCCTGATACCCAGCTCATCTCCCTGGCCAACCAGCATGCGTTCTGCAGTCTCATTTCCTCCTTTCCCTTATGCAGGTGAGGGACCCATGGGTGAGAGACAGACATGCAAAGAGCAGCAGGATGTTTGTAATACCTTCTGCCCAGAAAGGGTTTAAACAAACTTTGAAACAAAGAGAGGATGATATGCAGAAATGTATGGCAGGGTCTCTAAATTCAGAGGCATGCATCTCCTGAGAAAATGGACGACTTCTTAGCTCTACTTGACCACTTTCTTAGTTGTTCTGAGACCAGCTGCATACCCATCACCAGACTCGCTGCTGGTGACTGTCACATGCTAAGGGCCATCTCTTTGCACTATGGAGAGAAGCCCTATGGGATGAAAGCCCTATAGGCTCATGCCCAGCACAACTGAGTCCTGCTGGAAAGGTACTGGCTGTCTGGGAAGTCACAGCTGCAAAGTGCAAAAGGATGGATGCACAGACCCCACATCAGTTCTGCCAGGCCTTCTCTCTGGGTGACAGCTCCTGGGCCCCAGACGTCTCCAAGGAATCCTTCCTTGCAGGGCTCTGTGCTTGGCTGACCAGTGAAGAAACAGCAATGACATCAGGGGCTGCAGCAGGCTTTGCCATGGGCTGAAGTCCACATTGACAATCACTCAGCCAGAAATGGCCAAATATACCCATTCAGCAGAGCAACTTCCATCAGAAACTGAAGTCTTAATCCCTAACACCACTCTGGCCCAGGAAACTTTGTTGTGTGTTGTGTTGTGTTGTCTTTGGTGTGGTGTGAAGTAGTGTTTAACCCCCCTCCCCTGGAGGCTTTTGGTATTTGCATGCACCAAGGTCTCTACTTTCTACTTTTAGTCTTCCCTCCTCCTTGTATTTTACAGGTTTTTAAGAACCGACATATGTATACTAGAGATTCAACCAATGTTGACTGAAACCAGACATGTTTGGAGAACATCTGGAATTCCTATCTTTTTTTCCCGGGACGCACCAGGCAGCTTTTCTTGAAAACCCCCTGTTCTGATTATTCCACCTGCCACCTGGTATTCCCCACCCACTAGTCTCAGCCCCCAACCTCACTCTGGTGTTTCTGACAAGCACCTTCTGTGTGTGGACACCCCTCTCAGAAGCAGCTTCCTGGCTGGCACTAGCTTGTTCCTAAGCCAGAGGATTAACAAGGGTGGGTTTGGAGGGCAATAATCAGGAGCACTTTCCTCGCATCGGTTTATTGAATTTGGAATGTCTGTGAGGAAAAAAGAATTATACATATGCAGGCATAACCTCTTTGCATGCTTTCCAAAGATTTCAAGTGAAAAATTTTTAATACACAAAGCAAGAAGCACAGCAACTTTGTGGGTGGTATTATGGAAAAAGCTTTGGGCTGGGAGAAGAGAGAGAAAGATCTTCATCCCATTGTCCCTGCCAATGAATTGCTCTGGGCCTTAAGCAAATTGCTTGGTGTTCAGTTTCCTTCCCTTCTGTAAGGAAGTATTTGCATTTACCAACTGTTGGTTCCTGCTCAACAATTCTATAAACCTGTAGATACATATTATTATCCATATAATGTTACATGTGAGGACTACGTGAGCAAAATCTTGACCTCAGAACTTGACTGTGCTATTTGTCTCCATCCACCTTTTTCCTTTCTGTCCCAGGCAACAGTGAATTTCCCCTGTGTCTGCTGGGTCCAGAGGACCACCAGCTTATCCTGGTACTGCAACCTGTTAAGAAGTCTCACCTTCTTTCTGCCTGTCTATTCATCTCCACCCTCTGTAATTAGCTGCCTTTTCTTCCACTTCATCCTTAGATTACAAAAAGAGTAAACTCTACAACATAACAAAACATAATTGGCACAAACAATTAGGGTTGGGGAAATGCACGTGAGCCTGGAAAAATCACAGCCAGAGAGAAAAATGTCCAACAAAGTTGCTATTGTTCAGCCACAAATTTAGCCCCAAATTTCCTAGAAGCTAGAGAGAAGGAAGCCCAACAGATACACAATTAACACCTTGAAACAGAAACTTCACAAAGACATGAACCAGAGCTTCAAGGGACAGACAACTTTTCTGTACTCAGTTTCAAAAAAACACATCTAAAGGGGATCTTCCTAAGGGAGCAACAAATGACAGAGTAGACAGTGCTCAGTGACATTTCTGTACTGCAGTTAATGGGAGTAAACATCTGGCTTATTTTTGTACTATTTCTCACAAAGACCTGTGATACAATCTGTCTGTCGATCTATGAATAGAAAGCTGGAGACAGTGGGAGAGAGCAGAGGAAGCAGAGTAAGGGACTCAGCAGGAGGCAGGGTCAGGCAGATGTGCTGTTTTCATAGGGTGGTTAGGGGGGTCCTTTCTGAGTTGGTGCCATTTGAACGGTGATTTCTTGGGAGCCACCAGTTCAGTAGCCAAAAGAAACCTGTAGAGAAAATTACTGCCACAATAACTGGTGAATGAGAAGAAGCAAAGATAAAGCCATCAAAATCAGGACGAGGCACCAAGCCAGAAAGCAATAAGCTAGGTGGTGGTTCATGAAGCCTCGGGACAAGGTGTGACATGACCAGAGAGCATGGCTTATAGAGGGAAGGGAGCAGCTCGGTACACCACAGGAGTTTGTAACTCTGGCTACCCATTCAAGTCACCTGGGAACTTTTAAAAAAATATTCAGTTAGGCCCCTCCCTCAGAGATTCTGATTTAATGGAGTTGGGTTGGTATGAAGGCATTAGTATTTTCTGACAGGTCCCCAGCGGATTCTAATGTACCACTAAGGTGGAGAAACACTGGTGGCTGGAAGAGAGCTGGGAACAGGAGTCAGAGCACACACAGGGTTCTCCTTCAGGTTCTGATGCTCATGTTGGACAAGGGAATTCTTATTTGTGAATATGTGTGTCCACACATGTAGGTGTGTAAGAGTAGTCAGGCTTCAGGGCCAACATTTTTCTTTGTTGGGCTAGTTAACCTCCGCTCCATGCAAACCTAGTCTTACTGCTGCTGCCAGGAGCATGTGGCCAGCTTCTACAAGTATATGCTGCTCGGATTTTGTTTTTTTACCTGCTTTTGCACAACCTGGATGATTTTGTGCTCAGACTCAAGGATGAATAGTTGTTCAAATTATTACAAGGTCTTGGCAATTTAAGCAACTTGTCTTGGGTCCTCAGCAGAGCCATGGGTCCATCTGATACTCATGTTCCAGGAGATTTATGTTCTTCTCCGGCACTCTCCCAACATTTTCCCCAGTTATTGTTAGGACCACTACTTCTTCAGCTGTACAGTAGTTCTCTCACCCCTGCTCTGAATACTGTCTTCTTATGCCTGAATTCTGCTAAGGTGAGAGAAATTCTTCCATTCCTTTCTCTTTTTTTTTGTACTGGGGATCAAACTCGGGTCCTTGTGCTTGCGCAGCAGGTGGCGAAACCGCTGAGCTAAATCCCTGGCCCAATTCCTTTCTATTTTTTGATAGAAAGATGACATAAACAATAGCATGTGTTGTGCTGTAACCATTATCTACCTTGGGTCTTAGGGTTTTCTTACCCACTTAAAAGTGTTTGGGTGGCTATGTCGTATCCAGAAGTACTAAGTTAAGTGCATTTTAAAATCCTCTCTTTTACCTTTTTCTTTTCCTCCCTTCATCCAGGTAGTTCTCTCTGTATCATTGCTGCAAGCAAGCCTGGGCAACATGAATGAGCATTCATGTGGGAACTGTTGACCCAGGAGCAGACTTGTGTAGGGATCCACAGAGGGCTTTTAAAGCAAAGAAGTTTCTGGAGTGCCCTGTTCTCCACAGAAAGCAGCCACAACAGCAACATTCAGCATCCTGTGCTCTGAGGCAATCTGTTGAGTGTGGCCAAGGAGGTCTTCTACTGAAAAATGGCTTTGCCGTCTTGATTAGACATTCTTACACCAAACCTGAACTGGAAAACTCAGTTAACAAACCATCAGGGATCGAGAATTATCTGAAAACAAAAAGCAAAGTGCTATAGTTTGGATCTTAAATGCTCCCCAAAGGCCCATGTGTCATTTGTGGCACTATTGGGAGGTGGTGGAAGCTTTAGGAAGTAAAACCTATGTAAGGAAGTAAGGTCATTGGGAAGGTGGCTTTGAAGGGGATAATGGGATCCCAGCCCCTTCCTATTTCTGTTTTTTGCTTCCTGGCTGTGAGATAAGTGGCTTTGCTCCACCATTCACACCCCACCATGATAGACCCTGTCATGGGCCCAAATGTAACAGGACCAGAACCTCCAAAATTCTGAGCCCAATCTTTTCTCTGTGTAAGTTGATTTTCCAAGTATTTGTTACAGCCACAAAACTAAAACACAAAGAATAAATGAATACTTCTCAGGATAGAGAAGTACTACTGGCAGGTATAAGTCTTGGGTAACATTTTTAAAAAAGATCCTGAGGCCCATGAATCTCTAAGTTAAAAAGAATGCTAAGCCATACATGGAAAGCAAGTTACACAGACAGAAAACAAACATATCTCATAAATTAATGTGCAGTGATAGGAGAGCATTGAATTGGGAATTGGAATCACTGGCTTTCAGTGTTGATTTCACCATTAAACTCAGTATGTGACTTTGGGTCAAACATGTAATATTCCAGGGCCCACATTTTCTCACCTGTGCATGAGGAAGTTGTATTAAAAGGTATTAAGATGCCTTTCTACATAAACCATAATCTCTACATCCATGGGATTGAGCTGGAAATTAGATAAGAATTTATATTTATTACAGGCATTGAGCTAGGTGTTTGAGATATGTTTTCTCAATAAATTTTCACAAAGTAATGACACATAGGTAGTTTCTGCCTTCTTCTACTCATCCTATAGTCAAGAGCACTGAGGCTCCCCAGGCTAAATATCTGCCAAGAGCAATACACCTAATAGAAGGTGAATTCATCCAGGCTTATTTGACTTTACAACTCATTAAAATATGATTCCTTATTTATGAGTTGTAGCATTAGCTGGAACATAGGACAAACTTTGCAGAGAGATGGGTACTCAGCATAAATTCTGTAAATGAGTGACTGTTGAATCAACAATTATCAGAGGTAATCATAAGAGATGATATGCATGCTAATTTGCCTGACGACAGTAATCATTTCACTATGTACATGAGCATCAAGAGAGGTAGTATGGAGCTGGGGATTTAGGTCAGTGGTGCCACACCTGCCTAGCAAGCACCAGGCCCTGAGTTCGATCGCCAGTACCAGGAAAAAAAAAAGAGAGAGAGAGAGGTAGTATGCCACCAATAAGCTGGGTGTTGATCACCATGATGTGTGGCTGTCACTGGAAGGCTTTGTCTCCCTCTGTTCTCTATACTTGTGGAGAGAGGTAAAGGAACCGGAGAACATTCCACCTTTGGGGAAATGTCTAATGACATTCCTTGGCAATTGGGTTGTCTTTTTATTGTTGAATTGTAATTGTTTTTTTTTTTGGTACCGGGGATCGAACTCGGGTCCTTGCGCTTGCACAGCAGGAGGCGAAACCACTGAGCTAAATCTCCGGCCCTCCAATAGTTTTTTATATATTCTGGCTATCAGTCCCTTATCAGATATCTGATTTGCAAATATTCTCTCTCATTCTACAGATTATCTTTTCACTTTATGGATGGTGTCAAGAATGTCAATAATTAGCCAGGCATGGTGGCACATCTGTAATCCCAGCACTCCAGAGGCAGAGACAGAAGGCTCACCATGAGTTTGAGCCAGCCTGGGCTACATAGTGAGTGCAAGGCCAACCTGAACTACATAGCGAGACCCTGTCTCAAAAAAAAAATGTCAATAATTGATGGTGTCAACTTTTGGTGACACACAAAAGTTTTAATTTTAATGAAGCCCAATTTTTCTATTTTTTTTCTTCTATTGCTTATACTTTCGGTGCCATTTTTCAGAAACTATAGATGGTCCCAAACTTACAATGGTTTTTCAACTTACAGTTTTTTGACTTTACAATGGGTTTATCAGGCCACAATTTCATTGTAAGTGAAGAGAATCTGAATTTATAATGGTTGGACTTAATAATTTTTCAATTTTTGATGGGCTTATCAGGATATTACATGCATTTTTTCTTATGATAGGTTTATCAGAATGTTAAAGAGCATTTATATTGTCTAACCCAAAGTTACAAACTACTATTTTCTCGGAAGAGTTTCATATTCTTAGCTCTTAGGATAATAATTTAGTTTTAGTTTATTTTTATGTATGGTTGAAGAAGAGATCCAAATTCAATCTTCGGCACGCAGCTACCCAACTGTCCCAGCACTGTTGGCTGAAAACACCAGTTGTGGCATTTAATTTTACATGTTAACTTGACTGGGACACAGGGTACCCAAATATTTAGTTAAAATTACTCTGGGTATATCTGTAAGCAAGAGATTCTGTATTTGAATTGATGGATTAAGTAAAGCAGACTGCCATTTCCAGTGTGGGTAAGCCTGATCCAATCAGCTGGAGGCCTGACAGGAATGAAAAGTAGGACAAGGGAGAATTGGCTCTCTATGCCTGACTGATCCCAAGCTGACAGGATGACCTTCTGTATTCAGACTGGAACTTAGACCACCAGCTCTGCTGGCTCTGAGGCCTTTGGATTTAGACCTGGACTTGAATAACATTTGCTCTCATAGATTCGTAGCTTCTCAGCCTCCATAGTTGCAAGAATTAATTCCTTATTTTACTATATCTCTCTATCCTATTGTTCCTATTGGTTCTGTTTCTCTGGAGCACCCTGTCCAATATACCAGTCTTTCCTCTGGACTGCTTCATTGTTGAATTCCCTACATCCCAGGGGGGAAAAAAAAAAACAACTGGCACAATGATACATGTAGGTGGGAGTTGTCTGAGAGAGGACTCACAGTGGCCACCCAAAGGAGTGAGGAAGAGGAAGAAGGTGGGCCATGGGGGTTCCTGTGGCTGGGATGGCACTTCAAAGTTGCCCCAAGTTCAGGATAGTAGGCTGAGTTTTTGTGAACCATCCCCAGTTGCAATGGGGCAAGAAGAGGGAAGGTTTCTCAGCTGAGGCCCATTCCGCAGAAGTGGCTCAGCTGAGTTGTCATCAGCCCACATTCCTGGCAACTTGGAGTGTTCTCTAGGGAATCTGGGCCACCCAGAACAAACTCCAACACACCTTTCATGTTTGCCCAAATCAACTGAAAATTGGGGGAATTCTTTACTAAATCAATCAAGAGATCAAGTGATCCTCTTTGGTCTGTGGGGAGGTCTTCCTTAACTGTCTAAGAACGTCAGCAAGCAACGCTCAATAAGATAAAAAGAAAATCGCCTCACAAGTGATGAAAGAATTTTGCAGCAACTGGTAAGAACACTAAGAAGCTAGTGTTTAGATATGTGAACAAAACCTCTAAGGCACATATACAAAACAGTGGTGTTCAAAATAGAGACTTTAACACACACAGACAGACGACTGACAGACTGCCAGGGAGACCCACGGTTCTCATGACAAATATTGTAGGTTACAGCAGCTCTCGGCTTGTTTATTTTCCCATTAGGTATAGCCTTCAAAGGCCCTTAACGTGGTACATTGAAGATCAAAGTCCATTTCTTCAAAGTAGAAAAAAAAAACTACATAAAGAACTATTCCAAATATACATATGTTATGAGTCATGAATATTTTCCATTTTTTGTTGTAGGAAAATAAGTTGAAGGCAGGAAATAACTAGGTGATAGAATCAATTGTGTACATATCATTGTCAAGAGAAAAATCCAAGTTCCACATAGTGTTAGCCTGTCTATAAACAGAAGTTTTTAGAATCTAGAATAAAAGTGACCACCTCACTTGGAATAGCTTTAGCTATGATTTCATTGTACACATTTGTAAAAGACCATTTTCTTAAAGTTTTACAGCGTATTGAGCAGACTTATAGATACCAAAGTATTTTTATGGTGAACCTTACATCTTATACATTTTCCCCTGAAGATAACAGAATCTCTATAAAAAGTGCTATTTCTCTGTCCTCCTATCCCATTGCAAGCAGAGCTCAGATTAAAGGACCTCTGGTAAATTTCCTCGTGCTTACAGGAAAAGAGAAAAATCACACACCATGTTCTTGAAATCCCTCCAACAGAAAAGTATGCCTAAATAGTACATATTCAGCACCTCAGTTCAGCACACATTAATTGTTGGCCTTTTGTGTGGCAGATATTGTGGCAAGCATTGAGAATAAACATACCACATGACACAATTACAACTTGGACAATGCAAGGAAGACAGAGGATTCCAATGCTAAGAAGGAACTCCCATGACAACATATAAAAGGGATGATCATACAGTGCTTTGGAAACTACCTGTCCACTCCTGTGGAGGGAGTTAGAGAATGAGCAAAAATTTCATGGCAGTTATGGCTCATCATGAGCTTTGTCTTCAAGAAGGAGCAGAAGTGGGTGAAAATGGGTAAAGGGACTTGCGGGGGGGCCTTCCTGGCTCAGGGAATGGTACCTGCATGCACTCTGTTGTTATATGAGAAGCAGAGGACAGAGTGGGAGAAGAGGAACTGGAGAGGTGGAAAGAAGACAGTCACAGAGGGAGTGGTAGTCAGTTTTCCATCACAATAGCAAATACCTGAGATAATCAACTTATTTGGGTTTATTTTGGTTCATGGTTTTGGGGGCTTCAGTCCATGACCAACTTCCACACACACGTTTTGGGTTTGTGATCAAGGAGCATAGCAGAGAACACAAAGAGAGGCAAAACTTAACTTGTAGCTGGGAAATGAAAAAGAGGAAGAAGAAGCTGAGATTAGGGTCCCCCAACCCCTTTTGAGGGTACAACTCTCAGTGATCTGAAGACCACCCACTAGGCCCAACTTCTTGAATTTTCCACCTCCTCTTAATAGCTCCAAGCTGAGAACCAAGCCTTTAACACATAAGCCTTTGGGGCTCATTCCAGATCCGAAGTACAGCACAGGGTTTTGGATGGCACGTTCAGGAGCTCAGCCTCACTGAAGAGTAACATGGCCAGATTTGTGTTTTAAACAACTTGTTCTGGCAACTTTATGAAGGAAGGATTTACAGGAGATGCTACAAAATTGGGAACAGTACAGTGTTTCTTATAGTAGAGCAGGCAACAGATGGTGAGAACCAACCTCATCAAACAGGAACATTTGGAAATTAGGTGAGAGGTAAATATGGATCCTATTTTAGAAGCCATAGGAAGAATGGGTTACTGACACACTTGGGAGTGAGGATAAGGGAGTAATTAAATATGGTTCAGGAGAAATTAAATATGAAGCAGGAGGTAGCTAAGGAAATGGCTGGAGAAAGGAAGGGCCCACCTTGGTCCTAAATGCTTACAACCGTGAACACCAAGCCTCCTTCCCATCTATACTCTTCTCGCTGGCCTGTTCACACCTGTAGACTGTCCTTGTTTGCAAATAAATCTTCACTCTTGCTGCAGCTCAATTCTTTCTTCAGGACATTAAGAACCTGGACAAGAGCCAGGTGTGCTGGCACACACTGCCTGCAATCCCAACACTCAGGAGGCTGAGGCATGAGGATCACCACAAGTTCAAGACTACCCTGGGCTACATAGTGAATTCAAGGCCAGCCTGAACTACATAGTGAGTTCCTGTCTAAAAAAAAAGAACCTGGACAAGCCCCCCAAACTGGTAGCAGTTCCAGAGTTTCTGGATTCGGCAAATGAATGGATGGATAGATGGAGATACATGTACAGATAGTTAGATAGACTGATTTCAGGAGAGCTGGTCTACAATAAAAGGAACAGGATTTTGATTTTAAATATCTAGAATTTGAGGGACCCAAGGAATGGTTAAATGTAAATGTATGAATCAAATCACTGAAGAGAGGTCTAAGCTACACATGATTTTGGAATAATTCACATACTCAAGCCTGATAAAGATGTAGGGTTTTGTTTTTGTGTATTTTATTTATTGCTAGTGCCTAGAACCATGAAAGCTATAAATATTTGTTAGAGCAAATAAAACTTTGTGACTGAGCTGGGGATTTAGCTCAGTGGTTCCACCGCTTGCCTCACAAGCACAAGGTCCCAAGTTTGATCCCCAGTACCAAAAGAAAAATAACTTTGTGAGTGAAAGAAATGGTTCGGTTACAGCCACCTCATCTTTGACAAAGGAGCCAACCACCTCAATGCAGGAAAGATAGCCTATTTAATAACTGGTATTGGAAAAGCTGGATTTCAACCTGCCAAAGATTAAAACTAGGCTCATATCTATCACCATGCACTAAACTAAGATCAAAGTGGATTAAAGATCTAAATATTAAAACAGAAACACTAAAAATGCTGGAAGATAAGATAGGTAGAATTCTTGAAGACATTGGCATAGGAAAAGACTTTATGAACAAAACCTCAGTAGCACCACAACTAGCACAAAGAATTAACAGCTGGGATTTCATCTTATTAAAATGCTTCTGCACTGCAAGAGAAACCACCAATAGAACTAAGAGACAACCTACAATGTGGGAAAAAAATTTTAGCAGCTGTACCTCAGACAAAGGACTACTACTATCTAGAATACATAAAGAACTGAAAAAAAATCAGACCCCCCAAATTCAAAGATCCAATTCAAAAATGGGCATCTGAAATGAACAGACATTCCTCAGACAAGGAAGTAAAAGCAAAAGAAACAAATCACATACAAAGGAAAGCCCATCAGAATCACAGCAGACTTCTCAACGCAAAACCTCAAGGCAAGAAGAGGTTGGGGTGATGTATTACAGCCTTAAAGGAAAACAAAATCCAACCCAGAATGATGAACCCTGCAAAATTATCTTTCAAAATTGATGGTGAAATAAGATACTTTCATGACAAAGAGCACCTTAGGAGCTTCATGAATACCAAAACAGCATTCCAAAACATTTTAGACAAAATCCTAGGGAAAGATAATGAGGATCACAACCCCAGGAAGCCCAATAGAATGAATCCAGCAGGCATGACAAGAAATTAAAAACAAAGGGAGAGAATCCAACAAAAAGAAAAAGTCATGACAATGGTAAGTCGAAACATATCAGCTATAACCATCAATGATAATGGTCTCAACTCACCAATCAAACTAAATAGACTGGCAGAATGGGTCAAGAACCAAGATCCAACAATATGCTGCATATAAGAAACACACTTAATTCAAAAAGAAACTCATAGACTGAAAGTTAAAGGGTGGAAAACAATACTCCATG
>NW_004624753.1:16996831-17012648 GCF_000247695.1 Heterocephalus glaber | reverse complement strand
TTGGGATTCCATCATGTTCTTCAGCTCCTCTATTTTTTTGTCTGTGTCCTCTCTAGATTTATTAATCATGTCTTGCACTATGGACACAATCTCTGCTGTTATGTGAGAAATTATTTCTGATTTCATTTTTTCCAGATCCTCTTTCGTTGCTAGTTCAGGGATTCCAGGTGGTTGAGTATCACAGTGTTCCATCTTGTTTCTCTTTGGGATTGCTGAAGGTGATCTCGAAGTCTGGTTCTGAGACTTATCTACCTGTCTTCACATTTTGACAGGGGAGGGGAGTCCTGTTGGTGCCTGCGCAGCTCACCTCCTCTGTGCTGGGAGTGGTGGTAGGTTGACCTGGAAGCCTCCTACTCTTCACTGGGAGCTGTGGCATGTTGACCCGGAAGCCTCCTCTGGGCTGGGAGCTGTCTTAATAATGTCTTTAAAATGAGTTTTCTTTCTAAGCTTTGGTGTGCAGTGTTGACAATCAGAGGGGAAAGTGGATAAAAAAGAGCAAGTCCTCATATGAGTTTCTTGTTGCTATCACAAAGTACTCTAAACTTGGCTTAAAACAGTGCAGATTTATTGTCTCACAGTGTGGTAGCTCAGAAGCTCAAAGCATGTCTCACTGAACTAAAACCAAGATGTCATTAGGGCCTTGTTCTTGTCTGAAAACTTCAGGAAAAAATAATTTCTCCCTTTTTGCAGCCCCCCAGAGGCTGGCGTAATCCTTGGCTTGTGGCCTCTTCCTCCACCTTCAAAGTCAACCAACAGAGGGCCGATGCCTTTCCACATCACACTTCTGACCACTTATTCTGCCTCCCCTCACCTTCTAGGACTTTTTCCATACATTGAGCCCAATGGCATAATCCAGAGTAATTGTCCATAACTGTAAACTACACTGGAAATGTTCCTGTTTCAAGTAACATATTTGCAGGTTTCAGGGATTAGGACATGATCTTTGGGTGACCATTATTTCTACCTCTCACAGGTTCCTAAAAATACTTTTATTAATGTCATAATTTTTCTTATAATAGATCTCGATTCTATGCCATCTCAGTTATTCTTTTTAATCTGTATAGCTTTTGGAACTCTAACATAGTCATGTATGACTCTTACCTCATTTGCCCACATAAAATTCCACTAGACTTACTTCTCATTCAAATTTTGATAATTTTTAAAGTATAACTGTGGACTTCTACCAGAACCAGTATAAACAAAATTCTACCCCAAGAAGTTAGAAAGTAGGTAAAGAAGAAAATTTTTGTAGCAAATTCAGTACTTCTGGAAAATAAAGGCTAAGAAATGTGAAGAATGCAACCCCTGGTCACAGAGCTGGTCAGTGATACAGCGGAGATTTCATTTAATTCCAAGTTTTCACAACAATTTCCTGTGGCATAGTGTTATCTCTGGACAGCTCTTCTACCTAGAAAACAGTACTATTATTTATATAATTAAAGTGAATTTCCTGTATCTTATATCCTTCCTGCATCTCTTTTTTTCTTACCTACAAAGCCATGAATTTATTATAAGTAGCCATGTACCACCTAAATAGCTGTATCTCCCAGGCTTGGAGCTAGGTGAGTAAGGACATATGACTCATGTGTTATGGCTTGTATCTAGATGTTCCCCCAAAACTTCATGCTGTCACTGGTGGGGCTTTTCAGAGGTGACTGGATCTAGGATGTCTGATGCTGGGATTAAGGATGTGATGCTGGGATTAAGGATTCTCAACCCTGGGTGTGGGTGGCACTAATCAGTAGGCTTACAGCCTGGATAGAATATAAAGGGACAGAAAGAAGCTGCTGCTGCCCTGATTTGCCGTGGGTTGTTTTTCTTCCTTGATGTCCCTCTGCCATGCCACTTTGCCTTGGAGATTGTTGACTATGGTCTGAAACCTCTACAAACTATGAGCCAAAATAAATCTTTCCTCCTTAACTTTGTGTGTTTGGTATTTTATCTCAAAAATAAGAAAAGTAGCTAAGACATCATCCTATCCAATATGTGTCCCATTCTAGCCATGGAGATATAAACAGAAGGACATTGGGTGTGACTTCTGGGAAGGCCATCATTTTCTTAAATAAAGAATAAAACCAAAGGAGCAGGCACATCTTGCCTTTCTTCCTGTCTGGGCATGAATGTGATGCCTAGGGATGCTGTCACTTTTGAAGCATAAGGACAGCATGTGCTAAGGGTGGCAGAGCAGAAAAGGACAAGGACAAGGAATAGGTCTATGGCAACATCATGGGGCCACTGTACCTGCCATGCTTCACCTATCAACAGACTTCTGGTGACATAAGAAAAACAAGGCTTACCTTGCATTAGCCACCCCAGTCAGGATTCTGTTGATTCTGCTAAAAGCAATCTTGATTGATCCAGGTCATGTCCACAAAGGCTAAGGTTAAAGGTGAGTCTAATTACAGATGTTTCCCAATTTATGATGGTGTTAGGTCCCAATAAACCCTTGGTAAGTTGAAAATATAAGGTCTGAAGTACATTGCTGCATGTAGCATACTATACATCACAGCTTAACAACACAGTACACTGTGTGGCATATAGGTGGTTTTCCCTAGAGAACTTGTGGCCAACTAGGAGCTGCAGCTGCTCAGTACCACCAGAAAAGATCCTGTCCTATTCTGCAAACCCAGGAAATGTTCAAAATTCAAAGTGTGGTTTCTACTGGATGCATATCTCTTTTGCACCACCATGTTCTGCTATCTCTTGAAAAGTTCAAAATTCAAGATGTAAATATGGTTTCTACTGAATGCATATTATTTTTACACTATCATAAAGTTGGAAAATTGTAAGTGAAGCCATGGTAAGTTGGAACAGTCTGTATATAATGTTTTTAATGAGGAAAGGGCAGGATTATAGCTTGAATTTTCCTTAATAACCACTCTCTGTCATTATCTTTGCAGAAGACTAACCCAACTTTCTGTTTCCAGCTACACATGTAAGACTTTGATTTCACATACCTTGTGTTTTCACATTCACACCTTGATTTTGTATTTTGTTGCAAAGTATGTGGTTCTTAACTAATTGTTTTACAGTACATACATATCAAATTGTGGATGTTAGATCAAAGAGCAACATTTTCCCAGCAAGATTTCAATATAGTTATGCTCAATAAAAACTGATTTAGTAAGGGCTAAGATGTAGCTCAGCAGCACAGCACCTGCCTGGCAAGTATGAGGTCCTGAGTTCAATTTCTGGTACCAAAAACAAAATTGACTTAGTGTATTAATGTTTCTCCAGTGCCAAGTCCAGCTATTTCCAAATTTTATGCTCACAAAAATATTGTGAAAATACTGTAAGGAATCCATATGTTGGGTGCTGTTAATAGAAGTTTTCCATATATGTTTTTAATTTTTGTTTTGTAAAGACAAATTATTTTTAAAAGATATAAGCATCACTTTCATACAGGTAATAAATAAGCATATGTCAAAGATGTTTTTAACTTAGTAAAGAATGAGAGGCCCAGTAAGACATTACAACTGAGCTAAGGAAACACTGAGGAACCTTATAGATAATCTGATCGAGAGCGTTGAATTTACAAATAAATGCAAAAGCTAGCTAAACTGGTCACTCTCTACATGGTAATAATTCATAATATTTCATCTGAATATTTTTTATTTCTATAGGTAATAATAATTTGACCACTATCAGTTTTCTAACATTTATAGAGTTGTAAAAGCTCAAAGAAACAAAAGTCTGGAGCTCCCACCAAACCATATATCCCAGAAAAACCCACTAAATAAAATCTTGTTTGAAAAGTTAAAGATATCCAATAATTTTATGGTCCATTTCAGAGTCTTCCACATTATTTCTCTACAGTATATTTATTTTCCTATATTGCATACCTAAGGGCTCAGACTCTAAATGAAATAAGACAAATTACATGTTCACTAAAAAATTTATACAATAAAAATCAGGAAAAAAATTGAAAGAAACTTAATTAAAGCCAGCACCATGTTCTCCAAAAGAAAGAAGAAAGTTTATCTAGGTGATTTAAGCCAAAGAAACTTTTTGACCATTTGTACATAGGTAACTAATGCAAAATAAGGGTTCTATTTTCATTTTATTGACCCGGTTTTTTGCCTCTTTCCTCATGTTTGCTGAGTAGACCAGAGTATACTGTGCTTCAACTATCCTGGACCTCCACATTGTTTCAAAAATCCTAATTGCAATGACATTCATTAAATGATGTAAGATTTGTAGAAAAGCTGTTTCTGGGTGAATAAGCAGAAATAGTCTAAAGGTTTTATTTTTGAAGACTAGCTGCCAAACATAAAAGATAGTACTTCCAGCCACCTCTGCATTCAGCATAGACCTAGCTCCCTTGAATATGCAGATCATGTCAGAATCTCTCTGCTAAATTTAGATTTAATATGAAGGTGCTGGCTCCAGTATACACTGCCTGACCAAAACTAACATTTAGGAATACATAAAATACCTTTGCACCTACAAGGAAATATTTACAGCTCCATGTTCATAGCAGCATTATTCAAAATATCCTACAGACGGAAGTGATCCATAAATGGATGAATGGATAAACAAAATGAAGCACATACTCATCATGGAGCACTGTTCAGGATTAGGAAAGAAATTCTAACCCATGCTACAATATGGATGAACCTCAAGGACATTATGCTAAGTAAAATCAGCCAGCCACAAAAAGATAAGTACTGTATTATGTGATTCCACTTAGATAAGAGACCTAGACTAGTCAAATTCAGAGAGATAGAATGGTAGTTTGGACCTGGGAGTTGGAGGGCAGACCAGGAATCAATGCTAAATCAGTAGAGAATTTCAGTTTTGCAAGTTAAAAAAGAGTTCTGGAGATGGATAGTGGTGATCATAGCACAATCACGGAAATGTGCTTAATGCCACTGACCTGAATATTTACAGAGAAAGTTGAGGAAGCCCCCAGAAAATTCTAAACTTTTTAAAATTTTACAAGCTTTGGTGCCTTAGACAGTGAGTACTCTATTGGTTTCCATCATACCACTGTGTAGTAAAGTATGTGCATTAAATGCAGGCAAAATGGGGGTAAAAAAACCAGAGGGAGGGAGTGAAGAAGGAAGAAGCAAGAAAGAGAAAGGAAAGGAAAAAAGAGAGGGAGAGGGAGAGAGACAGAGAGAGAGAGAAAGAGAGAACAAGAATAGGAGCTGGATGTGGTCGTGGTGGCACAGGCCTGTAATCCCAGCACTCTGGGAGGCTGAAGCAAGAAGATTGTAAGTTTGAGCTCATCCTGGGCAACTAGCAACTTAACAGACTGTGTCTCAAAGTACAAAATTTCATAAAGGGCTGGGATGTAGCTCAGTGTGAAGACCCTGGATTCAACCTCCAGTACCACAAAAGAGGAGGAAGAGGAAGAAGAGGAAAAGGAAGGATGAAGAAGGAGGAGGAGTTCTGGAAAGAAATATCAGGAATTAAAAAAAAAAGAAATATCAGTAATTGACTAATTCAATCAAAAATATGTACTGAGAACCTTTTGAGTAGGATTTTTTATCACTGCTATAGAGATAAACAAGATGATCCTTAGTCATCAAGGAACTCATAGGTTAATAAAGGAGATGATGGCAAATATATATTTCAGATGGCAAATATATATTTCAGATAGCAAATATCAAGAAGCCTACTTCAAGACCGGGAATTTAGTTCAGTGGTTCCACCGCCTGTCTTGCAAGTGCAAGATCCGAGTTCGATCCCCAGTACCAAAAAATAAATAAATAAAAATAAAGAAGCCTACTTCAAACTGACTTCAACAAAAATAGGAATGTACAGGGCCATTTAAATACAAAGTCAAGCCAGTCTTGGTGGAGCACACCTGTAATCCCAGTGCTTAGGAAACTGAGCCAGGAGGATCACTGTGAGTGTGAGGCCAGCCCAGGCTCCATAGTGAGTTCAATGACAGCCTGAATTACAGAACAAGACCCTTTCTCAATACATACATACATACAAAGTCAATGGAAACTACAATCAGGACAGAGATTTTCTTATTTCTCTGCTTTGCCTTCCACAATGTTACTTTTAATTTATTATCAGTCTGTGTTGGTGTTTCTAGCAGCTCTAGACCTAGTAATTTTTACACCTGGGGAATCTCAGTGGAGAAGGAAGAGCATCTCTTTCTCACTGATCCTGATGAGTCTCAGTGTGTTTCATGAGCCCTGATTGACTCCCATGCCCATTTCAGGTCAATAGCCCAGGGAATGAGACATTCCAGTTGGCCAGGGCAGTCCCATGACTTGAGTGCCAATGGTAAGATAAAGTCAGCTCATCCTAAAGCCCTTAGTTCTATGGTCTGAATATATCCTCTGAAACTCTGATGTTAAAACATAATAGACCAGAGGGGAGACCTTAACAGGGCACAGACCAGCTACTTAGGAGGCTGAGACAAGAGGCACTTTAGGATGTGACTCAGTTATGAAGGCAGAGTTGTCATGGATGGGATTAGAGCTTTTGCTATATGAGGACACAGCATTTATTCTTCCCAGAGAACGCAGAAAATGGCACCATCTGGAAAGCAGAGAACAGCCCTCACCAGACACTGAACTTGCCAGCACCTTGATCTTGTACTTGCTAGCTTTAAGAATGATAAGAAATATATTTCTGTATATTCTACACATTTACTCCATCTGTGGCCTTTTGTTATACAGCACAAAGAGACTAAGCCAGATGGGACAGTGAATAGAGAGCCACCAGAAGGAAACAGAGGTACTATAAACAGAAGAAAGGGTGGATGGATGCTGAGTCTCAAAAATAACAGCTGTCTACTGTAGCATGTATTAAAGAGAATTAGGTAAGTATTATGGAAGTCCTAAAACAGAGATATTTCATCTGGGGACTAGGGACAAGTTGGGGAGAGAGGCTGGGGTTGGGAAGGGAGATAGCAGGCTCCAGACAGAGGAAGTAGCAAGAGCAAAGGTGAGAGAATGAGGGGACTGGAAGCAGTCAGAGATCCCTTTGCAGGGTGCTTTCCAGTGTGTGAGAAGCTGGAGGAACCGGCAGCCAGGCTGAGCATTTGCCCTACTGTCATTCAGTCCTGGGGAAGTACTGAAAGTTGCTGGCCAACGCTGGCTGCAGAGAGCTGCCCTTAGGAATGGGACTCTGGCATCATGAATAGGATGGAATAAGGGCCGGGGATTAAGCTCAGTGGTTTCGCTGCCTGCTGTGCAAGTGCAAGGACCCGAGTTCGATCTCCGGTACCAAAAAAACAAACAAACAAAAACCCCCCACCATTATGAATAGGATGGAATAAAGTGAGTGAGGTGAAGGCAGGGATCCTCTGAAAACTATTACCAAGCGTCCATGTGAGTAGTCCTGAGTCCCCAGGGCCCAGCTGCAGATGAGAATGACAGAGGCAAAGGAACATGGGATAACACAGAGCAGAGGTGGGACAGAGCCAGGTCACTGGGTGAACAGCCAGAGGGAGGGAACTGGCCAAGAGCAACTGGGAGAAGTGGAATTGACACCATTGTGCCTGTGCCTCTGTGTGTGTGTGTTGTGTGTGTGTGTTTGTGTGTGTGTAAAAGAGGGTGGGGAAAATAATGGTCTCTTTAAAGAGCAGATAGTAATTTTCATTTTGAGTCTGGAGTACCAGTAGATGAATCAGGTAAAGATCACAAAACTTCTGAGTTATAGTATGAGTTTGTTGTTGTTGTTGTTGTTGTTGTTTTGTGTGTGTGTTATAAACAACTGAACCCAGGGCCTTCACACTGAGACACTGAACTACATCCCCAGGACCTTTTTATTATTTTTAATTTTTCATTTATTTATTTATTTGCTATAAGGTCTTGCTAAGGCTGGGTTTGAACTTGCAATCCTCCTGTCTCAACCTCCCAGAGTGCTGGGATTACAGGCTTCAGTCATCATGCCCGGTTTTAGAGAATATAGAGACCAGAAGACCTGGCCATACTGTGCATACACCTGTGTATGGTTAGAACCCACCTGCTAGAACAAGCTCTGCAATTTACCACACTGCCCACTGCATCCTAGTGTTCACTGACAGAGAGCTTGCATTTGTCTGTCTGCTTTACCATGTCTTGTATCATTCAAAATGTTTATTTGGTTAAAATATCTCTCTTTTCTTTTATAGATTTTGAATTCCCAAGTTCTCTTCCCCCCGACAGGGGGGCTGGGAATTTAGTTCAGTGGCCCCATGCCTGCCTGGCAAACACAAGGTCCTGAGTTCAATTCCTGGTACCAAAAGAAAAAGTTCTCCCCAAAGCATAGGTCATGTTTTATGTATCCTAAATCATATGATTTTTATTTTTATTTTTTGCATATAAATATTTACTCCATCTAGAACTTGTTTTTTCTTTTTAGAACTTTTTTTTTCTTTTTTTCTTTTTTTTTTTTTTTTTTGTTACTAGGGATCGAACTCAGGACCTTGTGCTTGCGAGACAGGCGGCAGAACCACTGAGCTAAATTCCCAGCCCTAGAATTTGTTTTGAAGACAGAGGTCTATATTCTTTTTTATTGATACCGAGGATGGAACTCGGAACCTTGTGCTTGCAAAGCAGGCAGCGGAACCACTGAGCTAAATCCCTGCCCCCGTGAAGTCTATATTCTAGGAAATAGCCTCTTAGGCCAATATCATTGAATTCTTCCTTGATTATCCCACTAAATTAATTATCTCCTCTGTCAGATATTCATCTGTATTTAATAAAATCTATTTCCATGTTCCCCATTCTTTTTTGGCTAAATTATCTGACCTGCCTTGTGACAAGAAGACAGGCAATGTTCATGCTGGAGGATAAGCACGAATCCATAGTCTGTCTAGAGAATCCCTTCTTATATCCTTAGAGGAAGGTAAGTTGAATAAAAGAGGACTGGGCATGTATTAATATTAATTGTGTGGGGTAAGGAAACACAAGTTTAGAAGCACTAACTTTTGTGTTCTTTTTTTTTTTTTTTTTGGTACCAGGGATTGAACTCGGGTCCTTGCGCTTGCAAGGCAAGCAACGGAACCACTGAGCTAAATCCCCGGCCCGGCTTTTGCATTCTTGAAAAGTAGCATATGGTGTTGGCTAGTTTGCCACTGGATATGAAATCAAGCAAGGCAGCTGACCAACAATTAGACCAATAATTTGAAAGAAGAAACTCCTGGGCAGTGAGACAAGAAAAAGAAAGGAAAAGCCTGGGCCGGAAACACCAACTTTCTGATATTGAGATCAAATTTTGTCCCATTTATGAAGCATCTTATAGCCATCCTGTTGGAAAACTGCAAATCATTCTGTCTACCTAGGAAAGAATGGCAGGGGGTGAGACATAGCTGGATGGAGAGGAAACCAACTCACAGATTTCCAGCGGGGGAAATAGCCACACCAGTAAATGTGCACATGGAAAAGAGCCTTCAATAGTGTCACTTAATTTCTGGTGGGACAGCTTGTGATTGGAAGAGCCAACAACTGAGACAGAAGAGCAGGTTTGGGGAGTGACAAGAAGACAGCGAACTCAATTGGAGGAGGCAGTTAAGAACCTGCTAAATTTTAGGCACCTAGGAAGCATCCTCGTGTGCCTAGAAGGGAGCTGGATGTAGAATTTGACATTCAAGGCACACTGCCTCCAGAACTGTGAGAGAATTTCTGTTATTTTAAGCTACCTAGCTTGTGGTACATTGTTACGTCAGCCCTAGGAAATGAATACATGTGGAAAACTTGAACACTGTGTATATTACCATATGCCATTTCAATATATTTGAAAGAAAGCTGTTTGATTCTCTGAATATAATTTCAATGGGTATAAATTTTGAGTGATTGAAAATGGTTTTAAATTTCTATCACCTACTCATGCAAAATTTTAAATCATGGTAACTAGAAAGCATTTGAAGAGATCATCATTTCACCATCTTGAAGAGATCATTATTAAAGTCTTACTCAGAAACTACGAATAGCCACTGTAGGCATTGAAGTTGACATAAAATTTGATATTCATAGGAGGAAGTTCAGGTTTCTCAATCAAAATCTTGAAAAGATTTTTTTGGAAGCTGTATAGGAATTTCATATTTCATAATTCCTCTAATGCTTTGTATTTTAAAAATAATTTTATACTATAGAAAGATGGTTTTCTACTAAATCTCCCCATAGATAGGTGACTTCAAATCTATATTTCCATGTGCTGTAGCATTATTACCATTCTTTCCATGTGTATCATTACATAAAATGTTGGAAAGCCCTAGAAACATTAGAAAGTGTCAGAAAGTGATGTGTAGAGCCAGATAGAATTATGCATCTGCAGAAGTGGTGGAGGAAGGGTGGCCCATGTCAGGCGGTGAGCGAGACTCAGGGAGACAAGTGGCCTTGAAGTGAGGGTGAACTGGTAGATTTCAAATCAGGAAACCTCCACAGAAGTGTTCACCTGTATAAGCAAGCAGTGAGCTGCAATTTGTAAGCCACCTCTCCTTCACTTCCTCCAGGCCAGTGCTCACATGTAACCCAATATTCCTGAAGCCATCTCTCTGCCACTTCACCTATAGCTCAATGACTTCATTGTCAAACACCCTATCAATATGCAAATTCACTAGCAAAGAAAGTTAGAGTCATAGTTTTATGGCTTTTTACTACAATATTCTTCACATTTGTAATGCCTAATAATGTCTGTAGTAAATAAATAATATCACCTTATCCACAAAAGGATCCCTGAAAGGTCATTATGAGATGATCCCATTGAAAGGTTGATTTATGTAATGGAGATGTTCTAAAACTGAGGTTTGGGTGCATAAAGTAACATTGCATTTGCACATTTCCTGACTTTGAGCTTGATATGGCCTCGTTACCTTGAAAAAGATTACATAGCCTTCTACTCTATACCAAAGGTGTTACATTGATACAAAGCATGAGGGAAGGAACTTTGAGCTTGAGCATGCTGGGTTCCATTGGCTCTCTCGCTGGTCCTTTCTCTCTCCCATTGATCTGCTTAATGAGTCTTGGCACACCAGCCCCTGCTCTCTGGCATCTCCATGTTCCTCAGCTCCTCCATGTTCCTCGGCTCCTGCACTTTGCACATTATTCTACAGTTTCCTGTTTTCATTGACTCCCAAATAGACCATGAGTTGATCCAGGCTTGGCGTGATATCGTTTTAAAAAAACAAATTTTTATTATGAAATAGATCACACAAAAGTGCTACTATCATTGGTATAAAAGAACAACAATAAAATGAATTATTTTTGAAGTTCATAAATCTCTTTGCCTCCTGCAGCCCGAGAGGTAACAGCTTCCTGAATGAGTTTTTCATTCCTCTGCTTTTCTTCATATATACCTTTATATGACGGAATTATACATGAAATCATGGGAGACTTGCTTCTGACCTAGAAGTCAGAAGCTTTTAACCCAAGATCATGTTTTCAGATCCATCCATGTCACTATAAGGAGGCTATGGCTTGCTCCTTTTCACTTTTTTGTAGAATTCCATTGTATGAACCTGCCACAGTTCGTTTACCTTTTCTACTTGAATGGACATTTTGGTCAGGTCCGGATTTATGCTGTTACAAATAACACCACTGTGGAATATTCTTAAATGTGTTTCCTGGACCACATGCCGAAGGGTTTCTCTTGCAGATATAGAGAGAAATGGGATTCAACTTTCCTAGATAATGCCAAATTATCTCTCAACAGTGAAGCAATCCATACTCCAATCAGCAGGACCTTAAAATTCCTATATTTTTCAGTCTTCTCATACTTGCTATGCCCAGGCCTCTCAATTTTGCCAATCTGATGATTATAAAATGGGACTTAATGGTGTGTTTAAGGATGATAGCTTTCTCATCACCCAAATTCCCACCCCCTAGCACAGGACTACACATAGAGCCTCACAAATCTTTTATTTGATGAATAAACAGCAAGAATGTAATGTAACAAATAGCATAACAGAGGATAGCATAATGAAGATGTTCATAACTTAACTAAATCTTTTATCTTCAAACTTAGTTCCATAGCAGAATCACCTAGACATCCCTTTATTTTCTGTCCTTTTATTTACTGTCATTTTATTATGGAAAAACATCAAACATACAACAAAGTTGGATTTTTCAGGGAATACCCATATATACCCACCCACGTTTAGATCCTACATTAACATTTTTCTAAGTATTTGTTTTAGGGGTATTCTTTTTTTAAATATTTATTTCCCAGAGTTAAGATTCTGATTCTGTAGCTCTAGGATGGGGGCAAAGAATCTATTTTTGTTTCTTTGTTTTTGTTTTTAAATTCCCCAGGTGATTCTGATGAACAGCCAGCCCTGGAAACCACTGCCTTAAGGAACTCACTGAAATAAATAAAGGAGACAGATTTGTAATTAGGCCAGCAGTGCTCATTTTTTGCAGGGAAAGAAGTTCTGCTGGGTGCCTAAAGCCATTTTCTTAAACCAACAGCATTCCTAGGAAATGTGTCAGCCAGTGGCAGTTTTGTGGAAATGTCGACAGGTTCCTGGGAGGTGGCAGGTCAGGTCTTCCCGGTGCTGGATGCCAAGAAGGACCCAGCTCCCATCGGTCTTGACTCTTCCCTCCAAATACCACAGGCTCAAGAGATGAATTTGTCCTTCAGATCCAAGCCAGCTTCTTTTGACATTTGGGTACTTTTGTGGGCTGAAATGTACCCTCCTTCAAATTCATATGCTGAAGTCCTTAACCCCCAGTAACTCAAAACATGGCTATATTTGGAGAAGGGTCTTTAAAGAGGTCATTAGGTTTAAATGAGGTAATTGGTGTGGGCCCTAATCCAATATGACTTTTAAGAAGAGAGAATTTGGGCATGGATGCACATAGAGAGAAGACAGGAAAAGACCGCTATCAACAAGCTAAGGCCTCAGGAGAAGCCAACCCTGCCGACATCACACTCTCTACCTCTTTGACCCCACAACACAGCTCTCTACCAACAACTACTAAGAATTTGCCAGGGAAGGTGACTCCTATGCCATGCCCTCCTTACGGAGGCTGGTAAGACACAGAAACACGCAGACCTTTGTTCTTGGGGGAAGTGGGGCTCCTCAACACAAGAAATGGTGGTGACTGTCCATGGAGGTATATATCTTCAAAGCCACCAACAAGTCCTGCTCATGCTAGCTGAGTGGCCACCACAGCACAGAACAATGAAAGGCCTGGGTGCGAGTGTGTTCAGATTTTTCCACACGGCTCAAACTTTTATCCTAAAATCTCACACCTATGGAGTCTTTGCTTCAAACAACCTCTTTCTCCAGAGACTGAAAAGTAATTTTGGCTCACCCCTTTAAATTTTCAATCATATGATTTAAGTAAATGAAGTTCCTGTCTACACCTTTTCTCACCAATCTTAATCAAAACAAATGATGGATGTTGAGTGGCAACAGTGACAATTGTGTGAAACAGCAGCTTTTGCCAGGTGAAGGCTCTTTTTTGAATTTACCATGTTTATTTAATATCTTTATCCAGTCCTCTTTGGTACAATTAGAACTTGTAATAATTTTTCTGACCTACTTCACTGCAGTGGGCTAGTTCTCCTGGCAACCATCCACCGCCATCTCCATCACAAGACACGCTGGCCATCCCTCCCCTCTCCAGTCTATTCCTCCCCTTAGCATTTCATTTGGTGGCACATTTTTCACTCCCAAGGCCACCCCTGCAGGTCTCCTACCCACAGGAGCCTCGTTAGTGCATACCGGAGACTGAGCTGCTCATCACATGCATACATACCTGTAGACTTGTGTGCCTCAGTTGTAGAAAGAGCAACTTGAGCAAGTTTCATTTTTTGAGGTGGGGATTCCACAGATAAGTCACTCTACTTGTTTCTTCTTGTTCTGAAATTATCAAACTATTTTCTGAACATTACAAATACCCCCATTCGTCTTCCTACTCCTCAGTAGCTGGGTCCCACTAAGCCTTCATTTTATGATACTCCACCTTCCACTCCCCTCCCTTGTTTTCAGGCTGTTCCTTTTGGTTTATCTAGTCACACCACATCTATTCTGCAATCGTGTTTTCCTTCTTATTATTCTTGTTGTTTAAACACTTCCTTTGACTGTATCAAAGCATCTTGTAACCCAGCTATTCATTTTATCTAATTCTATGTTGTAGCAATCAAGCACTTTTAAACCTTTCTTACTCCTCCAGCCCTCAAAGCCCTAATTCTACAAGTTGATTTGACTTTCCTGTCAGGGAGATAAGGGTATTCATTTTAGAACTAAAACCCTCCCTTGAGCAAGATCACCTTTATGAAACCATGTGAAGGTCTGTCAGATCCAGAATCCTTAGTGTGGTCAGTATGAGACAGTGACTGACTGACTGTGTAAGAGTAGTATTCAGCCTGGGGTGGAGAGTTTCTTCACAGCCCTTGATTACTTGGGTGTGTGGGGGGTGGGGGTGGGGTGGAAGTATTTATGCATTCACTTGTAGTGGGAGCCAGGGAAAAGGACAGTTTAAAATGAAGACTGTGTCTGTGTATTGTGAGTGTGGTTGGTATAAGAGTAACAGTATCTCACTTAGCAATAATATTCAGAAACACAGACCCAGGGATGCTTTTGTCTATCCACAGATTTGATCATGCCCATGTGGTCTGTTTTCAGACCTGTTGTAGAAAGTCCTTCTTTTGTCTTCTGCTCCAATGCCTTTGGTCTTCAGTTGGTCCTGCCCTGAAATCTCCAATTGAGGAATTGTTTCTCTGGCTATGGCTCTGAAAGTTAACCGGCAAAAGTCCTCTAATAGCCTCATCAGCCATTAACACATGGATGCAAGTTGGCTTATCAGTCCCGACAGAGTCAAGCAGTAGTGTCTGGTCCCCTTGTCTGTCATTAACACCTCCATGCCAAATAGGTTATGAGATTGGGTAGCTCTGGAGCCAAATTAGCAGGAGGGATGAGGCATAAGGCACTTTAGAAGACTGATGCAGCCATTTGACACAAAAGCCCACCCTGGCAGAGTCTCAGAAACACCAGAAGATAACACAGAAGAGAACTGCTCCCCCCCCCAAGACACCCAAACGAGAAGGCATGTCACTAGCTTGTTGATTTAACTTTTCTAGCATCTGAGAGTGGAGAGAAGGGAAGTGTTGACATAATTTGTAAAGATTGATTTCAAAGGAAGGAAAATGACAAGTTGCTCTGGGGAAAAAGCATTTCCAGTGGGGGACCCTCTTTCCTGAACTTTCAGGTTCCAACACCAAAGATCTGCTTCTCCATGCCTCACTATTCTGCCCTTGCCCAGCTCCAGGAATTTACACTCAAACCAATTGTTTCCCATCATAAAGCCTTGAACTGAAATATGAACACATTCAATCTGAATCAGAGGATCATGTATATCAAAAGGACTATAAAAACCAGTCATTTCTGCTGCCTGCTTGACATTCTCAAGGGAGGAGATATCCTGAAGCTCATGAACCCTCTCTCACTCCCCAGCCCTCTTTCTAGGCTCTGCACTTAATTTTGTATTTGTAATTTTGAGTTCTTAAATAAGTCCCTGCCACCCCACAAATTCCTAAAACCTCAGTGCTCCCCTCCCATGGTCATCCTTGATGATCAGCCTTGGTCAGACTCACAAGGAACATGGAGCCACGTGAGCTGGCATGGTAGTGGTGGGTGTCCATTTAATTAGGAAAAGCCAAGTCCACAAACTCTACTGGAATTTCCCCACAAAACTGCCAGACCTAGTAACTTTATATTCAGGCCATTCAAATGCCCTTTGCTCAGCTGTTTTTCTCTCTTACCATTCTCTTTCATATTCTACACCACCTATTCGGAGAGGTAGTTACACCTTCCTCTCCTTCACCACCCACACTTGTAGATGACTAGGGTCATTTAACAGACACCAAAAGATAGGGGGAAACGTTTCCAAGTTGTTTGGAGAAGGGGGATATCTTTTCTTTC
>NW_004624753.1:16905738-16996600 GCF_000247695.1 Heterocephalus glaber | reverse complement strand
AAACCACTGAGCTGAATCCCCAGCCCCCTTTCTTCTTCTTCTTTTTTTTTTTTTTAATGATTCTTAGGATCCATGCTCACCTAATACCCTCATCCCTAGTCAGTTGGTATGAAACACACTTCTGGACCAGCCACCCACCATTCCAATGTTTAATTACTTAATGTGTTTCAAGTGCAAACATTCTGGAAACTCAAATGACCCTATTAAAGAACGGTACATCATCTTGGGGGAAGGGGAATAAACTAACTCTTAGGATTAGTATTATTTAATAACACATGGGCTTGGGCATGCCCCATGCAACTCACACTGTCAGCCCAGAAAGAGGGGAGTAAAACTTGGGTTTGGGGATTGGGGGTGTGGCCCAGGGGTAGAGCACGGGCAAAGGCCTGTGTCGAGGAGTCCGGAAGCCTGGCTTTGTTGAAGACCTGCTGGTTAACTTAGCTTCAGTACATTTTATCACCCCATCCCTTTTGCCTGTATCTGTAAGTCATCCCCCCGCCCCCATAATGTGGTCCATTTAAACAACACCTCTCAGCTGTGTGAAACTGTCTTCCTAGCAGTGGGTCTTCCCTGAATAGGATGTTCCCATTTAGAGCCAAAATGTTCTCCCCAGCACCCACCAGCACCTCTAACCCCATCACCCAAGCTAACCTAGTACAGGAAGGCAGTGTGGGTGAGAGAATTTGGGTGGTATACCCCCCAAACCACAGTAATTGGAAGGGAAAAGAAGCAAATATCAATTAGGGATTCCTCAGTCAGCTACTAATCTTTCCAAAAGACCCCACCTTGGTCTCTTCAGAAGTAGCGGCTTCCCAGGGACCTCCAATGGAACCCGGAGGACTCCATGTACAGCTCACTTCTTGTGGTGCTGAACATTTCCCTGGGAAGGCTCGGGTTATCTACCCAGCTCCCGGCCTCCCTGTGGGCCTGTCAACTGCCAGCTTCCCAGCGCTTCCGTGGGAATGCAGCAGGCAAGGGCTTAGAAAACGGAGGCCATGAAAGGTGGAGTTCTTCGGCAGCCCTCGCGGCGCCCCCCATTTCCCCCGGACTGCAGGGGATGGTGAGCGCGCTTCCTCCTTCCCCCCAGCACTCCCTCCCCCTGGGGTTCTGGCCAGAAGGCCAAACGTTAGCAAATAATGTGGGGGGGCACAAGGTGGGGCAGGCGAGGGGTGCCCAGGGATCCCCCGCAGGCCGAGGGGCGGGGGGCGGATGGGGGGTTCGCCGGGGCTCGCGGGCCGGGCCGGACGCCCCCCCACCCCCCGGGAAGGCGGGTAGGGCGCGCCTGTTTACCCAGGAGGGCTGTGCTGATAGCACGCTCCTCGAGTTTACTTTGCTTTCCTTGAGTTTATTGTAAAGGGGTAAAGTTTTCGGGTCCGTCACGTGACCCTGACAGGTCCGGCCTATGGCGCGGCGGACCACCCACGCCGAGGGCCACGGAGCGGCTTAATAGCAACAGCCTTGGGATTGTGCGTCCGCGCCGCGCTCGCCGAGAGACCCGCGGCCCGCGCCGGGGTTCTTACCCTTTCCGCTGCTTTTGTAAAGACGGAGGAGGAGGAAGAGAAGACGAAGAGTAAGACCAAGAAAAAGACGACGACAGGAAAGACAAAGAGACCTGCGGCGGCCCGGCCAGGGGGAGACCGAGGAAGGCCGGGAGAAGACGGAGAAGCGTTGGACGAGGAAAAAAGGGCTGAATGTGAACTCCAAGCCCGGGTCCGCGCCCTTGGCACCGCGCTCCGGGCAGGGGCTGACGGCCGGCGATGGTGAGTGCGCCCCGGCCCCGCGCGCCGTGCGCCCCGGTCCCCGCGCTCCGTGCGCCCCGGGCGCGGACTGGGGAGTTAGCCCAAGCGCCAGGCGGCGGGGCGGGCCGGGGAACGGCTCCGGGGGGAGTTCCCACGGAGGGGGTGGCCTGGGATCTCATTTTCACGCTTGAGAGGGTCGCCGCCTCGGCTTCCGCTCCCCAGTCCGGTGGTGGCCCCTGGCTCGCGAGTGGAGGCAGAGCTGGTGAACGCGGAGCTGGTGCGTAGAGTGACAGCGCCGGGGGCGGGCTGGGGGCTCCGGGAGCGCGCGCGCGCGCGCGCGGACGCGGGTTCTTTCCTCCGGAGGGCGCGGGCGCACGCCTTCGCACCCTTGCCCAGTGCTCCGGGAACCCCGCGGGGACACCTGGCTGATTGGGACGCCTAGGGCTGGAGGGAGGCACTTTACCAAAATCCGGGGCTCCTACACCCATCTCCCCGCCGCCGCTGTTGGGAAACAGGACCACAGGGACGTTCTGCACAAGGGGCCACGGCAGGGGCGAGGTGTATTGACTCCTGCGCCCACAGTTGGGGCGCACTTGTGCCTCCTACCCATTAAAGAGATGAGCGAGTAGCCCAGTGCAGAGAACGAGAAGTGCTGCCTTGGGGGAGCCCGGAGGTGGGTCGGACTAGCCCAGACCCTCTTGGGCCCGGGCCCAACACTGGGACACAGGACCTCCAGAGACTATCTCTGGGTGACAAGTGTGTGTCTCAACACATTTTAAGTTCATGTTTAAAATGATGCCCAGTGTGTGGGTGAACAGCAAGTCCTAAGTTTTCTGATTTCAGTTTTCATCGCCCTAAAAATCCTATGGGTTGTTGTATATGGGAAACACCCAGAGACCTCTGTTTTGCTGGACCTGGGAGAGAAGACTGTCTTCCTCCCTTTCACCCTTCCTCCCTGGGGAGGAGAAATACAAAAGAACTAGACATAAATAATAAAGACCCACAATGGGTGGTTCTAAATATTTAATAATTGGATCACTGAGGTCTTGAACTACTACAATAGTCTTTTTTCCGAATTCTTTGTGTGTTCGGTTGAGTTTTTTTGTTTTGTTTTGTTTTGGTTTTTTGGCTCCAGTAGTTCAACATGCAATTAATTGCCTCCACAAAGAAAGACAATGCTTTTTGGTGTCATCCTTTGGTACTGTAACTTATTATTTCTGGGTGGTACCTCAAGTAAATTGTTGCCTCAGGTGCATTGTGTCCCCATGTTGTAAAACAAGGGGCTTTCAACTGTAAGTTTGTGTGTGTTCCAGTTGTCACCCAGTGTCCTTCCACCAAGCAAATTTAAATGTTGGATCGAAGTGGACACCAATAGACCCCACCATCTTAATATGACCATTCTCAATTTGAGGTTTTAGCTTCATTTCAAACTCACTATGAGAGGTGTATCTAATTTCTAGTTATAATCTAGTCATAATCTGACAGGCTATTTGAACAGGAGTTAGCATCATTTGGAATTATTTTATGAAAAGATTTTTTAAAAGGCTGTATTACAAATTGTCTTCAACTTTCTAGATAGAAAAATTTATAGGGTGAATCAATATGGGTTAAAGTATTTATCTTCTGTCTCTCTCTCTCTCTCTCTCTCTCTCTCTCTCTCTCTCTCTCTCACACACACACACACACACACCTTTTATTTTCCCCAGCCTCTGCCACAGTGTATAATGCCCTATTGAGACGTGTAGGCGTGATGTGTAAACCGGATTAGCAGTATGAAAGAAAGACACACAATAAGCTAGAATTGTTTTACTTCCCTTTCATTTCTCATGCCTATATCTAATAAATTTGTTGCTCCAGCAGTGGGTCAAAGGGATCATGTTGCTCAGCTGCTTTTTCATGCAGGACCCAATGGCAGAGATCACTGAAATGAATGGTGTGCCTTCTGCCAGATGCAAAGCTTGATATAGATATATTAGGGAGATAGAGATGAGGTGAGAGAGATGGAGGAGAAAATGTTCATAGTCTAGGGCTTTCAAGAATACATCTCTATCCATTAAAGTCTTGTGGCTAAGAAGATAGAGAAGGGGAGGGGATCAATAGGAGGGTCAATTCGATGTTTTCTTTCAAGTTCATTGAAGGCATTGAACATTGTCTGCAATTGGTGGCATTCTTAGCAAGAGAATACCAATAGCTTTTGGCATCGTATAGAGTCTAATTCCCCTTTTAAACTTGTATTTAAACCTGGAGTGATCAATGGAGAGATTTCTGGGACCTCCTCAGGGTATCTCCCTTCTGCCACCCTCTCCACTCTCAGCTCACTGTGAGCTCCAAAATGCCAGTGCTCCGGGTTTGTTCTGTAGACTTCTCATTTACTCTTTTGTGGAGTTGGGAGCAGCTTCCCATTAAAGGAGATCAGGGGTAATTAGCAGCATTATTTTGACAAGTTGGCTAGAGCTGTTCCCTGTTCCTCCAGCCTGGGGAGGTAGGGGTTGGGGGGATAAGGGCAGGAAACTGAAGGTGGAAGGCAAAAGGGGAGGAGGATCAAGCCCAGTGGTTTTACATTTTGTGGCTGCTGAATCTTTTTTTCCTCCTCCTCCCTGAAACCTTTAGACTCATTTTCTACCATCACCTTTTAAGTAAATACAAAAACTGCCAATGAAAAAATAATGAAGAATTCTTAGGGAACCAAGAAAATGTGGATGGTGGCATACTGACTTCAGGAGAGTCAAGACTCAACTCTTATCCAAGGTACCTACTTTGAACCGCTTAGGCCCCCCCATCACTCACATCTTGTATCCATGGCACCTCATCCATACACAGAATAGTACATCAAGTCCTCATTCATCTCTCCCAAATAGAATACTGTAGGATTTAATGTCATGCTTGCAATTCTTTGGATTTCTGGAAGAGAGTATCAAACTCATTCAACAAAATTATAAATGGCCCAAGGGTCAAATTACTTGGAATTTACCCCTTTATTCATACACACTCTGCAGAAATTAGCTAAATTGCGTTGGATTTTAAAGATTCATTTGATTTGATCTGGGAAACCAGTGAAAAGTTAAATCTCACTGTGGCTTTTCAGAACTGCACCACGTATGGCTCCCATAATAGCTTATCATTGGAACAGCCCTACATCAAGGGCAGATGTTTTATTTCAGTGTCATCTTTTGGATAATCTGATGTCATTTTTGAGATGTGTGTAGCATGGCCATGGCTATTTGAAGCATTGGAACAGAGAAGGGAGGAGTTGTGAGGGGATCTAGAGAGTTGAAGGAATATATCTTGAAAACTAAACTCTAGGAAGTGTTGGATCTTGATGGTGAGAAAAAACCGACACTTTAGGCACTGAGATGAACTTTACTTAGAAAGAGAAATAGATCCCTCAGCTCTTGCTTCACAGAGGGTAGCAACTCCTGCTGGTTGATAAAGCCCTAATCTCTCACTTACTTGGTAACTCTCACCAGGGGAGCCACTAGGCAGAAAGGCCATTAAAGAGTCTTGTGTTACCCAGCAGACACCTTAGCAGGCCTAGCTCCTCCAATCAGCCTTCTCCCAGGTCTGTGGAATCCTGGTGGTTAGTTAGAAGTTAACAAACCCGGTGTGGTGCAGCAGTCCTTGCACAGGGCATGCATATTAAAGCGGACAATGCTTACAAATGTAAATAAGGGCAGATTGATTAGGAACAACATTATCGCTGGGAATGTCGCCTTCGCATGCATCAGCAATGAGGCAAATTGGGGGCAGCCTCAGCCCTGACCACCCAAGTCGAGCAGGCTTTTACACTGGCTCCTCTTCCCTTTCTTAAAACGTTACAGAAACAAGGCCAATTAGATCCTCAAAGTAATTCATCTCTGTGTATGAAAAAAGCAGACCACAGGGGAAGCGGCGGGTAGGGGGTGGGGAGATTAAGATAGCGCTTGTTAGAGCGAGGCTGGGGATTGCATCCAGGAACCGACGGGTAGAATTTACAGGCCAGAACCATTGTTTGAGATGCTGAAAAGTTAACTTATCAAACAGTGGGCGATGGGGCTCAGGGCGCTGAAAACCTCTGGGATCAATGTTCAAAATGTTTAGGAATTAAGTCGAATTGAGGGAAAGGAGCCTGGTGGAAGAGACTTTGCCAACGAAGTGATCCATATGTGGCAGCCGCCAGGACGCGCGCAATGAGAAGTGCGGGACCGGAGAGTACATAACCCCAAATTCCATTCCAGAATTTTATAATTCCTACACTGAAACTGCTTAAGGAAAAGGTTGGGGAGGGGTCGCTAGTATTTTGGTCCAAAATGTTGTAAACAAGTCTGAAAAAACGTAGCAACGTGTCTATAGCTACAGTTGACAGAACAAAAAGCCTCGAATATAAAAACAGGCTGACATAAAATGAGGTGTGCTACCCCTAAGTCTCTTTAAAGGTGGTGGTGGGGGTGGGGGGGACAATTTCCAGCAGCAAGCACCAAGCAGCTTGACTCGAAAGGTCTGCAGGACCATTTAGTAAAAGCTAACACAGCAAACCACTATTCCTGTTTCATGCTACTTAACAAACATACTAAAGCCCAGGATTTTACTCTGAGATTAAACTACTACGTGTTCAGTTTCTCTGCGCTATTATTTATTGATGTAGGGTCGTTTTCCATTGCATCGTGCTAGCCTTCCCCTCTAGATTTCAGCAGCTCTTCCCAGAGCTGCTCACAAAATCACGTGTTCCTTGGGAGTTTATGAGTTTTGAATTTAGGCGCTGGCCGGGTAGTTGGGTCCTCCTGATGCGGTGATCACCCACAAGCGCATCTACCTTCTTTGTTCCTTTCCCCCCGCCCCGGTCACCCTACCCCGCTCCGGGTACCGCACACTTTTGCCAGGCTCGGGATTTTAAAGAACAAGGGCTCCCAGTGAAACCAGGAAGGAGAAAAGGCTAGAGGGAAAGTGGCGAAGCTGGGCCAGGAGGGGAGAGATAGAGAAGGAAGAGAGCAGAGAACAAGGAAGGGGCGAGAAGGAAGCGGGGCCAGGGGAGCCGCGGGAGGAAGCAAGGGGCGGGAGGGCCGGCTGCCTGGCCCCCGCGGGAGCCGCGCACACCGCCCCGGTGGCCGCCCGGGCTGCTAAACGGGGAGGACTCCGTGCGCGCCGCCATTGGCCGGCTGCGGGGAGGCCGCGCGCGCATTGGGCAAAGCCCGGCTGGTCCGCCTCCAGGAATGTACTACGGCGCGTCCGGCACGTCCGTCCGCGCCGGCGGGGCGCGCGCCTGCTCCAGCCCCCGGGGGCCGCGCCGCGGGCCCAGTTCTCGGCCTTGCGACCTGCTCGGCCTAAGGCGGCGCGCGCGGACGCGCCCGCCCTGGTCACGTGTCTGCGCGCGCTCCGCCTTCTCCCCCCGCTCCTCCCTCTTTCCCTCCATCTGGGTTCCTTTCTTTCCTTTTTTTTTTTTTTTCAATGAACACACACCGTGTGCATCTTAAAGTCACACTGCCCCATTTCACGGCTTCAGTCGGCTTCTCACAACCGCGGGTCCCTCTGCAGTTCAACTCCAGAAAAGAAAGGAAGAAAGAAAAAAAAAAGGAAGAACCAAATACTAAACAGACAGAATCGTGGGTTTGTGGACTGAACTTGAAAATGTAAGAAAAACGCATCCCACCCTAGAAAAAAAATTTTTTTTCTTAAAAGCGTAGCTGTGTAGACAGTTTATTTAATTTGCTTCTGGCCACAGTATCCATCACCCCCCAGAGGTCGCGTGTTTTCTTCCTGAATGGAAAGCGAGTTTTTGGGATGTCTTGATGACTCTTGGGTGCAGGATCGATACAAATCCTCGCGACCTGCGCACAATTTGTTTCGAATAAATCTAACAAAAGTTTCTATTATCCCTACTTCACGCTGTTATTAAACATAAAAGGATGCATACTCATTTTTGTTTTTAAAACAGTTTAAAACTACTTTTTACAAAGTTGTGATTAATAAAAAGGATGCGGGATCCAAATTAACCCAAAATCATGACAACTTTCTCAAGTAAATGATTCCATTTCTCTGGGTCGTTGAAAGAATTGTTTTTATGAATGTTACATTAAAGATTCAAATAAAAACGCTTCTGCCTCCACGAGACTGTTTTGGTATCTAGATTCTACGTTTATAAAACAGTGACTCCTTCAAACCAGGACTATGCTGTCCTGGGGTGTGTGTGTTTCTGTGTGTTGGGGGGACCGTTGGGGGCAAGACGGATTTGAAGAAACAGTGCCTTTTCCCAACGTCCTTGCTTTCCTCTTTAACTTTCCATTTTGTTTGTCTTAATATGAGGCGTTGTTCCCTGCGAGAGCCTAAGTCTTGCCTTTAGTTATAAAAGAAAAGAGAGGAGGAAAAAAAAATCTGGCACACACTGGCGCACTATCCACTACCCTGTCATTATTGGTGCAGGCCTGGGAATTCAAGCCGGACCTCCCAGTATTCGCTGCAGCTTGAGGCCAAGGTGCCTCTGAAAGCGTTTTCTTTGAGGAATTTCAGAAATTGTTTAAGCGCTTAAAAAAATATTACATGCCCCCCGTGTCTATCGTGAAGTAAATGCTCTTGTGTGTGTGTTCGCGTGTGTGTGCGCGCGCAAAAGGCGTCTCACCAAAAAAGAAAAAAGAGACACAGTTGAAAAGAAAAGGAATAAGAAAGGAGGGGGGAGCATTCCTTAATGGAAGAACTGCGTGCGAGAAGGTTGGCGCTCGCGGGGGCTCCCCCCGAGGCCGGGGAAGCACACACTGGGGTTGCCTACCTGGGTGGTCTCTCTACTTTGGTGAGCTGTTGCTAAGCAGCTAATAATAGTCATGTTTGCTGAGTAATTTCTGCCCTCGGTGAGCCAATCGCGGCGCAGAAACCCAAGCCATCTGACAGCCCCGGGGGCGGGAGCTCCAGCCTTTTTCTCTTTCGCTCGCTTGCTCCCCCTCCACCCCCTCCCCTCCTCCTCCTCCTCTTTCTCCAAATGGAGAGAGTTCTTTTTTTTCTCCTTCCATCTCATCTATTGAATCAAGGAGCTGCTGCGGCCGCTGCCCGCCGCACACACGCAGAGCGCAGTCCCCAGGTCCCGGGAGCTAGGGAGGCGCGCGGCGCGGGGGCAGAATGGTCCAGCGGGTCGGCGAGGGGCCCGAGAACGCCGCGTCCGGGACCAAGCAGCAGCCCCAGGCGCCGCCTCCGCCCGCGGGAGCTGCAGGAGTCTCGGGAGCCGCGCCGGCCCGGTGTCGCTGAGCCCCGCCGGGGGTCTCGGCCGTGAGGGTCGGGGGCGCGCGAGGCCAAGCTCGCCCCGCGCGCGGAGGACTGGAGACCGCGGGACCCCCGCGCGATGTGGCAATGGAAGGCGCGGGCTCTGAAGGCGCGGGGGCCGCCGCGTGAGCAGGTCTGTCGCCCGGAGCCCGAGCCCCAGAGGCCGGCGGCGAGCAGCGTCCTCGCGAGCCGGGCGCCCGGGGGTGCGCAGCGGCGGCCCGGGGAGCCTCGGTCCCCGCGGAGGAGGCGGCGGCGGCGGCAACATGGCCTCGGCGGGTGACGCCTCCGAGCCCCAGGACCGCGGCGGCGGTGGGCGGCGTAGAAGAACCGGGGGGCTGCGCCGAGCCGCCGCGCCGGACCCGGACTATCTGCACCGGCCCAGCTACTGCGACGCAGCCTTCGCTCTGGAGCAGATTTCCAAGGTGCATTTCGGACTCCTCTTTCCACTCTCCCTTCCCTCTTCCTCTCTACGGTCGCCCCTGCGCGCGCGCTTGCGCTTACACACACACACACACACACACACACACACACACACACACACACCTCTCCAGGAAAAGCTGCAGACAAGTGGGGCTTGAAAAATTCAAACCCTCCGTCCGGTCCTAGTTGGAAAGGCTGTCTGAGGTCCGCAGGGGGTGGAGGAGTGTGTGTGTCTGTGTGTGTATGTGTCTGCGCGCGCGCCCCCTCCCCGGCGAGCCTTTTCCGGAGCTTCGGGCAGCGGGCCACCGAGGACCACCTCTAGTGCGGCTGCGGTGCAGCTCGCCCCGCGCCCCAGCCTCCCTCCTCCCGCGCTCCGGCCCCAACGTGCAGCCTAAACCCCTGTAACGCTGCCACATTTCTTAACATCTTGGAGAAGGAGGCGGAGTGGAGAGAGGCGGAGAGAGGAAGGGGGCAGGGAGCCGAAATAAAGGTGGTTTCCTTTTTTGGCAGCCGGTTTTGCTTTTGTTGAGCTTCAAACCTCTGCTCCCTTAAAAATTATCCTCAGAAGAGGACATACCCCCTCTTCTTTTCCGGTTTTTGAGCCGCCAGTCCTCCGACCCTGACGGGTAGAGGGAGCGTGGTAAATAAATTGCCACCTTAAATCTGCAGTGCGGGTGTGCGGGGCGGCCGGGTTCATTGTGTTTATGGGGCCGGCTGAAATGTGTGGAATCCGGGGAAGGCGAGCACCGAGAGGGGCCGGGCAGGGGCCCCGCTTGCGCCCGCCTGAGCCCGCCTGCGCTCTGCCTGCCCCGTGCACTCGGCGTGTGTAACGTTAGCCAGGAGGGAAAGATCCTTGTGGCTGCCCTCTTCCGATCCCAGATTCTGTCGTAAGTCGCCGATGGCTGCCCGGCTTCCTAATTCCGCTCGCACAGCGTCTCCCAACGCCGCTGAAATGCGCCCTGAGTGCGCTCCGGCGGCCGCGTTCTCCACGTGGACCCCCACTGACTACCACTTGGGCTAAGGGACTCGCAAAATACGGTCCCTCCAAAGCATGCCCGCCCTAGTACCCGTCTGGAGAGGAGTCTCGGAGCCGAGCTTAAAGGAAGGGGGTCGTGGTTTCCCGGTTCCTAAGTGCCGGGCTCCTTCTCTGGAATTACGCAGCCCCTCCCTTCCCTGCTCTGGGGCGAATCCTACTCGCGTCCAGCGTTTTCTGTCTGCCCTGACTTTTTCTTCCAGTATTTCGCCCCAGGTCATACTCCAGGACGTCGCGCTAGCCACGCGTGAGGTGGCCTTGCTGTTCTCAAGGGGTAGCTGACTTTTGATTTATGACCAGTCAGGCTCCCCGTCCCCACACCGGGTCCTAGCCCTAGCTCGAGGTCCGTGGGGGGGGGGGGGTCCCGGGCGGGCGACTCCCCGGCGTTTACTCCTCCCTTCTGCTTCGTCCCCAGGGGAAGGCGACCGGCCGAAAAGCGCCGCTGTGGCTGAGAGCGAAGTTTCAGAGACTTTTATTTAAACTGGGTTGTTACATTCAAAAAAACTGCGGCAAGTTCTTGGTTGTGGGCCTGCTCATATTTGGGGCCTTCGCGGTGGGATTAAAGGCAGCTAATCTGGAGACCAACGTGGAGGAGCTGTGGGTGGAAGGTAAGCAACCCGCGCCCCTTTCCTTCCCTTTCCTCCACTCTATGGGATGAAGACATTCGACGGCGTGTATCTAGGGCGCGGCCGTGGCGTGGCCAGTGCGAGCCCCCAGCCCGGACCCGGGGAACTGTTTATTGTTTGGGCTCCTGGCCTCAAGCCAGGCCCGCCGACAAAGGCCGCGCTGTGACCGGCTCGGGGCGCCGCGCTTCGCTAGGTGTGGGGGGACGGATGGCAAAGGCGCAGGGCCTCTCGCGGGACCACTCGGCGCGGCTGGGGGTCCCGGAGCACGCTGCTGCCGCCGCCCGCCTTGTCCTGGCCCCGAGACGCGGCTCCAGGAGGGCCTCTCGGGTTCGGGATTCTCGGCTCTGTGCCCTTCCCTCTCCCACCCCCACCCAAGGCGCGCGGAGAGAAAGGAACGAGGGCGGGGTGGGGGGGAGGCCACCACTGGCGGGAGGGAGTGCGCGCGCCCCGGCGGCCGGCGCGCTGGGGGGAGGGTGGGGGGGGAGCGGGCGCAGTGCCGGCCTGCGGAGGCGGCGGCGTGTGTGGTCCTGTTTTTGGACAGCTTTCAACTCTGGGGGAAAAAAACATTTGTCTCAAGGTACGAAAAAAGGGGGGTGGGGGGAGGAGTTAAAAAAATAGTAAAGTACAGACTGGAACGCATGTTTGCAAAGTAGATTAATGTTTCCTCGCGGGTGGGGACTTTTTAAATGGAATTATTCTGGAGGAAGGCTGCATTTTGCAGGCAGAAAAAAAAGTCTAAAGAACGTGGATTGGAAGGGAGAGTCCACGGGAACTCTCCGAGGAGGAGTCTACCAGTGTTTCATTCAAGTTCCTCACTTTGGGTGTTCTTGTTGCTTATCTTGAAAAAGGAGTTTAAATTTAAAGTAGGAACCCCCCCCCCCCATTTTGCATTCTTTTGGTGACACAGTCTCAGTTCCTTTCTGTTCTAGGATCTGGTATTTTTGAAAAGTAATGAATCCTGTTTGGAAGCATTTTACCCTTTTAAATACTGTTTTGGCTCATTTCTTTCAAGAGGGTAGGATAGAAAGATTGGAGTAGTTAGTGCAAATATTTCAGACCAAAAATAACTGGAGCACTCCTAGTGAAAGCTGCCCAAGACAACTTGGAAGCTGAACAGTTACATGCGTAATTGCTTCATTGATCCCTTTCAGGATACTGCTGGAGACTAACTTTGGCGAATATTCTGTTATTCTTACAGTGTTTTGCAAGCCTACGGTGGTGAAGTATTTAGTTGAGAGTGACAATTAAAATTAAAACCAGAAAACATTTGTGCTTTAAGTAGCTTGGCAATTAGTACGAAATTGTTTCTTTGGATTGAATCCATTGGGTAATTTCCCTCAGTGTGGTGCTTCATTATCATTGGTAGATGAAAGGAGGGTTTTATTGAGCACCTATTATGCCCCAAGTAACAAATTTACTGAGCACCGATGTTGTCCTCACACTGTGGTAGGTACTGTAAGGGACTCTGAAGCATGTGAGACGATGCACAGGTTCATGAACTTGAAACAACTAAGAGTCCAGTGCACTTGGACCAATTGTGTTCCCAGTTGGAATGAACCATGAAGGTTAAATAGAGAAAAAGAGCTTCCAGACTGGGGAGACTCAGAGAGAGGAGGAAGGAGGATGTTCTAGTAGGGGACCAGAAGCAGAGGAAAGGGACAGATCCAGCAATGGCTCGAGCAGAATAGAGAGGCTTCAGTTTGATGCCTGGCTTGTCATGGGCCTAGGGGACAACTGAGGATGACAGGGCTGGGCTTTGGAGTGGTGCTTTTGGTTAACTGCAGACACTTTCCATAGGTTCATCCTTAAGTTTGCATTGTCAGTGATAGGATTTAAACAACGTTAAAGAGAGATACATAGTAATTTTTCTTAACATTGCATACTTCAACCTAGAAATATATTTGTGCATTACTGTATATAACGCATTTCAGGACTCAAGGGAAAGAGAAATGTGCTTTATATCAGTCTTAATGGGTTCCAGTTGGTTTAGTGAAATTTTTACCTGAGATAGACCACTTCTGAGTTTCTTTTTGTTTTTCACAATTTGATCTACTGTTAACCTTGACCTTGATCTGTCATTCATTCATTCATTCAGTGTAGATTCTTCCCCTGTGGAAGCAGCAGATTTCATAAATGCAGGTACACCCAGCCAGAGAGACTGCCTCACAATTTGATAGTTTTATTTTCAATTCAGAGTAGAGGTAACCCACGTGGAGATCTTGTTTATGATACAGGGAGCTTAGGGTTTGTGTCAGGAATCAGACTTGTGTACACATACCCTTTTGGGAGTAGGAATTCCCTGCTTCCCTAGACAGAAGTGGAGATCAATGAATTAAAATGAGTAACAGCTCCAACTTTGGATCCATTTTGTGCTTCTGTCTCTTGGATTAATTCTTTATCACTGTCAGCAAAGAAGTGTGTTATATGACGCCTTCTTAGAAGAGATTGTAAAAGTTCCAACTTTTTACAGAAAGCAGGTGCTACATACATAAACCAGATTAGAGGTTGCAGATTTTTCTGGTTAGAAAGCATAGAAGGGAAGAAATGTAAAATTTTAAGCAGAGAAGGATGCGAAAGGACAGTTTGGAAAAATGCTGTTCTGTGATTCTATGGTATTTGATACATATCCAGTTACCTTTGTGATTATGTATGTGTATGCATGTAGTCTGTGTGTCTTCCCAGGTGCCAAGATATACTGGTATTTGTAATACAGCTAGCAAATTAAGGAATCCAATTGACTTTAACTTGACTTTTAATATTTTAACAAGCTGGAGAAGTATAGTTTCATAAAGGTAGCTTAAAAGCATTAGTCTTAAATACAACAGACCAACATAACAGATATATATGATATACATAACGCAGGTGAGCAGAGGTGAAAGAACTTTCTGATTGTATCAATGTTTATATAATGACTGCCTTTTAAGAACCTGTTCAGTTACATGTTTGATGCCAGCTTGGGCCTTGGGGTTATATTTGCAAGTCACATGTCAAATTACCTCACTTGTGAATGAAATGATAAGATTTGGTAAAGAATAGATAGAGTGATGTGGTGGGCATCTGCTGTTGCAGAAAGTGATGGTGGCTGTGGGGGAGACACTGATTGTCATTTAAACATAGTAGCAGTCACTGAACACGAGTTCCCTGTGCCTTTTCTGTCAGGACTGCCATACACAAACCCTACCCTCAGGGGACCTCCACCCATCAGGCACACAAACCCATGTGTGGGTGGTTAGCATGCAGAGTGGCCCTGCCAAGATGACAAGGAAGGCAGGGATGCCTTCCATGATGGCCCCTGGAGGTGGCCTGAGCCAGGCACAGGGGGTGGTGAGGGTGGGTTACACCTAAGCAGAAGGAACAGCGAGGTCAAAGGCTCAAAGAGGACTGTAGGCAGCCTCCGTCCTCACCTGCGTTCCATGAGGGCAGGGAGGCAGTGAGGGCAGGGAGGCAAAAGTGGGAGCCCTGAGGCTGGGAAAGTCTGCAGGGTTCTCTCCCAAGTACAAAAGTGTTTGTTTGTCTGGTGATTTATGCTAATGTATTTGGCTTCTAACGTCCTCCCTGGTGTCATAAAGGTTTTTACCTGGATCTCGGGGTTGCAGAAGGAAACATACATTTTTAATCTTGCCCAATTTTCTGTTGGCATTTAGTTTAGCTGATTTTGTTTTGTTTTGTTCTGTTTTGTGTGAGTCAGGGTCTCCCAGTGTTTTCCAGGCTGGCCTCGAAAGTGTAGCCCAGGCTGGTATTGAACTCAAAGTGATCCTCCTGCCTCAGTCTCCCAGAGTGCTGGGATTAGAAGCGTGTGCCACCAATCCTGGCTTTGTTTCGCAGTTTTATCCTCCTATCCTCCTTAATATTTGTTTTCCTTCATATTAACCTCCTGCTAACCCTCTCTCTGACACAAGTTTGTCATCAAGACTCTCCAGTGACAGTGTTCATTTATCTCTTTGAGCTTTTTGTTTTTTCTTAAAGCTTGCCTTAGCCTCCCTTTCTACAAAGGGTAGCAGCCTTGAGATGAAATCCATATTGCCTCGGTGTTTAGTTGTTAACTGCTCTGAAGGCCTTTGTCAAGGGAGGAGGTGGGTGAGAGTGATCATATGTTTTAAAAGAATTTTTTAAAATGTGCTTTCTGCACATAAGTGCCCTCCCATTTGTACCTCAATAGTATTATGTCCTTGAATCCAGGCACTAAGTTGTAGGAGAACTTTGAGATTTAGCATTTTACCATATTTTCAGCTTTGGCACTTTTAACATTTGAGACTGGAAATCCTTTGTTGCAGAAGGTTGTCCTGTGTCCTGTAGGATACTTAGCAGCATCTTTGGCCTCTACCCACTAGATGCCAGTAGCAATCTCCTAGATGTGTCACCAAAATGTTTGTATTTATTGCCAACTGTCAGGAAGTTGGAGGATTGCACAAAATCACCGCAGTTGAGAACTGCTGGTTTAAAAAATAACTCCAAGTAGAAGATCTATGCTGTGCAGATAGAATATTTATGTATTTAATATATTTAATATATTTAGAGTAGGCTACACATGGAACTGGGGTTTGATCTTTTAAGGCAAATCTCCCATACCATCTTTGATATTTACTGACCAGAATAAGTCATTTCATTTCATGCTGCTAATTTAAATATTTAATTTTTCCTGAGAATGATGTTAAATATCAAATAAAAAAACACCATGAGGACAGATGAAGGCCATGGTGGGGTCTATATTTGATTACTTTCTGCCATCCACAGTGGGCCAAACACTTTTACCATGACTTTTAGAAAGCTTTAATAGAAAACATCACACTGAAATAACAGTAACTTCCAGAAGCCCCATGTAGTGCTTTTGCTTTTGGTGGTCCCGGCCTCCTCTAGATGTTTCTGTACACCCCACTGTCCCCGAGTTACAGAACAGAGTTGGGGGCCACTGGTGGGAATCAGCCAGAAAGGGACAGTGGGTTCTGCTGTCCTCCTTGTTATCACCCAGTTTCTGCTCCTGTGGGACAGTGAGCTTTGGGGCATTTCACAAGTGACAGAAAGACAACGTGAAATGCAGCTCCCTTTTGTTCCCTGCATTTAAAATATCTAACAGCCTCAGGTGCCTCCTATACAGGGCAGTTGATGGCCCGGTGAATCCCCCATACAATACATCTGTGAGGCCTGCCTGTCTTGACCCTGCATACCCTTGGGCTAGGGTGGGGGGTTTTCACACACAGGTAATACCTCTTGGAGGTTCCAGAAAATGACAGTTGCCAGATGTATGAGCCGTATGAGCCGCCTGATGCGTTTGTTTAGATTATGCACCACAGCTGATGCTGAGATTAATGCTGGCTGGAACTCTATGGGAGATTTGTCTGGTTTCCACAATGCCATGTTTATATTTCATTTGGATTTCTCCCTCAAAGCTGACCTGCCTGTGACCCCCCCCCCCAACCTTGTCCACTTGGAACTTTAACTTCTCATGCTGGAGGACAGAGGGAACACAGTTTTGCAAAGAAAGGGGCTTCTCATGTGGCTGCCTCCCACCTGGTCCATGCCAGGTATCTGCCTTGATTGAGCCCCCTAAAGAGTATGCTATGCCATTTTCTGCTCAGGGGCTACATTTAACTTTACTGTATTTATTTATTTATTTATTTAGGTGCCAGGGATTGAACTCAGAACCTTGTGCTTGGCAGGCAGGCGTTGTGCCGCTGAGTTATATCCCCAGCCCTCCATTCAACTTTGAAAGTTCTTTTGACTTTTAAAACAAATATGGGAATATTTTAAAATTACTTTTAAAGGGGCCAGATTTAATAGAGGCTGTTTTGCATGATCATATTTTAAAATATTTTTGGTACCATTTTGATACTGTTTGGGAGGAGAAAAAGTTGAGGGAATTCCAACTATGTAAGATAGGCTTAAAAGTCACCATAGCTACACGAGTCTGTTACTGTAATACTATTATTTCCTGTGCCCTTCACTGGCTCCCTGACCTCTTCCAGTTCCTTCTTTCCTCCTCCTTTCTGTCTCTTCTTTTTCTATCCTGCCCTCCTTCCTTCCACCTACCCACCCACTTGTAATCTGCTGCAGTCATTTCCTCCCAACTGGGGCTCTGGAGTTACTAGTGTGAAATCTGAAATGGTCCTGAGTCTAATGAACCACAGACAGAAGGGAATCAGAAAATGTATTATTGCATACTGGCTGCAGGAGACAGTAGAAGCAGAGGTGACATTTGTACCCTTGGGGTTCTTAGCTTGGTTAGAGTTGGGTCCAAGACCATACTCTTTGATGGGATCTTGTCAGCAGAAGACACACTTTTCCTATTAAAGATTCAGGACATTTTTATGGACTTTGAGGTAACCTTAGAATCCATTAACAAGTTCTTTGTATACCAGCCCCCCAGTAGCATGAAAAATAAGTCTTGGTTCCCTGTCCTTACTGTGGCATATGAAATGGGAAGAACTCTAGGTCTTGTAGCACTTTTGCTTTGCTAAGTGAAATAAGAGCCATAACTTTGCCACTCAGGCACCCTGCTTCAGCAGCCTTTCCCTGCTGCCACAGCCAATGGGAATAGTTTAGATAGAGTTAGAAGAGGACAGATTTCCTTATCCAAGTTTTGGCTGACTCCGTAGTCTTAGCTGTTCCAGTCTCATGAGAGGTCTTGGTTGACATCCCAGAGAGCAAAAGGTTTTGCTAGTGGAGGCACTTTGCCTGGACAGATGGAGGAAGCTCCTTGGAATCTGCTCAGTGGAAGCATTCTTTGAACTCATGGATAAAATCAGGGTCATCAAACTATAAACACTTCTGTAAACAGCTTATTTTTTTCTGCCAATCTCTGAATTTGGGTGTTTTATAATTAGATTTTTTTTTCTTAAAAATTTCCCCTTTACACTACATTGTGTAAGGTTTTTTTTCATTCCTACAAATGGATGTGTCTTTTTAACTAGTTTGATGGAAATAATTAGCTTTCCAAATAGGAAAATGCAGTTATTGAGAACTGTTTGACTGTTGGATGGGTTTTTGGAGTCTGGGTACAGAAAGATGCACCCTTCCTAGGCCCTTGAGGAAAGACTGTACCTGTCATGTTTTATTTGGGGTTTAGAGCACTGTTGAAAAAACAGTTGTCATGTGTTAAGGAAACTTAGCATTTGGTAGGCAGTTAGGTTCCTGATAATGAATGACAAGTTTGTTGTTGGAGAGATTTATAATGTGGCAGGCAGGACCTTGTTTCTAATCCAGAAACCCAGGTATAAGATGCCCCAAATCATCCAAACTTCGTGTGGGTCCCATCAGACCACTGGCTATGAAGACAAGGTCAGTGAGAAGCCAGTTCTATATCACAGCACATGCTTTGTTTATTATTGTTAGGATAAATGAAAAGGAGTAGATTCACTCAGTTTAGCAACCATGATAGTTTGCAATTACTGGTGAAAAGTACAAAAGTAAGCAGAAGAAACTGGAAATGGGCTTTGTTGAGTCAGTGTGCATGATTGCCCCCCCCCCCAATTTTGCTTAAGGGCTTCTGGCCCCTAGCTTAGGAACCCTGCCCAGAAATCCCAGATGTGTTACATAGTGGAGCACTGCAGTGTAAACACTGCCCTGTGCCATGAGGTAAGGTGGCCCATCTCCCATTTAAGAAGAGCAGGAGAGTAAGAGGGCCAGGCCCTCAGCTTTGCAGTGAGTACAGTAGTGGTAGTTGTACTTTTGGCTGCACAGTGAAGATCTGGAGCTACAAAACCCAGATAAATTAACAGTTTGGAATAGCAACTGGAATTGGTATGCCAGAGAGTGAGATGTGGCTTGGTTAATGTTACCTCATAGAATCAGATACACTTATAAAATGTTGAGCAGGAACTGGGCGTATAGCTCAGTGGTAGAGTGCTTGGCTGGAATGTGTGAGGCCCTAGATTGAAGCCCCAGCTCCACACACACAGAAATCTTGAACAGAACAGAAGTGAGGAGTGGGTTGGAAGAAAGCTATGGCCCTCCCAGCAGCATCCTCTGTCTTAGTTAAATTGGAAGGTGAGGGGAAGCCAGGCTAGAAGGCCGCACCTGCCTTCCTTTACAGTCTCCTACAGTGTCAAGAGAAAGCCTGCTGGGGTGGTTCACCTTCTGCCTGTACACCCACAGATTTATCACGAGGCTGCTCTGGTGTTTTGTAGCCCGGGGGGGGCGGGTGCGTAGCACAAGATGAAAGTTGGCTCCTACTTTCTGGATTGAAGTAAGGAGTCTGCTAATGATGATTGGAGGTGAGGAAGGAGCTAGGCACTTCAGGACACCCTCGAAGTCAGATGAGTTTTACAACTGTGCCCACAATTAAAAGAATTTGAATGCTTAGACTTTATCTGTGCATCCACACAACCTGACACTTAGCAGTTCTTAAGCTGGCTAAAATCAAGAGATTTAAGGAAAATTAACGTGAACACATTTCATGAGTTAGAAATCAGATTTTAGTTTGAATTTAGGTTGTGTCATTAGCTATACTAATATCCTGATTTAAGAAATCCATTCTCTAAGAGTGATCTGAGAAAACTGCTTTAAGAAATGGTAATAAAAACAGGAATTTTGAAAATGTATTTTGATCCACTACTTTTCTTTCTCCAGTTCTGCCATCTTCCCCACCCCCACTCTGATTTCCTTCACTCCTTTAGTCAGAAACCTTCACAAAATAGACAAACATCACACACAGCCTCTTTTTAAATAGAGGCTTTCTAAGCAAGAAAAAAAAATGTCCTAAATGCCCATGAAATTAAATTATTTATTTCTTTGTATCTGATTTTTCCCCCCATGAAATTCACACAGTTGCAATGAGCAAAAAATGATAAATATCATACCATCATTTCAGCCTCTACATGGTCAAGAGGGAGAACTTGCACATGTTTAATACCTTGCTTTAAATTGCAAACAAAGCTTGCAATTTGAGAGAATTGGGATTAGGGCTAAATATCTATTAACTGCTCTTTCTAGAGATTTGGGGAATAGGATGACCCTTTTTTTTTTTTTTTTTTTTTTTTTTTTTTTTTAATAGGCTACAGTTTCACATGGCTCCCAAAAGAAATCTCTCTCCCTTTTTGTTTCCCACACCAATTGATTTATCATTTTGCTTGCAAGCAGATCCAGAATGTTAGGGCAAGAACACACTCGCTTTTTTCTCGTAACTTTTTTGTTGCAGACCGAAACCAGTTGACTTGAATAAATTTTTCTGAGGCCTGAATGTAGCCAGCAACGTGGAAAAATCTTGCCATTCAGGGCCATCTGAATGTACATTTCAGCCACACAGTAAGCCGCATTGGTAGGCACTGGACTGCTAAATACAACCATTTTTCGCAGCAGCGAGTTAGACAGGTGATTAGCATAATTAGCACTGAGCAGCTATACATATGGTAATGCTGAGTGTGTAAATGCCAGCTGCGGTGTAAAATTTATGTCAGGGGTCGGCAGGGCTGTGCGAAAGTATTGTGTTCCAGCTGCAGGTCAGGGCCGCCAGAGCTTACCTCCTTTTCTCTTGTTAGTGAATACGCCAAACAGAAGAGAAAGAAATATAACAGATACAGCTTTGATGGAACAGCCCAATTCTGTGCAAGAGGGACTATCCTATAAAATGCGCACACACACACACACACACACACACTCATGCACACTTGCAGGAATCCCATTACTTTCTCTACAATTCTATTTACTTCATGCAGGGTTTGGATGAGTGGGGGCCCAGAATGGAGGTTTGTATAGGTAAGAAGGAAGAATTGCTCACTGAAGTTTTAAAGAGTTCAGTTGCTTTTGTTTTTCTCCCTATCTTCTACACCCCCCACCCCCACCCCCACCCCCACCAACCATTCCCCTTACTATTCTACCCACATTGTTTTTCTTCACATTAAATGGTGGGAATCTCTGCTGGTTGGGACTATGTCTGTCCTTCAGAAGACAAAGATATGTAAGTTTGGGACAAAATATAAGGTTTCATCCCCGAGATTCTTCCCAAACTGTTTGACTGGTTTTGGGAAAGGATGGGGTTTTGTTTTGTACTTTTTTTTTTCTTGGTGGGTTTTTCTGGCCTGTGGGCAACTATATTATTCTCTTTTCCATCTACCACCACTATCAGACCCACTGAATTCTTTATACATTAAAAGAGTCACATAGGTTTCTTATTTGAATAGCTCACACACTTTGCATTGCCTGATGGAGGAATTTATTGCTATGATGAATTCATACATTTTGCCCTTAACATTTTTTTCTGCCTCCCTCCCTCCTCTGTTTTTGCTTGGTGGCTGTAAGAAGTAGTGGTGTTGACAGAATATAGTTCACACCATGCTGACCTCGAGATGAAACTTCCTCACGGCACCAGGGGGTCCTTATGTACTAGCCCCTAATCCAGCTAATCCTGATGGCAACAAAATCATGAAAGTGGCCCCCAGTGACTCGAGTCTCCCTGCACAGATGCAGAGGGAAGGAACCGTGCAGGAGATAAATCAGGCCAGCATGGTGTCCCCAGAGGCCAGGGCGCTGCATGCGAAGGTGGCAATTGCATTGTTCCCCTCCCCCTCCAAGGCCTGCTGAAGTAGGAGGCCAATGAAAAGCTGCCCCGGCTGGATAATGGCAAGAAGACTGTGCAGTGCTGAGAGGTGATGTCAGCTCTGCAGAAGCTGGGAGAAGGGAACTGAGGTTAATGCTATGCAACAGCCTGAATGCTGTAACGAAGAGCCCAGCAGCAAACACTTGAGTTTTGTTGTTGTTGGCTTGCTTTATTTTTATTTTTTTAAATAAAGATGTTAGACTTCAGTAAGAACTCAGACCTTGATGAAAAAAAAGATGCTGTCTTCATTCTTGGGTTCTACTGCTTTGCCCTTCCTGGGTGTCCTCACTTTCTGCAGAATGCTGGGATTGGCTAGTAGCACATGAGATTCAGGTGAGGTCGTGGTAGAACCAGGGGTGGTTACAGCTTGGAAAGAATGCTTCTGGCCACAGGAAGTGCTTGTCTTGGGTGGGGTTGTGCCCAGCCATCACTGCCACTGCCCCAAGTTACCGCTGTGGCAGGTGCAGTGCTGTCTTGGGATCTGATGGCCCTGGGAGCTGCCACAGACAGGTGCTGGGCTGACCTGATTGCTTCCGACAGAGTGAGGGTTGGTCTGGGGGAGGCAGCCTGGGGGTTAGGTAGCAGATGGCCCCCAAGCTGCTGGCCTGTGGGGTGGGGGTGGTGACATAGGCACATGGACACTCCTGAGATTGGCCCTGGTCCCCAGTGTGGTCCATGGGTGAGTAAGCCGAGTATCAAAGGCAGATACTTGGGCTCTCTGGTTCTAGCATTTCCCATGGCAACACCTACAGGCCCACTCTCACGAGAAGAAAACAGCACAGCACGGGAAGCGGCTGTTGGCTTCTTGTGAATACGAGAGGTGGGTGGGGGAGAGTGGTACAACTCATAGCCCTGTAGTTTCCAGCCAATTGCCCAAATTACTGAATCTTCACTTTTCAGTATAGAAAATGAGCCAGTGCTAATAATTTTGCAGTTACACCCTTATAGAGGTTTGTACTTTTTCATCCCCACAATAAGCAATCCCAACATAGGAGGAAGGACCTGAAGCAACTGAAGGGTGGGGGGGGGTGTCCCTTTTGAGGCTGTGAGATAATTCATGGGATTAATCAAATGCAAATGCCAGGCTTGCATATACACAGACCCTATTTTCCTAATTGGACTCTGAGTGGGTACTTTTTAAGGCTGAAAGGGTCGTTTGTTTTGACCGATTGACTTTTTGTGGCTTTGGGGGGGGGATTAATATCTTGTACAGATGACTGCCTGTTCCCAGGACTCAGTACTGAGGCTGTTCATTCATTGATGCTTGCACCACAGCCTGAGTAACTGCCATCCCCTAGTGGTCTCTGCTCTGACTTCAGAGGTATATGGACAGGAGACATTGTCTCTCAGATCATCTTTATGTGGGTGACAGTAAGTTTTTGCTAACAAGTTTTGTGCAGATGCCACAGGCATTATACTTTATGTAAAAGGCTGTGCTAAGAAATGATGCCTCAGTGGGTTGGAGTAGTGCTGGTCTAGAGGCAGGGGCCCTGTGGTTGAATGGTTTCCCTCCGGGCTGCTGGCTTTTTTTTTTTTTCTTTGCAAAACCATGCTAAGCTTGACTTGGAGGGAGAAGATGAGCAGAGCTTGGTCAAGAAGTTATTTGCAGAAGTGATGCTTTTTACTGTCCTTTTTCAAAGAATTGTATGAGCCTTAGATTTCTGGAGAACAAGATGCAGAATGTATAGGTAAAGAGACTTACACTGCTTGTGTTTTCCTTTGTGCCCTCATCTCGCTGCCATCTTCAGGACAGGCTCTGAGAGGGACCAGAAGAAAAATAGGGCAGTCCTACTGAAAAAAAAGTTAATCTAGAAGTCTTATACCTGTTTTCTTAACGCATTTTAAGAGTTCTAGCTGTGAGCTCAGTGTAGTCTGTATGTGGAAGGAATTTGGCACTCCTAAAGCACCTGTCTGCTGTACTCAGTTCTCAGATAATAAAGGTCACTTGTGCCTCTTGTTACTGGGGTGACCTTCGGTAAGTCACCCAAATGATTTTCCTCTGAAGTAAGGGTGATGACATGAGTTCTGCAGCCAGTGAGTACTGATGCCCAGGTAAGGGCTCCTGGAAGTTTTTCTTATACATAGTGTCATTTCATCCGTACACCATCCTGTCAGGTTACTTGTGGCATTTTTGTTCCCATTTTACTGAGAAGGTAATGAGGTTCGATGGTATCAGGGATGTGTCCCAGATCTCTGCCTCAGTGTGGGTTCCTTGTCTTTCATTGTCCAGGACAGCTGGCCCCAACTGCATGGAGGAGCAGCATCAATCAGAATATTCCTAGGAAATAAATTGAGTTCAAGGGCTTTGGAGATGGAAAATACCACACAAGCGTGAAAGGTGACTTTGTATCTCAGGGTCTTGTGTCTTCTTTAGAGATGTTGATTGTTTTATCAGTAAAGTTGTGTTTGGATGATGAAGAAGGAGACTAAAGAGAACTGAAGGATGTAATGGAGTTACTTTGAACTTGTTTTTAATGTAGATGTCTGTATCAAGTAGCTTTCACTTTTTTTTTTTTTTTGGTACTAGGGATTGAACCCAGGGCTTTTGCACTGAATATATTCCCAGTCCCTCTCCCCTTTTAAAAATTTTTATTTTGAGACAGGCTTTCCTTCACTGAGTTACTTATCCAGGCATGATTCAAACTTTTGATACTCCTACCTCAGCCTCCAGAGTGTGGGATTACAGCCCTGGGCCAGTTAAGAACAGCCCTGGGCTGTCATTCTGCTATGATTTTAGGATAAGCTTTTGCTATGGTAGCCCGCAAAAGGCAGGTGAGTTCTTGAACTTGCTCTGCCCAGAGGAGTTTGTGTTTCCTGTGGCTTGTTCTCAAACACCTTGGGTGAGTACTAATGTGAGACTATATGAATGCTGTTCATTTTTATGACCTAGATATACCGGAGGAGGAGCTAAGTCTACACCGCAAGCAGCAAAGGAATGACTACTTGCAGGCTAACTAGGCTTCAGCCACACTTGCCTCTGTTTCTCCCAGTAGTAGGGCAGACCTTTGGACTTTGATATGCTGATTGCTATATTGGAAGAATACTCTTGCCCCAACTGTCCAGTCACCTAAAATGATAGTTCCCTTTGGGTCTTCCCAGTCATCCTATTTGACTTAGCTTACTCTCTTAGGTACCATCCAACATGGCATCACCCTCTTTCCTCTATGGCAGTTTTCATGCCATAAAATTAGTTTAATGGTTTGCTGTACATTGCCTGTGCATGTCACTAGCTCTAGTCTACCAGCGTGGTTCCCGCTACTGTATATCCACAAACACTTGCTGAATGAATGAATGGTCGGAACAACTACTGATCAAATAAAATGAATGGCACCTAAGTCAGGCATGTGGTGTGCGCCTGTCATTCCAGGAGGCAAGAGGATCACCACAAGTTCAAAGCCAGTCTGAGCTACATAATGAATTCAAGGCCACCTTGAACTATATAGTGAGACCCTGTCTCAAAAAAAGAAAAAAAAAAAAAAATCCGCCGCCTGCCTTGCAAGCACAAGGACCCAAGTTCAATCCCTGGTACCAAAAGAAAAGAAAAAGAATGGCAGCTAAATTTCATTGTAGTTATTAGCTTGTTTTCTAACACCATCATATTTGGTTAAACATAAAATGAAATGTTAGGTAAGGTAATCATAATATGTAGAAATAAGTTTAACAGCAGTCTTTAAGTAGTATACAGCATATGGATAGTTGAGAAAACATTGGAATTATTTAGCAACTCTAGTTTGGTCAGCTTGGTGATAATCTTCATTGAAACGGATTGTTACTGCTATAAGATAGCTGCATTTATCATTAGAGCAAAGAGGTGGAAAAACAAAAAGGTTTTCAGTTCCAGAAACATGGCAAATATACACCTTTATTAAAATAGATGTTAATTTTATCATGAAAACATGATGGAATGTGTTGGAACATTTTTTTATCTTGGAAATAGCATCCTTTCCATAAACTCTTATGTTAAAATAGTTGATCCATTGTGAGATTGGTCTGCAAGAGTGTATAAAACATCCTTTGTGTTTTATTTTGATCTCTTGGTTTGTCTTAGGGCTTGCATAGTTACTCACAGGCACCTACTCTGCTGAGGCTTAGGGTAAAATCCTATCAGTCTCACAGGCCAGCTCCTCCCTGGTACTGACTAGAGTACCAGAGTATGTACTCTGTATGCTTGTTTGTTAACCTCCTAGTTTTGAGTCCTCTGAAGTATTAATAAAATAAAAAGTGTTGCTTTGTAGCAGAATGTAAAGTCATGTGCTGTACTAAAGTCTGAGGAAGCAGGTAGATTGAGAAATGATTTCTGGGTTCAGGGCATTAGATGTGATACGGCTAGAAGAAGATAGGGTTGAGCAAAAGTTGGGATGAGTTCCTTAATGTGCAGCTCTAGGTTTTCAGAAGTGAGCTCTAGACTAAGAGTAGGCTTCTTAGCTTCAAACACTACTTCATCCTATATATAGGAAGTGGATTGAGTCAAATTCAGGAGTTAATTGGTTGAAAGCTTTGGGTAGCATTTTTGCAAGAGCCTGCTCTCAGGCAGCTTCAGTGGGCCTTTAGGAGAAGAACTGCCAGCAGCATTGTGTAAATGCATCCTCTCTTGCAAGTAGTTCCCAAGAGATTGTTTTGCTTTGTTCTTTGTAGGGCAAGGGATGGAACCCAGACCGTTGGGCCTGCTCTGCAAGTGCTCTACCACTGAGCCACACTCCTGGCCATTCCCCTTGGTATTTGTCTTTTTAAAAACCTACTCCTGTTTTCCTCTTCCACACTCTAGCACACCTCAGAGCTCCCTAGTGGCTTTGGCCTCCGGGGGAACCCTCATAGAGAGCCCTGTCAGCTTGCGACTCTACTAGTTTTCCTAATGAAGACATTATTTGCTTCTTCCCCTACCCCCTTGTTTATAAAACATGCCAAGAGAACTAAACACCCTGCTGTTCTCAGTACTTATTTACTTGCTCAAACCCCTTGAATACTAAACTTGAAGAATAAGGATTTCCTCTCATGGGAAAACTACGATCACTGAGTTCTTTCTAAACTAGAGCAGGAGGTAAGCATTCTGCTTTTCAGTAACCATTCAACTAACTTATCAGTGACTTCAGGAGGCATTCATACTGGCTTCTTCTGCCCTGGAGTTTGTGTGCCTGAGGAGGTGGCTCTGGGGTCCTCTTTCTCCTTCTGTCTACCCCAGATGCTACCCACCACGGGGTAGCATTCTGAGTGTGGCTTGGTCTGGCACAGTAATGGAAAATGAGCCTAGGTCTGAGACTGTAAGACAGGAAGAGATCAAGAGAGAAAGACAGTTTGCATGAAGTGTGGGTAGTGCTGTGCCTCCTGGTGGGAGACCTGGGCTGGTTCTGGGCCAGACTGCTCGCCCACCGATAACATCACTTGGGGAGCTTCTGGAACACAGGTGACTGAGAACCTGGCACCTATGTTTTCTGGATGCAAGCAGGTGAGTCTTATAGAAGCAGGTTCTGGGGGCTCCCCGTGGTGGACCTGGCTGGTAGATTTTGTTCTTCGGCGTGGTTTCTCTATGTGCATCTGACTTGAATCACATTTTATATATCTTCTCCTGGAAAGTTGTGTGCTGAACACACACACTCACCACCTTTCCTTGTTTCTTTTTCCATGGAGGAAAAACATTTCCTGGGTACCTTTGCCAGATTACTTGGGAGAAGAGCGTAAATTGAAACCATTTATCTTGAAATGCACTGCAGGGGCACATTGTTTATACAAGTGAAAGAAATTGTAACAGGGTTATTTGGTCTGGTCTGCAAGGAAAAGGTGTCTCAGTTTTCCTGCTCCTGCCCCTGCCCCCTTTTGACTAGTGGTCTGTTAGTTACAGCACGCCTCAAGGAGGTGTGCCAAGCCAACAGGTGGGACAGCTGGCAGGCACAGTAAGTATTTGAATATAGTTGCCATTCATAAAGTTGCCATTCATGGAATGCTGCTCCATAAAGATCAGCCTATTCCATGACCCAAGAACCTAGGTTAGTTGGCCAGATAAGAGAGCATGAATTTGTGGTCAGTTTTGCTGTTTTAATTGAAACTTGCCCATGTTTGTCAGTTGGTGGACGAGTAAGTCGTGAATTAAATTATACTCGCCAGAAGATTGGAGAAGAGGCTATGTTTAATCCTCAACTCATGATACAGACCCCGAAGGAAGAAGGTGCTAATGTACTGACCACAGAAGCGCTCCTACAACACCTGGACTCAGCACTCCAGGCCAGCAGAGTCCACATATACATGTACAACAGGTAAGGCCTGCTGTGTCACCTGCAGATGCATGGTGGGAGTGGCTGCTGATAAGGTCGCCCTGGATGCATCTGGAGTATCAGTTTAAACAGCTTTCTCATAAAACTTTGTGTAGACCCAGTGCCGGTGGTTGAACCCAGGGCCTCATGTGTTAGGCAGGTACTCTACGACTGAGATATTTTTCTTTTTCTTTTCCTTTATGGGCCCATCTTGATTTGTTTTTGAACTTTGATAGCATAGCAAGTATATTTCAAGGAAGGGCACTGAGAGACAAATGGGAAAGTTCTGGGAGGAGGCCCAGAGAAGAGGGCAAATTCTAGAAACTTTCCTTGGATGAAGACAGCCTTACCTTAGGATACCAATCAGAGAGAGCAGTTTGGAAGAAATTTTTTATTTTGATTTTTCTTTTTGGAATTCCTATCTCTACTCCTTCCAGATTTACTCTTTTCAAGTTAAGGTTATCTCTGTTAACACATTCAGAAAAGCATGGGTTTAAATAGTACTTCTAAAGATAATAAAACTTTGAATTCGTTCTTGACTCATATATTTAATGTCCTTTCTGTAAGACAATAATAAGAGAAACTGTAAAATGGGATTTCAGTCTACCTGGCAAGTGTTGTTTATAACATTTGTGTATAAGAGCAGAAAAGGTTTTTTTCTTTCTTTCTTCAACGCTAAAGACATTCTCCACTAATAAAAAGGCCAAGGATTTTCCCACCTGAATATATGTCAATATGTTATAAACTTCACTAATTTAGTTGCTACTTATCTTAATTTGTGATGATTCTGCTGGGCTGCCTGAGGTTGTTTAATGTATGTAGAAAGCAGATTAATGGTGTAAACAAGATTATTGGGAGAACACTTAAAGAAAACAAGACTTTTCAAGTACTTTGGTAGCATTCATTTACATAAACACCCCACATGTTAATTACATGTGAGTATTATCTATTCATTAAAGGGAGCTTGTTGGGTCTCCACTCAGCAAAAGCTCTGCTCGTTTTGACAGATGCTTAAAAGTGATCGAAACTGCAATTCTTTTTATATGTTCTATCATTCTCATTTAGCAGTCATTTCCTTTATTACAATGAAAAATCTTTGTCTCTGCTTTTCATTCCAATAGGCAGTGGAAATTGGAACATTTGTGTTATAAATCAGGAGAACTTATCACAGAAACAGGTTACATGGATCAGGTATATTTTCTTGTTTGCAAAAACAATGTCTCAAAAATTCTCAAATATACCCTACTGATACATGTTAGCCTAATGCATGGTCTGTTTCTTTTTTCAATTTGACAGATAATAGAATATCTTTACCCTTGTTTAATTATTACTCCACTGGACTGCTTCTGGGAAGGGGCAAAATTACAGTCTGGGACAGCATACCTCCTGTAAGTGTGTTCTGTGTCTCCAGTGGGGTAAATTCTAGAACTCAGTGTTTCTGATGTTGCTCACCATTGTTTATTCTATTTCAGTTTAGAACAAAAAATTAAAAACATTGATATTCTGTGTGCATTTTTTGAAAGACTAGTTGGTGGAAGAGAAGGGTTCAGAATGTTTTTCCCTCTTTTCAAAAAAAAGTTCTGTAGGGATCATTAAATTTCATTCACTTTTACCAACCTATTTATATGCAAATAAAATGCAAATTATTGCAGAGTATGTGTGATTTCTTTTTTTAACTCTTTACAAAATGTTTATAGTTTTGCACACCAGGCGCTTAGACCTTTAACTTATTTTTTAAGAAGAGAATGCATTTGTAAGTATATGTCAGAACTAAATATTTTGAGTTAAAGTTTAAGATCTTCCTGTGAAATAAAATATTAACCTTATTTGGATCCTATTAATGACGTTTAAGGGGGAAATGCACTATATCGAAGGCCATAGTCTCCGATGTGTCCCAGTCTAGCAGTTGGATATTAGATGTACAGCACATTTAAAGAATCATTGTTAATCATTATAGACATTTTCATTTAATTATGCAAGAGTTGGTGCTTAGGTTATTGTTTCTGTCCTGGCTTGCAAATATCTGCAAAAGCAATTTGCAGTGCCCATCCCCTGACCTTCAGTGTACAGTTTTAGATGGGAAATAAGGGGTTTTGTGTTTTCTGGTTGGGAGAGTCTGAATAATGACTTCAGCCTGGTTAAGCAGCTACAGTGTGGCTTGAACCACATAACAGGCAGCCAAAAGCCTTTCTGGTCTGTCAACAGCACAAATTCAAAAGTGAGTGTGGGGGAGTGGCTGTGATGGTGCTGATGGTGGAGGCCACAGGGGGCTCCCCGCCTGACTGCCATGCTGTCAGAGAGCACTCTCAAGTATGGAATCGTTAAAGGCAACAGAGATCAAATATTTTGATTGATGACATTTTAAAAGCATTTACTAGGCTTGCAAGTGCAAATTTGACATTGTGATCTCCCCCGCCTTTTTTTTTTTTTTTTTACTTTTGATCTGAATTTTCTGCTTAGAAATGCCCATGGATTAATTTTTTAAAAAATATTAAATACAGTGTCGTGGCAGCTAGGGTTCTTTGATGCTTTCCTTAATTTATAAGCCCTGAGCTTGCCACCTTCAGTCATGAATCATTCTCTGGATTAAGTTTGCACAGTGATACACTGGGAAGGACCATGTATTTGTTTATGCCAGAGTCAGAGAATCTCAGCGTTACCAAAAAGCCTCTTGCAGTATGGACTAAAAATATGCAGAGGGTGAGTTTGAAAGCTGCTTTTTGTAGTCTCACCTCCTAATTTCTTTCGCAGAGGTAAACCTCCTTTGCGGTGGACAAACTTTGACCCTTTGGAATTCCTAGAAGAGTTAAAGAAAATAAACTATCAAGTGGACAGCTGGGAAGAAATGCTGAATAAGGCAGAAGTTGGTCATGGGTACATGGACCGTCCCTGCCTCAATCCAGCTGATCCAGACTGCCCTGCCACTGCCTCCAACAAAAATTCAACCAAAGTGAGTACAGCCATAGAGCATTCCCAGAGGGCAAAGGAAAAAGCTTTTTTGTTTCCATTTAGAGTTCTCTTTATTATTTTCATTTTTAAGATTTTATTCTCTTTAACCTTTTTACCCTTTTAGTCTATAGAACTACGTTTGTTTAGAGAGCTAAATTTTGCTGTAGGATATGCCATACACTTCTCATTAGCCTTGTTATTAATGTCCTCTCTGAAACAAACAAGCCCTTAATGCACTGGATTTTAGCAAGGCATGTGACCTGCCTACTAATTCCCATAATTATGTGGCTGTCTTTTTATTTTAGCCTCTTGATATGGCCCTTGTTTTGAATGGTGGATGTCATGGATTGTCCAGAAAGTATATGCACTGGCAGGAGGAATTGATTGTGGGTGGCACAGTCAAGAACAGCACTGGGAAACTTGTCAGGTAACCCAGCACACATCAACACCCAAGCCATAGATGCTTCCTAACTTTCCTTAGAAACCACTTCCGCTTTGACATCTGCAAGTATATTTACTTTCATACTTCACTGTTATCCTAGTTAGCTGTCTAGGGTAATCATATGTTAGGAAATATTAGCAAACCAGACCAGCTTGAAAAGCCACCTTGTAGGAAGTTTGTCTAGGATGGATTTGTAGCTTTTATGGAAACTATAGTTGTTGGCTTTAAGGTTTTAGCAGATCCTTTCCTATTATGTGAAAAATGACAAATATTGTATAAAGTAGCCAGAAGACACCAGCCACGGTGCATAGAGCTGAATGGTGTGAGCTGAGCACTGTCGCATACTGTTAAAGGAAAGACCAAGAATCAAAGGCGAAACAGAATTATCCTTTGTGTGCACACAGGGTCTGGCCAGTCAAGTGTCAGGTGTTTGGTCTGTGATTTCTCCCTTGGGAAAGCCACAGTCTGGGGTTTCTGCACAGCAAGTGTGCCTCACTGAGCCAGCTGTATCTGGTCAAGCTATCTACTCCTCTCCCCTTCCTGTTTCAAGGAATGGAAACTGAAAAAGGAAATTGCATATTAATTTAATTTTGGGGTCTATCTGTAAAGGGTTTGTAAGGTTACACCTTTAATATGGTTTATCAATCTATTAAATAAAATAACCATCATAGTCCCATCTGAAAGGAAACAGGTGCTCATGGGGAGGAAAGGAACTCCAAGTGAGTTGGGGCTTGTGTTTGAGATTTTACACCAAGGAAACTGCTCCATGGGAATATTGATGTGCCTTGCGGTCTCTTTCATCCCACTCCAGCGCCCATGCCCTGCAGACCATGTTCCAGTTAATGACACCCAAGCAGATGTACGAGCACTTCAAGGGCTATGAGTATGTCTCGCACATGAACTGGAACGAGGACAAGGCAGCAGCCATCCTGGAGGCCTGGCAGAGGACGTACGTGGAGGTAAAGCTCCTGCAGATCTAGGGATGTGCCCTGTGCGTGTGACTCAGTTCTTCTGGTTTCTTCTTTGGGTTTATCTTCACACATTATAATTCTAGGAACTTTGATGGAATGCTGACTTGTTTTTCTTTTCCTTACTGTTGAAAATCTTAGGATAATATCTAAGAAACAGTCAGATTGAGATGCCTTGAAATGTATTTAGTAGCCAGTTATGAACTCAACAGTTCAGGCATAAGATGGTTCTATTAAAAAAAACACTTGGTGAGCAAGAAAAGTTATCTGGAAAACATTAGCAAGGCATAGAATCAGTTCACAGCTGCAGGCCCCTTGGTTGGGTCATGTGACAGGGGCTGGCCTTTGTTTCCCAAGCAGTGACCTCTACTGAGCTGCATGTGACCTTTTAAAAGTGGCCAGCAAATGAAGGAGGGGGTTGAGTGCCTGTAAGAATGAGTTGTTTTGGATTAAGGAGGGACTGATGGGACTGCAAATCAGTCGGAGAGCTAAGGAGAGGAGAATAGGAGTCTTAGACTTGGTGTAAATAAAGCATCTGAGTAAATTCCATTTCCACAGGCCAGCTCTCTGCAGCACCCATTCTCCATGATCATCGATATTCCAATTGTCCCAGAGCCAGGGTCTGTTAATGTCAGTCCAAGTTTAGCCTTCAGTCTGCACCCCTGTCTACCTGAATCATGAAGAGCTTTTGTTAATGATCAAAAAAGAAAGCGTACCAATGCAGAGATGTCCCCCCGCCAAGGTCTGTTTTATTGAAGCTTTAATTCTACTTGGAAATTCAGCCTTGCATTGTACATTGTAACAACTGCAGGTGGTTCATCAGAGCGTCACCCAGAACTCCACTCAAAAGGTGCTTTCCTTTACCACCACGACCCTAGACGACATCCTAAAATCTTTCTCTGATGTCAGTGTGATCCGCGTGGCTAGTGGCTACTTACTGATGGTAAGGATCAGTTCTGGGCTCCTGGGGATTTTGATTTGGCCTGGGTGGGTTTTGTTTAGTTTGTTTTAGTTTTTACCTTTCTGTGACCGCTCCTGCTTTTTAACTGCTCTTAACTCCTGTGTGCATCCAAGACAGAGAGAGCTCAGCTTTGTAACGGTTTAAAAAGTGGTTGTGTAAAGCGTTTTTTTCCCCATTGCAGCCTTCCTGTCTTGGACTCATATCATTTTGTGTGATGTCTGTAGTGTAAAAAGTTTTGTTGTAGAGTTGAATTTTAAGTTTTACTATCTTTGGATTTGGGGTAATGGGTGGGGGAAAACATTAGAATCACTACACATTCTAATGTTTGGCTTTTGTTTCGTGTCCTCCTCCTCCCCCACACTCCCCACCTATCCTTTCCCGTTCCCCCTTGTTCTGCTTGCAGCTTGCCTATGCCTGTTTAACCATGCTGCGCTGGGACTGCTCCAAGTCCCAGGGTGCCGTGGGGCTGGCTGGCGTCCTGTTGGTTGCACTGTCAGTGGCTGCAGGATTGGGCCTGTGCTCATTGATCGGGATTTCCTTTAACGCTGCAACAACTCAGGTACTAAAGGAGCCATTTGGCTGCTGTCCCTTCACAAATGCCCCTCCTCGTTTCAGCCCCTCAGTCCTCCTGTGTGACCAGTACCCTGGCCTCCAGCCTTTTCCATGAGGCTCCTGGTTTGGGGTGGGTCTAGCTATCCCCATGAACCATTTATGGGACTGAAAGTCTTTTGGGTTTGTTGATTAGTAGAGATGCTTCTTTTAGAGCAATTTATATCATTAGGGCCCTAATTCTCAAACTTTGCTGGGAATTAGAATCACCTACAGGGCTCATTTGATTTGTGTGTTTGTTTTTGAGACAGGGTCTTGCTATGTAGTTCAGCCTGGTCTTGAACTCACTATGGAGCCAAGGCTGGCCTTGAACTCACAGTGATCCTCTTGCCGCAGCCTTCTGAGTGCCAGGATTTCAGGCGTGTGTCATCATACTCAATGATTTTTATTATTGGTCACAGTTTCTGATTTTGCAGGCTTGGGGTGGGAGCCAAGAGTTTGCATTTCTAGTCAGTTCTCAATGATGCTATCCCCAGGTTACCCTGAGAACTTACATCTTTCAATGAGTTAGGTTCCTTCTCATTTATTAACTTTCAAAAATTACTGTGCCTGAACCTTAGAAATAGAAGCATGTAGCTGAGTGTAGTGGTGCATGCCTGTACTCTCAGCACTTAAGGGGCAGTGGCTGAGGCAGGAGGATTGCTGCTAGTTTGAGGCCAGCCTGGGCTGTATAGCAAGACCGTGTCTCAAAACAAACCAAAAAAAATAGAAGCATGTAGCTGGAAGCGGTGGCACACTACTAATCCCAGCACTTTAGGAGGCTGAAGCAGTAGGATTGTAAGTTTGAGCCTAGTCTAGGCAACGTAGACCCTGTCTAAAAAAAAAAAGCTGGAATCTAGCCCAGCATGAAGGACCTGGGTTCAATCCTCAGTACCACTAGAAGGAAGGGAAGAAGGAAGATGGGAGAGATTGAGAGAGAGAGAGAGAGAGAGAGAAAGAGAAAGAAAGAGAGAAGAGCTACTGTCAGCCAAAATTGCTAGACTGTGGGGATAGAAACTGTCAAACTGTCAGATAAAGTAAATTCTTCTCTGTGAATCAATTTTAGCTCCCTGTTGGGTAACTGTTAAGGACACTGCAGACAATGTTTTAAGCACTTTCAGAATCACCCACATTGCATCTTGCACATCTAAGGCCGTGTGTTCCGTTTTCCCTGCAGGTTTTGCCATTTCTTGCTCTTGGTGTTGGCGTGGATGACGTTTTTCTCTTGGCACATGCATTTAGTGAAACAGGACAGAATAAAAGGATCCCTTTTGAGGTAATAGCAAAACAAACAAACTTTGAGGACACCCAAAGTCCCCTCTGTTCCTGAATTTTTGTTCTTGAATTTTTCTCAGTCTGACCCAGTAAATATTTCAGTCCTGAGTCAGATGACATGGTACTGGCTCTGAATAAATAAAACAAGCTGGAAGAATCTCAGGACATGTATTTGAATTCCCAAGAGCTCCATCTGGGGTGCCTTTAGAAATACGGGTATTTATTTTAGTGTGACAACTCACACTAATTGCCACCTCCCTTTCAAAGCCCACATTTGCTGCTCACTTTGCCTCCTCTCCTATTTTAAATCCTATTTAAAATTTATTTCATCCATTACCTTGTAACTTTTCTGCTTTGGAGCATAACAGTAAAGGACCCAGGAGTACATAGAAAGTGCTGTTATTGGGGGGAAAAGGCACCGAGAGGCCTCACCTCTCTTGTCCTCTTGTGCCAGCATAACCTGCACCTGTGGCTGTGATGTTTGGCCATTGGCTCAGCTCTGTGACCTTTCGTCCTCAGGATAGGACTGGGGAGTGCCTCAAGCGCACAGGAGCCAGCGTGGCACTCACCTCCATCAGCAATGTCACTGCCTTCTTCATGGCGGCACTGATCCCCATTCCCGCACTGCGGGCCTTCTCCCTGCAGGTGAGTCTCCAGCGGCACACTCTCTGGTAACCCCAACCAGGCGCTGACACTCAGTGTCCCTACCCTGCTTTTTCTTGAGGTAGCATATGGGTCTCTGTTCATTGCAGTTGGTGCTGCTTCAGGCTATCACCCCGACAGTCCCTCCAGAAATACCATCTGGGGTTCTTGCTTACCTTTCAGGCCCCACAGCCCAGATGCCTGTTAGCTTATGGGGTTATGCTGTGCATATGTGGTCCTCTTAACTGACCCTGGCTTCTAGCTCCTCTCTCCTTCTGTCCTCGTCATCCCAAGCATGCCTTCCTTTCTTTTGCCTTCCCTAAGGAAGCTCCAGTCCCACCCCAAGGCAGCCACATAGAGCAAATTCTGTTGGTGTATGAAAATGAGGTTGGTAGCCCAGTCCAGACAGAGACTTAAATGGAATGTCGGGTAGCACAGGAGGATGCCTTTCCTTAGTTGCCCTCTATCTTCTTTCCTATCCCTTCTTCTCTTTCCTTTTGGCTCTCCACTCCCTTCATAGGCCACCCAAACAACTCAGAATACTGCTCACTCTTCACATAGGGCATCTTGACTCCCTCAGATTCATGTGCCCTCTCCTCTGGCCCTATCACAGCTGAAGACAGTGAGGTATTTTCCCAAACAGCCAACTCATATGTGCCGTGAAGGAGGACAGTTCCTGGAATGGGGATGCGGCCATAGTCTGGTTTTTTGAGACAAGGTCTTGCTAGCCCAGGCTGGCCTCAGACTTGTGTCAGTCCTCCTACGTCACCTTCCCAAGTGCTGGGATTTACAAGTGTGCACCACCATGCCAGGCTTACATGTATTTCAAGTCTATGTATAGAAACAGTGAATGAATAAATGAATAAAATTAAATGTGAACTGGAACTGAAACACAAGGAACATGATCATATCCAACTGCTTGGTAGTAGAAAAGATGAGTAACAGATGCCCATGAAATTTGTGATACAGTTGCCATGTCAGAACATGTTTTGCACAAACACACACTTGCCATGGGTCTAGTTCCTGTTTCATGTGTAGCAGACTTTGATAATGTGAAATTGTTCTGAGGCCTTGTAATAGTGGGACCCTCTCCTCTCTCCTTTCCCCTTTCTTTCTGCTTCCTTTTTTTCCCTCCCTGTCTTTTATCTGCCCTGTTCTTTATCTGCTCACGCTCCTTTTCTTCTTCTTTTCTCTCATTCTCCCCTGTCTTCTCTCAGTACATACTGATGATTCATCAAGGAAAACTCTTCTTTTATGATATCCCATGGTGTGGTGGTCTGAAAAGCTACATGAGTTTTACTTACTCTAAGTTCTCCCAAGGTAAGCACTTTACAGAGACAAAAGGAGTACTGTTGATTTTGTGCCTCTAGTCACTATCAGCATTAGAAAATTGCAACCATAGTATCCAAGAAGGTTTATTATTAAAGAATGGCTTCCCATGACACTCTGGCTCCTCTCTTAAAAAGAAAAAGAAAAACAGAAGAGAAAGAAAGAAAATGGAAGCTAAAAGGAAAAGAGAAGGAGAATATACAATATTTTTTGCAGTGGCCATCGGAAATTTTACCCCATTCCCTTTCAAATGTATTGACATTCAAAATTGACCATTTTGTAGCTTTTTCATTTAGTGACATGTGTCAGGCTGTGATTCTGGATATTCATTTACGTTTATATTTGCAGGGTCCTTCACATAAAGGAACCAAGGGAGACACCCAGACTGTTTCTGTTCAATCGTTAACCCTATGTGACCTTCAGATAGATGTTTCCCCTGAAAGAAATTTAGGGGCCAAGCATGTACTTCAGAGGTAGAGCACTTTCATGGCATGTGTGAGGCCCTGGGTTTGATTCCCAGCATCACCAAGACAAAACAGAAAAGCTGTTTTAAACCTTCTTGACCTTCACCCATCTGTCCACACACCACCTCTGGACCAGGAAGCTTTGGCACCATCTGTAGTTTCTTTGGGCCGTGCGATCGTCTCACGGCAGGACAGCGTTGGTAACGCAGCGGTGTTGGTTCTTCTGTGAACGCTCCTAGAACAGGACCCCTGGTCAATCAGGGATACAAGGACTTGAACCTGGGTCCCCCTGTGTGTGTTCCAGCAAGGTCCTCCTGTGTAGGGATGGGGACATTTCTTTAGGCACAGTAACCAGAATTGATTCACAGTGCAAGTACATTCCTATTATCTTTTCTGGTTTCCTTAAATTCCGTTTTCTTAAAAAAACAGTTTGCCTCTACAGTGACCCTTCTCTTTTACTGAGAATTCCTGCTGTTTTACTATTTTGCACACACTGGGGGACATTTCAGAAATGTTCCTCCCTTTAAATGTCATTAGAAAAGTGACTTAGGTTAGTGCTACATTGGGGATCTTTTCTTAGCTCTCCATTTCCATCTCAGAACAGAGCAAGGTGCCTGTAAGATTTCTGTGATTGGTAAGCCCTGGTATCAAAAGAGTCCCCAGCCACCATAGAGACCCACAGTGTTGAGCTGTGGTCAGCACCCAGGCTACGTATATGCGCTTGTGTGGCTTTGCATTTCAGATTCTGCCCTCATTCACATGAACTTATGCTCAGAGTGAGGTACCCAGAATTTATTCTCTAAATCCTACTTTTGAATTCTAAACATGACTGTATTTTTAAAAGCTGAAAATGTTCAGCTTCCAAATGACAGTTTTCATGAAAAAGCACCTTTAGTGTCAACCTGTTCTTCCTAGACATAGTCCGAATGCATCTTCAGGAAGTGAGCAGATCTGATGAGAACTCCTACATCTCAGTTGGGCTGGGGCTTTGAATCTGGTTTACTGGATAACCTCAGGCAGGCAATGCTAAGGTCTGGGGTCTCTTAGTTGATAGTGTCTTGGTCAAGCCAGTAAGAATGTTACCATGGTGATTGAGTCATGTGTTAGCTACCTGTTCTCCATCAGTGCTCCTCTGTAGAGTGACTCAAGCCAGGTGTGCCTCTCCTCAACAGCCTGTCCGATTTCCTCCATGTGCATCTCCTTTCCCTGTTCCTGTCTTATGCTTTTGTCATCTTCTCAATCTAGCAGAACTGTCTACCATGGAATCCTTCCTCTGTCCCTCTTACCTGCTCTGGGAAGTGGTACATGCTTTTCTTCCTACGTTTATCAACCTGAATTGTAATTTGTAGCCCCAACTATGTCCACCCTTAAGAGCTGGCATTTATCCTATTTATCTTTGTAATCAGCACAGGACCAGACTTCAGAAAGAAAAGTATATGTCCCTTAGATTCTGACATGCTTATTCACACAGGCCTATCAGACAGATCTCTAAAGTGCCTTGCATGCATTAGAGGGGCAAGTTAACATTCTCTTGTCATTTGGAATTGAGGTATTTTCAAGATAAAACTTTATTTTTAGGTAGAGACTCTGTTATTTTATGGTTTTGTAGACTTGATAGGGATTTCACTATTGAAAGGCATCTTTTCAGAACTTGGGCTTGCTATTTCACCTGGACAATAGATTAATTCATTCATTTCAGTAGCCTTTTGTGAAGTTCTCCCTTGATTTTTGTTAGATACCAGTGAGACCCAGACTTTCTTCCCTCAACCTGATTTGCTTCCTCCATTCCAGAAAGTCTCAAAAGCGATTCTTTGGAAAACCTCCTATGAGTTAATTTTTGATTTCTTAGCTACTTAACTTTCCAGTTCCATTTTTCTTTTCTGCTTCTTCTGCTTTTCTGAGCAGGGATAGCCCTTTCAGCTGTCTCTGTTGACTTCCTCTATTAACAGCCCAATTTTGTAATTTTTACTAGGTCAGCAGGAGATTTGCCAAAGCACTGCAGAATCTAGCCCCGTGTTTATTCTAGGTTATGGAGTGACTTTTGAATCTGTACTTATTTATTCTGCAGACTATAATCACACACAGGAATTTCTTTCTGCTTAACTCTCCTTGACCTTTGCTGTAACTCTCTCGCACACTCCACAGGCTACTCCTGAGGCTATTTGGAATGTGCCTATTAAAAACCTCAGGGGAGATGTGTGAAATTTTATTTCATGCTTTAAAGGTGACATTTTGATATACTCAATCCACTTTATATACAAATTTTTCAGTGTAAAATCAGGGCTGCATGAACCCTTACAAATGTTCTAGAAGGGACATGTTTCTTTTTGTTTTGAAATAAAACATCTCAAGTACATTTTCTGTTCTGCCTTTATAGATTCGGTTTGGTTAGGTGATTAGCAAGACACTTGTAGTAAAGATCCTGTGTACTTTCTGGGTTCCTGGAATTATTAGAGATGGAAAGGATCTGAATAATAGGAACCTATTTTAGTCAAATAGTTTCTTGATGGAAGAGAAACAAAATGATAAGAAAATCCAAATCTACTTCAAATGCTTCAGGACAATATTCACAGAAACATACTGTTCAGAAGCATCTTCATTTTCAAAGCAGTTTTGTGACCTTGAATTTTTTTCCCTGGTCTCAGGCTGCAGTTGTGGTGGTCTTCAATTTTGCCATGGTGCTGCTCATTTTTCCTGCAATTCTCAGCATGGATTTATATCGACGTGAGGACAGGAGATTGGATATTTTCTGCTGTTTTACAAGGTACATTTTCAGGTGGCTATGGCTTTTACTGGTGGTACTGTTGAGAGAACTCTTCCCATCTGTGGATTTAAAAGAGAATATATTGTAACAGGGTTTGGACTGGTGTGATGGAGCTAGTGGAGATGTGGACAGAGGATACTTCCCCCAAGGGGATACCTGACCCCCTCCCACAACGTTCTCAACCCTCAAGTTTCTGATTTCCACAGCTGTTTCCATCATGAACCAATTGTGCCATTCAGTGGGAGTTTTCATAGCTCTATTTATTAGGGAAGAACAAAATTGAAAACCACCCATCTAGAAAAAGCATAGAACGGTGGGTTTCTCTGGGGGGTTTTTCTTAATTTTTGGAATTAATCTTTGACAGAGGTTCGTCATCATGAAAGGGAGATTTAGGATGAATCCTTGGACTCTGTTAGGTCAGTGTCAGGATCAGTCAGGTGACATTCTCAGAGCTAAATGAAAGCCATTCCCCTGTGATAGCATGGTCTGCAGTATGTTTTCCTCCTTCCAGCCCCTGCGTCAGCAGAGTGATCCAGGTTGAACCTCAGGCCTACACAGAGGCACACAGTGCCACGCGCTACAGCCCCCCACCCCCCTACAGCAGCCACAGCTTTGCCCACGAAACACACATCACCATGCAGTCCACGGTCCAGCTTCGCACCGAGTACGACCCACACACGCACGTGTACTACACCACCGCCGAGCCACGCTCCGAGATCTCTGTGCAGCCTGTCACTGTCACCCAGGACACCCTGAGCTGCCAGAGCCCCGAGAGCACCAGCTCCACCAGGGACCTGCTCTCCCAGTTCTCGGACTCCAGCCTCCACTGCCTTGAGCCTCCCTGCACCAAGTGGACGCTCTCATCCTTTGCCGAGAAGCACTATGCCCCTTTCCTCCTGAAACCCAAAGCCAAGGTAATCCACTACAATGTAGAATTCTCCCCGTCCCCTCAAAATATGACAGGGCCAGCTCCTCCAAGATTTGTCAGATTCTACTTTGTCTTTTGCCATGCCAAAAAAAATTTTGAAAGTGTGCATGGATTTGTGCATGCATTGCATTGACCTGAGGACAGGAGATTGGATATTTTCTGCTATTTTACAGGGTATGTTCTGCTGATTTTAGGCCTCTAAAAGTGAATCCAACCAAAGCTTGGGGTTTATTTAAATGAGCTCATCTTCTAAGGAGGGAATCTCATTGTAGTGAGTCTGAATTTAGATTGACTCACATTGTAAACATTGTCATTTTTCATGAAGTTATTTAGAATTGCCATTACTATGATTTTTATGTTTCTCCCGTTGAGAGAATGGCTCCCACATGCTAAGTCTGGGCCAGCATGGTAGTAAAAGAAGGTATAAACAGCTGGCGTTTATCAAGAAAGAGTCTTGTGATCCTTTGGGTCTGACCTCATGCCTCTTGCCCTTTGCAGGTCGTGGTGATCTTCCTTTTCCTGGGCTTGCTTGGGGTCAGCCTTTATGGGACCACTCGAGTAAGAGACGGGCTGGACCTTACAGACATTGTCCCTCGGGAAACCAGAGAATATGACTTTATTGCTGCACAATTCAAATACTTTTCTTTCTACAATATGTATATAGTCACCCAGAAAGCAGACTACCCGAATATCCAGCACTTACTTTACGACCTTCACAAGAGTTTCAGTAATGTGAAGTATGTCCTGTTGGAAGAAAACAAACAGCTTCCTAAAATGTGGCTACACTACTTTAGAGACTGGCTGCAAGGTAAGATGCTGCTATGGGGCCATCATCCTTTGTAAGCATCAACTTTGCTCTGTGGTATGTTCGCCTCTCTAGGTCTCTGTTGTTCATTGTTTAGAGTGTAACACTCGAATAGTTCATGGACTTCTAAGGGTTGCCATTCTTACAGATTATTTCTCCAGCAGCCTGTCATATGTCATTTTTACCTGTGAAACCACGAAAATAGTCCAAGTGATGTGACTCAGGAACTTCTGTAAGAATTTGAGTATACATTAGGCAAAAGGAAGGTACGTTATAAAATACAGATCCTGGTTGCTTCCATTGCTCTTTCCTTTTGGAGGGTGACTACTTCAGTGACCAAGTGAAACCAAAGTAATTGATGGGATCTCTAGGCTGACTTGCTGCCAAATTATATAGGCTGTTTCACCAGGAGATTTTGTTTGCTTTTTTTGGTACCAGAGATCGAACTCGGGACCTTGCACTTGTGATGCAGGCGGGAGAACCACAGAGCTAAATCCCCAGCCCTCACCAGGAGATTTTGAATCAGCTGTGGATATAATTCAAATTCTGTATCTGTTTTATTTACTTTTTTAATAGACTTTTACAGCAGCTTTGAGTTCCCAGAAATTTAAGTGGAAGGAACAGATTTCTTGTGTCATTCTCCACATTCACAGCCTCCCCTGTCGACACCCCCACCAGAGTGGTGGATTTGTTCGAGCTGATGAACCTGTATTGACACCCAAAGTGCGATTTACATCAGGGCTCCTTGTGACCATGATTTGGTGAATGAATTAAACTTTCAAATCCTTAATCAGATTGCACACTATTTATAAATAATCAAAATCTGCTTTAAAATGCCTTTCTTGGCTTCTCGGTCTCAGAAGCATTTCTGGGAAATACTGGTTAACTGTAGGGAAAAAAAAATGTCTAAATTTGCTCTCCCAACTGCTAGCTGATTGAATATAAATGTATTCAGTGATTTCAAGAACATCTGTTCATTTACTCTGTGTTGACACATGCAGAAAGAAGTAGGGAATCAGGATAATTATCCACACAATTCAAGCAAAAATGCATTTACTGGAATACCCAAATAATTATGGCCTCAGCATTTTTTGGCTTAGATTATCCAGTGATTGTCTTAATTTCCCACTTAATTAGGCTTGTTTAAACACAGATTTAAGTGCCCCCCTTTTTTGCTCTTAAGTCAATACACTTTTATGTAAAGATTAGGTGGCCAGTTTCCTATTGAATTTGCACGAAACAACTTGAATTTGATTGAAATTGGTTCAGTACTGATTCTGGCTCTGACTTGGATTACTGAGATTTTGTTCCTACATGTACACCAGATTTGATTTTTATTTTGGAGAAGGGTAAAGCTGACATGGTTATTACTTTTTAACGTGTTCATAAGAGTAACTTAAATTTATTCCAAGTCTCATTTTTTGACACTTAGTTCTAAAGGCGGTGCTTTTTGCATAAGGAGTCCAAAGAAAACCAGTGGAGAGATTCCCTGCTTTTCATTTTGTTCCCCCATTGACCAAAGACATGCAAATAATTGGCCAGGAGTGACAAAGAGATCTGCTGTGCTCTGCCAACCTCTGAGCAGAGGAGGGTTATTGTAGCGTGTGTTCCATTGTCTCCAGCCTCTGCTTTGGATGCTCATATGGCATGTTAGGCTGAGGTTGGGACAGGGGCCAGGGTTATCGTCTCTAGGCACTGCAAAGGGTTAGCCTTAGTTAGAGGGTATTTTATTTCTTTAAGACCCAAAGCATTCAGTTTTGAGAATTTTTTTTTATTAAAAGTGTGTTTGAATCATGTTTTGATTGTTAAATTAGACCAAGTTAAATCAATACACACAGACAAGTAAGGGTCCCAACCAGCCCTGGAACTCTGACCCTTACAAGGTCCAACAGAGCACTGTGCACAAAATGACCAGGTATTGGCTGCTTAGACATTTTCAGGCCTATTGAGTAGTTGATTTGGCCTCTGAACATTTCCTTCTAGGAAGCAATTATTGTTGAGTTAGTTTTTCTTCCAAATATTTTTATGTGGTTTTTAAATGATGGAAGTCTCGATTTTTTAATGGTATTTCCATTAGCTTTGCCATTAGTTGCCTCCTGTTAGTTTTTGTCAACATTTCAGTAGTTCTTTTTTTTCACTCCAGAAATATATAATGGTTAATTTAGAAATTGTCATTCTTAAACATACATATAAATAAGGTGAAGTTAGAGAAAAAACATACTGTACATCATGTATAAATGGTGCTTTTTACTTCATATTGAATTATACAATGAAATTTGGGCTTTTTCTTTTAAGGTCCAGTATACTAGGTTAATTTCTTTACCCCAGAACTTTATGTACAGAGAAAATAATTTTTAGTTTAAAATGTCACAGTTCTTTCCTACAGTGTGCATTTACTGGAATATAAAATGTTGGTTATGAGGCACTAGAAGCAACTTGTCCTTTGCCTTGTATCTAGGGTCATATATTGTGCATGCACCAAAGCCAGCCCACTGCTACTTAGGCTTTTCAGTAATTGGTTAGAAAGTATTAAATTATAGGCAGATTTAACTGTCCATAAAGTCAGTGACCATGTCTTATATCTTTGAACCCCTAATAGACTGAGCAGCACCTCAGGGACCAGCATGGTGACCTCAAACCTGCTTTTTCTTCCTTGATTTCCATACCTCAAAAGTCTTGGCGTGTAAATATATCCAAAACAAGCACTCCGAGTTTGGGGACCTCCATTTCCCACCAGATGTTGATGGTACCAGAGTTCATTCTGTTCATTTTAATTCATGTGAATATGTCTGGATACTACAGTGTGTTTGAGACAGTTTCCAGCACTGAGTGGTTCAAGCCAATCATAGATTTGGGCTGCCTGGGTTCAGAGCTTCGCTCCAACACTTACCTGCATGTCTTCATTTGTAAAGTGGAGCTGATGATAACAAGGCTACTTACAAGGTGCCCAGTGCCCACTAATCATGGGTTGCTGCAGGTCAAGATGGTACCTTAAGTACCATAAACATCTGAAGTGATGAAAATTCTACTATGGTTCAGAAACATACCAGGCTTTTATAGCGGGTATGGAGGGTGGAGCAATTTTTTTTTCCTGTCCTGTTTATTTTTTTCAAAACCAGAAGGAAAAAAAAGAGCTTTAGGTCATAAAATAACATCTGTTCCGTACCACTATGTCCATGCCTCACTATGAAAAACAGGCTGTCTGAGGGTTGGGAGGGCGGTCATCCTGGTGGTCTCCTCTGCCTGCCTGTGCCACACCCACCCTGCAGTGGGGCCTCCTTCCACTGAGGATCCCACTGTCCTCACCCCTAAATTGTTCAAGGTTGGAAGGAGGGTTTCATTTTTCTAAAAAAAAAGAGAGAAAAAGGAAAAGGAGTCTGTGCCCCAGTATTCCCCTACCTAAACTTCGAAGAACTTAATATATATAAATATATATATTTATATTTTAAATCACCCAGGGCATGTCTTGAAATGAAACAAACCCTTTTCCCTTCTCACCAGTCATCCTTAACCCGTGCACATGCATGGCCTGTTCAGAAGCGGTGGCTTCCTGGATGCTGGGCTTGGGAGTTCTACTTGGGAGGTGACTGGGGAGGGCCAGGCTGGGGCTGTCAGGGAGAGTGTGCCGCCAGCCGGCACTCAGACCCTAAGGCCGGGTCACCAGGGCCCTGTTTTCTCTTCCAACACGCTTATCTCTTTACAGCTGCAGCCAAACCGTCAGGTCTGTAATGATGGTTTTGATTACAGAGGCCAAGAGCAGCTGTGTGGGGCGGGTGGGCTCGCCCGTCCCCCAAGCCCAGAGAGCTTTTTCCTTCCCCAGGCTGCGGTTTGTCATCTCTTCTCACAGAGCCTCCTTGTATTGGCCTGTGGCTTCCTGTTCTCAATCTGATCCAAATTTACTCTGTGAGGTATTTCCCTGTGTGTGCACAGGGTCCCTCCCTCCTCTCTTCTGCACCCCCACTTGGAGAAAAGGGTGGTAGGGAGGAAGAGAGTGAGCAGGAGTGAATAGGTGTTGGCTGTGATCTTTACACAACCTGGCAGCGGATCCCACAGCTTGCATTAGCTCCTCAAGTCGAACAGATGGATCAAATTGACAGAATCATGTTTGCTCACCCTGAGCTCCAGAAGCAGTTGAGTTGCTGTTTGAAGTTGGGAGCTCAAATGTGTCTTTGCCCCTGTAAGTGGAATTTTTGGTTGTATTGAAGAACCCATGACGTAGCTTTCCAAGGGGTATGAAGTGGTTGAATCTGGTGTGTGTCTTTTTCTACTCTCTTGCTTTCTCTCATTGGAATAGTTATGGGAAAAGAGAAGTGTGACCGTTATTTTAAAAGTAAAATCTGTATATTTATTTCCTTCTCTGATTTGAGCAAAGATTATTAGTGATCGGTTCATTCATCCAAAGTCCAGTAGTCCTTGTCCTGCCTTCCTGTTCACAGTTCCCCCATTAGGACCTGTTCCTTCTGGTAAAGAACTGTAATGCATTACACACATTTGCCTCTTCTAGGACTTCAGGATGCATTTGACAATGACTGGGAAACTGGGAAAATCATGCCAAACAACTACAAAAATGGATCAGATGATGGGGTCCTTGCCTACAAACTCCTAGTGCAAACTGGCAGCCGGGATAAACCCATCGACATCAGCCAGGTATTCTCCCTGCTCAGAAACTCCAGAGCGGTCTTTCCGGGTACAGTTGGGCAGAATTTGGGGGAGCTGCAATATGGAAGGAAGATGGATTTAACAGCATTTGATCCCAGCCTGTGCTCTCCAGGAACAGGAGGCATGAGGATCTGGTAGGAAGAATCTTGAGTTGGGGCTAATTTACTTCCTCCCACCAGCTAGTTGTGTAACCTCAGACAAGCCAGGGACCCTCACTTTCCTCTTCTGTCAAATGGGAACAAGTGTTATCCTGGGCTCCAGAAACAGCTGGAGCAGTGCAGTGGCAATCTGGATATAATGCAGGATTTTTTCGGATATGGAAGTGCTGTCTTGTTACAGCCTTTCAGATTCTAAACCATGATGGTCTTGGTTGTATTGTGTTTGTTGTGTCGCAAGTCATTTGAATGAGCAGAGGCAAGTTTGATGTGGATGGCTCAGGAGAGGTTACTAGAATGGAGGATTTGTATCAGTACTTTTTTTTGGTATCGGGGATCGAGGTTAGGACCTTGTGCTTTCAAGGCAAGCAGAACCACTGAGCTAAATCCCTGGCCCACAGTTCTTTTGGGTTAGCCGAAAGGGTGGACACTAAGTACAGACAGATTGCTATGTCATGAGTTGGACAAGCTGTGACGTGCAGATCCTTGGAACCCACATGGCCTCACCATCCTCCCCACTTCCCCGTATAATAAAAGCATACCCCTTTTGATTCCGGGCATATTTAAGAGTACGTTTGGACTCTGCAGATTTCAGATGGGTCCAGGTTGACTCCTGGCTTCCCCAGAGCTTCTTCCCTCTGCTCTTTGCAGCTCACTTGCTTTATTTACCTTTAGGCAAAAAGCGTCATGCTAATGATCTTCTTAGCAGCTCTGTTATTGTCTTCCGCTTTTTTGGCAAAATTACAAAGTACATTGTTCAGAGTTATTATGGGGTGTGAAACTCAGTGCTTTACAGCAGCAGTGCAGGGGGTTGTCAGTTTTGACAAGGGCTTGGGCAGAGGAGCCTGCCTGTGTGCCTAGGGAGCGGGGGTGGAGTTGGGGACCAGGAGCACTCTGGGACAAATGTGATTAGGTCAGACCCCCCATATCATTTCCTCTGCCTGGGAGGGAGCAAAGCAGGCTGCATGCACGGAGGCCGTGAGCTATAGTATGTAATTCCTGAGACTGTTTGAAGACATACAGTTGTTATGTATCCTGTGGATTAATTGAATCCAGATCCCTGAAGTCAAGTTCTCTCCCTGCCTTCATACTCTTTCTTCCTTCACTCTTTCTCTATGCGCTGCTGTCACTGGTGTTTTTCATTTTGTTAAAAAAGACCAAAAGTGTTGGAACAAGTCCCAAATCTAAAGTAAACAGGAAAAAATTTTTTTCAATCTATTCTAACATACACATACAGGCACAACCCAGTCTCAGTGTCTTTGACCTAAGCAAAGCCCACGAGATCTACTGGAGAGGAGGGAGCCCATTTGGCCATGCAAAAGACTTGGCTTGCTGAGTCTGCCCACCTTTCAGAAATAAGATTACCCAGAAAGGCCATGGCTGTGTATTAGTCTCTTCCATTTTTCTGGAAAAGGACATTTTCTTAATACACAGGTCATAGGAGGCTAGTGTTAGCAAAATTTATACAGATGTTGTTTTATTTTTATAGCTCTCCTCCATTTACTGGGTGGCATTTCCTTCAGTGTTAACAACAGAGGTTAACTGCACCCAGACGTGGGTGGGGATTCTTGCCAGGTTTTTTCCCCTCTTCCCCTCCTATAAATATGTTTCTCCAGATTGTTCATTCCCCGCCTTGGCTACAGAAGGTCTTTTAGCATTCAGATTTAATTGGCTCAGCCAGTTCCTGGGCCATCTGCAGAGAAGCTTATGTTTGTTATAAACACCAGCAATTGCACCCTCCAATAAATGCGTTTTGGAAGAAATCAAAGGTGTTCAGAGGGGTTTCGAGACACTTTCAAGCTATGGGCATTCTCTTCTCTGTTGGAAATGGGGATGCAAAAAAGCAGTAGTGTTTACCCCATACCTCATTCTGAAAGACCTGTTCTTCCCATTTTGTAGTTGACTAAACAGCGTCTGGTGGATGCAGATGGCATCATTAATCCCAGCGCTTTCTACATCTACCTGACGGCTTGGGTCAGCAATGACCCTGTTGCTTATGCTGCCTCCCAGGCCAACATCCGACCCCACCGACCAGAGTGGGTTCACGACAAAGCGGACTACATGCCAGAAACAAGGCTGAGAAGTAAGTAGCACTCCACCCATAGGGACTGGGAGCTTACAGGGGTGCCTTAGCCTGTTCTTCAGAGCTTAGCCACAGCCCAGTCCATTGACACTAACCCAGGGTTCAAAAGTGTAAATAGAACAATATATTTCTTTTAGTTTAAAACCCTGGGAGACAGATGAGGATGTGTAATGGAATACAACCCTGTGTGCTATCACTTTGAGAAATAAGAGTCTCTAATCTCCTTTTGTAGCTTAACTCTTAAGACGTTCCTCATGCCAGCTGTTCCCTGTGAAAGTCAGGGGCGCCTCCAGGTTGAGTGTTATTTTACAATTGCAAGGTTTTATCGCTGGGGATTATATGTTTATCTTAACTTTGTCAACTCTGGTGCTGAAGGGATTTTTGGCACGTTGGGTCATTCCTGTAAGCCACCAAGCACCTGTACTTTGTCAAAGCTGTTTAAATCAGAGCAGAAAAGTCTGTATACAACAGTGTCCTCCTCTTTCACTTCTCAGGCCAAAGTTTGAAAGGTGGTTCTGTGTGGATTTAATTTGCATTTATGTTAGAGATACTAGTATTTGGATATTGGGCCAAGAGAGGACGTGAGAAAGAAGACGGGTCCCTTGGCAGACCTGGCTGGGGAGCCGGCAGTTGTGCTTCTCTGTATCTAAACCCCAGAGCCTGGTGGCAAGCAGCCAAAGCTTGTCTTAATGAAAATTTATAGTTGAGATTATAATAGGGCAAATCATGTTTAGCAAGTCAACTGAATGACCCCAAAGGGTCTGGAACACACAACGGCAGTGACTAAACACTTGTTGTATAAGGATTTCATTCCCTGTTGCTGAGATTTAGCATTGCATTAGAAAAGAAGCAGGCAAGGTTTAAGTTGGTTAGATCAGTAAAAGCATTTTTCGTGCAAAGCATGACTCTGGGATTATTGTGCTCCCAAAAGCAATTGAGGAAACCAGTTTGAACCTAGTATTTTCACATGTGTCACTGGAACAAAAAGGGTTCCCAAAATGTACATTTTCAGGGGTTTAGGCCCTTCACAGAGAGAGTACTTCTGAAAGATTAAAATTAAAGGTTTCAAAAAATGCACAAACACAGGCTTCTTCCCCCTTCCCAACTCACCCCCCTAAAGAAATGGAGGTTGATGATTGTCTGAAAATTGTAAAGACTATTGTTTCTCCTTTGTGTCTAAGGAAGGGTAATAGTTGAGCTTTCTTATAAAGCTCCTTTCTCTCCTTGTGGCACCTGTGAGGTTGAAGTGAGGAGGTTCTTCTTTCCTCGCTTCCCAGGACCTCTCTTAATTTGGTATCTTCTCTACGCAGTTCCAGTGGCCGAACCCATCGAGTACGCCCAGTTCCCTTTCTACCTCAACGGCTTGCAAGACACCTCAGACTTTGTGGAAGCCATTGAAAAAGTGCGAACCATCTGCAACAACTACACAAGCCTGGGGCTTTCAAGCTACCCCAATGGCTACCCCTTCCTCTTCTGGGAACAGTACATCAGCCTGCGCCACTGGCTGCTGCTGGCCATCAGTGTGGTGCTGGCCTGCACGTTCCTGGTGTGCGCGCTCTTCCTGCTGAACCCCTGGACAGCTGGGATCATTGTGAGTTTCTTTAAGGGTCTTTGTGTCAGGCAAATTCCTTTCAGCATAGCTCTTTCTGCAGCCGGGAAGTTTTGTTTATGTCTGGGCCTTTGGAGGAGGGTATAGATTGCATCACCCATAGTATATTTATTCTGCTAGAGGTGGTGAGGTTCATGGTGAAGGTAGAGCTTCTAATAGCTATAGCCTTGTGTCCCCTAAAATAAAGCTTTAAATGTGTGTACAAGACAGGGAACTTTTCAAGTACATTTTCTGTAGTAGCGGCTCTGACCATCTGTTAAATAAAAGTGTATGGCCAAATAATTTTTTCTAATTCAGAAGTACCACTTTGTGACATCATCTCTGACCTCATAATAGGTAGAAGGTTCTTCTCTACATTTAACATGGAGAGATGCCTGGAAAAGTGATAGTGGTCCTCAGTGGGATAAAATGGCTTTAGAAGTCGCGGTGGTATGTGTTAAGTCCTGGGAGAAAATCATAAGCTAATACTACTGACTCTACATTACCCTCCAATTTGGAGTGAGTTTTATGTAAGGTCTCATAAAATCATGGGAACACTTAAATTCCATGCACTGTGGTATAGCCTTTTAAAATGCCAAAATTAAGAAAACAGAGACTAGGTTTTGTTTCTATATCATAAGTCTGGGCAGCAGCAGGTACATTAAAAGGTAAATGTTTAGTCTGCACGAGTTTTTCAAAGTACTTAAGCCATGGACATTGTCCATCTTTCATTATTCTTCCTGACCCCCACCACTAACCCACCCTCTGAGAAAAAAATGATCTTTTTCTCTCTGTCTTCTATCTGTATAGATTGGGGAGTTTTATTTGTATTTTATTCTCCTTGGCCCAAGAAACTCCAAAGTCTACCCTCACATATTTTCTTTTCCGTTTCCTCAAATTTTTACAAGGAAGATGAAAGGCTAATGGAAACCGTCTCTTGGACTTCAGGGTCTGCTTTGTCTCCTTCATCTCTTCAAAAGTGCAGTGGCCCAGTAACCCAACACATGTCAGCTGATGATAGCCTCCCCTATCCTGCTCCCAAATCATCTTTACATAGCCTGTGGATCTCCAGCAAAAGCAGAACAAGCACTTTGATACATCCTATCCACTTTCTTTAGGATAGGGACTCTTAACATTTCAACTCAGTTGGAACTAAAACATTAAGATCTGATGGTTTAAGTTCAAAACAGAAGGAAAGACGGTTTAAAACTGCATTTTTCTCTGGGTATTGGTTCCAGGAGCCCTGTAGGTAACAAAACTCTGTGGTGCTTAAGTCCTTTCAGTTTGCATATTACACATTTTCGCCTATGTACTTTTAAGTTGTCTGTAGTACCTACCTAGTATCTAGTAGAATGTAAATTGCATAGTTATTCTGTATTACTTAAGGAATAGGGACAAAATCTATGCATGTTCAGTTGAGATGCAATATTATTGCTTCTCAAATATTTTCTATCCATAGTTCATTGAACCCATGGATATAGTTCATGGATAGAGCAGGCCAACTGTGTAAAATTTTAAAATTGTAGCAAAGTAATGAGTCCATGACTATATAATTCTTTGTTGTTTGCCTTGATGAAGTTTTTTACTTATTTGGGCAGGTATATTGGGAAAACCATTTGCATGAGATTACTAAACTTTGCCTTAATACATTTCTTCATGAACATTACAAAGTGACCATCCCCGAATCTCCTTTCCCAGCAGGAAGTCGAAGTAGGAAGTAAGGACAGTTGTCCAAAGCTAAAGCAAGTCAGTGCAGTACTTCTATGCTATTTGGAGCACAGATGTTTTCCTCATCTAAATCTGCCGTGAGGCCACAGTACTTACTGCTCCATTGTCTATACCCCTAGTGTGTGCTGTGTCCACTCACTAATCATTCTGTGTCTTCTTTCAGGTGATGGTCCTGGCTTTGATGACAGTGGAGCTCTTTGGCATGATGGGCCTCATTGGGATCAAGCTGAGTGCTGTGCCTGTGGTCATCTTGATTGCATCTGTGGGCATTGGAGTAGAATTCACTGTTCACGTGGCTTTGGTATGGGAGATATTTTAAGCAAAAATCTGATGAAAAGGCAGCATTTTTGTAGTTCTTCAGTGTTCAGCAGGAATCTATTCATTTTCTCTATGCTTCCCAGTGCACAAGTTCCCTAGAAGGGGCTGAAACGATTCTAGATTCCTTTCCCTCCTGGGGAGCCTCAGCTGTGAGCCTAGGCAGTGTTATCAGTGTGTAGAGTAGGCCAGGAAGGATTCTGTTTATTGATGAGACTGATTGTTGTTGGTATCATCCTAGCTCCTAAAGTTATCAGCTTCATTCCCAAGATAATGTGGGTGGGCATATATACATGTCATTTCTGAAAACAGTAATAAAGCAAGGATGAACAAGACCACACTCACAGGCGTGTGGGAAGAGCATAATTGTGGTGAGATGAGAAAATCCCCTCTGGCCATGAGAGAAGGCTCAGGTGCTCAGCCCTGAAGAGCTAGCTCTTCTACCTTGGCCCACCCAGCTTCTTGGACCTCCCAGCTTCTAGATTCATGACGGCAGAAAGTAAGACAACTAGTGTTGCTTCCAAAAGAAATTTTTTCTTCTCTTTGGATGGCTTCTCCTGTAAATGCTTTGTTGGCAGAAATGAAACTTCGGGAGCAATCTCTCATCCACGACACAAGCCCACTGTATACATTTGTCAGAGAATTAATTCAGAAGCCTCCTAGCAGCATGTAAATTCTGTTCCATTCAGACAGGTATGCCTATAGCCTAAGCAATTGGTAATAGTAGGCGTTCAATAAGTGCGTAATGGCTAAATAAATACAGGTATCTGGAGTGCCCTAGCTAGGAAACTTAACGTTGGACTAGAACCAGATTTCTTCTGCAGTCACCTAGCCTTAGTCTCCCTGGGCTCAGCACGTGCACGTGCTGTTTACATAGAAGCTTCTGCCAGTGCCTTCTATAGTCTTTCGGGGCTAATATTATGCAACTGAAACATAAAGTTGGATGTTTCAGAAGGAATGTTTTGTTGAAGTTATTGTAATGCTGTTAATAGAGAAACAATATTACCTAAATTAGTTTTTTCCCCACGGAGCTGGGAGAAAGGAGATAAGAAGAGTCTGCCACTCCAGAACTTAGCACAAAATCTAATCCAATTTTTTCAAAAAGGAGAACAATTTGTATGTGAATTAAGAATCCACAGATCATTTCATTCTGATGTCAATGGAAGTCTCCTCCCCAGCACCTTTTATTCTTTTTCTCTTTTCGGTACCAAGTATTGTGAACGAGGCCATTCTAGAACAAATTTTTACACTGGAAATAAAAACTACATTCTTGAACCTGTGCTGCTTCTAGTTCAGAGCTTTTCTAAGAGCAACTGCCCATACACAGAATATAGTGTTCTTATGCTATAAATAGAATTCTGTTTAAAATAGGCAGTTATTACTCTTAGAATATTCTAACATGATAGGAAAAATTTAACAAAGGTGATGCCTGTCCTGTGAAAGTCCTTAGGAAGTAGATGGATTCCTGTTGGCTTGCTGATTTCAGTAACATCTGAGTTAGATATAGTGGGATAGACATAACTTAGGGCATCGTGCTCCGGATACAGCATAGAGTGACATGGTTTAACTCATATTGAACCTAGTTCTGGAAAGAGTAGAACCCATTTTGGAAGAACATTAGCCAGAATATTGGCACGTACACAACTAGAGATCTACCACCATGTGAATAGTGTGATAATTTGCATGGGTCGGGTGTCATAAAGGAGGGCGGCAATGAAATAAAACATGTCTGTACGTTTTGGTACGGTTTGGTTTTGTTGAAGAATGACATCAGTGCTGATTATGACCCAATAATAGCATGGTAGGTAGTTTAAGACTAGATTGAGCTAGTTGAGCTCCTGCAAACTAAACATTCCAGGAGCTAAGCAGTGTAAAGCTGAGAAGGAAGTTCAGAGAGACAGACACTAGCAGCTTGCGGCATTTCAGACACCGTTTACTGTATCTAGTGCAACAATCTGACCCCATGACCTCATCTTTTCACACAGGCCTTCCTCACTGCCATTGGCGACAAGAACCGAAGGGCCATGCTCGCTTTAGAGCACATGTTTGCACCTGTTCTGGATGGTGCTGTGTCTACTCTGCTCGGAGTACTGATGCTTGCAGGGTCTGAGTTTGATTTCATTGTCAGGTAAGCAAGAGTGTGGGAGTAGACTTGTTTTAAAAATCATGAGTTTTAGCTTATGTGATCTTTGTGGCTTATTTCCTCCTATATCTGGTAGATTGCTGCATCTTTTCCTTGTTGCCCAGCTTTCTTTCATACCAAGAGAAATAAAGACAAGCTCTTTTCTAGAGCCATTGTGGGGAACAATATAGAGAACAAAGGCAGCTCCACAGCTTGAAGCTATTGAGTCTCCCAGTATCCAGCTGTTGTGTCCCAGGATAGAAATACTTACGAAGAGGTGACCACCATACCTGTGAATTGGCTATATTTGTCCCTTGCCTCATTGCATTCAAAACCTTAGAAAGAAAAAATTACAAATATCCAACGTGGCCATTTAGACTTTAATCTTTTAAGAAATGAAGGTTGGATGTTCAGATTTCATATTTGCATCCCCCACTAAGATTTAGGGAGCAGTTACCATTTGACTTTCGTGTCAAACATTGCGAATCCAAGCCTCATGTGGATACTTTTCTTTGAATCTCAGAGTAGGCAGTTTTTCATTGATTTAAGTAAGAATATGATTTCATGAACTATAAAAGAAGCAGGTATTGCTTCTGAAAAGAATTCGAGATCTGTAGAGAAAGAAACCAGGTTCTGTACATTACTGTGTTTGTGAGATAGCTACTCCTAGATATAACATAACCACTTGTGAAGAGGCAAGACTAGAGTCTTGAATAAGTAAAAGATAGAGCAGAATTAGAACATGGTAGGGCAGAACCCAGTGTAAAAATGACTGCCTTAGAAGCACTTCCGTGTAGAGATTATCTAATAGAACTGCCATGTATATGCATGCAAATGCATATGTGTTGTGGGGGGAGGGGCTCTCATTTTCAGATAAAGAGGGTTTTAGCTAGATGTTCCAGCCAAAGTTTGTTTATTGCAGGAACAAACAGTCTATTGATCAGCCTGTCGCATTGGGCAATCAGCATCCTGGCGGTCCAGCCTATCAGGAATGAATGCCACAGTTCACTCACTGTGGTTTTGGGCTGGAGTCAGGACAGAGGGGAATAGCTGTTCCAGTGTAGACACAGTGCTTCTACTTCTGAATTATCTGAGATTCTTTAAATTCAGATGGAACTTGGGGAGAGAGGGAAGAGCAGAATCTGCATTTCCAGCCAGCTAGTCTTCCCATCACACTCAATAAATTCACAAGCCAATTAATAAGTTCTTGTTTGCCAGTACAAAGTAGATAGTTAGCTGACTTAGATGAAGATTTTGGCCTGTTTTGCTTTAAGCTGTACATTTGACTGACTTTCCTCAGTATACACTTCCTCAGACGTTAGTATTGTCTCTTTACGCTATAACAGCCCAATGCCTGAGAGTTTCTTTTGTGTAATTACTTTCCTGCTCAACCTAGATGCAATGAAAAGCTCTCACATTCCATTTTGCCCTTCTGTGTGGCCTAGGGTCTCTGGGTAGGGGGGGTAGCAAGTCACAGCAGTTCCATACCATAAGAAGTGTGGCTGGGGATCTTGTGTGAGCCACGGGACAGGAACTCAGACTGAATTAGAGGATCCAGCTGGGACCCTAGAAGGCAGAACCCCAGTTCTGTCATTGAGTCCTGGGCTGCTTGTTGCCACCCAAAGATATTAGTGTTCCTGTTTCAAGTACTTAGAAAAGCTTCCCATTTTCTAAACCAGGATGGATCAACCTGATAGAGCCCTCACTGAGATGGAATAAATGAGCAGGCATTGTATACACAAAGCCGTCAGAAATCTAATTGGTCTGTTTATGCTACGGTTAGATGGATGGGATGCAAATGTCTTAATACCTGCCACTGATATATGCCTCGGCTGAAATTTCCAGCAGTTTACATTAGACCAAGGCATGGGCTGCTTGGTTTTTTTTTTACTAATGCAGCTCAGAAGTTTCTAGTGTTTACAATAGCTGTAAGGTATTTGTATTTTTATAGGGATTCTCTCTCCTCTCATCTAATGTTGAAACATATATAGATGTGGCGAGTTGGGTGCCTGTTCCATTTTACGATCCAGCGGACCATTAACGGATTGCTATTTTGCCCTCCCTCTTCCCAGAACATCCTGAGCCTCTTGCCCCCACCCCAGCCCACTTCCATCAAAGCCTAGAAATCTTTAGTTCCAGAAAGCATCCTTGCGTGGAGTCTTGGCCCTCCAGCCATGCAGAATGTTGATAGGGGACTTCCCTGGCTGACAGGTTTACCTTGGTATCGGTGAAGGATCCCAGACCTTAGCCCTCAATGGTGGGAAAGCAGAACTCCGTGTGCACTCTCCTCATCTGCCATGGTGCTGCAGCCTTTTATGTTTGAATTGGCTGACGCAAAACAAGAGTATTCAGAGATGCTAAATTGTTCAACAAAAGATTGGCCTGCAGAGCAGCCCCACCATTGTGGAGTGCTCTCGCCCAGCACAATGCCGTGGCCCCTGCAGAATGGCCAGCATTTTCTCTGCAGAAAGCTGGTTCCTGTGTTCTAAAAGGGTTGCAGTTAGAGCTAGTTGGTAAAACTGGAACTCACAGAACTCTCGGCAGAAAGTTGTGATTAATGAAAGTCCAGGGAAAGCCTTACCTGCTACACTGGAAACTTAATTAGAGATTCTGCCGAAAGAGGCCGAAGCATTTCACAGTGGATTAGCTGCCTGCAAGAAGTGGGCTGCTTTTCCTCCTGGGCCAAATTGTTTAAATTCTACACCCTTCACTTCATTTGTTTGCTTCTGCTGGGTTTTCATGAGCAGGGCCCCTCGGCATTGTATTTGTACTTTCAGTTTGCTCAGCCATTCAGTTCGCATTCCATATTTTTGTCCTTGTGTAACACATTCATAAATAACACTACATGCCATGAGATTTCAGCAAATTAACAAACTAATTTTTTTCTTCCCTTCATGAACTCTTAACACTTGGGTTGTGTGATTGTGTAGTCCTCAGTCATAAGGTAAAAAAAAAAAAAGCTAATCTTGTGCTATTTGATTCGAACTGTAGTTTTATGACCGTCTTCCAGTGGGGTGGGCTTGTTAATTTTGGGTGTTGAATGCTGTAATATTTGGGCACTGGAAGGGTAGCATAATTTCCTTTTGTCTCACTGAATGTTACTTGTTTCCCTTTTATCTTGAAGGTATTTCTTTGCTGTTCTGGCGATCCTCACTATCCTGGGTGTTCTCAATGGACTAGTTTTGCTTCCGGTCCTTTTGTCTTTCTTTGGACCATATCCTGAGGTCAGTAATTATGCTGGGTGTAATGTCCTATCCAGAGGCCATCTGAATGCTCTTTCTCCAAGTGCCACTCTTAATTTAGGTATTTATGTATATGTACATTTGCTGATTATTTTCTTTTTCAGTAAACATACAATAATGATGGCTTTTTTTTCTCTTCCATAGCTTTAAGGGATGTAAAATTGGCTTTGCTTTGTTTTAAATCTGATTATCAGCCTGAGTCTTACAGATTTACATAAAGACAGACTTTTCACTCAAAGTGAATATTTAGGCTTAATGGGAATGGAGGATACATACTTTGCTTTTCCAGTGTGAAAAAGCAGAGGTCAACCCTTTCTCAAAGGCTGTGGGACCTCAGGGTCCTCCAGGTGGTGGAGAGTAGATAGAAAATGCAGTGAAGTATGTGGGGTTCCAGGACAGGGGCCAGAGACCCCCAAATAAAACTGTTTTGAACTTTGAACATGAAAATAGACAATAACATTTTAATATGGAATCCCCTTAATAGGTCTCTCCAGCAAACGGCCTAAACCGGCTGCCCACCCCTTCCCCTGAGCCACCCCCAAGTGTGGTCCGGTTTGCAGTACCTCCCAGTCACATGAACAATGGATCTGATTCCTCTGACTCGGAGTACAGTTCTCAGACGACTGTGTCAGGCATCAGTGAGGAACTTCGGCACTATGAGGCTCAGCAGGGCACAGGGGGCCCTGCCCACCATGTGATCGTGGAAGCCACAGAAAACCCTGTCTTTGCCCGTTCCACTGTAAGTCACTGGGGGGGTGGGCAGTGGGCTGGGTGGTCCAGGGGACTCCTTGCTTGTTCTAAAAAAGCAAATCATACCAATAGGAGGATCCAAAAGAAAGTATCTGCCAGGTCAAGTCACATACAATTGATAGTATTTGATTTTTAAGCTATAAAAATGCTATCTTATGGTTCAAACCCATGGATCAAAACAGGGCAGGGGCCAAGTATTAGCATGTAGGCCTAAGGTACAAGTAGTTGCCTAGCCTGTACAAGGCCCTGGGTTCAATTCCCCATACCACAAGAAAAATAAAAGTATTAACATATATTTTTTTGGGATAAGTACACTTTGAGCTTAAGGGTCAGAAATAAAGCATTATTTCCTTTTTTCTCTATAATTTTTTAAAGTTGCATGTCATTTGAGGATGACACTTTTAATGGTATTTTTAATGTCATCAGAAGTATTTTTTAATCTCCTACCATTGATTGTCCTTGGAACAAAGTTATTTAAATATCATCTGAGACTTTTCCATAAGCGTTTGTGCCTATTCCAGGTGGCTGAAGTTGTGAGCCGCTGAGAACCACCCCTGTGTTCTTACCTCCAGTAATTCGGGGAGGTCATGGGGAGCCTGGGGGCCATTTGTTCCATCCTGTCTTCCCCAGCATGCCCCCCACCTCACCCCTGAAGCGGGAGCTCAGCACTGAAAAGCCAAGGGAGGTCAGTTCGGAGGCTCATGTTGCTCCACTGAGGCCCCCTGCCATCCTTCCAGGAAATGGGTATTGCAGTCCTGGGCCACGGCAGTCCTTGCATGAAAGAGAGAGGGGCCAACCAAATAACCTAAATTGTCCCCCTTGTGCCCCCTGCAACGGTGCCTGCTGAGCTGCACTATGAATCTGGTTTTGTTCAGCAGGAGCCTAAAAATAGGTACAAGCTGAACGACTTTGAAGTTGGTCACGGTCCTTTTGATTGATGTGGCCACTGTGTTGCTTCATGCTTTGTACAGAGACCCAGAAACCAGATTCCTAACGATCTAACAGCAGCGCTGCCTGGCAGACCTTTCTGTGATGATAGAAATGCTCTCTCTGCCCTCCAGTACAAGTGCAGAGGGGCGCTTGAGATGTTGCTAGTGTGGGCAAGGAGCTGGATTCTGAGTTTTAGCTAATTTAAACTAAAATAGCCACATAGAGAGTCCTGCCAGCATCCTGCTTTGCTGCTGGGTAGGCTTCGTTTTTCTTTTGTGGAAGAAGGCCCCTCTTGGATCCCTGGTATTGACTTGGGTACTTGGTCAGAGCTAAGCAGTAGGGGTAGAATGGAGGAGACCATGCCTAGCCTGGGGGTCACACCCTGCCAACCTGTGTTAACCTGCCCTTGCTCTCTGTAGGTGGTTCACCCCAAATCAAGGCGTCCCCCACCCACGATCCCTCGACCTCATCCCTGCCTGGACTCGGGGTCCCTGCCCCCTGGACAGCAAGGCCAGCAGCCCCACAGGGACCCCTCCAGAGAAGGCTTGCGGCCACCTCCCTACAGACCGCGCAGAGACGCTTTTGAAATTTCTACTGAAGATCACTCTGGCCCCAGCAACAGGGACCGTGCTGGCCCCCGGGGGACCCGACCTCGGAACCCAGCACCCACAGCCGCAGGCAGCACCATGCCTGGCTACTGCCAGCCCATCACCACGGTGACGGCTTCTGCTTCCGTGACAGTGGCCGTACACCCCCCGCCCGGGCCTGGGCGGAACCCTCGAGTGGGGCCCTGCCCAGGTTATGAGGGCTACCCTGAGACTGACCACAGGCTATTTGAGGACCCCCACGTACCTTTTCATGTCCGGTGCGAGAGGAGGGACTCGAAGGTAGAAGTCATAGAGCTGCAGGACGTGGACTGCGAGGAAAGACCCCGGGGAGGCAGCTCCGGCTGAGGTGTGTAGTTGCCCGGGGCAAGGCTCCTCCAGGATGTGTCATTAAGGGCCCAGGGCAGTGGTATGAGCCAGGCTGGACCCCAGGGACCTTTCCTCCCCACAGCAAGGCCATTGTGTCCAAGCTACATCTTGGGGAGCCAGTCTGGTTACAGAGTGGGTTTCTGCCCCAACACAACACGAACCTGTTGAGGATTGATGTGTTTCACAAAGACCCCAAGCATGTCACTTGTCACCTCTGTGCCAGTATTCATTGCAGCATCATGGCAGGTACACAGGCACTCTTCCATTTAAGAGGGTGAGTTTGTGAGTCCAAAATATCAGAATAGATGCATTCAGTGCCCACTTAAGCCCACTGTAAAGGGGAGAAACCCTCTAAGTCAAGCCTTCCTGAGCCAGGTACTGTCTGAATGTGTCAGGTGCACAGCTCAAGGGGGCCCTGCATCTCCTCCCAGCCCCTACTCCATTGATTTCTAACACCATAAATTTCTGTGGCTTGTTTTTGTAAATATGAACTTAGGTACCTTTTACTCAGTCTAACTTCCCTTTTTGTTTTTTTAAAGGGTGATTGAATCTGAAGCAAAGAGGCCAAAGATTGGAACCCCCACCCCACCCCGCCCCCACCTCTTTCCAGGACTGCTTGAAGAGAACTGCTTGGAGTTTCGGACAAGATGTGCTGCCCAGAAGAGCAGTTCATTGTTACTGTAACCGATTGTATTATTTTGTTAAATATTTCTATAAATATTTAAGAGATGTACACATATGTAATATAGGAGGAAAGGATGTAAAGTAGCAAGGCCTGGAGTCCCCCCACTCCAGCCCGAGTTGGGAGCTGGAAGGGGGCCTCTCCCTCTCTGTACATTGATTGGGCTCTGTGCCACAACCAAGCTTAACTTAGTCTGAAATTTCCAGCATATGTTGCTGCTGCTTAAATATTGTATAATTTACCTGTATAATTCTATGCAAATATTGCTTATGTAATAGGATTATTTTGTAAAGTTTCTGTTAAAATATTTTAAATTTGCATATCACAACCCTGTGGTAGTATGAAACGTTACTGTTAACTTTCAAACACGCTATGCGTGATAATTTTTGTTGTTGTTTAATGTGCAGAGACGAAGAAAGCAGGTTAAACCCAGTGGCTTCTCTAGGGGTAGTGAATGTGGTTCTCTGGTTTAGCTGTGTGTGTGAACTTGCGTGTGATTTCCCAGTGTACTGTACTGTGATTTTTTTTTTGTCTTGTTTGTTTTTCTTGCTGTCTTTTACCCTAGCAAGCTCTGACCCAGTCAGGCTGGAAGAATCAAGATGTCTTTATGGCTCTGGGCTGGGGGAGGGCTAGCCCCCAAACAACTTGCCCCTTTCTCTGGAAATGGTCCAACAGCAAGTAGACTTGCTTCCTGTCTGTGGTATCTCTGAAGGTCATTGGTTGCCCTCCAGACTCCCCACCTTGTGCTTCAGAGAAAGTAAGTTCCTTCACAGGCATCATTGTGATGGTGTTGGAATCTCAGGGTATAGAGCTGATAGCCCTCGTTGGTGGTAGAGAATTTTTGACATGCAGAGTTGGGAGTCCTTGCTGGGCCATGAAATATGCTCTGGATATATACTCTGAGATACACACACACACACACACACAGCTCTGCTATAGGTAGAAGAATTTGTTGGGTTTATTCTGGGCCCACAGTAAGCCCAGAGATGATGTTCTGAGTCCCTCCAATGTAAACTCCCTCTCTTTCTAAATTGAACAGCTGGTTGGGGCTGCCTGGATCTGTTCATGTCTTTAAAACGTGAATGGTGAGCTTGTGACACGGTGATACAGAATCAGAAGTTCTGTGGACTCTGAGCCTCTGAGAATTCTTCTCACTGTGTCCATGTTAGGTGCATACTTCATGAACAAGTCAAACTTGGTCTCCTTCCCCTCTCCATGTTCTTTCACTGTGACATTTATTGAAGAGCAGAAAGCTGCTCACTGCATACACCCCATGAAAGAATGTAGATGGAGGCAGATTTCTCTACCAGGTATTACTTTGAAAGGTTGCTTCTGTGTGGATTCTGTTCTCTTGCTCTGTGGCCTGGGCTCCCTAACCTCTGTAGCCAGACATCAGGGCATGCACTGCCAACTTGTCTCAGAGAAAAGGACCCAGTGCCCACTAGAGCTTCAGCCACTGTGAGGAGCACTCTGTGGCAGCTACAAGGAAAATCTTAGGAGAAAGGCATCTGGCCCCCAGTGATACCAGCAGTTTAGCAACCTCAGACCCTAAAACTTACCGAACACTGTAAGGTACTAATCGGAAGCCACCTGTGGTGCCAGGTGTATGTGTTAATATGCTGGGACCCAGGCCATCCAGCTGCTACTGTCTTGGTGCCTTCCTGTCAGCCACACTGCCTGCCAGCATAACACAGACTATGCTCAGAAAACATGTCTTGAGTTGAAGGGAGAGATGCAGAGTTCTAAAGCCAGCTTTCCTGCAGCTGCTGGTGTGCCCTTCCTTTCCCATGCTGAGCTTGTGAGCCCCCATGGTTTCTGTACAGAATAGAACTTTCCATGGGTCACAGTGGCCAAGGGAGGGCTCAGGCTGGTGGGAAACTAGTGTCTCTCTCTGTCTCTGTCTCCCTGTCTCTGCCTCTCTCCTTTGTAGATTTGTCTGTCTTTGTTCATTTGGATGTTTTAATTTTTTAAAAAATTCTTTGCTGATATTTATAATTTTGTATCATAAGAATGTTTTCCTACAGTATTTGTCATGCCAGTTTATAACAAAAATGCAGGGATTTTATTTCTATTGGAAACACTATTACAGCTATGTTTTACTTTTGAACAGAATTTTTATATGTATAGAGTGCTTACTAATGTTAAATAGTTCAGAGTATATAACATTTACATTAAGGACTCATAGTAGGTTTTAGTGTAAGGAGTTTAAAGGAAATATTCAAACTGGGTCTTGTTGTCTGCCAATTTGGGTGGAGATGAGTTTGTGTCATTTCAATTACAAAGATAAAAGTATGCCATATAATTTATTTATATGAAAATTTATTTTTGTAGTGTACATAGTAGTCATCAAGTCTTTTGACAGAAGTATATTTTTAAAGAATTTATATGTGATGAATCCATAATGTCTGGAACTTTGCTGAGACATAAGTGGGGACACTTTTCACTGTAAATTACAACAGGAAAATAAATGTCTAACAGTGTTAAGAGAGTGAGAGCGCAAGTGGGTGCTCCTGTGATTGTGAAATGTCATTTAGTTACCATTCATGACCTAGTATGGTTCTCATACCTTGGAAGGTAAAAATGTACAAACTCTCTAAATATTAATGTTCAAACACTGATAGAAATTCTAACATGAATAAAAAATAATATAACTTCTTGGGTACGTCTTTGTTTATAGAATGTTTTTTCCTTAAAACACTTTACAAAGGCTGTTTTTCCAAGCCATCATATATTTTGTAGTTTCATCTGGTGAACCTTGTTAAATAGTTTTTCTACTAATTCAGACAGTTCTGTGCTTTTATTTTTGGACATCAAGAAAGTCCCTAAATTACCCCTTTGGTCCTATCTCTTGTAATTCAAAACTATACAGCCAGTAATAAGGACTGAAAGAATCAGATACAAGATAATTTTGCTGAGTGCATAATTGATAGGATTTCCTTGTAGGAATGGAGAAAAATAGTAGAAATATTCTTAATTTTCAGCTGTAAACTAGGACTCTAACCAGTTGGTGAGTCTTAACAGAGAGGAGTCAGCCGACCACAGCCACCTGTTTTTTATGCAGATTGTCCAAAGACAGCACGTCCATTTACCTTCAATTGTCCGTGACTACTTTCACACTATAATGGCAGAATTGTGTCATTGCAACACAGGCTGATTGTCCTGCAGGCCCTAAAATATTCACTAGTAAGCAGAAGCCTGCCGATCCATCTTAAGACAACTTAGCAGAGGCCAGCGCCACTCAAGTGTGGTCTGTGAATCAGCATGCCTTGGAAGTTTGCTAGAAAAGCCAGAATCTTTCTGCCCTAGACCTACTAAATCAGAGGCTCTGGGAGGCGCAGGAATCTGCTTTAACGAGCAGTCCTGGAGGTTCTGCTGCACCAGCAAGGCAATCTAAATTCCTTCCAGCCGAATGTGTCCATGGTTCTCTAATTTGACTCAGGCTGCACTGCCAATGCAGGCCAGATTCTGGAAACAACAGGAGAGATCTTGACTCTTCTGTGTGGTCTTTCCAGAGAAACACATGTTCCTCTGTGGGAAAGAGTCGAGACCTGTGAACTTTGCATTTGTGTTCGGGAGTCAGGGAGAGGAATTCCCTTTAGTACCCTGCCATGGCTAGGAGGCAGAGGGTGTGGGCTGTGACCTAACAGGAGGGCAGGGTCCATACCAGGCCAGATCCCTTTTCAGCCCCTCCTGCCCAAGAGTCTCCCCTTGAAACCTCAGAAGCTTGTGTCATCATAAATTAAAAATGATGCATGTCCCTCAGACATTTGAGAGTTGAGAGAAATCATAGTTGGATGAGATCTGACAGGATGAGGCTGTGAACAGTCTCATCTGGGTACGCCATACTGAGTCCTGGTTCCATTGCCCACTCGATCTCGAGCCATGAATCTCCAAAGTGAGAAGGGCCCTTGTACAGAACGGCAGGGTTGCTGTTAACAACCTTCTTTGGAAGCATTTGAGGAAATACAGTGAACCTCAATCAAGCAATCAATATAATATCCTCCTGAAAAAAATACATTGTTAAACAGTTTTATATCTTAATAGCCTCATCTTTTTAACTCTTGATATAGTCAGCTATCTACTCTTAAACCCTACAGTGGTGAATTTTGTACATTATACTAACTTTGTTCATTCACAGTGTGGGAAATAATGTACTCCCCAAATCTGAGTATGATCAATATTAATTCATTAATTAGAATTCAAATTGGGAGTTTTCTTTGAGACATGCTTTCTACCACGAAAATGACCATTTGTTACTGTCAAGTTTTATATTTTTTAATAAGTGATGCATGGCTGCATTAGCTAACAATTTCTTACCATGTTGGCCTAGGAGAAGTTTTAATCAGATTTGTGTCCCAAAATTCACTGTAGTTACTCAGTCCTTCAGTAAGTCTAACCGCCCCCCGACTCCCCTTAGACACAATAGACTGTCAGAGCTTCAGGAAAGTTATGGGCCACTAAATTTCAGGCAGCAGCCATGCTGTTAGAAAAGCAGGTGTTTTCATTTTTGGTAACTGATTACTGACCTCCCAAAAGAAGTGGAATCATCTGAAAATAAATGTTTGCCAAGCTTTAATTACTTTTAATGAAGAACATGCCTCAAACACAAGTCTGCTTAATCATTCACATTGTCATGATAGAGCGGGTGTTGGAACTCATGCCATTTTTTGCATGAGTTCCCTGCCAGGAAATTAGAATACAACCATCATAAGGGCCTTGAAAGGATATTCTGGCCTCTTAGGAACCCAGTGGAACTCAAGAAAACAAAAAGATCTAGGGCTCTGCTACAAAAAGAAGTATGGAGGGCCGGGGATTTAGCTCAGTGGTGTTGCACCTGCCTCACAAGCACAAGGTCCTGAGTTTGATCCCTGGTACCAGAAAAAAAAATTAAAAAGAAGTATGGGCTTGGCATGGCCACAGGATGGACTTCCTTTCTACAAAGCAGGGTATTTTTTTATTATGGTTGATTCATGACTTGTAGGAATTCCCTTTCTTGGGGCAAAGGGAACAAAGCTTTGCATCTGATGTGCTATAGAGAGAACCAGCATCATAGAGATAGCAGAGTCAGACCTCAGTAAGGGACAGTTTCTTCTGGAAAAGGCAACCTTGCCATGTGAGCCCTCTTCCATTTCCCTTTCCTGCAAAGTGTGACCTTGATTCATCCACCTCCTATCTGTAGGACTTGAGGCTGAGGATATTGGAGTGTGAAGCCAAGTCAAATAAGTTTTTCATAAGAAAGCAAGCACAGGAAATACCTTTGTCAACAGCACAGTCTTTACACACAACAGACAATAGCTTGTTTTCTCGTGGAAAGGGGGAATAGTAGATAATACCCTGTTTTATAAAGGGAAAAAAAATCATCTAGATGGAAGGGTTGATGTGCAAGTTCTGACGCGAGGGTTATTTTATAATAACAAGGACTGCAACATTCAGCCCAAGTCAAGATGCCAAAAGCATTATCTTTGTAATTACAAAGTTCAGTCAGCAGCAGTGGTAGGTCGACTCATGTTGGGATCCTCTTTTGCAGCCAGAGAAGAAGCAAGATGGGGCAGGAACAGAGAAGAGCAAGAGGTTCTGTTCTGCAGATGAAGAGAGAGAACAACTAGCCCTCAGAAAGTGTGAGACCTAAGTGACTCCATTCTAAAATTTGCTGGCATAAATTTCAGTTCTAAGAAAAACCACAAGATGTATTTTGACCACCTGCATGTGATAGTGTTCAGCCGTCCCCTAGCAACAGCTAATCAGTAGTTAGCAACCGTTTGCAGCTTGGGTGCGCAAGGCACAATCAATCAGGTTTAATTGCCAATCTAGAACCTTGCTGTAACCACTATAAAAGCCCCTGCTGATTTGGAGTCGGGGCTCTCAATCTTGACCCGCTGCGGCGGTGACGGTTGAGAGTCCCTGCTGGAGCTTGAATAAACGACCCTCGTGTGTTTACATCAGAATCGGCTCCTTGGTGGTCTTTGGGGACCTCGAAATCTGGGCACAACAAAAGGAGTAGGTCAAGTGTCTGGAAAATAAGCCCAATGCTGTTGGAAAAGTGTATGCACTACCCAAAGCAAGCAGGACTATGAGGATGAGGGACGAGACATGAGGAGAGAGTGTGTCAGTGCCAAGAGATGGACAAAGACGTTCTTCAAAAACTCCCACTGGCAGCCCTTCGTACCTGAACAGTGACAGTGCACTTGGCCTTTCTACCAAGGGATCTGTTTGCTTTTTCATGCAGCTCTCACCTTGCCTGGCATCATGGATGGGTATCAGGAACCAGGTAAGTTTGTCATGGGCCATGGAGGGTCAAAGCTTAGGAAACAGTCGCCATCTTGCAACCTGGAGAAGTGATAGGAGTTGCCTACCTTTACCCAATACTCTCAGCCTTCAGTTCAGATTTAAAACCTGCGTCTGAACTAGTCTGATGATCTGTTGCTCTGGTACTTTCCTCATTTTCCCCCATTTGTTTTATATATTAATTTCAAAGGAATGCTGTCCATACAACTGCAACAGCAAAAGAGTTTCCAAGCTTTGCAGTTGCCCACACACACACACAGTGGATATTTGTGCAACTAGGGTATCACCTTGAGCACACAGTAGGTGTTGGTGCTACAGGCAAATAGCTTCAGTAAGGGAAGCAATTAGTAAATCTCTGAATTCTCCTGATTACACTTAAATTCCAAAAGCTAATTGGCTAAAATGTTCCTCCTTAATTAGAAGCAATTAATATGTGAAACTAGGTTTGCATTTCACAAGAGAGTTTGCATTTCATGATTGAAATCTCATAGTTCATTTGCTAATAGTCTCTAATGGTCTGTAATCATAAGACATACACAATTAAGGTGGGATTTTCAAAGTGCAAGAAAGGAAGAATGCCTGGTTTATGAATTATTCTTCCACTGCTGAGAACATAGCCAGCACACACCTTGCATGTGCATGCTTGCCCAAACACATCCAAATGTGTGAAAGTCCTAACCTGTCACCTCTGACCCCTTCTGAATTTCCTACTCTCTAGTCAGCCAGCCCTTAGTACATGGGACATGTTCCAGGACCCCCACAGATACCAAAATATCAGATCTTCAGTTCCTTATATAAAATGAAGTAATAAATAAATAAAAATAAAATGAAATAGTATTTGTATACAACATACCCACACCTTCCCATATGCTTTAAATTATCTCTAGATTACCTATAATGCCTACTGCAATATAAATTCTATATAAATAGTTGCTATACAGTATTATTTAGGAAATAATGACAAAAACGTCTGTACACATTCAATCCACACTCAATTTCTTAAATATAATTTTTTATCAAAGTTCATTGAATCCACAGATGTGGGACCTATGGCTATGAAAACCTGACTGTCCTCTCATTCCTCTCACCCTGCATCCATCAAGTCGGATGTACCTAGCACCACTGCCCCTAGAAATCCATTTGTTGGAAATGAAGTCTATATAAATAGGGAAGGGTGGAGGGGGTGAAGGGCGCACAGGTGAAGGGGAAAAAGATAACCACAATACATCAAGTACACGTACAAGCACCCAGTGATAAATGTACACGTATTGTACACCTAAAATGTACCAGTAAAAGAATTTAGGGGGAAAAAATCCATTTGTAGGTGGCACCCCTCCCCCGATGTGAGCAAGCAAGCCTGTGCAAGACACACACATTCCCCCACATAAGAGCACAATCATACACCAACTCCAAATCAGCTCTCCAGTTTGGTTCCCCTTGACATAGGACAGCAGAGGCAAGGACTAACTAACTGACATGATCCTGGATAAGGATATCTGGGGAGGGAAAGGAGCAACCAAACCCCATGACTGTTGTCATTAAATCCAAAAGTCCACTTGAACCCCTGCCATGAGGCCTACATTCAGCAGAGACCACAGGGCCGATTATATTTCCCATCTACCAATGGGAACAAGGACACATCTTGGCTTGGACGGTAACCAGAGACTGGGATGAAGGAACAGAAGGGCCTCTGGTACAGAGAGGGCACATCAAAATCCCGTAGACCCTAAACCTAAGAAGAGAAAATTGTGACTGGCTAAATCCCAAGTCTGAAGATCTTAGAAACCATTCATTCTAAAACACAGGAATATTTTCTTTGGCTCAGTCTCTTTTTGATTTTACTATTTCTCAAAATTATTTTTATTTTTCCTTCTTTGGGCTTTTTTGGGGTTGGGGTTTTTAGCCCTTTTTTTCTTTTCACTTTGTAGTTTCTTTTCTCCACTTTCAACTTTTTTCTCTTCCTTCTTATCTTTATTTCCTGCATTTTGCTCTCTGTCTTTTCTTCTTTTTCTTGTCCATTCTTTCCTGCAACTGTTCTCTAACATTATTAATTTCTTTTTTCTCTTCAATAAGACCCCCTGTCTCACTTTTCTCTCCTCATATCTTCTTGATTGATTTCTCAAATTTTGCTTTTTTCATTCTCTGGTTCCCCAACCCCTGTACGTTCACTAGTACATCTATTAAGCTTTATTAATTTCTACATAGTTAACTTTACACTATTGCTGTTGAATACTGTTCTATTGTTAGTAGAGGTAAAGTTGTTCCATTTAGTAGATATTTACTATAGGTCAATAGTTGGTTTGTCTTAGTATTCATACTATAATTATACACCTTTCTATATCAAGGGTGTTATATTATTGGTCCTTAGGGTGTCAATACTCAGTTTATATTTGACTCTATAATTGATGACTTTATTATTATAGCCAAGGTAACATAGCTGTTGCTATTGTAAGGACTCAGTTTTTTGTTTTGATTTGTTGTGTTTTGTTTTGTTTTTTCCCCCCAGTACCTGAGATCAAACTCAGGACCTTACGCTTACCAGGCAGGCAGGGTGCCAGTGAGCTACATCCCTGGCCCCATAGCTGTTGCTATTAATTGGGTTTTTTGGAATGTCAATATGTGGATTGCCTAACAGTGCTGTGGCCCATTCCTGGAGGACTGGGTACTGGACCAATTATGCTGCAACCTCCCATCCCAAGCAAACAGGGGTGGTTGGAGACTGGGACAGAAGCAAAGGCCAACAGCTATGCCCAGAGGATACCACTGAAAAGTAGGTATTAACTAAAGAGTTCTCCATACTGGAAACAAGGCCTTCCAGTACAATAAACCCACAAACCTCAACACAAAACAAACAATACAGGGGTGGGGATGTGGCTCAGTGGCGCCGCACCTGCTTGGCAAGTGCAATGTCCTGAGTTTGATCCCCAGTACCACACACACACACACACACACACACACACACACACACACACACACAAATACAAGCATGAGAAGCCAAGCCAACAAAATGCCTCCAAAACTACAAACTCCTCCAAAGCTCATGCATGGGGCAATGAAGGGGGAGAAAACAAAAGCCACACACTTGAATTATTTAAAATGATATCAGGGAAGACAATAAAACAGATCAATAAGACATTTGGAAAGCTCACAGAAAATGTAAGTAATAAGATACTGGGCCAAATAAACAACATAATTAGCAAGTCTAAGAAGACACCACTAAAAAGCCAGCAGAACTAAAGAAAATGATGAGCATAAAAAAATTAGAGTCTATAAAAAGGCTCCAAATAGAAATTTAGTAGATTAAAATTCTATCAAAAGTATAGGCAGCAGAAAAAAAAAACCCATATGGGAACAGTGTCAGAACTAGAAGACAGGGCTGTTGTCAGTGACCAACTAATGAGAAACCTTAAAAACAATAAGAGAACATGAAAAACAGATCCAACAGCTCCTAGATAATGCAAAGAAGACTAAGATTAATTGGAATTAGTGAAAAATAAGAAGACAGCACAAATGGCATAAAAATTCTGCTTTCTGAAATAATAGCAGAAAACTTGCCAGACAAGGAGATAGAATTTAACATACAAATAAGTGAAGCATATAGAACCCCAAAAAGACATGGTCAGAAAAGAATCTCCCCACAAAACATTACAGTCAAAAATCCCAGAAGTCCAACACAAGAAGAAAAGCTTAACAGGCATTTTATGGCTTGTGTCTAGATGTCTCTCAAAAGCCTCATGCAGTCATAGGTGGGGCTTTTTCAAAGGTGGCTGGATCTACAGTGTGTGACACTGAAATTGACTCATGGTGCAGTGCTGGGATCAAGGGCACTAGGATTAAGGGTGTGAGTGCTACCTGCCCTACTAGCTTGGATAAGATACAAGGGATAGAAAGAGCTGTGGTCATCACCTGTTCTTTGCTACCTTCTGTCTGCTATAAACTGTTTCTCCTCTGCAATATCTGTCTGCCATGCCACCCTGCCTTGAAGCCAGCTGATCATGGACTAAAACCTCCATGAATTATGAGCTAAATAAACCCTTCCTCTAACTTTAGATGTTGGGTATTTTGTCTCAGCAATGAGCAAAGTAACTAAGAATCACTTATAAAGGTAAGTTCATTTGAATTACAAGAAACTTCTCAACTGGGCATGGTGGCACACACCCATAATCCTAGCACTCAGGAGGCTGAGGCAGGAGAATCCCTATGAGTTCAAAACCAGCCTGGGCTACATAGTGAGTTCAGGACCAGCCTGAACTACATAGTGAGTCCATATTTCAAAATACAAAAACAAAAAAGAATGAATGAAAGAAAGGAAGGAAGAAGGAAACAAACTTCTCAACACAAAGCTTACAGGCCAGGAGAGCTTGGAATGAAGTGTTGCAAGTCCTAAAAGCAATCAATTTCCAGCCCAGGTTAACATATCCTGCAAAACTATCTTTCAAAATTGTTGGAGAAATAAGAAATTTTCATGATAAAGAGCACCTCAAGAAATTCATGACCACCAAACTAGCACTCCAAAAAATCTGAAGGGTATCCTAGAAAGAGACAATGAAGCTAAAAAATGACAAGTGGTCTAATAGAATAAATATGCCAGGCAAAGTGAGGAATTAAGTAAAAGGGAAAGGCAGGAAATCAACAATAGGAAAATGAGGCAATGACAGAAGTAAGTCAATATCTATCAATAATAGTTCTCAATGTAAATGGTCTCAATTCCCCAATCAAAAATCATATACTGGCAGAATGGATCAAGAAACAAAATCCAGTGGTATTCTGTTTACAAGAAACACATTTAAAAGAAACTAATAGAATCAAATCAAAGAATTGAAAACAATATTTCATATGACAGGAATCCCCCACCAAAAGCAGGTGTAACTGTTACGTATTCAGATAAAGTGGACTTCATGCCAAAACTGATAAGAGGAGGCAAAGAAAGTCACTACATATTTGTTAAGGGAAAAATACAACAAGAAGTGATAACAATTTTTTTTTTTTTGGTACCAGGGATCGAACTCAGGTCCTTCCGCTTGTGAGGCAGGCAGTGGAACCACTGAGCTAAATCCCTGGCCCAGTGATAGCAATTATTAATATATATGCAGCAAACAATGGTGCACTCAACTTCATAAAACAAGTACCACTGGACATAAAAGGTCAAATAAACATAAAAACAATAACAGGGTAACCTCAATACCCCACTATCACAAATATACAGATCAACTAGATAAAAAGTATCAACAAAGAAATATCACAGTTGAATAAAACCTTTGAAAATCAATTTAATAGATATCTAGAAGGTGTTCTACCCAAGAACAGAATACACATTCTTTTCAGCTGCATATAGAACATTCTCCAAAATAGACTACATAATTAGCCAATAAAGCACATTTCAGTCAATGTAAAAGAATTGAAATTACACCAACACATCATCATATCATAGTACAATGAAACTAGAAATCAATAACAAAAAACCACAGAAATTAGGCAAACACATGGATTCTAAACAATACACTCTTAAATAAATAGTGGGTTACAGAAGAGATCAAAGAAGTTCCTGCTGTTGATTTCTTGCCTCTTCCTTTTACTTAATTCCTCAACAAGATAGTGGCAAACAGAATGCAACCAAACATCAAAAAATCATACACCATAAAAAAAAATCATACACCATGACCAAGTAGACTTCATCCCAGGGATGCAAGTATGATTTAACATACAGAAATCAATAAATGTAATACATCACATAAACAGAAGCAAGGACAAAAATCACATGATCATCTCAATAGCTGGAAAAAAACCCTTTGGCAAAATCCAACAATTTTCATGATAAAAATACTGAAGAAAATAGGTATAGAAAGAATTTATCTCAATCTGATAAAAACTATACATGAGAAACCTACTGCCAACATCTATTAAATGGGGGAAACTAAAAGCTTTCCCTCTAAAATCAAGAACAAGACAAGGATGTCACTATCACCACTCTTCTTCAACATACACTTGAAACATTAGCAAGAGCAATTAGACAAGAAAAAAGATATAAAATGAATATATATGGAAAAAGAAATGAAATTATCATTAGTTTCAGATGACATGATCCTCTACATAAAAGGTCCCCTCAAAAAAATTCACCAAAAGACTCTTAGAATTATTAACCAATTTCAGAGGCATAGCAGGATAGAGTCAACACACAAAAATCAATAGCATTCCAGGGCCGGGGATTTAGCTCAGTGGTTTCACTATCTGCTGCGCAAGTGCAAGGACCCAAGTTTGATCTCCGGTACCAAACAAAATAAAACAAAAAAAATCAATAGCATTCCTGTACACCAATAATGAACTAGAGAAAGAAATTAGGAAAAAAGTATCATTCACAGTAACAGTAAAAAAAAATCAAATATGTAGGAATTAACCTAACCAAGGAAGTGAAAGACCTCTACAACAAAAACTACAGTACCCTGTAAAAGGAAAGTGAAGAGGACATCAGAAAATGGAAAGATAACTTCTGTTTCTAGATAGGAAAACCAATATAGTCAAAATGGTCATTCTTCCAAAATTGATATACAGACTTAATGCAACCCTTATCAAAATTCCAACAACATTCTTCACAGAACTAGAGAAAGCAACCTTAAAATTCATATGAAACCAGAAGAGACTCAGAATAGCAAGCACAAAGTGAGAAATATCACAGTCCCAAACTAGAAGTTATATTATAAAACTACACTGATAAAAATAGTATGGTATTGGCACAAAATCAGACACATGGCTCAATGGGACAAAATGGAAAAACCAGAAACAATCCCAGGCACATACAGCTACTTGATCTTTAACAAAGGAGACAGAAAGATACACTGGAGGAAACATAGCATCTTTAATAAATGGTGCTGGGAAAAGCGGCTATCCACATGCAGAAGATTGCATCTAGACCCACAGCTCCTACTGTGTAATAAAGTACAATCGAAATGGATCAAAGAACTAACTGTTGAACAGAAACACTTAATCTACTGGAAGATAAAATATATAAAACTCTTGAAGACATAGGGCATAGGCAAGGACTTTCTGACCAGAACCCCAGTTGTACAAGAGATAGTACCAAGAATCAACAAATGGGATTATATTAAATTAAGAAGTTTATGCACAGCAAAAGAAACAATCAACAGAGTGAAAAGAAAAACTACAGAATGGGAAAAAAATGTTACCAGCTATTCCTCATATCTAGACTATATAAAGAACTAATATCTAGAATATATAAAGAAATTTAAAAATTAGACTCCCCTAAACAAGAGACTCAATAAAAAATAATGGGCAAGTGAAATGAATAAATACTTCTCAGAAGAAGTACAAATGGGAAATAAATACATGAAGAAATGTTCAACATCACTGGCCATTAGAGAAATACAAATTATGACAAGACTGAGATTTCTTCTTATTCAGAAAGAATGGCCATCATTACAAATCAAATAATAACAAATGTTCTTTATTTTCCTTTTTTGTCTTAGTGTTCTGGCTAAGACTGCCAATACCATACTGAATAAGAGAGGTAAAAGAAGACTTCCCTTATCTTGTTTCTCAACTTGGTGGAAGTGATGTCAGCTTTTCCTCATTCAGTATGATGTAGCCTGTGGGTTTGTCATAAATACCCTTTGTTATACTCAGGCAAATTTGTTCTAGTCCTAATTTTTTTGCGGATCTTATGGTAATGATGAAGAAATGTTGAATTTTATAAAATACTTTTCCTGTATCAATTAAAGTGATCAGAAAACTAGAGAATTATGGAGTATTGATTGACAGCAAAATTCAGCCTGAGATCTGGAATCCAGGCACCCAGAAAATAACAACTTGGCAAAGAGAAAAAAAGAAGTAGATTTCTGGGAATCAGGAAGGAACTGAAAGGAAAAATTAGAAGCTATAGAGAAGTTGAAGAAATGGACAAAACATAGAGAAAAGAATGAAGCATTCTGGGAGCTCATCCTGGCTTTTGGGAAGAGGAAGCTGCCTCCACACAGGCACAAGGTAAGCAATCAGGGCCAGCAGCTTCAGGGAAAAATGGTGGACCAGACCAGGGGCATAGGCCCCAGGAGAGCCCACAGCTGTTGTTCACTGCAAAAGCAGTGTGGGGCTTTGCTCCAAGGGGATTCCTTCCATATGGCAGACAACAGCCAGAAGGTGATTCCAGTGTGGGTGCCTGTAATTTTGCCAGAGAGTGCTTAGTCAGGCACCATTTTAGAAAAGGATTGATTATGTAGGTGAGGGACTCTGAACAATTGAAAAACAACTTCACTTCAGGGCTCCTAGTATAATACTCCCACAGTGACTGGGTGAGAGACAGCCCTGGCAGACAGTCATGGACAGGGAGTCGGTTAAACAGAAAACCTCTGAGTTTAAGCTCAGGCCAGGAAAGACATGAGGCCACATTCCCTGTGGTAAGGAGACAGGCCAGGCTTGTGTTGCATGCAGAAATGGCTGGGTCTGAAAGTGCCAGTATTAAGTACTTGAACCCTTGCCCTGCTGCCTAACTCAATACAGATCCAAGGTCTGATTACCTTCCCCATCTACCAACATGAGCAAGGAGATGCATCACCTTGGAAGGTTGCCACAGTCTGAGGTAAACAGAGGGGCCTCTGGAGCAGAAGGGCACCTCAGAAACCCACAGGCTGTAAAGCTAGGTGGAGAAAACTATAATTAGTTGGATTCCAAAACTGTAGATTCTGGAAAGAAACCACTCATTTAAAAATACAGAAAAAAGTATTTTTTTTCTGTTTTTGAACTCATTTTCCCCCTCTTTCTTCTTCACTGGTTAATTGGGGTTTCAGAAATTTTCCTTTCACCCTTTTCCTTTTCCTTCTTTTTTATTTTTCATCTTTCTTTTTAATTTTTTTCCTTTTTTAATTCTCCATATTTGTTTATTTTTTCTCCCTTTTTCTTCTTACTGTCTTATTCTTGTTCTTTTCTGATACCTTTATCTAATTCTATAAATATAGTTCTACTCCTTAATAAAATCTTTTGTCTTACTTTCCTCTTTCTCATCTCCCATTTTTTAATTTTCCAATTTTTTCTCTTGTTCCTAATCCCCATATGTTTACTATTATAACCATTAAGCTCTATTAATTATTAGGTAGTTTTCTCTATGATATTACTGTTGAATTTTTTATTAGTTGTCACATTCATAGATATTTACTATATGTCAATATTTGGTTTGTCTTAGTGTTTATACTATAATTATAGATATCTTTTCTATAGTTGAGGGTTGTATAGAATTTGTTCTTATGATATGTTAATATCCAATTTGCCTTAGGCAATATTGTTGCTGATTTAATTGCTATTGCCAAGGTTGCATAGTTGTTGCAATTAATAGATATTCTCTGTATGCCAATATCCAGATTAACTTTGTGTCAGTAGCAATACTTCAGTCCATTCCCAGAAAACTGGGTGCTGGGCCAACAACAATGCATCCTTCCTTCCCAAATTAACAGAAGGGGATGAATCCTGGAAGAAGAGGCAAAGGACTATAGTTACACATGCCCAAAGTGCACCACTGAAAAGCAGACTCTAAATGAGATCTCCATACTAGCAACAAAATCTTTCCACCGTAAGTGCCTGCAAGCCTCAGCACAAAGAAAAATAAACAAAATACAGTAGAAACATGAGAAGATGTAGCAACAAAATGTCTTCCAAAACTCTCAACTTTCCCATAGCTGATCGGTGGGGCATTGAGAGGGAGAAAAGCAAATGCCACATAGCTAAATTGTTTGAAAGAATAACAAAGTAAATTAAAAAACAGATCAAGAAGGTGCTCCACCAGCTCACAGAAGATATAATTAAACAGATAATGGACTTAATAAGCAAATTGATCAGGGAGCTTACAGAAGACAATACAGTAAGTCCTCAACTTATGAACACGTTCCCAGACTTCAAGTTACATTACAAAGCTACAGTGATTTTGGTGTTGGCATGGCATTGGCAAAAATAACGACAAAAAAGAAACAACACATGAGGATCAATGGAACCGAATAGAAGACAGAGAAATTACCCCAGGCACATTCAGTTACCTGATCTTTGACAAAAGGGCCAAAAATTTATGCTGGAGGAAAGATAGCCTCTTTAACAAATGGTGCTGGGAAAACTGGTTATACATATAAGAAGATTGAATTTAGACTCATATCTCTCATCATGTACTAAAATAAAATTAAAATGGATTAAAGACCTGGATATTAAGACAGAAACACTTAATTTGCTGAAGATAAAATATGTTAAACTCTTGAAAACATAGGTATAGCAAGGACTTTCTGAACAGAACTCCAATGCATAAGAAACAATACCAAGAACCAACAAATGGGATCTTATCAAATTAAAATGCTTCTGCCCAGCAAAGGAAATAATTAACAGCATGAAGAGGCAATCTACAGAATAGGAAAAATTTTGGCAGCTATTCCTCAGAGGACTAGTATCTAGAATATATAAAGAACTAAAAACTTAAATCTCCAAAATAAAAGACCCAATCAAATGATGAGCAACTGAAATGAACAGACACTCCTCAGAAGAAGAAATACAATTGGCCAATAAATACATGAAAAAATGTTCAATATCTCTGACCATTAGAGAAATGTGAATTAAAACAACACTGAGATTCCATCATACTACACAAAAGATGGCTATCATAATAACATAATAACAAATGCTGGTGAAGCTGTAGGGAAAAATAAACACTTCTACATTGTTGGTGGGAATGTAAACTACCACAACCACAATGGAAATATCTCAAAAAACTAAAACTAAAAATTCCATTAGACCCAGCTATTCTCCTTCCAGGTATCTTCCCCAAAGGGTTAAATACATCATATTACAGTGATACAGGCATATTGATGTTTATAGCCACAGAATTCATAACAGCTAAGTCTTACAAGTGGTCTGTATGTCTACTGATAGATGAATGAATTAAGAAAATGTGGTGTTTATACTCAATGGATTACTACTTGCCATAAAGGATAAACTTGAGTCATTTGTAGGAAAATGGATGCACCTTTGAGACCATAATGTTAAATGAAATAAATCAGATGCATAAGCTCAAATATTTCATGATTTCTCTTATATGAGAAAACCAAAAAAATCACTTCTCGGCCTTTTGGCTAAGATCAAGTGAAGAAAACAAAAATATAAGTAAAGAGCAAAATAACAGGAAATAGGGAGATAGATTTTTTGCAAATGAGAAGGGGGCCAAATGATGAGGGAAAGCAGAGGGAGGAGAGGGGAAGGATATAAAAAAGAATTTAAATGAGTTATGTACATGTACCAACTCCTCATAAAGAATATGATCATTGTGCACTATAAATGGATACTAATAGAAAAAGAAAATATGATTTATTCTAAAGAAAAATGATCAATGTTACCCTTTAATCTGTTAATGTGATGCATTACATTTATCACTTGGCATATGTTGGACCATCTTTTTGTCCCTGAGTTAGCTGCTACATGATTATGGTTTATAATGTGTTTGTTGTGTTGTTGGATTACATTTGCTAATATTTTGTGGAGAATTTTTGCATCTGTGTTCATTAGTGATACCAGTCTGTAGTTTTCATTTTTTTCTTGTATTCTTGTCTTGTTTGGGTATCAAGGCAAAACTAGCCATGTAGAATGAATTTAGAAGGGGCTGCTTCTTTCAACTCTTTGGAATAGTTTGAAAAGTATTGGCATTTGTTCTTTAAAAGTTTGGTAAAATTCAATAGTGAAGCCATCCAGTCTTGGCCTTTCTTTATGGGGGAAGACATTTTATTACTGATTCAGTTTTATGACTTGTTATCAGTATATTCAGATTCTCTATGTTCTCTTGGTTCAATTTTGGCAAGTTGTCCAGAAATTTATCCACTTCTTTCAGGTTTTTCAATCTGTTGGCATATAGTTGTTCATAATAGTTCCAAATCATCTTTTATATTTTGTGTTATCAATTGTAATGTGTCCTATTTTACCTCTAATTTTATTTATTTTGTTATTCTTTTCTTTTTTGTCAGTCTAGATAATGGTTTGTTAATTTTATCTTTTCAAAAAACCAACTCTTCATTTGATTGTGTTTCATTGATTTGGAGGTTTTCTTTTTCCTCCTCCTCTCCTTCTTCTTTTTCTCTTCCTTCTCTTTCTTTTTCTCTCTACTTTTTTTTTTTTTTTGGTACCAGGAATGGTCTCTACTTTTTTTATTTCTACTCTAGTGTTTGTTATTTCTTTTGTTCTACTAATTTTGGGTTTTGTATATACTGTATGGATTTTGGATTTTGCATATACTATATAGTTCATTGAGTTGCATAGTTAGGTTGTTTATTTCAAAGGATTTTTTATGTAGGCACTTATTGTTATAAATGTTCTCCTTAATGCTATTTTTGCTATATCCTGTAGGTTTGGTATATTATATTTTCACTTCATTTGTTACAAGAAATTTTACAATTTCTCTTTTGATTTCTGTGTTGACTTAGTAGTCACATAGGGGAAGGTTGTTTAATTTCTAAGCATTTGTACAATTTCTAAAGTTCCTCCTGTTTTTATTTCTATTTTATTCCACTGTGGTCAGAGAGATACATAATTTCAATTTTTAAAAAAATTTCTTGAGACTTGTTTTAGGCCTATCAGAGAATGTTCCAATAACTGATCAAAAGAATGTGTTTTCTGTAGCTGTTAAATGTTTTTTAAACGTTTGTTGGTCCATTTGGCTTATGGTGAAGTTTAATATTTCTTTGATGAATAACTTGTCCATTGATGAAAGCAGGCATTGAAGTCTCCAATTATTAGTGTTAGGTTCTATCTCTCCTTTTAGATCTAGTAATAATTGTTTTATATAATTTTGTGCTCCAACATTGGCTACATATATATTTAGAATTGTTATTTCCTCTTGTTAAATTGGTCCCTTTATCATTATATAATGACCTCTATCTCCTTTTGCAATTTTTGGTTTAAAGTCTATTTTACCAAATATCAGTACATCTTATATAAGCCAGCTACTCCTGCTTGCTTTTGGTTTCTTTTTGCATAGTGCATAATTTTCACTTTCAGCCTGGGTGTGTCTTTACTAGTAAAGTGAATTTCTGGCTGGCAGCATATCATTGGATCTGATTTCTTACCTATTTAGCCAGTCTGTGTCTTTTAATTGGGGAATTAAATCCATTTACATTCAAGATTATTATTGATAAATAAAGATATACTCCTGTGAGTCTGTTAATTTTTTCTGAATACTTTGTATATCTTTTGTTCCTTTTTTCCTCTTTTGTTATTTATCTTTATGGTTTGGAGGTTTTCTGTATTGATAGTGGTTGATTCTTTTTCTCTTTTGTGTATTGCTCTACTGTTGAGTTTTATGTTTGCATGTTTTCTTTTTTTTTTTTTTTTTGGTACCGGGGATCGAACTTGGGACCTTGCGCTTGCAAGGCAGGTGCCAGAACCACTGAGCTAAATCCCCGGCCCTGCATGTTTTCTTTTTGAAAATGTAAATTTATTTTTCAAATGATGCATAAAAATTAGATATATGGAGCACTGCATGATATTCACTTTCACATGTTTCCATGGTTTTAGTTGTCATCCTTTCTTTTTAGTGTAGGGCTCCCTTGAGCATTATTGGTCCAGTCGAGTGGTGATAAATTTCCTGCTTTTATGTGTCTTGGAAAATATTTCTCTTTTATTTCTGAAAGATGGCTTTGCTGGATATAGTGTTCCTGGTTGCCAATTTTTTTTCTTTCAGGACTTGGAATATATCATCCAATTTTCTCCTGGTCTATAAAGTTTTGGCTGACAAGTCTAATGGTATTTCCATTAAAAGTATCTTGATGCTTTTATCTTGCTGGTTTTAGAATTCTCTTTTTGTTTTGTGCTTTTGAATTTAAATAAACTCAGAAACATTTTTGGTTGAATCTTTTCAGGGTCATTTGAACTTCCATATTTTGGATATCAGAATCTCTTTGTTACTGCTGAGACAAAATACCTGACACCCAAAGTTAAAGGAAGAAAGATTTATATTGGCTTACAGTTTGTAGAGGTTTCAGTCCATAATTGGCTAGCTTCAAGGCAGAGTGGCATGGCAGAGAGGCATCGCAGAGGAGAAACAGTCCATGGCAAAGCAGGGCAGGTAGAAGGAAGCAAAGCAGCAAAGGAGAGCAGCAGCCTTCTTTCTGTCCCTTATTTTCCATCCAGGTTACCCCTCTTTAGAGCAGGTAGCACTCACACCCAGGGTGTGGCACCCTTAATCCCAGCATTGTGCCATTAAGCCCAACATCACATCCTTAATCCCAGCATCGCATACCTTAGAGCGGCCACCTCTGAAAAGTTCCACCTATGACCATGTGAGGGTGTGGGGGGGACATCTAGATACAAGTTTAATTATTTCACTGAATAGGTTTTCTGTACCTTTTTCCTTCTAGAATATCCATAATGCAAATATTTCCTTGCTTAATAGTGTTCTGTAAGTTTTGAAGTCTTCCTTTGTTCTTTTCAATAACTTTACTTTTTTTCTTTTAATCTGATTTAGTTACCTCAAATGGTCTGTCCTCAAGCTCAGAAACTCTTTGTTTTTTTTTAAGATGACTAAATTTAATCTGCTAAGAGTCAAGAGGTTGTCTGCACAGGATAACATTTTCCATTACTTACAGAAAGTTATATTTGGCATGTCAAGAAAAGAAACATATTCCCACAGCAGCAGCCATTTAAAATAAAAGAAGACAGCCCCAAGGATTCATGCAGAATATTTAAATATTCCTTTTAGCAAAATGGTTTAACTGATTTTTCTTCAGGAATGATGCTCCAAAATATCCTATGCACCCTTTGTAAATTTAAAGATCCTGGCATAGTGTCTTCCACGTGGGACTTCTTCACTTGATCTTAGCCAAAAGGCCAAAAAGCGATTCCCACGTGGGACTACTTGAAAGAATATTTTGGTTTCAGTGAGTTACACAAATGAATTGCCAGTCACCATTAATTTAATAGGTCCATTTATAGAGTATGGTAATTTCATTCTTTAGATTTGCAGAATTTATAAAGAAAGAAAATTACAGCCTGTACGCCCAAGACAAGGACAATTCCTCCAATGAAACTGGCTGCATCAAAGGTAGACTTCCATATAGGTTCTAAGGTTGGCGTCAAAGTGGTATTTGCTGCACCTGTTGTGGTAACTGTGGTGGAAGAAGGGGAAGGCGGAGTTGTGGTTTTAGCTGTTGTATTGGTTGGTACTGGAGGAGTAGTAGGAGGCACAGAACACAAGGAAATGTTGTTCACCAAGCTACAATTACTAACTCTTACTGTTGAATTATCAGAATAGTAGCTCTTACTTGCTTCTTTACATTCTATCCAATAGCAAGTAGTGTTAGCAATTCTTGAATTAGAACAGGAAAAACAGCTTTTGTGGTTTTTACAGGTTGCTGGTGTTGGGATGGTTGGCGGCGGGGCAGACGTCACAGTCGTCGAGACAATCTTGGTGGGCACCAAAGTCGTGTTTGCTGTCCTGATTGGGGTCGCGGTGACGTTGGGGTTTATAGAGAGCACATTCTGCAGGCAGAGCGCGGCCAGGCAGGTGGCGGCCCAAAGGAGAGGGCGGGAGACACCCGACATCGTGTCCTCAGCGCTGGTGTCTGGGCGAGAGCTGCAGCGCACAACGTTCCGTCCGTGCCTCCACCCCCTGTGGCACCGCCAGAAATTCTTTCTTTCGCCTGATCAAGTCTTCTGATGAGGCTTTCAACTGTACCTTTTATTTCATTACTTTTTTTTAGCTTCAAGATTTTCGATTAGTTCTCTTTTATGTGTTGTCTTTTTGGATTTTTCATTCATGTCATGGATTGTCTTCCTAATTTCATTGAATTGTCCGTCTGTAATCTTTTTATGTCATTAAGTTTCCTTAAAATTCTTTTGCATTTTTTATCAGGCCGTTCATCAACTTACTTTTATTTCAGGCCTATTTATTGGCAGAGGGCTCTGTTGCACTTTTTTAGTCTTCCTCTTGCCTTGTTTTTTCTTGCTACTTGGGTCTCTATGTATTTGCGGATCTGGTGGATCTGTTGCCTCTACCAATTTTATACAGTGTCATTTGTCATTAAAAGTTTCTGTTGGCAATGTTTCTTAGGATGTTAGTTGGGTATTCTGTACTGGTTTTAGTTCCAGGTAGGTTCTTATCTGTGGTGTGTATGGAGCTTCTTCAGCTGTGGTCAATGTTGGTGATGTTTGTGGGGGTCTCAGTGGTCAAGGCCACAGGGGTGGTGGGACTGCACTGTCAACAGGACTGCAGCTCCCTTCAGTGGGGCAGGTTTTCTGGGAGTTATATGAGGAAAGAGCTACCCCAGTGGGCCCAGGTAGGTGTGAAGCAGTATGGCCAGTAGCTGGTGGGGTCCTGTCAATGTCTGAGGTCCACATGGGGGCCACCAGTCAATGTCTGAGGGTGGCATGCAACCTGCTCAAGCAGATATGCCCAACTGCTTCTTGGGGCTAAGATTGAGTGGGTCTGGGCTTCTGCTTCTCCTTGCTTCATTGGGCCTAGCTTCTGAGAATAAACTGCTTAGCTGCTCTTTGGAGCCACAGGAGGATGGGCTGCGTCCCTGAGTTGCTTCCTGGGAGCCTCAGCTGACAAGCCACTTGAAACAGGGCCATACTTGAGTGGGTGGGGCTGCCTGTCTGCTTCTTTGGGCTTCTGTGGGCTGAGTTCCTCAGGATGAGTTACCTGGCTGCTTCCTGGAACAGAGGTGCATGGGTAGGACCACCCAGCTGCTTTGGAGGAGGGGCATGCTTCGCTGTTTCTGGGGCAGCAGAAGGGTGGGAGGCCTGCCCAGCTGTGTTCTGGGAGCCTCTATAGGCCAACCTGTTGTGGGTGAGCTTCCCTTGACCCTGAATGAATGGGGTCTCAAGATAGTTATGAGCCTAGTTGGGGAAAGGCATAACACGGGTCCCACAATACAACAGTGTGGTGGTCTGGTAGCTTGGCACATAATCAGGTCCTGCAGGAGCTGCCATGCTTTTCAGCAATCCCTGCCTTGGGGTCTGTGATGTGACCTGGATGACTGGGTTTATCTGTTATCCTGTCCCAGCTGAGCAAAGTCCCTCTCAGTTCAGGGTCAGTCTTGAGAAATAGAGAGTATATGGTGTATGTTTAGTTCCCTTCTCTATGAGATTATTGTGAATATCCCACTCTACAACATCTCTGTCACATCCCCACCACACTTCAATGCTTTGCCCCAAACAGGTGGGTGAAAAAGCTGTTGTTTTCCCAGTTTTGGGCTTTTGTGGTCAAGGGAAGCACGCTAGGCACCTGTAATCAATGATTTTGCTCTAGACAGAAAATCTTGGTTTTTATTATATTCACAAAGTTGTGTGACAATCACCACAGTCAATTTTAGGACAATTTCATCCCCTCAAGAGAGATACCCTATACCTTTTATCATTCAATCCTACACTCTCTCCCACCTCCTCTTCAGCCTTAAGCAAACACTCACCTACTCTCTACCCTGTTCTGTACATTTCATGTGAATGGAGTTATACAGTATGGGATCTTTTGTGTCTGGCTTCTTTTACTTAGCATATATTTTTTTAAATTTCCACTGCGCTGTAGCATATGCCAGAATTTTATTCCTCTTTATAGTCATGTAATATTCCATTATGTGGATGGACCAAATTTTGTGGCTTGTCAATGGATGGACATGTAGATTGTTTCTTCCTTTTAAGTATTATAAATAATGCTATTACATGTTTTTGTGTACCAGATTTTTAATGAACATCTGCTTATACACTTGGGTGTAAATCTAGGAGTAGAATTGCTGGGTCACATGGTAATTTTGTTTAACTTTTTGGGAAACACAAAACTGTTTTCCACTGTGGCTGCTCCATTCTATAATGCCACCAACCATGTATGAGGATTCTGATTTTCCATGTACTCAACAATAGTTTTTGTTGTCTTTTTATTCCAGCCATCCTAAAATAAATGGGTGTGAAGGAGTATCTTATTGTGAGTTTTTAGTTCCCTTTAAATTAAACCAAATGTCCCAGACATATTGATATTAAACTCACATGTACAGACATTCAGGAACACCACAAGCACATCCCACATGCAGAAAAGAGGCTAAGATGAACCAAGGTGCTTCTTTGAGAATGAGGAACACTGAAGGAGGAGAGGGGTACAAGAAAGAGTGGGAGCATTTAACCTCATCTGAAAATGCAGGGTAAAAATAAAGCCAAACAAATCACCATCCCAAGAAATGATCTAACTCTCAAGATTCCAATTCTTCAGTGCCAAATAGATGCTTCCTTTGGTTCTTGGTGGGTTTATCCCACCCATATCCCTATTTGTCCCTACTGTTTGTTCTTAGGGAATGGCTGAGGAAGGGAGGAACATTATAGGTCCTTTGATTATAATAAAGATACACATTTTGTTTGTAAAGCTTATTGCACAGCTTCTGATAAAGTCTGAGTTGGGTTCTACTGAACCAGTAGATGCCAGCATCTTTTTGGGAACCTCAGTGGGACCTGGGAAAGAACAAATAATGAGTAATGCTTCGCAGCAAATGATTAATTCTGAAAGGCAAGGCCAGGCTCAGCTCCAGGGAGAGGTAAGCAGAACTAGAATCTCAGAAGCAAGATCACTGCACACTGGCAGGGCATTGATATATTTGTTGATAGTTTTCAAGGTTTCCTTTCTGACAGAATTGTAGGCACCATATGAATGAAAATCCAACTATTCAGTCAGGCCCATCTATAATATTTTTAAAACAAACATAAGGGTGATTGATCAGGGACTTATAACAAGAAGAGTTTTATTTGGTTCATTTTTGGAGATTCTAGTTCACGACTGATGGCCCCATTGCTTTGAGTCTGTAGGGAGATGGGGGGGGCAGGGAGAGGGAGAGAAATGGGGGGGGGGAGAGAATATGAGAATATCACCAGGTCTCACTATCCCCTTTGAGGCCACACACATACCCATGACTGAAAGACTTTTCCCTAGGCCCCACTTTTTAAAAATTTCTACCACCTCCTAGTAATGTCAACCTGAGGACCAAGACTCTAATACATGAGTCTTTGATGAACATTTAAGATCCAAACTATAGATAGATACTATAAGTAATCTAGAGATTAAAGTACCTTATAGAAGGATATGCATAGGTTATATCCAAATATTGTCATTCTATATAAAAGACTTAAGCAGCCTCAGATTTTGATATCTGCAGGGAGCCATGGGACCAATCCCCCATGGACACCAAGAAGCAGCTGTATATTCACAGTTTCCATTCTTGGCATCAGTGGCAGACTTTCCTGATAGAGTCTGTACAGGAGGAAATAAACACAACCAGCTGTCTTTCTAGTCCAACCATATACCTAGCCCATCCATATGTCAACTCAGACGTTGGGAAGGCTGTGGTGTGTGCAGCCCACTCCCTTTCCCCAGCCAGTCAAATCAAAATGCTTTTGTTTATGGAAGTGAACAAAGCTGTCACTGGGCAATTAAATCCAGTTGTCTAAGGGGTTCTAAGGGAAACGTAAGAAGCGTTTGAAAAACAAACTTCTGGCTATAATAATGGGAATTCCCTGCAATGAGAACCAAGCCTGTCTCCAAGCTGTTTTTGTGTTCCTTCCACCTTCTTCTCTTTACTGCCTGACCCTTTCCTTCTTTGCTCTTTTCTCTTCTCACACTGGCACCCTCACCCAGCCTTGGTTTGGGGATGTCCTGCCATCCTCCAGCCAGGGGCCCGGAACAGACAGGTGCCCGCGAGCGGTGCAGCCGCGCGCTCCGCGGAAGGTGCGCGCCCGTGGGAACCGAGGGCGTGCGCGGCCGGGCCAGGCGCACAAAGGGCGCGCACATGGCGGGCCAGCAGATGCCAAGAGACTGCTTTTGTGTGTCCTTCATGTTAATTAACTTTTGTGAGAACCTTCATGTTAATTAACTTTGCTTGAGCTTTCCCTAGACTTGAAAGCTTTGGAGTGGTTTGTTTTTGTAAAATGCTTTGACTCCAGGGAGAGCTGCTTCAAGGGGGAGAAAAGGAGAAACAAAAAAGAAAGAAAGGGAAAAATTTTAAATGGGGCTTTTCTTACCGGGAAATTTCTTCCTTTATCTCCGTGCCTCCCCTCCCCCCACAAGTACCGACTCACCCGTCAGAGACGATTTTAATGGCCTGTTCCTTACCCTAGAACGCAAACCAGAAGCAGACTCCTTGCCAGTGGAGCTAGCTTGGCCTCGCCCATGGAGGCAGAGGCGCGCGTGGGCACGTGCGCAGTAAAGGAAGCAAATTCAAAGTATGAATGGCCCTGGTCTGATTTACTCCAATTTAGAGAAAAGGGAAAGTGGAGCTAGATTTACAAATGTGCTTAGGACCCTGGGTGACATGCAGAGCTTCTCTTGCAGTCTGCAGACTTGGTGTGTCTTTATGGGTTGTCCAAGTCTGAGAACAAGGAAAAAGAGAATGCATTTATGAAGTCTACACAGTCTCAAACCACGGATTGACCTTCTTGTCCCCTAAAGTGTTTCAAACATGCAGAAAAGTTTTCAAACATGAAGTTTTCAAACATGCAGAAAAACTTCAAAGAATTGTGTGATTAATACCACTACCTGGATTTCATAATAAACACTTTGCTGGAATTGCTTGAATCACATGTGTAAACCATCTATCTCTATGCCTCTTACCTGTCATTTTATTTGTAAGCATTTTGAAGTTGCCTACATCAATATTCCTCGCTCTTAAACACTTCAGCCCCCACCTTTTTACTAGAGTTTAATATTCTTTTATACCTTGTGAATTTTTTTAAAGTAAAATTTACGGACAGTGAAATGCTCTAATCTTAGGTAGATCTTTGATGAGTTTTAACAAATGCATACAATTTGCTTTTGTTCCCTTTCTTTTTATTTTGGAATAATTTCAAATTTACCAAAACGTTGCTAAAATAATACAAAGATTTCTCACTTGTCCTTTACCCAAATTCACCTTGCTTTTTGCTTTTTTTGTTTTTGAGACAGTCTTGCTATGTAGTTCAGGCTGGTCTTGAACTCGTTATCTATCCCAGGCTGGCTTCAAACTCTCAGCAGTCTCCCTGCCTCAGCCTTCCAAGGGCATCACCATGTGCATCATAGGCATGTATCACCATGCCCAGCCCCAAATTCACCTTTTAAAATTAGTTGTAATTTGTATATATATCATGTATCTACTTGCCTGCCTTTCTTTCTTTCCTTTTCTTTTCTCTTCTTTCCCTCCTTCCTTCCTTCCTTCCTCTTTCTTTCTTTCTTTCTTGCTTGCTTGCTAGCTTTCTTTCCCATTTGCCCCAGTACTAAGGATTGAACCCAGGGCCTTTGCGCTGGTTTACATCCCCATCCCTTTTATTTTTTGAGACAGGGTCTTGCTAAGTCTCTACGTTGCCCAGGCTGGGCTCAAACTTGTGATCCTCCTGTGCCAGCCTCCCAGAGTGCTGAGATTACTGGCATGTGCCAGCTATATTTCTTTCTTAATCGTTCTGTGAGCATTTCCTAAGAACAAAGGTAATCTCTTATTCAGGAAATTTAATTTGATGAAATACTTTTATTTAAATTACAGTATATATTCCAATTTTGCCAACTATCCCTATAATTTTTATAGCATTATTCCCTCCAATAGAGGTTCCAATTTTTTATGAATTATGGTTTTAGATTCCACAAAATGTCTTTCTTTATCTTGTTAATACTTTTTAGCTTAAGTTCTGTTTTGTTTTAAATCATAATAACAGTTACTGAATTCATGATTCCTTTTGCCTGGTACATTTTTGTCCATCTTGTTCTTATTAATTTTGAATCACTGTATTTTACATGTATCTTTTGATCACAGCACAGACAAGTTTCACTGTATGAGCCAATTTGAAAATCTTTTTATAACTCAGTTAAGCCTATTCACATTTAATAGTATGACATGTTTGGTCTCAACTCTGCCATATTATTTTATAGTTACATGTATCTTTTGTTGTATTTGCTGTGCTTCCATAGTATGTCACCTGTATTCATTTCTCATGTTTCTTTGATATTTAAGAATTTTTTTGAAAGTGATGCACACCCGTGACTGGGACTACTTCACACTCTGTGATGAGGGCACTGCCACCAGCTGTTCTTGTATCTTCTCCTCCAGGTGGGGCAAAGGCTTTGGGCTGGTGGAGCATGTACTGGGACCACACAGCATCCTCAGTCAACCCAACAGCATATTTGAGTGCATTTTCTATTTGCTACAACTATTGTTAGGTTGAATGCGGGACACTGGGCCTCTATCCTGCCAGTGCTGAGTTCCCTGGTGTCCCTTGCTGGTTCTGTCTCCTTAGCCTGGATCCTGTTCTTCATGCTCTATGATTTTTTGCACTGTTTGCATCACCACCTATGCTCTCAATGTGGTCCTAATGTGGCTTAGCTTCAGAGAGGTCCAGTCACCCCAGGGCAAGGCCAAGCAGCACTGAGGCCTCACCCCAAACTAGGATGACCTAATCTGCTTTGCTTTAGCCCATAAGCCTTGCCCAACCAGGCCATGTCTGGGTCCCTTGAAGGCCCTGCATTCTCCCCCACCTCATCCATAATCACACACAGGGAAGTGAACCAAATGTGCCTCTAGCTCTTTCTCCAAGGGCTGGTTTCTGCCACTGCCCTGGGAGGGAAGGTTCTAAGCAATAAAATTTTCTAAATAAGTCAGGGGAAAAAAAGGATTTTTTTTCTTTTTTACCAGGCCTGGTAGTGTATACCTGTAATCCCAGCACTCTGGGAGGATTAGGCAGGAGGATCACAAGGTCAAACCCAGCCTGGGTAATTTCAGGATTTAGTGAGACCCTACCTCAAAATTTTAAATAATTAAAAAAAGAAGGCTGGAGATGTAACTCAGTGTGAAGGCCCTGGGTTCAATCCCTAGTACTGGAAAAAAAAAAGTGTTGCTCTAGTTATTACTTTTGCATTTATACATGTTATAGTTCTCTGATGCCTTTTAAAAAACTTCTTGTTTAATCTTTTACTATCTAATCTATAAATGGTAACTTCTGAGTCTCACTTATTACAATAGGCAATGGTCTTGTTCTGTTTTTCCCTTTGTTCTATTTCCTCTCATATCAAGTTGTTTTCTTCTTATTTTGTCAGAATATATATTTATATGGTTTCCTCCCTCATTCTCTCTCTTCTTTTATTCCTGGCTCTCAGATATAGTAAGAGTTCACCATTGGTTACTTTGCTGAAGTTTCCTCTCTTATCACTTCATTGAATGAAGTTTGTCCTGCAGTATATTCTTAAGGAAGGGCTTTAGTGCAGTATTCTAATGTGGTTTTTTTTCTCATTAAGTTTATTGGTACATTTTAGGTATAAACTACAGTTACATTCATCATTGGGATCTTGTACCTTTACATGAGTATCTTGGTTCTTTTTTTTTCCCCCTTCCCTTGCCCTCCCTTCACCCCCTCCACCCTTCCCTATTTGCAAAGACTTTATTTCCATTTTTTCCTTTCCTCATGT
>NW_004624753.1:16892116-16903318 GCF_000247695.1 Heterocephalus glaber | reverse complement strand
GGGCTTTCCTTTGTATGTGATTTGTTTCTTTTCTCTCACTGCTTGTAGAATTTTGTTCTTCTGTTAGATTTCTGGAATCCTAACTATTATATCCCTATGTGAAGATTTTTTTTTGATCAAAGCTAGCTGGAGTCCTATATTCCTCACTTATCTGTATGCCAGATTCTTTTCCCCTGCTTTGGAAGTTTTCTGCCATCACTTCTGTGAACAGTTTTTTTATGTCATCTGCACTCTCTCCTGTTTCGTCTTTGACTCCAATCGGTCTTATGTTGTTGTTCTTTGCATGGTCTAGCAGCTGCTGGATTGATATCTCGTGTTCCCTTACAATTTTAAAGCAATTTTTCTTTTCCTGGTCACTAATTGCAATCTTACCTTCTATATCTGAAATTCTATCCTCACATTGGTTCATTCTGCTGCATAGACTTTCAATGGAGTTTTTAATCTCTTGAAAATCTGTATCTGTTTTATGGATTCCATTTGTTTCCTATGTTGAGATTCCACCATGTTCCTCAGCTCTATTTTTTTTAATCTGTGTCCTTTCTAGATTTATTAATCATGTCTTGCACTATAGGCACTATCTCTGCTGTTATATGAGTAATTACTTCTGATTTCATTTTTTCCAGATTCTCTTTTGTTGCCAGTTCAGGGAGTCCAGGTGGTTGAATATCAGAGTGTTCCATTTCGTTTCCCTTTTATGTTGCTGTAGATGATCTGGGAGTCTGTTTTTGAGGCTTGTTTACGTGTCTTCTTATTTCCAGGTTGGGGGTGCTGCTGGTGCCCACTTGGCTCACCTCCTCTCTCCTGGGAGCAGTGGAATGGCAGCCAGGGAGCCTCCTCCTGGGCAATGGTATTGGCTCATCTCCTCTGCCCTGGGAGCAGTGGAATAGTGGCCGGGGAGCCTCTTCCTGGGTGCTCATTATTCTAATGCTTGGATAGTTTAGATGGGTATAAATCTTTGGCTAGTATTTTCTTTCCTTGAGTTTCATGAAAATGCTTTTTTACTCTTTCCTTGATTTTTATGTAGATCATGAAAAGCTTGATGCTGGCCTGATTGTTAATACCTATACATAGTGGAACTTTTTACCTGGTTGCACTGAAGATTTCATTCCTTTGTCTTTTTTTTTTTTTTTTAAATGAGGTCATGCTATGTAGTTCAGACTGGCCTTGAACTCTCTGTTTAGCCCAAACTTGCCAGAAGTCATTATCCTGGGGAACTTTTCAAGTAAAGAATGAGGTGTTTTTACTCTGATCATTGAACTTGCAGCAATCCTCTTGCCTCAGTTTCCTGGGTTCTGGGATTACTGTTATGTACCACCATGCCTGGCTTTTTCCTTTGTCTTTAAAGTCCAAGAGTTTTGCTAGTAGATGTCTTAGAGATCATTGTCTCTTGTCAATTTTCCCAGTTACACAATAAGCTTGTTCTATATATAGATTGAATTTTTTTCCTTTCTATAAAGTTCTTTTGGAATACAAATTTAGATAGTCTTGTTCTAATATTGTTTCCTTCTTTAGGGTACACACTTATTTATAGGTTGGACTTTCTCTATCTGCCTTTCATTTCAGCCATTTTCTCCCTGATCTTTTTAACTTCTTTATCTCAATTCTCTTTTTTATTGACATATAATAGTTTTTACAGCTCTATGGGATACCTTGTGATGTTTCAGGACATTTACAGATTGTGTATCGATCAACTCAGATACTTAGTTATCCATTATCTCAAACATTTATCATTTCTTTGTAATAAAAAACTTAAAATCTTTTTTCTAGCTATTTTGAATTTTACAATACTCATTTTAATTCTCTTATTGTTTGTCTACCTATCTTTAATATCTCTTTTAAGTTTTAATTGAACTCTATTCTCTATTGGGACTATGACTTATTCTTAATTTCTGAAATACCTCTTTTTCTTCAGCATTTTTCTTGAGTTCAATCAATTCATAATGGACCCTAATTTGTGTCCTTTTCTATTGTTAGATTTTTAAAATTATGATGTAGGACTTAAAAAAAATCTCTCTATATATTTGCTTTGGGATACTTACTTTGGAGGGTGTGTTAAGTTTTCTTTTGCTTTGTGAGGTTTTCTTTTGGGGGGCGGTAAAAATTTTATCAGTCAAATTTTTGTTTCTTCTTATAATTGCTTTGGGTAACTCAGTTTGATCCTTTCTATCTTTCTTTTTCTATTTCTAAGAATTTTGGTGGCAGAGTTCCTGGTTAAAGACTGCTTTATGCCAGTCTTTGAAGTGGAAGTTCTATCTATGGCCATATCACCCCAAACATGCTTGATCTCATCTAAAGTGCAAGTTCTTTGATGGATAATATTGCTGACCTTGTGGGTGGTGATTGATTGATACAATGGCGTGCTGGTAAATTAGCAAACAGATCTCGGGGGGGGGGAGTAGAATTTACAGAATTTGCTTATTTCTGCAGCATATATCCTCCTGCCATGGCTGATTATAGGCTACCTGTGGATGTCATCAAACCTACAGTTGGGACAGATGATAATAATCAGTCCTGTGAGTCATTATGTCTCCTGCATATTCTCTCTCTCTCTCTCCCTCCCTCCCTCCATTCATGGAAACATCTTCAGGGACATAGACTGTTTTATCTGACATTTACTACAGCAGCAATGCTTCTTCAAGGCTGCCACTTCCCAATACTGCTCATTTTAAGCCTCTCTGCTATAGCTAGTGCTTTGAGTTACTCAGACCCAGACATGTATCTATTTGTCACTTACTGTTGGACTCTTCTGGCTAAGTTGCCCATGCTTCACTTATATCTTTCACCTCTATTTCTCATTTTTATAGGTGTCTTAAGGCTCCCTCTCCCTACACTCAGCATCCACAGGCTTATAGTGGTGGTAGGAATCTCCTGGAATGTGGTATTTATTTCTCTGTATGCAGGTAATTTGAAGGCTATGGTTTTCTCTATGTACTAGTAATGCTGAAGGCATGGGTCATGTGTTGGCTTTACTGGGATTCCTTTGCAATTTTATGGTTTGGACATATATGAGGAGAGAGGGGGAAGTGGGGGACAGGGAGCTACCAGTATCTCCCAGTAATGAAGACACTTCTGACCATAGTTTTATTATTAATTTCACTGATTGTTTCAATGTCATATTGACTTGTTTCACTGTACCCCACTTCAACTAAGACTGAGCTCCCTACACTAAATTTGTGCATTCCCATAAGTAAAGCATAGTTTTAATATCTAGGCAAACTAATTAATATGGTGAGGGTAGATCTCATACCTATAATTCTGGGTCAGTGGGGTTGATGGATTGATACAACAAAAACTTCATGTCAAGTTTCAGCCAGCTGTCATGTCAGCCTGTACTTGGTATGTTCTCATCAAGCAGAATAAGTCTTTGGTAGCAGTGGGAAAGGGAAGGAAGAAAATGTCATGACAATAGATTTGAAGCTGGTTTTAATTGTGGTGTGTAATAGAAGAGCATCAGTCTTTATAATTAAAAGTTATTCAATGTTACTATGGCTCTCAGTATTCAGAAGTTCATTTGATGTTCAAATATTAATCTCATCCCAACATGTCCCTCATGTGAAGGTCTGTCAATCTTTGCATTTACCACAATGCCTAACTTAGATCCATGAGTAAAATTGTTGATTTATTGATTTTAGCTTATTTTTTTTTACATTCTAAAACTCTTCTTTTGAGTGCCAACATAGTCATACAAGTGGACTCAGCAAAGCATACACAATCTACAACACATAATCTAGCACATGATATAAATCCATATACTCACATATTCATTCATTCAACAAACATTTTGAGCACAAGCTTCAGGGACTCTTCTAAGAACAGTGGACCGGAGGTGTGGCTCAGTGGTAGAGTACTTGCTTAGCATATGAAAGGCCCTGGGTGCCAACCCAGCATCACAAGAGTAAAAAGAGAAATGAAAAGGAAAATAAATCTGACCTAGGCCTGGCTCTGAGGTTGATGGAACCCCAGTTCCTTGCTGCCTTTCTGCCTCTAATATCTATTTTAATTCTGGACACCACTGTGTCTATATAATACCCAAGCAAGTGAATGAAAAGTTGAAAATCCAATTTATAGTTTGCATCTATATCTTTTTTTTTTATTTGGTACTGGGGATCAAACTTGGGACCTTGCATTTGCAAGGCAGGAGGCGGAACCACTGAGCTAAATCCCCGGCCCTGCATCTATATCACTTGCCTATACCTTTAGATTTTTAGTTTACATATTGAAGCAACTCACTATTTTTATGTATCTGCCATTATGATGATAAAGTACTCAAATTTAATTTTTACTTTTGATTCTGCTGTATTATGCATACAACCACAGTTTCATAAACCTGGAAAAAATTTCCATTTTCTAGCTAATATTTTTTAATGGGACATTTTCAGTGGAATACATAAATACTAGTAGAATTTCAAGTTTTAATTTCTTAAAGAGTTTGTTGTAAACTTTACGTCTTAGTTACTTCTCTTGTGACTGAGACACAATAGCCGACACCCACAAGCTAAGGAAGAAAGGTTTATTTTGGCTCATGGTTTGTACAGGTTTCAATCCATAGTCAGCTGACTCCAAGGCAGGATGGCATGGCTGAGGGTCATGGGCAGAGGAGAAGGAGGTCCTGGCATGGCAGGCAGGAAGCAGAGAGGATCAAGGAAGTAGGCAGGATATATACTTTCAGGCCACGCCACCAATGACTCACCTCTTCACACCAGGCTTCACCTCCCATCACACCCAGCTATAAAGTCATCAGTGATTTACTGTATATCAGCTATAAATCCACTGATGAGTATCAAACATCCATGATCCAGTCACCCTCCCCCCGAAGCCCTACCTGTGAGTACATGAGCCATGGGGAGGGGGTAGGTATAGATATAAACCATAACACTTTAGTGTGTTATTTTGATGGAAAGAGATACACATGTTTTCAGAAGACTGTAATATTTTTAAAATTGTAGTTCACAATTTCCTTCTGGTAACAGAAAAAAATTAAGCTTCAGACTAACTGGACTTAGTGTAGATTGTTTTGGTGAGGTAATATTCCAAATGGAAATTCTGAACCTGAAGAGGATAATACAAATCAAACATGCATCCAGGAGAATTTAAAAATGTATTTATATGCAAATACATCCTTTGGTTTGTTGACAATATGATTTTATCCAGTGATTCCTTTGTACAACGTGATATAGGCCCCTCTTGGTAACCAGCTTGCTTTGATGGGACGCATTATGCTTGGCTCCCTAGATCTTATAATTTTTCTTTGCTCATGATGCATTGACCAAAATACCCCTCATTATATGTGTCACTGCAGACCCTTATTATGCAGATTCAGCTTCCTCAGTTGACTGGGTGAGGGTGACCCTGTTTGATTTCCTAGCTTGAGTGAAGTGCAGAAATGCTTCCCTACTCCTCATCTGAAATGTACAGTGATAAAGAAAATTGCCTTGCCTAGGTTATATAGAAGTTTATAAAGATGCAGGATGATTAAAGCTGGAAGGGTTCCACTGGTTATTAAGACTATAGGTGATTTTTACTTTTTATATCTTTCACTATTTTCCAATATTTTAAATGTATTTGTGTTTTTCCAAAGCACATGATCACAATTTAACTCACACACACACACACACACATACACATGTTCAAAAAGGAAACATACCAAAATGATATAGGCATGGAAATTGGAATGAATTTTATGTTTTTCAGGTTTCTGTACATTTCCCAAGTACTATTCTTCTAATAAGAACAAATCATACACAAAAAAATAACCTATGAACTAACCTTTACAAAAGTGCTTTCTTCATGGAGGTAAGCATTACAAAGCAATCTTGAAAATTCTGAGCTCTTAGCATCTAAATTTCCATTCTTTTTTCTTTTTTTTGTTTTTATTTTTCATTAGTACATGTTTGCACTACATAATAATTTCATTCCTTGTGGGAAGTTGGTACATGTACATATCACATCTTAATTCTATTTACATTTCCTTCCCCTTTTTTCTCTCCTCCTTCATCTCTTTTACCTTTTCCCATTTGAAAAACAATCTATCTCTCTATTTTCTATTACCTTTTATTTTGTTCTTTATTTTTATTTTGGGCTTCTCATATAGGAGAAACCATGACAAGTTTAACCTTGTGTCTGATTTTTTTCATGTACCATTATGGTCTCAAGGTGCATCCATTTTCTTATAAATGACCCAAGTTTCTCTTTCTTTATGGTAGAGTACTACTCTATAATGTATAAATACCACATTTTCTTTATCTATTCATCTCTTGATGAACATATAGGCTGTTTCAAAGATTACCTATTATGAATTGTACTACTGTAAACATGGATATGCATGTATCAGTGTAGTATAATAACTATAACAATTCAAGAAGTTACCTAGAAGGGTCAAATAGAATTTCTAGTTTCAATTTTTTTAAGCAATCTCAACACTGATTTCCATAGTGGTTTTACTAGTTTATATTCCCACCAACTATGTAGAAGAATTCCTTCTTCCTCACAGTCTCACCAGAATTTGTTATTGTTTTATTTGTGATGATGACTATTCTTTTTGGGTTAAGATGGAATCTCAGTGTTGTCTTAATTTGTATTTCTCCAGTGGCCAATGATGCTGAATATTTTTTTGTGTATTTATCAACCATTTGTACTTCCTCTGAGAAGTGTCTGTACATTTCAGTTGTCCATTTATTTATTGGGTGTCTTATTTGGAAGGGTCTAATTTTTTTAAGGTCTTTACATAGTTACTTTTTCTTTAAGAAGCTTTTAAATTTGATATGATATCATTTGTTGATTCTTGCTACTGTTTCCTACAAAACTAGGGTTCTGTTCAGAAAGTCCTTGCCTATGCCTATGACTTCAAGGGTGTTATTTATTTTATCTTCCAGCAGGTTAACTATTTCTGTGTTAATATTTAGCTCTTTGATCCATTTTTATTTTAATTTAGTACATGGTGAGAGATATGGGTCTAACTTCAATATTCTGCATGTGGATAGCCAGTTTTCCCAGCACCATTTCTCCAGTGTATGTTTTTAGCCCTTTTGTAAAAAATCAAAGAGTTGAATATGCTTGGAGTTGTTTCTACATCTTGTATTCTGTTCCACTGATCCTTGTGTCAGTTGCTGTGCCAGTACCATGCTGTTTTTATTACTGTAGCTTTGTAATATAACCCCAAACCCATGATTGTGATGCCTTTCACTTTGCTCTTGTTACCAAGGATTGTTTTCACTATTCTAGGTTTCTTCTGGTTCCATATGAATTTCATGATTTTTCTCTCCAGGTCTGTGAAGACTGCTTTTGGTATTTTGATTGGGATTGTGTTAAATCTGTATATCAATTTTGAAAGTATGGTCATTGTGACTCTATTAGTTTTGCCTATCCAGGAATATGGGACATCTTTGCATTTTTTTTTTTTTGAGACCAGATCTCACTATGCAAATCAGGCTGGCTTTGAACTCACTATGTAGCACAGGCTGGCTTTGAATTCACAGCAATTCTCCTGCCTCAGCCTCCCAAGTGCTGGGATTACAGGCATATGCCATCACATCTGGCTATCTTTCCATTTTCTAATGTCCTCTTCCATTTTCTTTTTCAGAGCACTGTAGTTTTCATCATAGAAGTCTTTCACTTCTGTAGTATATTAATTTCCTAAGTATTTAATTTTTCTTGGTGCTATTGTGAATGGTACTTTTTTTCCTAATTTCTTAGTGAGTTCATTATTGTTGTACAGGAACACTACTGACTTTTGTGTATAGATTTTATATCCTGCTACATTGCTAAATTTGGTTATTCTAAGTCTTTTGGTGCAATTTTTTGGGTCTTCTATGTAGAGGAGCATGTCACCTACAAATAATAATTTAACTTCTTCCTTTCATATACATATCTGTTTCATTTCTTTTTCTTGCCTAATTGTCCTGCCCTGTGGCAGACACCAGCTGCCTCCTGTCCCTGCCCAATAGGAAAGAAAAGAGACCCCACCTCACCCCCACTGCCAGCCCTTCAGGCGAGGAGGAGAGAGCCCCTGTCCTGCTCCCACCAACACTGGCTGCCTTGTGCTCCTTGTGCAGGAGAGTGGGAGAGGGGCCAAACTATCAAATCCTAGCTGGTTATGCACCTTGGATCTCCTTAGCATAGGCCAGCAGGGGTGACAACCAAAGGACCAGTCTGATTGAAGATGAGACCAACATTCAGGCAGAGAGTTTCACTCCAGAAGAGAAGTATTACCCTACAGCAGAGAGATCCCCTGTAAAGCTCAAGCTCAGGCTGAAAGATCACAGGGTCTTTATTCTGTGGTGGGAGGCCAGGTTTTGTGGGTATAACCTTTAGAGGGAATGGATCTGAAGGAGATGGCATTTAGTCAGTGGTCTGATTGAACTTTTGCATTGTTGCCTATATGCAGCAGAAACTTGTGGTCTGATTTGCTACAGGTCATTATCTGAGTTGCCTAAGTGTCTACACTAAAACCATTGACCTCTTTGTATCTGGTTAAGGGTGATTCATTAGTGGGTCTCAGCATTTGTCAGTATCCAGTTTATATTTGATGTCATTACTGTCACTGACTTTACTACTATAACCAAGTTAACATAGGTAGTGCTGTCAATTTGTTTTCTTTGTATGCCAATATCTGAATTACCTAGGCTCATAAAATCTACTGTGCCTCATTCCTGAAGAATCAGACACTGGGTCAAAGAAGCCGCAAACCCTAGCACAAAAAACAAACAAACAAAAAATAGAAACATGAGAAAACAAAGCAATGAAATTCCTCCTCAAACTCCCAATTCCCCCAAAGCCAATCCAGGGATCATCAAGGGTGAGGAAATGACAAGCTACACAGTAGAAATGTCTGAAAGTGTATCAATGGAGGTAACAAAAACAATGCAATAAAGTGCTTTGCAAATTCAAAGAAGATATAACTAAACAGATAATGAACCAAATGAAACAAATGATCTGTTAGTCTAGAGAAGACACTGATAAAAATCTAGTGGAACAAAAGAAAAAGATGCAAAATGTGAACACACAGGTCGAAAAGAATGGGATTCCATAAAAAAGTTCCAAACAGAAATCCAGGAGAACCCTGGCTAGGGCATAACATTGGGTTACATAAATAGTTTGATAGTTTACAAAGAAAATAACAAGTGAGGGAAAAAATAAGAACCAAGATACATCTTATAAAGGTACAAGATCCCAATGATGAATATAACTCTATTGTATACCTAAAACATACCATTAACTTAATGAAAAAAAAGAGAAAATAACAAGTGCAATGTATCTTGGAGAAATTTTCTTAGAGGATTAGGACTGGAATTCATAAGAGATCATTTACAGCAGAGGAAGGACAAAATGTTTCTCCCCAGGGAAACATGCAAAAGGATTGTGGAGCACACTGCTGAGCTGACAGGTGAACATGCAGCTGCAACATTACAAAGACCTACTATGACCACAGGAAAAACAAAAATATCTCAACTGTGCCCTACAAAAAAGGACAAGAAGACAAAACATATGTGCTATTAGTGTAAGTGATACTTGTGCATGGCACATGCTGTTATCATGTGTGAAGACTGCCTTGGGTGAGACAGTTGAAGCAAAGATTATTTCTGTGGTAGACTTTTGTGTTTACATTGCACATCACATAGGTTTTTATTTCTGATGTTATCTTTTAGGTATTGTAAGCAAGTAAACAGCTGATGTGAAAATGTTGATGTCCATTTTAAGGACTTACTACATATTTGATATTTTATTTTATTGATATCTTATTTTCCTGCTAAGTGCATATTATACAATACAGCAAGAAGCTCCTGAGAAAAAAGGAAGACAGAGAAGTGGCAAGAATGACCTGCCACACAGGAAAGGAAAGCTGAGCACATGTGCTATCAGTGTAAGCAAGATATGTGCATGGAACATGAAGTTGTCATGTGTGAAGACTGCCTTGGATGTGACAATTGAAGCAAAGAGTATTTTTTTGTAGAGTTCAATTCATATTTTCATTGTAGTTCATATAGAAATTTATTTCTGATGTTATCTTTTAGGTTTTGTAAGCAAGTACACAGATGATGTGAAAATGTTAATGTTTATTCCTAAACATGCAATACATATTAAGAATTTAATACTTTATTTTATTGATGCTTTATGTTCCTGATAATTACATTATATAATATAATAAAAACATTCTGAAAGAACAGCAAAGACCAGCGAGATGTCAAGTATGTGCTACAAAAAGGCCAGGAAAGCAAAACACATGTGCTGTCAGCATAAGTAATATGTATGTATGGAATGTGCTGTTGTCATGTGTGAAAATTGCCTTAGGTGTGGTAATTGAAGTAAAGATTATTTTGTCATAAAGTTCTACTGGTATTTTCATTGTAGTTCATACAGGAATTTATTTCTTAGACGTTGTACACCAAGAAATAGTCAATGTTGAAAATTTTGATGCTTTTTTATGAAGACTCAATAAATATTAAAAATCCCAGTACTTTACTTTTTAAATTTTTTTCCTATTAAGTACTCATTGTTTAATAATATCATAATAATAAAACTCATTAAATTAAAATTAATAGTCAATAGAAATACTCTAAAGAATAAGTATGGGTACTATTCACCCACAATGTGCTTTTAACTAAAAATTATCATTAAACCCCTTAGAAATTTTTTTTTTTTTTTTTTTCTGGGGATCAAACTCAGGACCTGGCACTTGTGAGGCAGGTGTGATGCCACTGAGCTAAATCCCCAGCCACACCCCCTTAGAAATCTGACTCAAAATATGGACAGCAGAAGCAACTGATGTGAGTACAGAGTGTCAGACTTAGAAGACAGGGCTATGGTGTGTGATCAATTAATAACAGATACCTTAAAAACACAAGAACATGAAAAATGAATCTAATAGCTGCTCGATGGCTCAAAAAGACTAATACAAGGTACCACCACTCCCAGCACAGAAGTAGTGTCTTCCGGGCCAATGTATCACCGCTCCCAGTGCAGAGGAAGGGGCTTCCAGGCCACCGTACCACCACTCCCAGCTCAAAGGAGGCAAGCCACACGGGTGCCAACAGCAACCCCCGCCTTTGAAATGAGAAGACACATAAACAAGTTGCAAAACCAGACTTCCAGATCACCTACAAAAAACCTAAAAGAGAAATGAGATGGAACACTCTGATACTCAACCACCTGGACTCCCTGAACTGGCAACAAAAGAGGATCTGGAAAAAATGAAATCAGAAATAA
>NW_004624753.1:16842925-16870181 GCF_000247695.1 Heterocephalus glaber | reverse complement strand
AAAGAAGGGAATGGAATTAATATGAGAAAATGAAAAAATGGAAACAAAGTCTTTGTAAATAGGGATGGAGGGGTTGAAGGGAGGGCAAGGGAATGGGGAAAAAATAAGAATGAAGAGAGATTACGTAAAGGTGCAAATTTCCAATGATGAATGTCATTATATTGTATACCTAAAATGTACCAATAAAATTAATTTTTAAAAAACCAAAAAAAAAGAAAAGAAAAGAACTAGGGCCAGGGATTTAGCTCAGTGGTTCCCCCACCTGCTTTGCAAGCACAAGGTCCCAAGTTCGATACCCAGTACCAAAAAAAAAGATCAAAAACAAGACAATGATGTCTACTATCATTACTTCTGTTTAACATATACTCTAAACATTAGCAAGAGAAATTAGGCAAGAAAATGAAATAAAAGGGGTATATATAGGACAGGGAGAAGTCTAATTATCAGTGTTTTCAGATGACATGATCCTCTACAGAGAAGACCCCAAAAATTCCACCAAAAGACTCTTAGCATTAATAACCAAATCAGCAGTGTAATGGGACACAAAATCAACACACAAAGATCAATAGCATTTGTCTAAACCACTAATGAACCCACTGAGAATGAAATTAGGAAAAAAAAACATTCAAAACACACTAAGAAAATTTAAATACTTAGAAATTAGCCTAAGGAAGCAAAAGACCTCTAAAACAAAAACTACAATACTCTCAAAAAGATCAAAGAGGATATCAGGAAATGGAAAGCTAACCCCTATTCGTATATGGTAGATCCAATACTGTACAGTCAAAAAGTCCATTTTAAAAAGTCCATATCCTATATTAGGCAGAACTAATAGGTTCAAAATGGCCACACTTCCAAAATTGATATACAAATTTAATGCAATCCCAATCAAAATACCAAAACCCATTCTTTACAGACCTGGAGAAAACAATCATGAAATTCATATGCAACCAAAAGAGACCCAGAATAGTAAAAACAATCCTAGGTAACTGGATCAAAGTGGGAGGCTTCACAATCATGGATTTGAGGTTATATTACAAAGCTACAGTGGTAAAAACAGCATGGTACCGGCCAAAAAAATAAAACCAACATGAGGATCAATGGAACAGAGGATGTAGATCAATGGAACAGAGGATGTAGAAACAACCCCAATCGCATTCAACTCTTCGATCTTTGACAAAAGGGGTAAAAGCATACACTACAGGAAAGATAGCCTCTTTAATAAATGGTGCTGGGAAAACTGGCTATCCACATGCAGAAGATTGAATCTAGACTCATATCTCTCACCATGTACTAAACTAAAATGAAAATGGATAAAAGATCTGGATTTTAGACTCCAAGAAAATTATTGGAACAGACAGCCTACCTCATGAGGAAGCCTGAGTATTTCCCTTGTGTAATATGATACAATGATGCTATCACAATTATGAGAAAGAACTAAGAAAAAGCAAAAGAAAAGTAATCATTAACAGCAAGGGGCCAAAAGATAAGGAGAAGAACATGAGTCCAGCAGCCAACAGTGCTCAGCTGAGGAGAATATGTACACAAGTATAGTCATGTAAGCACTACATGTTATATAAACATAACATTTGCAATAGAATTAGTTGGGGCAATGGCTGAAGGGGGGCCCCTTGACCACAATACAACATCAGTAGGTAAAATGCATGATTCAAAAAAGGTCAGAGTGCACACATTACTTAGAATCAGGGACATGTGGATTGGGCAATGGCACTTACCATAATCCCAGCACTTGGGAAGCTGAGGTCTCAAGTTCCAGGCCAGCCTAGGCTACATACTGATTTCAAGGCCAGCATGAACTACATAGGGAGACACTGTCTCAAAAAAAATCACAGACATGTAAATGCCCCCCAAATTGCTTAAAAATTTAAAGCAGTGACCTTGAGAAAAGGGATGGGATACAAAGCAGGATAGAGGAGGAGGTACAATGTTTTGGCATAGGTAATTGAATTTTTTTTTTTTTTTTTGTACTGGGGATTGAACTCAGGACCTTGCTCTTGTGAGGCAGGCGGTGGCACCACTGAGCTAAATCCCTGGTCCATATTGAATGTTATTTTAACTTTATAAATATTATGTATAGACTGAATTGATGAAATACATTTCTATAAAATTGTTGTGGACTTTAAATTCTGTCTACAAGGCAATGTTACTCTATGCCAACAATGGAATTCAGCTCTCAAGGGAGGTTTCTAGGGCAATTTGATAAAAATCTGAAGCCATTTACTAAGGTGATTTATTAATTAAAGAGGCCCTAAAGGTACATCCAACAGGTACTACAATTCACCATTACTCATTTATTTCCTTGCTTGATTCTCCAAGTTCACACTAAAACCAAATAAGTGAAAACAATTGAAAGCCACTCAGAAGCAAGGAAGGGAAAGGAACACTTACCTCCCTCCACAGACTCCTTGCCAGTCCATTAAAGACAGTATTCCCTCAAGTCTAAGACCTTTAATTATAAACCCTAATTCAGGAATTTAACAATGGTTTAGAGGCTCAGATGAGAAATGTATCCCAGTTTTGGAAGTTGTAATGTGAAAAAGCATGCATCTCTCAACTGAGAGGTACTTTAAAGACCCTGTTGTCTGGGTTTGCTCTGTGCCTGCCATGTTGGTCTGCTGGTTTAGATCCTGTCATGTGGTGGGACAGTGTGTGCATGAGGTGTTACCCAGAATCCCACATGGCGTGAGCCTCCTTCCCTCAGTCCTGCTGGGCACTGGCTCCCAACAGCTCTCAGCTGAGTCCCTCTGCATGATTCACCTCTCTAAGGAGTCACATTCCCAAGTTCACATCCCCATCCAGGGACCATGAGGTGTGTGATGGCCAGAGCTGCCCAAGTGCTACCTGAGGACTTTGTCCGCCTTCTGTCTCTTCCACAGATGGTGGTCCCAGGAAACCTTTGAGGGGTTTCTTGGGACCCCTTTTGCCCATTTCTTCATGCTGAAGGTATTTAAGGAGTTCAGACCTCAAGAGACTATCAGTGTCAGTATGGAAATGAAGCCATTGCCCTAGGACCTTGAGTTCCCTCCTAAGGCCCTATGCTGGTGCTTTTCTGGGCAAATCCAATCAAGAATCTTTTAATAACACAGATGTGACACCTGAGTTCCATGAACCACTCTGTCCCTGAGCCTTCTCCTACTCATCTGTCAAGTAGGAGGATAAAGGAGAGATGAGCTGCAGGCCTGACCCATGGTAGGGACTCACCTTCTCCTGGCCTCTCCTTCTTCCTGGCTGACTCCAGGTCCTGCAGTGTCTCACACACCTACCCTGACTTCCTTCTCTCTGAACATCCTACATACAGTCAGGGAAAGTAGTGCAGCTGTGGCTCTATCCTACCCAGGCCATTGGGGGCTCCACCTGGGGCCTGCAGACAAGGAAGAAAGCCAGCCAGCTCCTTCCAGGTGCTAGTTGAGTGGGGCTGGGCCACAGTCTCCCCCTCCTTACAGAAGAGGCCATGTAATTCAAGGAACCAAGAGTGATGAGGGGGAGAGCTCACCCTGTCTCCTGTTCCCTCGGGAACTTGAGGGGGTTTAGAGACGTGGTCCTTTTCTGCTCTCAGCTGGGAACTGGCTTGGAGAATTTCCCCCTCTGAGCAGAGAGAATTCTCTTCCCTGCCCCGCCCCCCACTCTCACAGCCCACCAGCTCTGGGCACCCTGAGGCGCAGTCTGGGCCTTTCTCTCTGTACACAATTGCATGGAGGCTGGGTTTGGTCCATTCACACTCCTTGTGGGACACTGGTTTTGTTGCTGCACTCGTAGTTTCTAGAGATATCATCTTTTAGAACAGAGGCAAAATTGAACTAGCCTGTCCCTTCCCAGTCACAGTATTTGAGCTTCAGCCCATGGTGTGGCATTTTCTGTAACTTTTAAGATTGAACGTTTCACATTATTTTTCCTGGGGATTCCTATGAACACTAAGTTCTGGCTACTTTTTTCCCTAATGCTGAAAAGGTTTGATTCTTCCATCTATCCATCAACAAATCGCACTGAATGACGGTGCTCAGTGACCCAGGATGCCACTGGAGACAAAACACACCATACATATTTTCTGGTCTCCCTGGAAAATTAGTCCAAACACTTTCATCACTGCCGAGAAAGAAAATATGCACAGAGTGGTGAGGATCTGCTTTGTTTTGCTTTGTTTTTCCAGGAGAAGTGTTCCCCCTCCTCAAACAGTGAAATTTATATTGTTCTTTGTCTGCAAATTAACCACTTAAGGAGAATTCCTGTGTGTCTCACTCATTTTCTGCAAGCCAAGGCCCTCCTTTCCCTCCACCAAGGGAATATTCTGGCACCTCCCCAGATTGCCGCCTTCTCTCCTTCTGTAGTGTTGAAAATCCATCCCATTTGTACCCCAACTTGTTAGAAATTGCACTTAAAATATTTTATTTCCAATTTGTATCCCATCCACCACCCTTTTTTAAGTTCCGCTTTAAAGACTCCTCTCTTCTTTCTGAACAGTCTGTGTTTGATTTGATGGGAAACTACTTTGGTTGTTTGGCCCTTTCTCTGTCCTGTTAAATTTTCACTTTCATGAAGAGATACAATCTTGTTCCCTGGAAACGAACCCAGAGGAGAACCAGGAGCGTCGGCCCTCCTTGCAGCCCTGTGAAATACTCCCCTCCAGCCAATGCAGGGGACAATTAATCTCCTATTCCACAGAAGTGGTGCCTGAATCCTTTAAGATGAAAATGTTTGTGTCCAGGGTGGTCTATTTAAAACAGTTCCCATATGATGCAATGCAACATGAAAAGGAAACTGTTTCAGATGAGTCACCATTTAACAATAATAATTAGCATTTGGAAATCTTACTTAGAACACCCAGCAGAAGGGTATTTTATTGATTTCTTAAAAGAGTTTCCACATTCTCGCTGGGGCTTCCATCAAGACAACATATTAAAGACTGCTGTCCAAATTCATTTGTATGAGTGTGGAGTAGGAGAGGTTATGTTTAACAATAGTTCAAGGGAAAGGGGTTTAGGGAATTTAGAAGACTTCAGATTCAGATAAGCCACCATTGGGACCTAGTTGTTCACAAAGCCAATAAAATGTCAGGATGCATTACTAAAAGCATAATATCTCAAACAAAGGAGGTAATGATCACACTGTACTCTTTGATGCTCAGGCTACCTTTCAGATTATTTTTTTTAGTTATAGGTAGTAAAAAATTTAAAAGTAGACATTAACAAACAGGGATGACCTGAATAATGAAGGCTTTAGAAACCATGCAAAATAATCACAATTAGATTTGACAGAAGAGCAGTATTCTGAGTTAGAACTGAATTGCAGCCCTAGCTCTACAACTTAGGAGCAGTGGCCTTGGGCAACTTAATAATTAACCTTACCTCAATGTCCTCATCTCCAAAAAAGGTGATGATGCTACTACTCACATCATGGGTGTATTCTGAAGATTAAATAAGTAATTCATTATAGTTTGTGGCAGTGTCTGGCACATAGCTTGTGCTCAATAGATACTAGAGACTGTTAGCAACAAAAATAGTTGTAATGATAACACTTTGTGGTCCGGTAGCATTTTCAGTGTTTAAACTGACTTTATACTATCACGTTTTCTAACATTCACATTTAATGTGTTAGTCATTGAGCATCTCTATATCTGAAAATCCAAAATCCAAAATATGAAATTTTTTGAGTACCAACATGATGCCAGGTAGGAAATACCACATCGTAAGACTTTGTAATTATTAAAACATTGCATAAAATTACCTTCAGCCTGTGTATATAAGATGTATATAAAACATGGGTTTTATGTTTAGACTTGGGTCCCACTCCCAAGATATCTCATTTTATATATAAAACACCTTCTGTCCTAGGCATTTTGAATAAGGGATACTCTACCTGTATTATTCTCATTTTCAGAAGAAAAGAACTTCCAGGTCCTCTGCCCTGATAGGCATTTTCTTTATGCTCAGTTGGCTAATCATCAGTCTCCTGTCCCACCACTGTAAGCTCTCACAGCTCAGAATGGCATCTTGGTACCTGGCAGCTGACAGGGTAAGGAGGGAGTATGGACAGCCCTAAAGGGAGGGATGTTGACAATGGATTGGCCAATCACCAGTTTCTAGCCAACCTGAACTTTTGTGAACAGCTATATTTGTAAGTGATAGTGAGGTTGCTGTTAATCGCCTTGAGATGGGAGTGGAGCCTTCAGCAAGTAAATTAGTTTCCTTCTTCAGCACTTTAGTTTCCTTCTCAGAAAAAATAGACACTCTTCCTCCATCAGGCAATTCATGAATCAAATGTGAAAGCAAAGCACATGAGAATCCTCTGGAATAAACTAGAAAATGCACATTGCAGCATTGCTGCAGTAACTTCAAAACTGCTAAGTATTTAATCATCAAAAACCCTCAAGATCAAGGATACTGTGAGCACTAATCTTCATTGTCAACTCAATTGGCTTGAGAGATTAGTAGAGTGCACTTCTCTGTGTGTCTGAGTCAGTCATAGAGGAGTGACCTTGGGGACTCTATGTGGTCCCCAAGCCCCTCTTTTCTTATTCTGTCCCTTGCTCTGCTTCTCAGCCATCATGAACTGAACAGCTTTGTTCCACCGCACCTTTCTATTGTGATGTTCCTTCTTTGGAGCCAGTCAACCATGGACTAAATATCTAAAACTGTGAGCCAAATTAAATTTCTGCCACTTTAAGTTTCAGGTGTCAAGTATTTTGTCCCAGTGATGAGAAAACTGACAATACAGCTACTTAAACATAGCTGACTTGTGTAAGAATCAGTAGGAAGGTGCTCATAATCAGACATTTATCAATGGAATTGTTGCTTAGTCTAGTGGCTTTATCTGGAATGGAGGCCCTCAACTGCCCCAGGATCTTGGTACCTTCTGACCCAGCCATATGGCCAGCAAGTTGGCTCTCCAGGTCCTGGACAGGTACCCATTGCCAAGCCACTTGCCAGGGGCCAGGCTAGCACACTTCCTCCCCTGTGCTCCTCTTTGTGTCTGGAATCTTTGGACTTCTCTGGTGCGTTAGACTTTCACTCTCCCACAGTTCTCTTTTGCATCAACTTTAGGCATCTCTGTCACTTACGGCCATGTGACTGGCTCAAACCCTGGTCCCAGGTTCCCGCATGAAGGCCAAACTCCAACTTCCCCAGGGAGGGAGGAAGGGGATTTAAATCCAGCTCTCCACCTTGAGATGGCTCCTGAAGTTCATCAAATCTCTGCAGTTGAAATCTGGCCTTCAAAGTGAGGCATAGCAGCTTTTTGTGTAAGTGGGAGCATGCTCGTGGGAAGGTGTGCTTGTGCATGTCTAGAGAGGAGGAGGAGAGAGGGAGGGAGGGAGAAAGGGAGAGAAAGAGAGAGAGAAAGAGAGAGAGAGAGAAAGAGAAATATAAGTTGAAATACACTAAAATCTTTTCAGGTTGGCCAAGGTTATATCAACACTCTGCTGTAGAGCCAAGCATGTGGTATGGCAACACTAAGAATACAAATATGGCCATTCAAAGCTCATCTGCATTTTTATTGGAAAAAAAAGTACTGTGGGTGTGTATTTGTATGTGTGTATGCTTCCAGGTCTGAAAGGAAATACACCTCAAGGTTAACACTGGTTCTCTCTACATAATGGATTATAGATATTTTTAAATCTCTCTGTCTCTCTCTCTTTTTTTTTTTTTTTTTGGTCCCAGGGATCAAACTCAGGACCTTTTACGGCAGGTGGCAGAACCACTGCGCTAAATCCCAGCCCTTAAAAAAATCTCTTTTTTAAATTCAAGTACATTTTCTAATTTTTTTCACAGTCCTGAGGATCAAACTCAGGACTTTGAGCATGCTAGGCAAGAACTCTACCACTAAGCTATACCCCTGAGGCAGGAGGTTAGGGCATGGCAAATTGGCTGAGCAAGTAGGTATGATCTGTCAATAACAAAGATCCAGGAAGTGCACAGAAATCAGTTCCCAAAGCCCTTCTCTGGAACCAATTAGAGAATGCTATTTTCAATTTTAGTTTCTTCTCTAGAGAACTCAGCAGGTTTTTGATAGAAAGGCCTAGATCGAGATCAGCCTGAGGAATGGAGAACACAAGAGATGGTAGCCATTAAACTCTCTCTTTCACACTGGTCTGCTCTCTCCCTATGGAGTGTACTTGTTTTCCTGCACTCACTCTGTAAGGCATGTTTCTTTTCCTACCTTTAATATACGTAAAACTTCACTAGCTTTTGCAATTGTTTTGTCCAATTCTGTGTTCAGAACAAGAAGAACTCCCCAGAACCCAGTGATACCCCCACTCCACACTTTCTAGTTTGTATAAAATTTTTATGATTCATTTGTATTTCCTGATAATAAAGAATTAATAAGTTTTAACAGCCTGGATCCACTAGGGCTGGTTCATAGCAAGTAGCTTTGGGAACTCCCCAATTTCCAAAAGATGGTGAGTGAGCAGAGCCTGCTGGTGGGTACCCAGGATTTATTCTCTCCCTCTGCTTTTTACCACCAGGATTTCATCAGGGCATCTCTGGGCCCAGTAATTACTCACTTTCATTTACACTCAGGGGTGGTCACATGGCCCGGTTCTGATCAACAAGAAGCCTGAGTGGGCTCTATGATTTTGATTCTGTTATGATTTTCTTCTATCATATGCCTGCAGCAATAGGAAAAATCTGTATAAGCATGAGTTCTGGCATTTTTGTCTTAAGAAAACTTTAATTCAGAAATGAAGATGGTGAAAGCCAGGTGGGAAAACACCTGGATTTAGCCTCTGGGAAGAATGCTTAATAAAGTACAATCCTCCTTTACCTTCCTCACAAAAATGCGGCATTGTTTTCAGACTCCAAATTTGGGAGGTCTTTTCAGTTGACCTAGACAAAGCAATGGAAGTAGACCAACGGAAGTGAAGCAAGCGAGGTGTGAGTCTTTTCCTCTCCTGTGTTTGCAAATGCAGAATGTCACAAAGGTCCTTTGTTTAAGAATACTGTGTGTTCCAAGCAATTCTCGGAATTTTTTAAATGGTTTCCATTTTCCTGGAGGAGAAGCTCATAATGATCTGCTTGGCTCTCTGCCTCTATAGCCCTCTACTGAAACTACTTACCCCCCAATTTGTAGATTCAGCCCTACCTCCAACCAAAAGACTACCCTGTCCCCAGGCAACAGGAAGATATGCCAATACAATCTTTACCAGCTTTGCCTTCCCTGGTCACTTGGCTCATTTACAAAAAGCGAGGGTCTCCATTAGTGTCTGATAGTGATGGAAATTTACTCATGGGTGGAAGAGAAAAAACAAGAGATGTATTTATTTTTAGTCTGCTTATAAATATAAACAAAGGTAAAATCTTAAAAAAGTATTCCAAAAACACTTATATCAGCACTTAAGGATGTTCACGTGTTTTATACATACCTTCTGCTTCTACTTCTGACTGGTCACAGGACGCTTCACAGATGCTTTAGGATTTTTTTCTCATTTTCCAGGAAATATCGCATTTAAAGGGCAAGAAGAAAAAAAAACCCATTTGAAAAATTCTCGTGGAGCTTTCACTATTCAACGCTTAACATACAGCCTCTTCCATTTAAAGCTTGCACATTTCCATACCATCCCATTATTATTCAGACTGGTCAAAACTGTGCTATTTTTTTAACTTAAGGAAAGTAATTTGATGAAATTTAATGGCCCTAATGAATTAAGTGGAGGAAAATGCAGAAGGCTTTAATAACAGCAAATCTATTGAAATGAAAGAGCCTATACATTGTTCTACTGACACTTACTAGCAGAGCAAACCAGATGTAGGTTGCCAAGGGAAGTTTGGCTTGTAAATTGCAAGAAAAGCGTATACTGCCAAGCTCTACTGGGCTCTGTTATTTCTTCATTAAAATGCACTGTCAATCAGGTTGAAAAGAAATGTCTAATTAACACCATAGGGCACCAAAAAATTTAGCATCAGAACTCAGCTGCTATCCCTTTTTACAACTGTATCTCTCTAAGCAACTCTATTCCTCTCTTTCCACCCTTCCCCCATCCACTGCCCCTCCCCACATTCTACTTGCTTATGATCAAAAGCATCCGAGAAATTGCAAAATGCACTGCATTACACAACTCCTTCTTTATATCTGTGAACCAGCTAGAAGTAAACTTTCCAGAAACTTCCCTTCTTTTCAAGCCCTGTATCCATGGGAGGATCCAAAATACAATGGAACATAACAAAAACCAACAGGTTTCATCTTGAGATCTCCCTTTTCAAGCCATTGGTAGAATTAATGGAATTCTAGCCTGGGATAGTGCAGTCCTGGCTTTACCAGGAATCAGCCCACATGGTTTGGAGGATGTTCCTTCACATTGCTGAGCCTTAGCTTCCCTACTCATAAAACTGGGCTCAGTGAGAAGGTCTTGTCAGACCACTTCAAGGATCAATGGAGACTAGGTATATAAAAGGGCTTTGTAATATTTATTTCACTATTATTGTTACCCAAACCTCAGGAGAGCTGGGTGAAATCCAGTGTTTTGTTTTTAGTTTTGTTTTTTTGTTTTGGTTTGTTATTGTTGTTAGCAGGAGGCTTATTGTGTCCTGCTGTCTCTGATAGGAACCTGGTCCCTGATTCCTCATGTTCAGGTCAGAGGCCTGAGGGGAAGCTGAAACTGAACTGAGGAATTGGTTTAGGGAAGTTCTAGGAGGAGGAAACACAAGATATTATTTATAGACTGGAAGGCTCCAACTAATATCATTCCTACTCCCTCAACAACCAGGTACCAAATGCTGTTGGTTTCTCCATTGCAATGCCTGTTGCCTCCCCACTTCCACACACACTTCCACGAATTCCTTCCACTCCCATGTCTCAGGATCCCACAATGGTGGTCCTGCTATGGAATTACCCTTGATCTTTATGCTACCCTCTCCCTTCTAGTCTTTTCTGCATGTGGCTACCAGATTAGTACTAGTTATACCTCACTTAACATATGTCATTTTCAAGCCAGGCATGTGGTACACACCTGTAATCCTAGCACTTGGGAGGCTGAGGCAGGAGGATTGCTGCTAGTTTGAGGTCAGCCTTGGCTACCTAGTGGGTTCAAGGCCAGTGTGAACTAAATAGAAAGACCCTGCCTCAAAACTCAAAAAACCAAACCAAATCAACCAAACAAACAAAAACATCACCACCAACAACAAAGTCATTTTCACTGTTTGAAGATTTCAGTGCTTCCATTGTGTTTGCATACAAAGTCCCATGATCTTCTTTGGGCATATAGGAAACCACAGTAATGCCACTATCTGCTTTGCAGGCTCATCTCCCTTGATGTTGAATTCTGCCTGGTCATTTTAAAGTCTCTGATTCCTTAGTAATCTCTTTCAGGGCTCTTAATAGCCTCTCTTCTATTTTCACAAATATGCAATCTAATAATTATATATCCATGTGTGATTAATCAGTCTAATAAGTCTTTGTTGGCTGCATCTATTGTTTTGCTGATATCTCACTCAACATACCTTGTTTTCTCATATGTTCTCTGATTTTTTATTGTGATTCATATTCTCGGTAATATTGTCTAAAGGAACTCTTTAAAGGCTGGATTTAAGGTTGTTTGCATCGACTAAGTGCACTATTGTATTAGTTAGGGTTCTCTAGAGGAACAGAATCAATATAAAATATATGTATAATTATACAAAGAGATTTATTAGGTAGGCTTATGGAATCAGAACCAGAAGGGTTCCAATGGCTGTCTGCGGGATCAGAGGCAGAAGAATCCAGGTCTTCACAAAGGAACCAGTACCAGTGGAAGTTTGAAGGCCTAGCTCACTGCAGAGTCACCAGTGTGAGTCTGTGTTGAAATGCTGAAGGAATTGGGGACCAGCATCCAAAGGCAATGGCAAAGACCAGAGCTCCTCCAAAAAGAAAAAAAAAAACACTTCCTTCTTTCCATTTGTATTCTGTCCAAGCTACAAGCCATTTTGTTGGTGCCATCCCCATCTGGGTGGGGGGAATCTCCCCCCCTCAGTTTGCTGGCCTTCATGTCAATCATCCATAGACATACTCAGAGTTTACTAATCTGCTAGGCGATTCTAATGAAATCAAGTTGACATATCACAATTAACAATCACAACTATCAACCATGGTTCATTTATAACTAAATTCTTGGCTAAAGGTTTACCAAACCACAGAGGTAGTGTGAAGTCACACTTCTTTGTAAGGGCCTGGCCTGCAGTTATGGATTTCCAGGAGGTTCTCTCCCTTGAGTAAAAGCCAAAGGATGGTAGATTTTTTTTTTCCATGTCCCTTTGAAAGAGCAGGTTTTTATAACCTATTGAAAGTCTCCACTCTGATTCAACCTCGTCCCCTGTTGCACTTGTGCAGCCCTAAAACCAATACTTTGGGCAATTAGGGGTTCACAAAAGCCTTAAGAGGAACAGCTGACTTCAGTGTTTGTCACTTCCCCGAATCCAGGCTTTTTAGTATTTTTGAAATTCAAAGATTTTCTTTACTTTTGAAAACTTAGCTATACATTTTTAAAGACTTTTTTTTTTAATCGAGTATCTTTAGGGACCTGGTAAGTGAATGATTTTCAGGACATTTACTCCACCACATTGTTATTACTTCTTTATAAGACTTCTTAGATCATCCAAATAATCATTGTTTTTCAAACCTGACATACATGTTGTACATTCCTCACCATAGCTCATGATGTCTTGTCCCTTTACAGTGCCATAGCCACCCTATGTTAGTCAGATTTCCATCACCGTAACAAAATACTTGAGATAATTAACTTATAATTAACTTGAACTTCCAGGTTCATGATCCAGAGGCCTATGGGCATCTGGTGAGGCAGTACATCATGGCAGCAGCATGTGAAAGAGCAAAACTGTTCACTCCTCGAGACCAAGAAGCAAAAGAGAGAGAAGAGTCCAAGGTCATACAATCCCCTTCAAGGGAACATCCCCAGTGGCCTAACCTCTTTCCAAAAGGCTTTACCTCCTAAAGGTTCCAACACCTCCCAGTCGCACCAAGCAGGGAATAAAGCCTTTAACTTATGGGCCTCTGAGGGACATTCAAGACGCAAATTCTAGTACACTTTCATCCATTCCCACTTAGAAGCTTAACTAAGCATTGCTCTTCATAAGAGCTAGATCAAGGCGCTCTCCCTCCATAAAGCCTTTCCTTTCTTCTTCAGCTTTGGTAGTCATTCCTACTACAGTTATGTGTTACTCAGTGTCATCTTACCTGTGCTATAATGCTGCCTTGTGCTATTTATCTTTAATGGCTCCCAGGTATTGAGCACTTCCTACCTGTCAAGTGGAGTATTTTTCATTCATTACATCATTTAACCTCATAAAACCATGAGAGGTGACTCTAACATTGTTAGTCATCAGGGAAATGCAAAAATTAAAACCACCATGAAATATCATTATATATTTAGTAGAATGACTGAAATAAAAAAGAGTGAGGAGGGCTGGGGATTTAGCTCAGTGGCACCATGCCTGCCTCTAAAGCGCGAGGTCCTGAGTTTGATCCCCAGTACTCCAAAAAAAAAAAAAAAGAAGAAGAAGAAGATGAAGAGTGAGAACACCAAATACCAGCAAAGATGTGAAGAAACATAATCACTCATACACTTCGGAAGGACTGTGAAATTGTCTAGCCACTCTAGAAAACAGAGAAGACTTACTATGTGACTCAGAAGTTGTACACTTGGGCAATTATCCCAGAGAAATTAAAACTTATATTCACAGAAAAAAATCTATACCTACCATCCTAATCTTCATGGCAGCTTTACTTATACATAGGCAATTTATGAATGGTTATATAAACTTTGCTATATCATACCAAAAAACACTACTCAGCAACAAAAAAGGAACTATTGATTCATGCAGCAAGCAACAAGTTGGATGAATCTCTAGGGGAATTATGCTGAGTGAAAAGAGCATGTTCTAAAAGAATCATTTGTATGATTCCATTGATAACATTCTTGAAATGATGATATTACACATAAAAAACCAAAATAATGGTTGCCAGAGGGTAGGGGAAGTGGAGTAGGTATGGCTATAAGAAGGCAACAAAGACCCTTGTGGAGACAGAAATGCTCTGTGTCTTGACTTTATGGAAGTCAGTATCCTGGTTGTGCTACAGTTTGCAAAGATGTTTCTCTTGGGGGAAGCTGGATAAACAGTATGTGAGATCTCTCTGTATTAGTCCTTATAACTATATATAAATCTAAATTATCTCAAAACTCAAAGCTTAATTTAATTTTTAAAATATTTGTTCACATGCAACAATAATAGGTGACAGAAATGTACAGAGAAAAGTGTAGTATCATGTTATGAGTTGTATAGAAACAGCTCTGTGGGGAACATTGGTGACCCAGAGATAGGGATACAAGTCTTCCAATGTTAAGTGAAGAATTAGGAATGTTTTCATGGATGATACAGCCTTTGACCTGATGCTTGCAAGGTGAGGATGTTCTCCAGAAAGGAAAAAGAGCACTGGAATGAGAGGGAATATTCCATACTAGTAGAAAAGCAAAAATGTCCATTCTCTCTACTTCTGTTCTATGTTATACTAGGGTCACTTACTACTAGTCACTTTCTCATCACAGGCACAAGATACTCCACACTTAAAAATTAAAAGAGGAGAGGTTTATTTTGGCTACAGTTATAGGCCATGGTCAGCCAGCTTCAGGGCAGAATGGCATGGCAGAGAGGCAAAGAAGGAAAGCTGTCCACTTTATGGCAGTCAGGAAGCAGAGGGGGAAGGAATGATCCAGAGGGGAGCTATACCTTCTAGGCCACATCCCCAATGATCTGCCTCTTCCAGCCAGACCCCACCTCCTAACAACAAGACAGCTATAACACCCTGATTATTCAATTACCTTCCAAAGACATGGGGCTTTGGAGGCCATTTTGTATTTAAACCATAATATTCTACCAAATGACTCAAGCATACCTCTTTATGCAAAATGTATTTACACCATCCCTAAACATCAGCAAAGGCTTAACAGTTTCAGCATTGCTGAAAAGTTCAAGTCCAAAGTTTCCTCTGAGACTTAAAGCAAAGTCTTAGCTGTGAGTCCTTGAGCAAATAAAAAAATAAAGTTAAACACTGATGTACAAGGGCACAGAGCAAACATTCTCAAACCAAAAGGGAGAAATTGAGGGACAGAAACCAATGTGGACCAAAGCAAGACCAAAACTCAGCAAAGCAAACATTAAATCCTCTAGTTTCACATCCATGACCCAGGGTAATTTTTGGCCATAGATGTGAGTGCCAAAGGGCTTGGGTGGCCCCACTCCTATGGCATTTCTGGTGGTTATAGCCCTCATGGCTTTTCTCTTGGGCTGGCTTTGCTCACTACCTATGGCTTTACTCAGATATTTCATGTTCTTGGCTTCTCCAACTTTCTGGGGTCTCCACTGCACTTTCAGCTTCACTTTTATAGTTTCACACACTGCCTGATCTCTGCATGTTTCTTCTGAAATCTGAGTGAAAGCCTTCCTGACCCCACAACTCTTGCATTATGCATGCCTGTAAAATCAGCACCATGTGGATGATGCCAAGGTCTACCACTAGCTCAAGCAGTACCCCTGCCCCTTGAATCATGGCTGAAGTGTCCTCTGAGCACCTGGATGGCTGAGCTTTTGGAAAGAAATCCTTGGGAACAAATTCCCTAGGTGGCCACTCTGAAGCGCAGTATCATGAAGGTCTCTTCTCAAAACAAAATCTTTTACTTTTGCAATTATGAGCCTGCAAAGGATGGGAGTTGCTGGTTCCTGGGATGCCCTCAAGTCAGGTTTTCTATTTTCCTGATGTAAAGTACTTGGTTTCTTTTTAGTGCTAATATTTTCAGAAATGAAGCACTCTTCTGCTCCAACTTTGCAAGCTCTTCCTTTTTGGGGAAACTCAAAACATTTTAAATGAACTTTTTGCTCCTGTTTTTCAGTATAAACCTGTCTAAAAGCTCTCAACAATACCCATCCACAGCCTGAATGTTGAGCTGGCCTGAAATTTCCTCAGCCAGATTAGTCTACCACCCTTAATCTCAGTCTCCTGCAAAGTTCCAGGACAAGAGCAAAATGTAGACAAGTTTTCTGCCAGAGCATAATACATATGGCCTGGAATCCAACTGCCAATGGAGTCCTTATTCCACTGGAATCTCCTGAGTCTGGTCTTTACCATCTACCTTTTGATCAGCATTCTGGGCTTCTGAGCTCTGACCAGAATCTCCTATCAAGCTTGGCTAACAATATTCTAGGGCTGCTTCTCCAGTTGGCACCTCCAAACTCCTCCTGAGAACCAGCTTCAAAGGCTTCTGAACCACATGGTCAGGTACCATCACAGCAATAACCCCACTCTGGTACCAAAATTTGTTTTGAGTTATTTTCTCATTGCTGAGACACAATTCCAAGTACCCATAAGGTAAAGGAGGAGAAGTTTACTTTGACTTCTGTTTTTTGTTCCACAGTTGGTTGGCTCCAAAGCAGGAAGTTATTGTGGAAAGGCATGGACAGAGGAAAGCTGCTCATGACATGGCAGTGAAGAAGAAAGCAAAGGGAGAAGTCAGAATGTAAAATATCCCCTTCCAGATCATGCCCTCAGGGATCTGCCTCTTCTGATGAGACCCCACCTCCTAACTGCAAGTCAGCTATAACAGCTCCCTTAATCCAATCACCTTCCAAACACATGAGCTTTGGGGGCCATTTTAGATCGAAACATAACAGAAATCTATAAGAAAAACTACTAGAACTAGTAAGTGAATTAGTCTCAGAACTCAAGGTTTATAGATACATTTCAAATGTATTTCTATGTACTAGCAACAAAACATTGGAAAAGAAAATTATAAAACAATACCATTTAGAAGAGCATTCAAAACACAAAATAGAAATACATTTAATAGGACATGCAAGACTTCTACACCAAAAACCATAAGACATTCCTATGAGAAACTTTAAAAGATCCAAATAAATGAAGGGACATACCATGTTCATGTTGGAAGACACAGTATCATTGAGATCACAATTCTCTTTTAATAGAGTTGAGATTTAACACAATCCCAATTAAAATTCTAGCACAAAATTGACAAAGTGATTCTAAAATTCATATGGAAATGCAAGAGATCTTGAAAATCAAGGCAATTTGGAAAAACTTTGAGGACATACAATGCTTAATTTTGAGTATAAACATATAGCAATCAAGACTGTGAGGTAATTGCCTCAGAATAAACAAATAGGTCAATGAAGCAGAATAGAAATGTCAGAAATAGACTCAGGTATATGTTGTCATCATTGGAATTTTGACAACTCCTAATGTATTTCAGTGGAAAAAGAAATGCTTCTCAATAAATAATGTTGGACAGCAGGGGACACAGTAGTGCAAGATTATGGTCTATGATGCAAATAGAACAAGCCATGGACCTAGAGGGACTACAGAAGTCCAGAGCACTGGGGCCAAGTTTGCATTTTAATCTGTACATAATGGAGAGACCAGATAATGGTGATTCATCAGCTAAGCTGTGATTGTATCAAATGGCCAGTGTTTAAGTCATATGTCAGTGGTGGCAAACCTATGGCATATATGCCACAGTGTGCTGTTTCTATCACTGAAAGTTCTAAAAGGTTCATCATCGCTGTCATGTGTGGTAGTGTACAGTGTACAGTGACACATTGGTAGTTTTTAAATCAATAGAGAGGTCTTATCAAAACCATGCATTAAGTAGGTGATAGTTTCAAGAAAAGAAAATTGGAGTCAGGAAAGTCCTTTATGACAGTGCTTCTCAGCTGTAGAGTGAATAAGCCTCACCTAGGGGCTTATGGTAACTTCCCAGACTCTAGAGCAATGGTGATGAACCTATGGCATGTGTGCCGCAGCAAGCTGTATCATTGAAAGCTCTAAAAGATTTGCCATCCTTGCTCTAGTGGGTCTAGAGTAGGGCCTGGGAATGTTATTTTCCAGCAGACCCTCAAGCAATGCTGCTGATGTGGTTCTTGAGCTAATTACTTTGAGGACTGAGACAAGAGGTCTGGGCATCAGTGCAGGCAAATGGTAACACTGGCTTTTGTCAGCCTCTTGGTAATGAAAGCAAGAATAAAAGGACCAGGTCAGTAAATGACTCTACTCTTCTTTTGGTACTCAGAGTGCCTTGGCATTCTAGTGTCCAGTGTCTAGAGCCCAGACTGTGATCTCTCAGGACATTGGGCCAAGTGTAACTCACATTACTTCCTTGCCTGACACAGAAGGCATGTTTCATGATTGTTGGCTAAACAGATGAATGTGGTATAACTTAGTGTCTAACAGAGGATTGGGAGCTGCTGTAGTTTGAATGTTGATATCCTTCCCAAAATGCATGTGTTGAACTTAATCGCTAATGTGATAATATTAAGAGGTAGGAGTTTTAGGAGGTGACTAGGTCATGAGGACAAAACTCTGGTGAATGGAATTAAAACCTTTACAAAAAGGTTTCACATGATGTTCAGCCTTTTTTGCCCTTATGTTTGTTTTCTGCCATGTGAAGACACAGCATTCCAGGTGCCATCTTAGAAACAGAAAGCAGCCCTTCACAGACTCTGAACCTGCCTAGGGCTGGATCCTGGACTTTCCAACCCTCACACCTGTGAGAAAATAAATTTCTGTTCTTTAAAGATTATTCCAGCTGTGGTATTTTATTATAGCAACACAGACAGACTAAGACAGAATAAAAGTGAAAAGTTTTGGTCCAGTGTGTGGGGAAACAGTGGTGCTGTGAAAAGGAACAGAAATAAAAGAGAATCTATGGGGTGTGGCTCAGTGGTAAAGTACTTGCTTGCGTGAGGCCCTGTGTTTTATTCCAGCACTGCAAAAACAAACATAAGAAAGCCTAGAACACAAAATAAGAGAATCAGAGCTCTTATTGTCAGCAACTGAAACTTATTCCATCTGCTTTAGGGAGGAGAGAATCCACTGATGAGATGTAGGGTGGCTCATGGAAGGAATCTGGAGGGCTAGAATCTTCCACAGGGCAGGGTCACAGTCATAACTGCTCTGCTGAGCTCCTCAGGAGGATATGTATGTTGCTAGAGTGACAGACAGGCTGTCCCTCTTATCCTGTCCCTCCCACCCACCTGAACATCAGACACCCCCCACCCTGTACTGTCCCTTGTGGCACCTGGCACTGATAGTTTTCCTGATAAGCGTAGCCTTTGCCAAGCGTCCAAGAAGGCTGGAGAGACAAAAACATCCTGGAGTCGTCTGGCTTCATGAGGGGAGCTAGGTGCAGCCAGGGCATCTCCTAAATGCAGAAAAAGGGCTAAAAATGATAAATGTCAAGGACATCAGCAGTCACAGAAAGATGAGGAGGACTCAGTTTGAAAATTAGAAATGGCCAAGTCATGGGAAGAAAGAAGTTGAAAATGTATTAACTTCTTGGCATTTCCAGAGTTGCCTGAGTTTCCAAAAGGAATCTTGTAAGAACAAGAGTGATGACAAAGTCAATTTAGCTTAAATGAATCTGCATCTGTTCTAAACCATTTTAGTAGAATAAATGTACTGAAATAGAATTAGGAAATTTGGAAGCAACTTTTGAATTATAATCAGTGTAATTAGCTTATTGATGAAATAATTTTTCTCATATAATTGAGAAAATAAAAGGATTGACACTCTCATGGGGGACTTAGGGACAAGAGAATTCTACGATAGTACATTTATTATAGCAGCACTTTGTTTCTGGCAATGTGTCAGCAACATTAAAGGAATTTAACCACCAATGTGTTTGCCTGAACTCTTCTAAAGGGAGGTCTGAGATTCCAGAACACAGTCATCATTTTGAAATTCAGGTCAATCCAAAGATGGGATTAAAATAAGCAAATTAGCTTAATATCTACATTGGAATGCAAGTCTTCCAAACAGTGAAATAGTTCAGTGCTTACTATTATCTTATCATCTCATTTTCCAAAATGAATTAATCTGCCTGCAAAAAGAGCTTTGCTAACCACCAGGGTTATTAGAAATAGATTTTAAACCACAAAACCCAGTGACATTCCAAAACCAATTCATGAAATGCTCCTTAGGGTAGCCCACTTTCTATAAATGGAATTTTTTTTTTTACCTTTAAGTATAAATCTGCAAATTATTCCATCAACTTTGGCTATGTTTATCAACAAAAATCTGAATCTGGCAAGGATGTAGACATCAGCAGGCCAGCAACTACAAAGCTTGACACAAGGCTGGACATATTTTTCAATGTTATTCAGTTTTGTGGGTTTTTTTTTAAAAGTCTTAGTTTATTGAAAATTCTTCATTTTTTAGCCTCCAGGCTCGAACTAATCTGTTAAACTTCTACCAGGGCTGGCTGGCCATCGGAAAACTGTGAGGGAGACCAGACCCTCATGTATTTGGCCTCCATCTCATGTTCATTTTCCTCCTGCACCTCTGCCTGTGTACCCAGTATTCCTGAGCTACCCTTCATCACCTGCCTATCCACTCCTATAAATTTCAGTGAGGTTTTGGCATGATTCCAACCTTACTAGGCCAGAAGATCTGAAGTATAATTAAGTTTTAGACCAGTTTTTGTTTCAAATCAAGTTGGTGAAAAGACCAAAACCTAAATGTGAGGACATGGAGAGATACTTGGGTAGCTGTTCAATATCCACTCTTGCTTGGTTCTCAATTTGTCAAATTGCATGTGGTGAGCTTTAAATACATAAGAAGATCTTCATTTTGCACCTTCCAAGTCCGGAGGCTATGCCGGTTACCAGAGTAATCCATGCCTTCACATAGTTCAAGATCTGTGCAGAGCTTGGGGACCAAAGGAAATAATTACAACACAGAATTTGTCATTCCTCCTTGGAGTTTCCATTGCATTAGGTATAAATGTCTGTGGGCACTTACCTCACAACACCATTTTCCCACATTCTAACCCCATGTCAGGCATATAGCAGGCTTTCAAAAATATCAGTAAAAGGATGAATGAATAAACAAATGAACAAACAAAATATTACTGAACTAAAAATATAGAGTTTGTCAGGAGCAATTAACTCTGGCTAGAGGTTAAACGAAGTTTTATAAGAAACTGATTTAAACTGAAGTTTAAAACATGTCTAGCACAGTGTCTTAGCTTAAATGAGCCCATAATAAAAGTTAGATGAACTCAAATGAGTAGAAATTCAAATGAAGAAAGGGCATTTGAGGCTAAAGGTGTTGCAGGTAGAAGTAGTTCTAGCTCCTCGCATTGTGCCTGGCATATGGTGGGAACACATCCAGTAGGAAGTATTTGTTGAATGAAAAAATAGATTGATGACAGTAACAAACAGTGCACACAAGTCAACAGTATTGTGAAAAAGTAGAAACATTTATAGAGTGGTATATTTGGAAAATTATGTAATTACAAGAGACAAAGGGGCGAGAGGTAGTTAGAACAAAAGGTTAGCGAGTATAAAAAGAATGTTATGTAAAGAACAGAGCTGGGTGGCAAAAGAAGAATTGGGCAGAGCGGAAATTTTTAAATGAAAGCATAGAGGAAAAAAAAACCCTGAAATCACAGAAGTGGAAGTCTGGAAGTTGTGAGGGAAAAATCTAAGAATCATGCATCACCAGTGTCGAAAACTGTGACCAGGGATGACGTATGGTAAATTTGTTTAGGGAAGATAATGATTCAAAGGATCATAGTTGAAAAGGAGTTGATTTAAAGGGAAAATAAAAATAAGAAAAGTAAGGAAAAATGGATTGTTTTTAAGCTGGGGCAAATCTAAGTAAGCTATATTGTGCCATGTGTTACATATATTTTGCTACATAACAAATTACCTCTGAACCTGGAGTCTTCAAACAACAGTAAACCTTTCCTACCTCACACAGTTTCGGTGGGTCAGGAACTTAGGCGCAGCTTAGCTTGGTAATCAAGAAATGGACAGATTTCTAGATACATATAAATTACCAAAACTAAATCAAGAAGATATAGAAATTCTAAATAAACCAATTATCAGCCAATGAAATTAATATGTAATTAAAAATCTACCAACAAAGAAAAGCCCTGGCCATGATGGATTCACTAAGGAATTTCACAAGAAATTTAGAGAAGACCTAATGCTGCTACTTCTCACATTCTTTAATGAAATTGAAAGAGAAGCAATACTCGCAAATTCATTCCTAAAAGCAAGCATTACCTTGATTCTAAAAGCAGAGAAGGATCCAACCAAAAAGGAGAATTACAAGCCAATCTCTCTTATGAACATAGATGCAAAAATCCTCAATAAGATACTGGCAAACAGAATGCAGCAAATCATCAAGAAGATCATACACCCTGACCAAGTGGGATTCATCCCAGGGATGCAGGGATGGTTCAACATATGCAAATCAATAAATGTAATACACTGTATTAACAGAGCCAAGGACAAAAACTATATGATCCTCTCAATAGATGCAGAAAAAGCATTTGACAAGGTTCAACACCCATTCGTGTTAAAAATGCTACAGAAAATTGGTATAGATGGTCTTTATCTAAATCACATAAAAGCCATTTACAACAAACTAAGAGGCTACATCATACTAAATGGACAAAAACTGAAAGCTTTCACTCTAAAATCAGGAACTAGACAAGGATGTCCACTATCACCATTCTTGTTCAATATAGTTCTAGAAACATTACCCAGAGCAATCAGACAAGACAAATAAAAGGAATAAGAAGAATAGGAAAGGAAGAAGTTAAATTATCATTATTTGAGGATGGTATGATGCTCTATGTAGAAGGCCCCAAGAGCTACACCAAAAGACTTCTAGATTTGATAACCAAATCCAGTGGTGTAGCTGGATACCTAGTCACCACTCCAAAATCAATAGCCTTCCTGTACATGAATAATAAAACAGGAAAGTAATTTCACCCAGCACTCTGGGAAACTGAGCCAGGGGTATCACAAGCTCAAACCTAGCCTGGGCAACTTAGCCACTTAGTGAGACTATGTCTTAAAATAAAAAATAAAATATTGCTGGGGATGTAATTCAATGCAAAAGCCCTTGGTTCAGTCCCCACTACCACAAAACCAAAAAAGAATAAAGTAATTTCATATAAGACAATTGTCTTTTCAAGAAATGCTGCTGGACTACATAGTAAGATCCTGTCTCCCAAAAAAAGCTGAAATAATTGAATAGCTAAAATACAAAAATAAAATTCAGACACACAAGTTTAAATATTGCTTTGTTTCTCTTGTGTGAGAAACTCAAAGTGTAAGTAAGGAGAAAAATAGAGGATAGATATTGAGACTAGGAAGAACTTGTTCAAATGGGAAGGGAAAAGGGGGGGGGGAGAGTAGGGAAGGAAGGGAAAAGGGATTTAAAAAGAAAAGAGAAAGAGAATTGAGGGAAAAAATGGAAACAGCTTTTGTAAATCAGGAGGAGGAAATGGGTCGAAGGGAGGGGATGGGAATGGGAAGAAAGAATTAAGATATACTATGTACAGGACAAATTCTCCATGATGAATGTGATTGTTATGTATGGCAAACATGTACTAATAAAAAAAAAAAGATACATCCCCAATGACCCAAAGTCTTCCTAGTAGGTCACACCTTTTAAAAGTTTCACCATATCCCCAGAGCACCAACTTGGGAACAAAGCCTTTAACACATGGCCTTTGGGGGACATTCAAGGTCCAGGCTATAGTCCTGATTAGTGCATTCAAACAGATAAACAAAGGCTTAGTCCTCTCAGAAATTCTATTTTCAGCCAGGTGTGGTGGCACACACCTGTAATCCCAGCACTTGAGAGTATGAGGCAGGAGGATTGCAGCGAGTCCAAAGCCAACCTGGGCTACATAATGAGTTTAAATTCAGCCTGAACTGCATAGCGAGACCTTGTCTGAAACCCCCACCCCCCCAAAAAATAAAAGAAATTCTATTTTCACTGAGTAATTTCCATAGAGGTGATTAAACTTCATAAATGAATATTCTATGACCTGCACTGAGTTAGCCTAATGTAATTACCAACCATTTTTTGTATAAGACCATGATGTTGCTAAAATAAAAATATGAGCATTTCAAGCGATATGGAGACTAACAGCTACCCCTCCATTACATAAAAGTTTCACTCGTGCCTCCCTTGAACATTTTCAAGGCCTATCATTTAAATTTTTGAAATGGTGTGGTGTTCACTAAAAGTAAGAATAACAATGTGAATTAAGGTCACAAACTTCAGTGAAATCTTTAAAGCCCAAATCTTCTTGATATTATGAATTGTTCCTCTTTCAGTTTAATTTCTTCCAAATGCTCCATACTTAACTGACAATTACCTTTTAAATTTTGCACACATTCGGTTAAAATTGGGCCTCTACTGTGATCATTCCTATTTCCTTTTGTGTTTTAAGTGCAAAATAACATTTAAGTGAACAAGTAACTAACAATTAAGTGCATCAAGTAGTGCAAACATATGTGTGCATTTGCTTGATTCAATTTGTTGTGACCTTACCAGTTTTGAATTACAATTTCACTATTTGAGAGATAAGGAAACTAGATAAGGAAGATAGGTAGATAAGGAAACTAGGTGTACTTTTAAATTTTTAAAACGCTGTTCAAATATTGCATTGTTTTTATTTTTTTACTAGTTTTATTTATTTATTTATTTTGGTACCAGGGATCGAACTCGGGACCTTGTGCTTGCAAAGCAGGCGCTGGAACCACTGAGCTAAATCCCTGGCCCTTGTTTTTATTTTTTTTAACTCAATTTAAAAAGACTAAAGCTTTCTTTCAAAAGAGGCCTCTAAACATGTTCCTAATTTTGTAAGTGGACTTAGGTTTTGTAACCAATTCTAAAAAGCGGCTATAAAAAAATTTCAGTTTGGGGACAGAAAATATTCACTGAATGTGAACATAGTTATATGCTACAAAGATGTGAAATATTTCAGGCTCACTTTTCAAAATTAAAGTCCACAGGGATCCTGTGGGGGAGGTCATTGTTGTTAAGAGTAACTTGTGGGTATCTACCTGCTGTATTGCCATAACCATGCCTCAAATGGGAACACCATGAGTCTAACATTACACTCTGGTGACAGCATCAATCACAAGTCAGTGAAAGAAAGAAGTGTAAGCAAACCCATTAACAAATCCATAAGACACAAATCATAAATTCTACTTTTTTGTATGGGTGTCTGCCTCACACACCTACTTGCTATTTTTACCTCAGGGTGTTTCATGAATCAAGGGGGAGAAAAAGAAATACAGGGATTGAGGGTGTTTCATGTTTAAATGTAACACCACATTCTTAAAATACCCAGGTGGTGGGTAGGAAAGAGTTTGTGACTGCAGTGTTGATACTAGCTATTTCACTCCAATTGTAAGAAGGAGTGATGGTAAATCATATGCAAATTATTAGCACAATTTGTTTTGGTTGAAGTGAGTTCTGGGAAACTATCTGACATACAGGATTGGTGTGGCCCACTTTGATGTTATTTGATATTTTTAGACTCACTACCAATTTTACTTAAAAATTGAAGCAGATACATTTCCTCTTTTGGTGTATAGGAGCTTACTGAATCCAGTTTTAAAGTATTAAAATATACCTGACTACTCCAATCAGTTCAAATAAGGGGTTTTTTTCCTCTCTACTACCAACGCATGAAAATATATTGAGCACTCATTCTCCAAGTTTGTTCTTCCCACAGGTGTTTTGAGTTCTCGTTCTTTACACAGGAGATGTACAAGAAGTGTGGCGTACAAAACTGACATGACTGTCACAAAGAAGTTATTCAGTGGATGAGTGCACTTGCCACATGGTGACATTGTGGGTGTTGGTTGGAAGAGAGGACTCCAAAGCTTCTCAGCATTTGTGCTGGTTTTTGAAAAGAGATTCATTCTTGGGCCCCCTGAATCTTCCAACAAAATCAGTTTCCCAGGTGATTTCCAAGCCTGGTCCTGAGGTGAGATGGCTCAAAGAATAAAACTCATGAAGTTTAGAGTAGATCTCCACACGTAACATTGAGTTTCCATAATCATTTTTGAAATCTGAAGTTGAGAGTGACTAAGTTCATCTTGTTTACACAGGATGTAGGTTTATTTATGTAGGACTCTATTAAAGCCACAATTTGCCAGCCCGGCTGACTGCCTGGGCAAATCTTCTTGGAAACTTTCCAGAGGAAATAGGCAGAAGCTGACACATGTAGGGACATCAAGAAGAGACCCAGCTGGCTCCTGGTGAAAGGAGAGAGATGCCCGAAAAGGTAATCAAGCCTTGGAATTTGGGAAACACTGGGGTCTACAAAAGATGGGGAAAGTAAGTTTTTATTTTATTATTTATAAAAATATTGAGGATAGTGCCCCAAAAGAATGTTTTCCAATAACTAATTATGGAAACATTTATTGAATACTGACAGAGCCAGAACTGAGCAAGTGCTAGGAACCCACAGATATATCTCTTTGGGAAGAACTTAGGCAGATATAAAATTACTTGGGAAACATTCATGGATACACAAATGAACAATAGAGATATACATCTCATCAAAGAAGCTTCTAGCTGGAAGGCATAGGACACCTGATTGAAACAGGTTTATATGATCAAAGAGCTCTCCTGGCTTACTGATCTGAAAGCACTAGAAGCAATTCTGTCACAAGATCTGATGTGCAAATGAAGCCACGTTATCAAGTTGTCAATTTCTTTCCAGTTCTCAGACTGTTGACTTCATTCTGAGATTGTTTCCACTCAACATCCAAAGATGGGTGCCACAAGATGCCAGGGCTATAGTTCTTTGTGCACATCCATTGGGAAGGGAAGAGTGATTTTTGACACACCATTACCACAAATGTTAAGAGAACCATGCTAGTTGAGCCAGCATGGGCCATACAATCCTCCATGAAGCAATCACTGGGAACAGGAGATGGAATGTTATTTGAGTTAACCTCCAGTTTACATGCCAACCAGAAGGAGAAGAAAGCAGTTTAATTCATCAACAAATATATGTTTGTAGGCTGAGCACAAAAGGTAAGGGGATATACTGACCCTGCCTGAGGAGGGAGTAGAGCAGGAAGAGGAGATCGCAGAACAGTAGAAATATCTGGGACCAGAATAAAGGGAAGCTTTAATGTCATGCTAAGAAAATTGGACACTCACAATTTTGATAAAGAAAGAAATTGGTAAAAATCAAATTCATAGCATAAACCAGATGGGCTGATTTATGATATAGATAATCCATTAACTCAAAAAACTAAAACATGCCTCTCATCTCAATGTAGAAAGAGTACATATCAAATTGTTTTGAATTCAATTAATGAGGGATTCAGCATGAAAGTAAAGCTGGTTTTAAGAGTATCTGAGGAACAAGGGCTTATATGTTATCAGGAAAGGGACTTTAAAAAAAAAAAAA
>NW_004624753.1:16824088-16842825 GCF_000247695.1 Heterocephalus glaber | reverse complement strand
TACCAAAAAAAAAAAGAATGATATTACTGAGTTACATAGAAAAGTAATTAATGTGGTGCAGAGTAATGAAATCATAACATTCAGGGTTGTCTTTTTTTATTTGAGATAATTTCTACTTCCCCTGCCACAAATCTACAAGTTGATACTTAACTACATGGAGTCTGAGTCTTTAATTAATAATAAGAGGCAGAATAAAACAGTAGCACAATTTTGCTATGGTTTGTATGTGATTTGTCCCTCAAAGGCTCCTGTATTGTGGGCCTGGTCCTCAGCCTGGAGATGTTAAGATGGTGGAATATTTAAAAGGTGGGGCCTGATGCCAGATAAGTGGATCATTGGGGATGGTACCTTCAGAAGGAATTCATGCTGGTCTCCTAGATTGAATTAGTTATTGAAGAGAGTAGATTATTATGAAGTCTCTTCTTCAAGTGGCCATTCCCATTTCTGTTTCTGTTCCATCTTGTGAGGTGGCTGAGGGGCCCTTCACCAGAGGCTGGACATAGGAAGCCGCCCAAACTTGGACTCTTAGCTTCCAAAACTGAGCTAAAGAAACCTCTTTTCTCTCTTTCTTTCCTTTTTTTTTGTACCGGGGGTAAAACTCAGGATCTTGCCCTTGCCAGGCAGGCATGGTACCACTGAGCTAAATCCCTGACTGTGAAACCTCTTTTTTTGGTGTGGGGGGGTGGTACTGAGGATCGAACTTGGGACCTTGTGCTTGTGAGGCACAGAGCCAAATCCCCGGCCCTGAAACCTCTTTTCTTTATAAAGTATCAAGCTTCTGGTTTTTGTTGTAGCAACAGAAAGGGACTAATAAGAACCTCCTACACCCAGAGAATGAAATAATCGTTAGATGGACCTGTTAAACAATGTTTTAGTATGCCATTATTAAAGGCAGTCTTGGTTTTATTTTCTAAGTTTTATATGGTTTTTCTGAACACCACAGCATTCTACTTAAGGCAGCTCTTTTTTTTTTTTTAAGCGGACATGAAAATTATAGTGCTTACATTGTTGTAAATACCAATAATTGTAATCAGTTTTAATGTAATTATTAAGGAAGGGTTGAGGAGGTTTATGTGCAGAAAGAAACATTTTGACTGGTTCCTGGAGGCAGGGGTAGTTGAATTCAGCTGCCCTCTGATGGAAGGAGAGACCTCTGCTGCAAGCAGATGAGAGAAGAATCAAGCCAGAGAGAGGCTCCAGCACCTAGAGAGAGGATTTTCCAGGGGAATCTTCAGAACTGAACGTGATCGGAAGCAGGGCCTGTTTCAGCAGTCAGGCAAGGAGACACCAATAATGAACCCATCCTGGGCTGTGAAAATTCCACTCTCTGGCCCCTCTGTCGCCCCTGAAGTGTTTTGATTAAAAAGGAAAGACATTCTATACTCTCAATGATCAAGTAGAGCCAAGCTAAGCCCCACATTTTTGGATAGCAGATTTATTAATGGGCTGGTTGAAAGAATTAAACCATTTGGTGTTTGGGAAAACTAGAAATGTTTAAAGTAAATACTTGGCATCCTTTCTCTCTGACTGCTGTTATATGTTCAGTTATTTTTAGGGGTCCATGTTGAAGATTAATTTAATAGAAATTGCTTAGCTGCTTTGCACTAAAAATATCCTACAGAATATTAACCTACTGAGCATTACAGCTTAGTCTAACCTACTTCATATGCTCAGTTCAGATCACTTCCATTAGCCACAGTTGGGTAAAGTCATCTAATACAAAATCTGTTTTATAATAAAATGCTTGAAGATCTCATGCACACACAGGTGGACATTTTGTAGACAGAATAGGATGCAAAACCCCAAAACACGACTTAGAAAGAAAGAGAAAGGAAAGAGAAGGAAAAGAAAGGAAAGGGAAAGGGAAGGAAAGGAAGAAAAGCTGGCAAAACAGTACACTTTAGATTACTGGTTGCTTCTGCTCTTTCCATGTAGCTGTGGCTCAATGCTATTGTCCAGCAGATACTGTGAGAAGATAGGACTGAGAGTATGGCTAGCCCAGTAAAAGATGAAAACTCAAAGTAGAGTTTCTACCCAATGCTTATTCCTCTCACACCATTGCAAAGCTGAAAAACTGTCAGTGGAACTATGATATGTAGGAGATCATTTGTGTGCTTAGCTAAAACAAAAACAAAAACAAAATCTTACAAACCTCCGTTGACGCTAAACATTGTCAGGTGCCAGCAGTCCACTGGCCAATGCGATGTAAAAGTCTGGTTTCCCCAGTGGCTGTGGTATCCTGAGTGGAACAGACACACACAACCTGTTCATCTCCCTGACAAAGGAGTGTGATGCTTACAAGGGCAACTACTATACTGAGCCTGAGAAGAAAGTTACAGAAAAAAGAAGACTGGACAAAATATAGTCAAAACACTGAGATTTTTGAGACACATGGAAATGACATGTGGCCCATCTGCCAATCACCAGGCTAACTGTTATGTGAGAAAAAGGAACCTTTCATTGCTGGTGCCAGAGTCATCACTTACATGCACCTGAATCCAAGCATAACAGATACAAAGTTCTGTCTGACTCTAAATCCTGGTTACTTTTATGAATAAGTAGAAGAGAGGAGCTGGAAGGCTCCAAACAAAAATGATAAGGAGATGGAAATGTTAATTATCTTGATTCAATCAGCACATACTGTATACATACAACAAAATGTCACACTGAACCCCATAAAGAGATACCATTATTACATGTTAATCAAAATTTTTTTTAAATGTTTAAGAAGATACAGAAGTGTTAACTGTTCTGCTTTTCTCATTACATATTATATGGAATTATCATACTGTACCACATAAAATGTACAATGAAAATAATAAGTAATAAAAAAGTTATGTTCCCTTCAAAAGCTTGGGGGCAAGACTTCAGAGTTTGTTAGAAATGCAGACTCTAAGGCCCTCCCAGATCGACTGTACTAGAAGTTGCACTTCAGTAAGATCCTCAGGGAGTTTGTGTGTACTTCAGGGCCTTGGGTTCTTCTACTGTTTGTAGGCTGATAGCTTTGAGATTTATTGGAACAGATGTCAAACATTGAAAGGTGGGTATGAAATTATGTATACAATTATTAAGTACAATTCTCACCACACACACACACACACGCAAGACCCTGATTTAGTTTTTTCTAGTTTCTGCTTTAAAGTTGTATTTCATGGTTAGTTGCGCAAAACTCCCATATCAGGTTTATTCAATCAGGACCAAAAGGGTTAAGAGTTAAAAGCTGGGGAACTGCTGTGGCTGCCGCTGGGTACACAGGTGAAAGGCACTCTGCTGAAAGTTCCCATGGGAAAACTGCCATCTCTGCAGCCCACCATGGTAGGCGAAATTAATTTCACTACTGGAGATGCTGAGGCTTCCAGAATTTACCCTGTGCAGTGCTCAGACCTGCACAAAAATGGCTTTGTGGTGTTTGAAGGACAACCATGCAAAACAGTGAAGATGTCAACTTCCAAAACTGGAAAGCAAGATCATGCCAAAGTATACCTTGTTGGAATTGCTATTTTCACAAGGAAAAAATATGAAGATAGTGGCCCTTCTACTTACAACACGGATATTCCAAATATTAAAAGAAATGATTATCAATGGATATACATCCAGGATGCTTACCTTTCCCTGCTGACAGAAACGAGTGAAGTCCGTGAGGATCTTAAACTGCGAGAAGGTGAACTAGGGAAAGAAATAGAAGCAAAATACAATGTAGGTGAAGAGGTACAGGTGTCTGTCATGTGTGCCATGAGTGAAGTGTATGCTGTAGGCATAAAGCTTTGCAAAAATAAATGAGAATATGAGACATGAGCAAACTGGTTAAGGTCAGGATCAACTGCAGATCTAAAGTTTGGTTCTAATTGTCACCAAAGCTGCTACGGCCTCCATATTCAATCTCTCTCTCTCTCTCTCCCCCACTTTGTGCTAGTTTATTTTTGCGGGCAGTTGGTAACTTTCTTAAAAAATCAAGCTGTATAATTCTTTTTTACTCTTTTTTTTCAATCTTATAAATGTCTTTCCTATAACATTCCTGTGATTTTCAATATGTAAGTTTAAGAAACAGACAAGATAGCCTCAGCAGATGTGATTTGTCTGAGTAAATCATTCCTGAATTTTAATTAAATGATTAATAAACCAGGGTTTTAAATCAATGTAGCATCTAGTGGTATTGAAGTACTACATTTAAGTTGGATTGCTCTGCACTAATTTTAGATTTAATATCATAGAATATATAGCTTATGGATTGGAATAATCAGTTTCAGCCTGTGTGTGAAAAACACAAATCTTAAAACAAAAATCATGTTATCAGAGACTCATTTACTTTGGTGGCCATGTGCTACCACATATACATGGTGATTTTAGTATCTTCTTGTAGTTGACAGAGGGGCATTGAACTGTTGGTTGAACATGAGCAAGTCAGATTGTAAAGAAGACATTAAAAAAGGATATTAATGGCAAAGGAAGTTACTAAAACTATGTTTTGTTTTGGGGTTTTTTTGGTACCGGGGATCAAACTTGGGACCTTGCGCTTGCAAGGCAGGTGGCAGAATCACTGAGCTAAATCCCTGGCCCTAAAACTATATTTTTTATTTGAGACCTTTATAATCAGCATAAAAAGTAGAAAATGACTTTTTAGTTATAGTTTGGCTTTTAACTTTTGTCTCCCAGCATCATCTCCCAACTCAGAAAGGATTACCTGCTTAACAGGATACTATGCAGTACTTTTTCTTCAATCGTGTTGAATGCATGTTGGTATTTATCAATAATTGCTCCTTCCCAACCATTTTAAGAAGAGTTTTTTTACATTAAATATTTGTTAGACTAAAACCAGGAATTCTCAAGTTGATCTGGAATTCTTTAATTTGTTAAATTTTTGCACATTTTTATTTAAGGTGAAATGAAAGTGAAATATGGAAGAAATATTACTTTATTTGAAAATTAAGCATATGCAATTTTTCAGATTATCTTGTGACTTAATTCAGTTACGGATGTGAAATATAACTAGGAAAGAATTCTATAAACTGAATTATTTTATAAGTATTTTAAGTGACACAATTGCCTTTCCATTTAGTCTTTTAGATTCTATGTTATCGCTTCTCGGCCTTTTGGCTAAGATCAAGTGTAGATTCTATGTATATTATTTTCAGAAATGTAGACATAGTTACAGTGGACCCTCAAGTTACAACCAGCCTGACATACAAACAACTTGGGTTAATTAGGTTAATGGAAGATTCATCTGCCTCTTGTTATCCCTAGTGTGTACCCAAGTAAATATCCAGATCTCAGCTGTATTGACTCACAGCCAACTTGAGTTACAACCAGCCGGGAACCGATTGAGTTCATAAATCAAGGGTCCACTGTACAAGATTTGCAAGAACCTTTGACTCAATACCAATCCTTACATTGAAGTGAAACATGGAACAAAATCACTATCTCAGTATGCCTTGATTCTCTAAAACAGGTTATGAGATCTCTCCCACCATGCTTTGGCCAGAAAGACATTTGTTCTTATTATCCAGAGGAAATTGTAACTGATAGTTATCTAATCAGTGACTAGAAATAGCTCTAGGGCCATAAGATTCCAAAGTTTTAATTGCTTAGTTTGCATACATTTAAAAATCTTTATTTTTAATTTTTCAAAAAAATTTTTTGGTTTTTTGAGACAGAGTCTTATGTAGTTAAGGCTGGCCTCAAACTCACAGTGACCACACCTGCCTTAAAATCTTATCTTGGCCTCAGCAAACTATTCTATGTAAGTATCTACTACATACTGCTTTAGTTTTTTAGTACTCTAGTTTCTGATGTTTATTTTACTTGCTACTTACTGGTTAATAGTTACTCAGAGGAAGTCCATAAAGTTATTGATCTAAGCTACTTGCTGGTCATTCATCTGGCCTCAGTTATAACCATATTAGTTTTCTGATTTAGTATTAATTCTGGATTAGCATGCCCTTTGTCTTCCTAACATCACGCTTTGCAGAAATATATCTTCAATTGTGATAGGAGGGTATACAAATTATGCATCTCCATCTCCACAGAATGAATGGAAAAAGGTATTTGTGCATAAATATTTCATTTTAAACACTATATGCAGTGTAAATATTCTAATATATATGTATAGATTTTAAAGATACGGGATTGTTTATTTTTACATAAACCAATAGATGTTTCTCTAGAACAAAATATTTCATTTAGTAAAGCTTTATAAACTGTTTTACAAAGAGCCAGGGAACTTTTTTTTTTAACATAGAAGTGACATTGTTCTTTTTTGACATCAGAGAAATGTTAGAAGTTTAATCCTAGTACTGTCACACTTTTTTGTAGCAAATGTTAAATATCACAAGTTATCATATAAAAATGTAGACTGTCATGGTGATAGATTATACAGCAATACACTATTTTTGTCTGTATACATTTCACCAATATTTAGACAGATGAGGAGGTTGAATATTTGTTTCTTTCTAGAACATGTTTTATTTCTGTTGTGAAGACTGTTATGCTTTATTTCCTACAAAGTTGTATATACTCTGACATAAATCAAATCATTGCTGCTTTGACTTAGTATTTGCATCATAAACCTAATTATGATGTTTCTTTCATGCTCCCCTCCAAGATCTGTCAGTCACTTGACCAAACTGTTGTTAACCAAGCTCTTGACTCTGTTTCCCTTAATAGTACAAATTTCTGTGCTTTATACTTTATATACATTACCAAAATATCTGCAGCCAGACCATGATATCTTTAACAGGAGATGCTGAAATAAATTGTTTAGGTTGTAAAGTTTGGAAACACAATTTTTCACTACAGCACAATGTGAGTGTGTGTATGTGCACACATAGCTTTGTATGTTTATTCTTTTTCCAAAGTCCTGCCAACTAGTAAAAGTACTGTAGTCTTGGCGGGGGGAAAAAACTTGAAACCTCAGTAGACTAAGAAAAAGGCAGATTGGGGATTTAGCTCAGTGGTTCCAGCGCCTGTCTTGCAAGTGCAGGGTCCTGAGTTCAATCCCTGGTACCAAAAAAGAAAAAAAAAAAGAAAGAAAAAGGAGCAAAATTACCTCATTTTAAAACCTTAAAAACTCTTCATAATTTTTGGGGCTGGGGATTTAGCTCAGTGGTTCCGCCACCTGCTCTGCAAGCGCCAAGGTCCCGAATTCAATCCCCAGTACCAAAATAAAAAAACCTCTTCATGATTTTTAAATATACCTGAAATTATATACTAGTTTTTCCAGTGATTTTCTATCAGACTATTATGAGGAGATATGGTGGATAAAACCACTGCTGGGGAACAAAAGAAACATCAAGAGAATGAGTCAGTCTTCCAGCTGAATTTTCCCTCTTCAAGTCTCTTTGAGGAGGGTTTATTTTAAAGTTTTGATTTATTTTTTGAGTAGGTAAATCCAGAAGGTACAAAAGCATACACAGTACAAAGTTTCCCCAGCCATCAAATTTCCCTCCCTCAAGGCAACCACAGTTAGCAGTTTCTTGGGAACCTGACCACATGGGAACTCTGCATGTTGGAAGATGCTAAAAAATGTGGCTGAAGAACAAGAGTGGAGTGTAGATTGCTCTAAATTGTTCTTGAGGGCACACATTAAAATTAATCTTCTTCATCACCCAATTGCTTTCTGTTAAGATCTTTTGCTAGCATTTAATTTCTCTATATCATAGATAAAATATCTGTCAGGTGAAGATCAAGAGCCCTACCACCCGCTCACCCCAGAGGATTAAGAAGATAGGATTTATAAAACATTCTGAGAGTCTCAGAGGAAGGTTCTGAATAAATATTAATGGTTGTTGAAGCTGTAGCCCTCTGCTCTATAATTTGCATTTTATAACTCTACCCTCTCCCCCAAGCCTACCACATACTTTCCCCTCACCTCCCAGCACCATCTGAGGGTGAGAGGTTAATAAGATAGGGTGATTGATGTAGGGCAAGACTAAATAGAATGCTTTGAGGATTTTTGTTTTGTTTGTCTAAAGCTTTGGAGTTTTTTCAAAGAGGCATCTGATTGCATACCTTCATAGCTGTGTAACTTCATTTCATAATGCAAATGTTTTAAGCATATTCTCTTTTCCCTTTTTTTCTTTAAAAAATAAGATTATATTTTATAGGCTTTCTTCTTTTTACTTACAATAGATTATGGACACTACAGTTTTGAATAGCTGCATTAAGGTAGTATAATTATTTGAAAATAAGAAGTGCTACTGTGTTTAAAGATACCTACAAGACATCTTGTTTCTCATGAATTCAGTAAATCAATATAAGCATTTGAGGGGTTTGCTATGAGCTAAAAACAAAAGGGATACGACAGAGACACCAAAGATGCTGCCCACTATAAACTCTCCTGTAATAAATGTGAAATCAAAGAATCCAGAGAGTTTGTTCTCTGGGACCTGAGAAATGTAAGTGGTTTCTTTATTTGCAGTAGTATTGAAAGATTTCTTAACTTTGTCCTAGGCCACTTGGAATATTCCCATGGACTTACAGACAAACGGGTAAATTTCTCTGAGAGTTAAAAGCTCCAAAGCTCCTACAAAAAGATTCTGAGAAAAAAAAATATAAAACCATCTGTGGCAAGAGATATAAATATCATGAGCAATTAAAATGGATAAAAATTATTAAATTTCCTTTTTAAATATAAGACCTTCAATTATAGCACTGTTGGGCAGAATGCTGAATGGTGGTTCAGGCTATCGGATTGGCCAGTCTACAAAGCAATAATTGCCATGGACATTCCAAATTAAAGGGCATTGTTCATAAAGATGCACTGAGAATTTATGTTTCCTTCTCCTTGATCTAGTACAAGAGTTAACATCCTAGACCCAAGACATTTCTAGCAATTAATGATTGGTTGCCATTAATAGTTCTGAAAAAGCTTTGGCCATTGATCCTTTTCGACTGGTCATTAAACTCTAGAATCTGGTCATTAACCTCTAGAGACTGCTAAATAGGATGCAAAAAAACATTTTACCAGTATTGCTTAAATTCCTTCTTGTCGCTTCAAATACATATTTCAAATGTAAGAAAATGTCATTCTTACAGTGTACATGTATGTACAAGGTATTTTAAAGTTTCTTTAAATTTTTATTTCCAAAATATTCTTCATATAAAAGTTTGATGTAAATATGCTATGTACATGGGGAAAACTATATTACTAAGATCTGACATGCTAAGATGTTTTCATTGGCCCAAAGACAAGGGGGTATAAAATTTGCTTCTAAAAAATGAAAGTCTTGTTTTTTAATAGCTCATTAATGCTAAGAATTTATTAAAAAGTTATGAGAATAATTAGATTGCAGGTGTCTTATACTTTTAAAAGAACTGACCATAAAGTATAGTTGAGACATCATAGTCTAATTTATTATTGTAACTACAAATCATATTTTCATGGTAATTTGTTCTGATTTAGGAATTTTCAAAAGGAATGGTATGAAGTCTCAGTGGATTGTTGTCTTACTGACTCTTTTCAACATTTAATAGTCTTCACTCTGATTTTACATCCTGAGTCCATAAAGCTTATTCAATGACATTTCAAAATTTCTTTCAATGGAGGAAGCTTTGGTTAAGTGAAAAGGCCTGTTGGGGTTTTCCCTTGTAGTTTCCTAATTAGGGCTTCCTTATTACATCACAAACATTAATCACCACATTATCCAGTAACAGATCAGACTTACCTTATCTTTCAGATCCTCATTAATCTACTAGTAAAGTTATGAGCTCCATTAATATGGTAACATTTAGAACGTCTCCCTGAAGCAAAGCACACCCACTCCCTGGTCTAAATAACCCCCCAAACTATGCATCTTGTCCAGGCCAAAGATGTTTCTGAAGTGTTAACTTTGACAGAGAAGCCTTCCCTGCATCCCCCACATAGGATTCCTGCAGAATATTTGCTTATTTACTGCTTTGTGTACTATTTTAGCAGGAGAAAAATTCACTAAGCAAGATCAAGTTTACATCTTGCAGAATGAAGCCATCTGTTCCTGCCCAGAGCTTGGCTGTTTTCCATTTGGAATGTGGGGCCACCCCTGGTTAAAAAAGAATGTGAGATCTTCCCAGAGTGTGATCACCCCATTAAGCAGATAAAGTGCGGCAAGTTCCTTGCAATCCCGAGCCACTAGCCTTTCCTGAAGGCCTGCCCTGAACCCAGATGCTCCTAGAATGAGTGACAACGAAGAGGCAATGCATCAAGCTCACCTGCCACGTTTGTTCCCCAGGACTTGGCTAGTGAGGTGCAGAGCCTGGTGTGGGTCTGAAGAACCAATGGCACAGAAAGGAAGATGAGGTCCAGTGCATCCCCATGGCCTTTGGATCTCTTGTAAATGCCCATCACTCCATGGGATTAGGGAGTGTGGAGTTTCCTTTCAGAATATTACAAAAGGAAGTCTGAGTGTCCCAGCTTATCTCGGAGTGGAATTTATTGCATTCACACCTGGATTTGGCAGTTCCTTTTTGCACTCTGTCCTTCATGAACTAATATAGAGATTTAAACATGTCATTTCCTAGTAAAGGATATAAAATGGGTAACAGTTATGCTATATATTATATACATATGGTATTTATCGCAATACTCATTTAAGAGTATCAAAATCAAGATACTCTCAAAGAATTTTAGAATGTGAGAAAATACTTTTCTAAAGAAACAAATATCGAAGTCAATGAATATTTTACCAAAAAAGTCAATTGGATAAGACAAAATTCAAAGAGAGACAAAAATCCAGGTACAGTCGCATATACCTCTGTTTGGAGTTCATGTGCAGCTATTTGGGAGGCTGAAACAGTAGGATCATTTGAATCCAGGGCCTTGAGCCAGCCTGGGCAATGCTGTGAGACCCTGTCTCAAAATAAAACAACGCAAAACAAAACAAAAGCAAGCACGAAAAGAAAGGAAAATGAAAGACTAGGTAAAAGAGAGGAAGGAAGAAGATCTGTTAAATCAATTTAGGGGATTTTAAAAAGAGATTTAATTCCAAAGATTAGAAATTATTAATTTGTGATCAGAGAAATGTAGATAAATTTTTCAGCAACTTTCTCAACTTTCCATAATATTCCTGTACAGCACATGATGAGCTAAGGGCTGGATAATGGTATAATTCTGTGGATTTATAGTTGAATAAACCAAAGGGGTCAAAGAAACAATGCATCACCGTTCCACAGAAGGGAAGAGCTTTACAGAAGAGCCCTAGGATTCTGTACTTGACTTTGCAACAGAAAGATATGCTTCTCAAATTTGTATGGTGTGCAAGCCTCAGAATTTAAAGGCTACTAAACATTTTACAGATGGACAGAAATCAAAACAATAGATTTGAGCCACATAAATAAAAACAAAAGCCTGCATTGAAGTTCAAAAATTTTGCTGTCAAATATACAATCTAGTATTAGAAATTTATATGGGAAAACAGATAACCCCACATACAAATGCACCTTGGGTGTTTTGATAGATTTCAAGGAGAAAATGAGTCAAGAGTGTGAGCCAGAGAGTGAATTAGCTAATGAGATCTTAATTTATATGGCATCTAGATCAAGGGAAATAATCCTCCCACTGGACGCTTCCCTGGTCAGTCCACATCTGGAGTTGCAATTCTGTGTGCCACCCTGGGGAGGCCAGGCTGGGCCGGAGGGTAATGGAGAACAGGCAGAGGTCAGCAACCAGGGAGGTCGAGGGGATGAGTGGAGGGGTTTGCAGAGGGAAGCAGGCTAATGAGAATCTACATCTTTAAAAGATCAGAGTTGGGCCGGGGATCTGTCTCAGTGGTACTGCCGCCTGCCTTGCAAGCATAAGGTCCCAAGTTCAATCCCCGGTACAAAAAAAAAAGATTAGAGTTCCTCAGGTTCAACCTTCCAAGCTGAAGGTGAAATGTTAAAGGAGCTGAGGGAACATTTAAAATAAAAGAAATTCAGGGGCCAGGGATGTAGCTCAGTGGTTCCGCCTCCTGCCTCAAAAGCACAAGGTCCCAAGTTCGATCCCTGGTGCCAAAAAAAAAATTTAAAAATAAAAGAAATTCATCATCATGCATTCCAACACAAGTGAAACAGTAACCTACTGTAGCAATTAAGGCTTTGACCAACAAGGGGTATGAGAAAGAGGAGCCTGGGAACTGGGACGGATTTTAAAAGAGCCTTAAGAGACCCATCAACCAGATGCATTATGTGGACCTTGTAAGAGCTTGATTTCAGTAAGTGCCTGGTAAAATAAACATATTTCAAGATAATCAGGAAAATTCTTTTGTAATAATAACTTCATTGAGATATAATTCACGTCATAACATTCACTCTATGAAAGTATACAATACAGTGTTTTTTACTATGTATTCACAATGGTGTTTCCTATTCATCACTATTTAAATCCAGGACATTTTATCTCCCCTAAAAGATATCTCATAGGCGTTAAAAGTCAATACCCATTCCCCTTACTCCAGCCGCTAATAAGCATGTATCTATAGATTTGCCTTTTCTAAAATTTCATATAAGTACAATGATACAATATGTGACCTTTTATGAGTGACTGCATTCACTTAACATAATGTTTAATGGCTCATCCATGGTGTAGCATGTACTGGGGCTTCTTTCCTTTGTATTACTAATATTCCATTATATGGATATTTCCCATTTGTGTATCCATTCATAAGTAGACAGATATTTGTGGTATTTCTACAATTTGTCCAAAACAGAAATGAGTCTCAAAGGATTGAGATAAAATAAGCCAGGTGTGGCGGCACATGCTTGTAATCCCAGTGTTCTGGGAGGTGAGATAGGAAGATTGCAAGTTGAAGGCCAACCTGGGAAATTTAGGGACATAGCAAGACCCTGTCTCAAAATAAAAATAATAAAAGAAGGCATGGGGATGTAGCTCAGTGCAAAGGGCCTGGATTCAATCTCCAGTATCATAAAAAAGGGGGCTTGAGAAAGAGTGGCTCAGTAGGTAGATGATTAATGGTATAGAGGATCAAATCTCAATTCTCCCAGCCACCATTTAAAACTGTTCAAAAACTGTTAAAAAGTAGAAACTTTTAGATAATATTGCAGAAATAAGCACATTTGAAGTAAAATCTGATTTTATTTGATAATCAGTGTCCTCATATAAACTCAGCTCCATCATCCCTGGGTCATTATATATAACTACACACTAAAAATTACATAATACTTTAAAGACATCTATTAATCATAATTAAATCAATGGCTCACCTTCATATAACAAGTAGTCTTTTATAATTACTATAAATAACTGCTGTACCTTCACTTTGTTCTGTGGCTGATTTATACTTTCACTAAACTGAAATTCACATGGATCAAAATCTTACAATTATTCATCTTTACACTTTTCAGAGCTATATCAAGTTTTCTAGAAAGAATGTGAAGTCTAAGTTTTAATTAACTTTGAAAGAATATGGAAAAATCCAAGAAATGACCTTTGAAAGTAAAGTGGAAATGAAAAGTAAAAATCTTTTATTTTTAGATATTTGTTAGACATAACACAAATCACTTCCAATTAAATAAGGTGATTAATATATTTTAATTTTTGTTCCTTTCCGAAACCCCACTAAAATATAGTAAAACAAGCTAAACATGCATAAACTCAAAAGGAAAAAAATGGAAGAAAGAACAGAGGAGAGATCTCAACAAAACTTTGGAAGTTTTATCCCATCAGGTGTCAAGGGATGGTATGAAAAAAGCTAAAACATCAATTGCTGAAAAACCAGAAGAAAGGACTAAATTTACACCAATAAACTCTATCTACAATGGTCCAGAAGTTGGAAATACTGGATAATTCATAAGCATGGGGCAAGGTAAAGGTAAAAGCAAGAAAAAAAGTGGATGTTTGACATACATGCTCAAACCCCCAAGGGCACCCTTTGATCCTCCCCTGACAGAAGATAGGAAGGGTTGAACTCTATGGGCACTAATCTTGGGGATACATGGGCCATAGGACAAAATCAAGTTCTGTACTGAGTGAAAACCTCAACTGAAAATCTACATACTGAATCAGGCTGAAACTCACCACCCCCTCTCCTTACCCTCTCATATTCTGCTTGGGTCTCATAACAGTGGCTGCTGGAATAGGCATATACTCCCAGGCAGGAGTTAAGAGGAACTAACCATTCCCTTCCCCTCTGTTCTGTAGCTGTCAATATATGGAGCTCTCCTACAAAAATGTCAATGACACCTATCACCATCCAGTGAAACCCATCCATTGACTAGTTTCATCCAGATATGCAGAATTTCCAATAAGCCTTTAATACCTCTATTTTAAATATAAATAGACAAAGTCATCAGGAATTTGAAGAAAACTTTCAGTATGGAAAATAAATTGAAAAGAGAAAAAAAAAAGAAAGAAGAAACAGACAATTCAAGAAAGAGGAAAATTTCAAAAATAAAAGAGATTACAAATAGGAACATATAGCAAACAAAAAGATCTTTAAACTGGGCGTGGTGGTGCATGCCTATAATGCCAGCACTAGGGAGGCTGAGGCCAGCCTGCGCTGCATAGTAAATTCAAGACCAGCCTGAACTACATAGTGAGACCCTGTCTAAACAAAACAAAACAAACCTTTAAGAAATAAAATATAATTACAGAAATAAAAAACTCAATACAAGGTTCAGAAAATAAAGATGAAAAAATATTGCAGTTAATTAATAAAAAGAAAATGTCAACAAGACAAAAAATTGGAAGACAAATTGGTAAGCATATCTTCCTTCCTTTATTCACTGGATGCCTGCTGTACCAGACACTGACTGGGTATTTCAGATGTATCAGTTGGTAAATTATCAGAAGATTCCTGTCCTAAGTACTTCATATATTAATTGCAGAAGTTAAAAAAATAAACGTAATAAAGTAAATTACATAGTAGCTTAGGAGATGAGAGAGATTGAAAACAGAGTAAAGGAATTGGAAGTGCTAGGTGAGTTTTACATTTTTGTTTGTTTGTTGTTTGCTTGTTTCCCATTCATAATAGTTATCAGATGTACTGTTATCACTGGGTATCACTTTCTAAAAATGGCTCACCAAATAAACATTACTGGGTTTTTGGTTGTTCACCTCTCCTTCTGGAGTTAGATTCCAGGTTCTTCTTGTCTAGAACAAAGAATTAAATGAAACAAGCAAAAAGCAGTGGCAAAGTTTATTTGAAAAAAGTAAAAGTGAAGAGTGAGGGAGAAAGTGGCTCTGCACAGTGAGCTAGGGCCGAGAAAAAGAGGAAAAACAAGGTAAAAGTACAACCTGGAGGAAGCAGAGCAGGCTATTGTGAGGAAAGCCATGATAGCAAGCTCTTCTCCGCTGCTGCGTCCTTTTATACTGTCCAAACTTCAAGGAAACTCTTGAGAACATCTACATACGGGTCCTGAGAGGCAGTGCTGGAATTCCATATCTCAGGCGGAAGTCAGGTCTAGGTCATCATATTGAAAACTTGCTTGAGTTCTGGTGGTAAATTCAGGGCTTTGGGAACTGTTCTGCGCATGTGTTCTGGGACCTTGTAATTAACAGGTCATACCTACTTCCCCATCCATCTTTGCCACTCCCTAATCTCCTATATCAATACCTCATTAAGGACCATTTAGGCAGAGGCTGACTGTAAGGAGGTGAGAGGAACAGGAACATTCCAGGCATCAGCATCAGCTAAGGCAAAGGCTGTGAGGAAGGAATTTCTGTGGTGCTTTTGAGACTGGAGCCCAGTGAGCTAAAATGAGATTCACAGGGGATTACACAGGAGCATTAAGAATTCAGAAATAGTGGGCGCTGGTGGGCCCAGCAGTAGACTTTGACTGACTTTTTTTTTTGTCAAATGGGGAGACACTGGAGTATGTTCAACTGCAAACTTTGGCTTTTCATAAGACAATGTGGCTGTAGCTTGGAAGCAGAGAGACCTGAGAACAAGGCTTTGCAATAATCCAGGTGAGATCAGTGGCAGCTGGGACAGAGTGGTAAAAGCTGAGTAGTGAGAAGAGGTTTTGAATACACTTTGAAACCAAGATCAACTGATTCACTGAAGCATTGGATAAGAGCCTGAGCTCATCCTCCAGGATGACTCCTAAGCTCCTGGAACCCAGTTGCTTCAATGAAGAAAGGAAAGACCATGAGTAGAGGATATGTTGGTGAGCAGGTGAGTGGAGTGGTTGAGTAGATGAGAAATTCAATTTTAGAAATATCCAGATTGAGATGTCTGCTACACATTCGAGATAGGGATCTAACGTCTGAGTAAAATAAGTTCCAGAGGGACAAAATTAAGAAAACAAGGAGAGACACAACAGAATAAACAAAATTTCCCAGATCAGAAGTTTGGAAGTTTTAGTATGAGTGAGGCTGGGAGTTAGAACCCCAGCACCAGAAAGAAAGAAAGAGAGAGAGAGAGAGAGAGAGAGAGAGAGAGAGTTTTAAGACAGGATTGAAAGTATCTATCAAAGCCCCACTCACTCATAGTATACTGTGTGGCTCAACCGTAAGTGATTTTTACACAGTTATAAAAATGTAAACTCTGGCTTTAATATTAAATTTAAAATGGATCTATAATTATATTGGGGTGAAATGCGTAGTTTTTTTGTTTTTTTGGTACCAGGGGTCGAACTCAGGTCCTTGCGCTTGCACAGCAGGTGGCAAAACCACTGAGCTAAATCCCTGGCTCCTGAAATGCATAGTTTTATGTAGAACAATAAGTGTGTGTGTTCGTGTGTAAGAGAAATACAGCAAGACAATGAGCTTGTATATGAATATGTTCAAGTCAGTAGATAATATCTTATAAGAAAAACTTGGGAAAGAATAATATAAACATAACATTTCTAGACATGGAAACAAATCCCAGAAGAAACAGCTAAAAGATTTGAAGACTGCAGGTTCCAGCCCAGCCTGGGCAGTTTAGTAACCAAGCAAGAATTTGTCTCAAAATAAAAAGGACTGGGGAATGTAGCTCAGTATGAAGGTCCTCAGTTCAATCCCCAGGATTTAAAATAAACCAAAGGATTTATTTTCAATCCTTTGAAAATAAATAAATAAATACATACATACATGAATAAATATTTTACATAAAACATAATATTGCTCCATTAACTTCTTGCATACTGCATTGCTGTTGTGTTTATTATTCTTTTGGAGGTTATCTGCTTATATTATTATCCCAAAACACCTTTAGAATTTTTTTTTTTTGTGACAAGTTCTCCTTAAATTGCTGAGTTACCCACACTAGGTTGGAACTTGTGATCCTGCTGCTTCAGCCTCCTAGAGTGCTGAGATTACACTCATGGACCATCACACCTTGCTCTCTTTTAGTTTTTTTTTAATGGCTTGAAAGTTTATTCTAATATTCATTCTTTCTCTTTCAACTTCAGTATCTAAAGAGCCTTTTAATCTGGGAAATGTATCTCCACTATTTTTTCTAATAATTCCTTTGCTATTTTACTCAGCTTATTTGCATTTTATTTTAGCCTCCACATCCATTAGCTTTTCTGTTACATTTTCTTTTTGTCTTTTCTACTTTCTACTGGAACAGTTCCTCAATCTTCCTTTAGCTGTAACCATTCTATAATTTATTCCTTACATTTTATTTTCTCTTCAACTATGTTATTTTCTATTCTATATTTCCACTTGATTCTTCTTTATGCTTTCTTGCTCTTACTTTATATTTGAATAAATTCTACTACCTATTGAATATATTTATCATGCTTATTTTAAACTCTTGATTCCTTTGTTCCAATAATTTCACTTCAAAAAATGTTTTCTAAATTGTTGCCTTAAGTTGACTTAAATAAGGAACCTAAAAATATAAGATCTTAATTCCTAGAATCTGAAAATGTTATCATACTTGAAAAAATGGTTTTGCAGATGATTAGGTTGATGATCTCAAGCTAAATAAATGGCATGCAGTGTCCTAGTAAGACATGGGCAGGGGGCATTTCACAAATGTAGACAAACCCACTGAAGGTGACATGAAGATGGCCCAGATCTTTGAAGATGTTGGCCTTTAAGACCAGAGTGTTACAGCCATAAGCTAAGGAATGCTAGCCTCCTGGAAGAGACAATAAAAAAGATTAACTCCTCAAGTCTCCAGAGGGAATATAGCCCTGAAGATACTTGATTTCGGCTTTGTGATACTGATTTTGGACTTCTGTTCTCCAAAATTGCCAAATAATAAATTTCTGTTCTTTTAGAACATCAAGTTTGTGGCAATTTGTTACAAACAAATGCATTACTTTGCCTTCGTTCATAGTGTGGTTGTGTGCTTCAGTTATCTGGTTATTTTGGCCTGTGCATTCACTTTCCCCAAGGGGACCATTAACATTCTTTGATATTGTGTACGGCAAAAAGTCCTTGTGATGTTTCTGACAACATTGTTTGTGATGTGAGAAAGTGGAAAGAATCTGAGTGTCCATCAGTGGCAGAGAGAATAGGAACAACTAGGTGAATACACTCCACAGAGTAGTATGTAGGATAGAGGTTTAGAATCTTGCATAGATTTTAAAGACATAATACCAAATGATAATTAAAAGCCAGACGATCTCTATGATTTACACTACTTGTGTTAATAAAAAGCACTTGTACACAACACAAATATATACATTTATAAGAATACATATAGGGCAACCCATTCAGGACCTCTCCTGTCTCCCAGGAGCTATTATTATTCCCCATTCCTATTCCCCAATAAATTTTCATACTCATCAAAAAATACATATTACCTAGAATTGCTTTTGCTATTCTGGGTCTCTTCTTGTTCCAAATGAATTTTTGGATTGTTTTCTCAAGGTCCATGAAGTATGCTGCTGGG
>NW_004624753.1:16791940-16821933 GCF_000247695.1 Heterocephalus glaber | reverse complement strand
GGGGGAAAAATAAGAACCAAGAGAGATTATGTAAAGGTGCAAATTTCCAATGATGAACATCATTATATTGTATACCTAAAATGTACCAATAAAATAAAATTTTTTTATAAAAAGGATATACATGGAGCACTTTACAATAATTGTTTTGGGTGGTCAAGGGAATAGGAATGGGGAATAGGAGTGTATTGGTCAGCTTCCCATAACAAAATGCCCAGGAAAATCAATTTAAAAAGAGGAAAGGTTTATTTTGGATCTAGTTTTGAAGGTTTAAGTTCATGACCATTTGGCCCCTTTGCTTTTGGGCTCGTGGCAAGGCAGTTTATCAAGGCAGGAGCAGTGATGGAGGAAGCCCAATCACTTCATAGCCAGGAACAAAAGAGAAAGAAGAGACAAGGGTCTCACAGTACCATTCAAGGGCATACCCCCATTGACCTAAAGGCTCCATCTCCTAAAGGCTGCACCACATGCAAGCTGTGCCACAGGCTGAGGACTAAGCCTTTAACACATGGGCCTTTGGGTGGACATTCCAGATCCAAACTATCACCACAGGGTGAAAGTGGATGAATGAATAAATACACGAAAACACGATGGAACCCTGGAAACAAGAATGACGATCCTGCATTATGAACAGGAGTGGTATTAACTCTGTGTGCCCAAGATCTGACTATTATCATCATCATCATTATCTCATCCTTATCAACAATACTTCAAAATGAAAAGCTATACTTTTACCTCCACTTCTACTTTTGAACTGTACAACTTCGAGCAAATAAGTATGTGAATGCATATGTTAATTAGCTCAAATTAGCCATCCCACAATGTGTAATATTTCAAAGTAACATGTTATATATAATAAAAATATATAATTATTTCAATTAAAATAAGTGAAATCTTTTTAAAAAGAAACTAAATTGAACTGTTTTCCCTGATTTGGAGAACCAAAACAATTACTAGCCTTTGAGTCATAAGGTATGGTTCAAGAACTGATTTTACCACACACTAGCTGCTATGGTCTGAATGTTTAAATTGCCCCAAAATTCTCATGCTGAAATACTCATTCCTAAACAGGTGGAGACTTTGGGAGGTGATTAGCTCATGGGGGTAGAGCATTAATCAATGGGATTAGTACCTTTACAAAAGAGGCCTGAGGAAGACAACTTGCCCCTTCCAACATGCAAGAAAAGAACGAGAAGATAGCTGTCTATGAGAAAACGGACCCTGAACAGATGCGTTAGCTTTGCTAGTGTTTTAATGTCCAGAACTAGGACAAATACATTTCTATTATGCATCATTCAAAATGAACAAAAGTAAATTCAATGAGCTTAGTTTTCTTGCTCTGAACCTAGAGAAGTGACCTCATGTTTTTCTTTGGGTATTCTTTTGTATTTTTAATCTATTCCCACTCATTCAGAAGGATGCTTTTGACTGTACACTGAGAAAGGCAAAAGAGAAAGATATGTTGATATTTGTTTAAAGCATTATTTACAAGACACATAAATGAGTGAAATAGGCCAGGTCTTTGGAGGGGAGGCAGAGAGAAAGACACAGAGATGAGGGGAGAGTGCATTTGTGTGTGTTAGCGGTGTGCTTTGTTTATAGCAGTAATTCTCAGATATCAGAATCACTTGAAGATGTTCCTAAAATGCAGATTCTAGCTCAGTAGAGCTTTTTAACAATTTTCTATCTGATGCTGATGCTGCTGGTCCATGAATTATACTTTGATTAGCAAGGTCTTAGAGAACAACTTACACATTAAAAACATTTTGTAAAGATGCTCTCAACCACTTCCTGGGCCAATTTTGGTTTAGCACACAGTCTCCACACTTGAAAAATGAAGGATAATATGGAGATATCACTAAAGATTTTTGGAGAGGATCTAGCATAAAAATCCTCACTCAGGCCAGTATGGGGTTGTAGACCATATAGCTAGAGTCCCTCCACCTACCTGCAGGGGGCGCTGCGACAAACCTCCAGTGCATGGTTGCCAGGTAAAAGTGCTAGCACCGGGTGCATACATTGTCCAATTTTTCAGGAGATGTGAAATGAGGATTTTATGTGAAATTTTGTTTTTTCTAAATGTTTTCAATTAACTTTTTCCTCAAAAAGCTCTTCAGAAAAGCTAAACAAGTCTGTTGGCCAGAAGCAGCCTGCAGGGTGCTTGTTCACTCTTTGGTCCAGGATTTTGCCAGAGCCATGGGAAGCAGAAAAGGACCGGTTCAGCTCTTCCCTTGGGTGTGGCCTCTTTGGGGCTGAGATATCAGCACTTGTAATAATCCTGGAACAGCGCGAAAGCAGGAGTCTGCAAGGGAGAAAAAAAGAAATCTAAGGACTCAAAGGAGCTGAGAAACCAAGCCCCCGTGAGACTTCTTTTTTCATTTTAATTCACATTTATTTAAATATGATAATTTTGGGCCGGAGATTTAGCTCAGTGGTGCAGCACCTGTCTCGCAAGCGCAAGGTCCTGAGTTACCGCATTAATTAATTAATTAATTAATTAATTTTAAAAAGGCAATTTTGTAGACAAAGAAAAGTATGTATATGCATACTTATAACATGGTAGACATAAATATAAATAAAATTTATATTTTAGAAAAATCTAACAGATATATTAGACAAATTGACCATATGCTTACATTTAGTTTTAAGAGTACATTGAGGTGGATTTTGAAAAAGATGAGCATTCAGTAAGTGTGACAAAATGTTCACATTTGTGTCAGTAATATTTCCTAGACAGATGTTTTATGAAAAGTATGTAAAGATATAACTTAATCATTAACCTCATATGATAACATCATTTGTAAATAAAGCATATTTTTGTCAATAGAAATGGTCCTGTAACTTTAAATAATACAGCTTTTTTATCAAGACCATGCCACATTTATTAAACAAACATGCATAATACATTGAAAATTGAGTAATCCATTTATTTTTATGCATAGTGTTAAGTTTTGCTATGGCACTCCATCTTTACAAAAAACAAACTTGGCACAGAATTAATAAAATGTATTGCTACTAATCAAAATAAATGTGACTTAGCTTTTCCATGGCATAGAAAATTCCCTCACAATTTAGCTATTCGCTTTACAGTTCATTGACCAATAGCAGTTCTCTTCAGTTTTAGTTAATAATGGATATCTAAGAACTAAAAGTCATAGCTAGATGTTCTGCCTACACTGTACTTGGAAATGAATTGAGTTCAGAACTTATAACAGTAAAACATTTCCATGTATCATGGCAACAAATTTCTAAATAAGGGTGTTATCAACAATAATACATATCTTTGTGATATGCTTTTTGTCAGGAGGTAGAGAGGTTAAAAAGGAAGTGTGGACCTCTTTAGAAACTGGGAACACATGTGGTAAGGAGGACAAGGGCCAACTGAGGCAGCAGCCAGGAAAGTTCTCTGGGTAGCTGGTCAGAGAACATACTCAGAAATGGGGAAAGGGTGGAGAACAAAGCCAGGAACACAGGGGTCACTGAGGGTGGGAAGGGTGGCTGAGAGTCTAAGAAAATTCAAGGGTCCACTTAAGAAACAGCAGAATACCTTATGGCATTCTTGTACTATATCAGCAAAGTATTACTGCTGTTGAGAAGAAGTTCTAAATTTCTACATCAGATCACTTCTTGGCCTTTTGGCTAAGATCAAATATAGTATTTATTCTTACCAGTTTAATGTCTCATACATCTTCTATCTGAGGACAATATATTAAGTGGAATTTTGGAACTGGGAGATGAAATAGGAGCTTGCTTCATCCACTCCACACATCAGCCTGGTATTGCAGTACCTCCAGGAATGGTGCAACCCCTCCAGGGAAAATAAAGGGCCATAAAGGTGAGAATAAAAAACAAATTCCATATCAACACATCTAAATTAAGACTGAAGAAATTAAGTTAACTGGAAACTTTTTTTCCAAATTCATTCATGAACACTGTAGAAGAAAGGGCATAGTACGAACTCCAACTTCCTCTGAAGCAAGGAAAAGAATTCACCCTTACTCTAAGTTCAGACTGCGGAGTTGTAGTAACCAAGAGTTCCTCCAATGTTGTATTTTGAGAGACCAGCTGAAGCAATCTGCTTCTTTCATAAGACCTTGATGGTTTCATTTTTATATTTATTATGTGGGGAGAGGGAAGTAGCACTGAAGCTCCATTTTTATTCTAGAGAATGAAACTATAAACATGATTTATTTTATTTGCTTTATGATCTTTGCTTTTCTGCGGGCCTTTAAAAAGGGTGGAATGATAACAAACATAATGCCAAACAGGTTAAACAAATTAGGCAAACCATTTTTTTTTCTTTTTAAAGCCGTTAAGGTGCAAACACATAAAAATTATGAGTCACAGACCAGAATTTTCAAAGGTGAGATCATACCAAAATCTTGATAGGGTTTTGCTGATACAGAGTAAGTGGTCAGGAAGGTCTCTGAGGGTCTTGTTACCCAGGAGCTTGGCCATGCATGATCTGTTCTCCAGAGCCTGCTTCAGTCACACTGGGTGTGTTTTCCTTGTCTGCCTCCAGAAGCTGGTTGCCTTCTATCTCTGAAGTTTACCTCTTGGCTCCTTTGCCATCTCCTTCTGTCTCTGGTACTGAAGGCTTTTAGATTCTGGAAGCAGCATGAAAACACTTCTTAACTTTGGAGAATCCTAAATATAAACAATGGGAGATGGTTTTTTATCACTGGTACTCTGCCACTTGCTGTCCTGAAATTTTTTTCAGTTAAAATGATTTCTTTTGGTACATTAAATATTTATTAACTTGTTTATGAAATAGAAGGGAGAGTTTTATTACATTTATTTGTAATGAAATTATGTCAGAGAAACACAATCAAATGAAGTAGTAAATGTAAAGTGCCTGGCAAAATGGCTGACACATATTGAGCATTCATTAAATGTTAGATTCTTCTGCTTGACCTTAGAGATCTTGAATCATGAGAAATGAAAGTACTGTATAACATATGTGCATCTTGATGTTACATTTGAAGTTTATTCCCTCATCAAGCAGCAGTTGTTTTATTGTATGACTTGAGTCCACTGAAATCTTAATTTAGCCACAAATAAATAAAAATATGTAGTTAACTAGTCTTGTTGGAAAACATTAGGCGATTAAGGGTTAATCTGAAACAGAGACAAAAACGAATGAAATTTACTTATTTTTGAGTTAATGGTTGTCAGAATTAACCAAGTCTCAAATGTGCATAATTTCTTTTTTTAACTGTAATTTTTAAATGCTTATTCTTAGCAGTTCTGTAATATTAATTTCATGTGAAATGAGTCATTATTAAATGCTTATGAGAGTGCTCGCTTCAGCAGCACATATATTAAATGTTTATGAGAAAACTATTTTTGAGCCATGTGCTCATTTAAAAATGTAACATTACTTTCTGCAGTAAAAATGTACTACATTAACAATACACCATGAATGGTGGGATGTATGTTCTAAATAAGAATACACTTTTTTGCTTGACTAAAACTGGCTTAATGTTATTTTGAAACAGGATGTATGTATTGTTGCTCAATGGAGAAAAGGCAGATTTTTATTTCCTGGGAATTATATGTCAGAGACCGAGAGAATTGTTTCTCTATCCTCCAACATTCACAGAACTTTAGTAGGTAGATAAGAGTTTCCTGTCTTGTCTCCTGTATAGCTTAGGTCCCCTTACCTGCTTTTTTTAAAAATGAAACTTGCTACTCTCGTATGTTTACCTCATTTTACTAAGTATGAATCTATTGATTGATGCTGCAGGAAGAGCAGATGTTAATTAATTAAATGGAGATTCCCTTCACTAGACTAAGCTCCACAGTCAGGGTACACACATTTTTTTCACCACAATAACCTCAGACTCTAGTACTCACCTCAGCTCAGTTCTGGGGCCAGTCACAGAAACCTGAAATAACACTAGTTTAAGCCTCTATTTTCCATATGGTTATGTCCTGGTAACCCTACTGTAAGTTGAAAATATCCCAAGTCAAAATGCAGTTACTACACCTAACTTACATGAATATCACAGCTTAGCAGCACACTATACTACAGAGAATCAGCTATTTCCCCTAATAATCTTGTGGTTGATGAGGGACACTGGCAGCCACTGCCTTGCATTATGAGACAGAATCATACCAAATACCACTAGCCTGGGAAAAGATCAAAATTGAAGATTTAAAGTGTGGTTTTTACCAAACACATATTGTTTTTGGATGATTGTGAAGTTAAAAAATTGTTAATTTGAACCATCATGAATCAGGGCTGGTCTGTCAAACAAGTTCTAGGTGTATTCTTTCAACAGTGCCCCAGAGTAAGCATGTGGGTGGAGGTGGGGGAAAGGGATCATTTATAACATGTTTCCCATTTCTTTCTACTCCACACTTCCTATCTCCCATTAATTTCTATCTCCTGCAGTTCTCCTGTGACTGTTAATCATGGCATGTCAACTTGAATGGATTAAGAAACACCTACATTAGAAAAGCACAGTTCTGGGTGTGTCTGTGGATGACCAGCATGTAGGCCAGCAAACAGGGAGGAAGACCCATTTCAGATGTAGATGGCACTGTCCAGTAGGCTTGCGGCCTGTATGAAATAAAAAGGGAAAGAAGAAAGTCTGCCTGCTTTGAAGATCTCGAATCTTCCTAATGGTGTACCTTTTGCTTCGTGGGTGTACCCTTTGCTGCCTTTGCCTTTTGACATCAGCCTTCAGTTTCTTCAGCCTTCCAATGCAGACTGTGCTGGCAACTCTACAGTTAGCTTCTAGGCCTTCAACCTTGGAGTGGTGCTGCATTCTTGATTCCTCTTGTTTTATGGTTTTCATTTTATTGGGCTAAGCAGATACTAGATCCTCCAACTCTTCAGTATTCATAATGACATTGTGAACTCTCCTGCCTCTGATCATGTAAGCCTATCTAATAAATAGTCACACATAATTATACATATTTTATTGATTTGGTTCCTCTAGGGAGCCCTAATTCATACCACTCCCTTCAACTTCAGGTGTGTTTTTCTCCTCAGGGAAGTGAATCAAAGACTGTCACTATTACTCGCTCTGTTCCCTGTCCCCTTCTTTTTTGTGGCACTGAGGATTGAAATGTTTCCTCCACAAATACTATTCTCATTGTTCTCTTAATTCAGTGTCTATTTCCTCAGTCAGAATGTTTGAATGAGAAGGCAACACGGTGACTAGAGTGCATAAACCTCTGGGATCACATGACCCATTCACTATTTTCTCTCCATACAACTTAGGGGACAAGCAAGCACATAGGAAGTGGTAAGAAGCACAAGCACTAGAGTGAATCTACCTGGATTTTAAGGTAGGTTCCAACATCTTCTATAAAAGATGGCTCTATGCATCTTGTTATATATCTGTGAAATTAAAACATTCTTACCACATAAATCATTGTGAGGATTAAAGGAAATAATTAGCCCAGTGTCTGGACTTAATAAATACACATTCATGTTTGTGGTACCAAAGGCAAATATCAAAGCCATGGACAAAATAATGTTTGGTGATAAGAGTGCCAAATGAGGGCAGGAAGACACATGGATGTCTGGACTCATTCTAGAAGCAGAAGTGTTACTATAATGACTTCTGCAATATGCAAACCAAGACAGGTGATTCTGTTTGTTGAACGCTGAAGGAAAATTTAGTAATGTCACGAACTTTGCAGCACTCCGGTGTTATTTTTCCCCCTTAGAATATAAAGATTTAATGTAAAGAATGTAGTAGTTTTCACGGTTTTCATTTCTGTCACATTATTTAAATATTACTAAGCTCTATACTAAAACCAAATTGGTTTGCAGAGGCACACATACACCAATTTAAGATTCATTTAAATATAAGACTTGTTAGCTCAGTGGTTCCGCTGCCTGCCCTGCAAGTGCAAGGACCTGAGTTCGATCCCTGGTACCAAAAAATAAATAAATAAATAAACAAACAAATAAATAAATAAATAAGACGTGTAAAAATGATCATAACTTTATTGTTTAAAATATTAGGATAGCTACAGATATATGGGTGCCAGATTAAAATGAGTGTCTATAAATCTCCACAAATTTAAATTTGGATCTTTATACTATAAATGCTTTCCATTTAAGATACAAATTACACCTGCACGTGGCATCATATCATATACTGGCAAAGTTGCAGGAGCCTAGAAATTCTTTATTAACTCCAGTTTAAAAAGACAACACTGCAAGATGAGAAGATCTCAATATTAACACTAAAAATACTAGAAAGGATTCTTCACCAAAGAGGTGATTAAAATGTTTAAATTTTTAAAATTAAAATTGATTGCAGTAAATGACACCTTGCTATTAATCCACTCCAGAATATTCCGCCTTGCTTTGAGCAAACTTATTTCATCATTTCTGCCATATTCTGGAGAAGTTCTGGAAGTTCTTTCTCCTGTTTTGATGAAGTGTGATTAAAAAATATGGTGAATGCTCCTGGCAAGTGCCATCCAACGGAAAGGGAAAACACTGTGCTGTGGCCTCATCCATCTTTTTCACTGCTTCTGCACCATGTGACTTCTGTGTCTTCCCCAAAATCAAAATGACCGTGACAGATAAACATTTTGAATTGATTCAGGATATGGAGGCAGTAGCCACCACAATGCAATTAAAGTCACTCATGAAACAAGAATTCCAGAAGTGCCTCAGAAAGTGGCACTAATGATGGTGTTCTTGGGTAGTCTACTTCTAAAAGTGCTTGATGACTAAATGTTACAGAGTTCTGGGTTACTCGCCTCTCCTTCTGGAGTTAGATTCCAGGTTCTTCTAGTCTTAAACAAAGAATTGAACGAAATGAGCAAAAAGCAGTGCCAAAGTTTATTCAAGAAAACAAAAGTGAAGAGTATGGGAGAAACTGGCTCTGCAGAACAAGCTTAGCCCAAGTAAATAGAAAAAGAGGGGTAAAAGCAAAGGTAAAAGAACACTTCGAGTCTGGGAAATGTAGCATTGGCTATCATGGAAAGTTACAATAGCACTGCTCCCCATGACTGCCTTTCCTTTATACTTCCAAATCTCGAAAAAACCCATCAGAACTTCTACATATGGATCTGAGAAGTGGTGCTGGGATCCCATGCCTCAGGCTGAGGTCAGGTCCAGGCCATCCTATTGAAAATCTACTCAAGTTCTCTTATCCAGAAGTCCACATACAGAGATTTGGGAACTGTTCTGGGTGTCTGGGATCTTGTAGTTAACAGGTCACGCCTATTTCCCCAGCCAGCTTTTGTCATACCCTATAATGCCCAAACTCAATGGGATAAGTGTGTTGGAGAAGATTTTGAAGTGATGTGTCTTTTACTGTAACAAATTTTTAATTTAACATTCACTGTATTTTTTGATCACACTTCATATATAAAAAGGACCTGAGAAATAAGACTTTTTTCTCTGAAGAAAACATGACTTCATTGCTTTTTTTGCTGGTAATTGCAGGACTAAAACATTTACTTATAATTTGCCACCACGAACCTTACTTTCTAATGGCCCAAGTGTCACTATGAGTGTCAAACACACACACTGGCTGTGCTTTGCGTTCAGCCACTTATGCATACTTGAAAAAAGCAGACCTCTTTATTAGGCAGGGTTAGTGTACAGAAGGGACTCAAACACCTGATTCCCTAATATAGGTGCAGATACTGCCCATTTTACCTCCAGTTTTAGATCCCTTTGCTCTTATTTCTTTAGAATTTTGTTGCTATCCCTACCATACACACTGATGTTACCACTTATGATCTTTATAGCCCTGGTAACTTAACTTCTGAACTGAATTCATCCTCTGCTAAAATGGTTATTCTTTCATTATAAGAATAGCTGGTGTTTAAATAATTGAGAGCCAGTTGTATTATATGTGTAGATTTGACTTTACTTTTTAGAAGCATACGTGAAATAGTTTTACAATTATAATTTATGGTTATGAGGCATTGATTTAAAAAACTCTAAATGCTATGGCTATATTTTTCAGATTATTGTATATATGTTTTTAATCACTTAAACTTCTGTGAAAACTTTCCTGGATTACTAAATTCAAGAATAAAAACCCAAGATAATACCACCGACATGGACGAAGGTCTTAGAAAATGCTCTTACCATTTATTTAAATGGACTTAAATACAATCTCGACCTGATCTGAACCTTAAACACTGTACAGGCCTGCTTTGGGATGTGCATTAACTCCAAAAATATCTCTTTTGTTGAAAACATACCTAGAAGGTCATATTCTAGGGCTCTAGAGGTTTTACTCCATTGACAAAGGTTGTTACTTTTAAAAGAACGAATTTCTATTTTAACCTCTTCCGCATCGTGAACACAATCTTAAAATAATTGGGCAATAACTGGATGAAAACCCCCTAGGTTTGTGACAAGATCCCTCCCACGGGTCAGCCCCACTGGTCTAGGGTTACTTCCGCCCGCGCTGCCCCCTGCCCAGGACTAAAAGCCCCGGAAGTCTCACGAGAGGCGCCCCGGTACGCAGGGCCGCACGCCACGCCCCAGGATGCACTGCGGACCTGTAAGTGCGCGCGCAGCCCCACAGCCGGATGACCGCGGGAAAATTTCAAAAAAGTCAAAACAAAACAAAAAGCCAATAAGAGGCCAAGCCAAGTTTTCAAGCCACAAAGCCCGGGCAGTGGCTTCCTTCCCGCCACAGCCCGAACTGCTGAAGCAGCTTTGGCGAGGACCACCGGGTAAGAGAGGCCGCAGAACGAAGGGAAGACGGCTGCTTCTCTCAGGCATCTGGCCTGTGTGTCAGCTCGGGTGCTGGAGGTACAGGGTATGTTTGGGGTTGGGAAAAAAAAAAAGAGATGTAAGACTCGCGAGACCGTTCGACCTGCGCTTGAGGGTGGGTGAGCGGGTCCTGAGGGGTGTGGGAGTGAGGAGGGAGATGGGGGGGCGGAGCTTAAGTAGGGCCCCTGGCTTGGGGCGTGGGCCCAGGGGACTGAGTCCCTGGCGAGGGGCGTGGTGGAGGGGGGCGGCCCCACCTTCGATGGGCGTGGTCCCGGGCTGGAGGAGCCCAGGGTTGGGTCTGCGGAGGGGTTTTGCGGCAAAGTTCTCTGCTCTTGAGTGGAGGGAGGAAGGAGTCGGCGTCTTTTGTTGTTGTTGTTGTTGTTGTTGTTGTTGTTGTTGTTGTTGATTGAGCGCAGGCTGCTAGGTCTTAAAAGGAGAGGAGCAAAGGTGAATTTTTTTGCGTTAGATCTGTGGTATCGTGAAAAGCTTTTCCCTTTTAACCTGTCACTTTCTGCAGCTATCCCTGTCCTCCCTGCATCCCAGTTAGAGGAGCCCGGGTCGCCGCGGCTGGCTCTCGCGCCCTCTGCCTTTCAGTGCGGGACCAAGGGGAGTGGTTGATGCGCGACTGTCTCCTCGCAACTCTGAGTGCTAGGGCAAATCCTTTTCAAAACTCCTGAGAGAGATTTGAGATTGTGCGTGCAGTTTGTTGGCTTGCTCTTTTACATGTTTTAGGTATTTGCGTTTACAACTGTGAATCATTCTTCTGTGATCCTGTTGTATGGGCTGTTGGCCCCGAGCTGGGAAAAGATTTGGAATTTTTGAAAAGTGAAAAGTTTGAGATGTAATGTTATGGAAAAGGGCCAAAGACAGTGGTTTCGCCGCCTGCTGCGCAAGCTCAAGGACCCGAGTTCGATCCCCGGTACCAAAAAAAAAAAAAAAAAAAGAAAAGGGCCAAAGAAATTTCCAGCAAGGGTTTTTGTTCTGATCTAAACATTTTGAAAGCTCTTGGCCTCCACATGGTTTCAGTCTAACTTGTTCCCTGCTTAATACATCTAAAACTGATGTGATTAACTTTGTTACAGAGAGCACATTTGTGTCACCCAATTTAAGCTGTTTAAGAGTGTCACTCACTTTTTTTTTGGTACCCGGGATTGAACTCGGGTCCTTGCACTTTCGAGGCAGGCAGCGGAACCACTGAGCTAAATCCACGGTTGTCACTCACTTTTTTGTCTTTTGTTTTTTGTGGGGGGTTTTTGGTACCGGGGATCGAACTCGGGTCCTTGAGCTTGCACAGCAGGCGGCGAAACCACTGAGCTAAATCCCCGGCCCGTCACTCACTTTTATTGATAGACCTTTCAGAATATTTTCTCCTTACTTCCCACAAGGGTGGAGGAGATGGAAGATTGTTACAAATTAGAGAATTCACACCACGTGTTGGAATCATTCATCACATAGGCTTAATAGAGCTTGTTCATTATAACTTTATCCATTATACTTAAATTGATGTTTCTGTGTAATGTACTATGCTAGATTCACGTGGAAATACTCATAGGTATTAGTATATCAGGCCTCTTTCATCTGTCCCTCTAAAGTTATATCCTACTGCTTTAGAATTGGGCTTGCTATACTTTTTTGTATATGATAGATTTGAATTCACTTTTTCATTCTGTCATACTACATGATTTCTTGAAAAACATTTGCTAAGACCTTAGAAAAGAAGCGCAAACTCTGTTGATATTTTTTTGTTCTGTCCTTTTAAAAAAATTTATTGGCTAGGTGTGGAAGCTAAATGGCTGTATGTATGTAAAACTGCATGGACTTTTTTTTTTTTTGGTACCGGGATTGAACTTGGAACCTTGAGCTTCCGAGGCAGGAGGCGGAACCACTGAGCTAAATCCCCGGCCCTTGTTACATTTTGAAAATAAATGATATCTTTAAACAGTTCTATATTTCAGCAAGTAGTTCTAGGAACAAGTACACAGGTTTAGTATTTATGCAAACCAGCTACAGAGAGGCCATGTTGGCTAATAAAAAGTTGGATTGATCATCTAGGCCACAGAGAGACCCAGAGGAATATCACATGAATGTTGGTTCCAACTGGTAGTTGTAGAGCCTCAAATCAGGCTGGAATCTAGCATGAAATGATTTAAAAATTTTATTTTGGCCTAGGGGATATGTATATTCTTTTTTATGGATCCTGAATGATTAACATGTTAATGAAAGAACACCTATAGGAGAGGTACATTGAATTTTCATTGTTTTAGTAATAAATGCAGTAAAAGTGGTGAAGGAAAAACAATTGATAGAACAATACAAATCTTGTACATTTTATTTTTTATAAAATAACATCATCATCATCATCATCATTTGGACTTGGTTTAGAAAGGGCCTTGCAAAATTGGCCATTCTGTTAGGCTCTTTGTAATTCTCTTGGGCATATAGAAATCATTTCCCTGTGAAGAACTGTTACATAGCTGGGGGGGCATGCCTGTAATCCCAACACTGGGGAGGCTGAGGCAGGAGGATTGCCATGAGTTTGAGGCCAGCCTGGACTAAATAGTGATTTCAAGGCCAGCCAGAACTACATAGTGAGACCCTGTCTCAAAAACAAAAAAAGCTGTTATATTGGAGTGTATTAGTCAATTTTTTGTTGCTATAACAAAATATAATACTGATATAGGGAAAATAAATGTAACTCCCAACCTGCTAGATGTGCAATATGTCGAATCGTGTTCTCGAAAACTGAAGAATGAATTCTAAGGAACAATAGAGGTTAACAGTAGGAAATATTTATTGGGAGAGAGAGGTAACAGCATCTAGGAGACAGGAGGGGCCCCAACAATGGGTTGCTATGTACCCCACTTTACAGAGGAGATTTTATAGAGTAAAATTGTGAAAATCATGAGGTGGAAAATCACAAGGTGGGTGCAAGATCACGAGATGGGTACAAAGTGGGACAAAACTATGATCAACCAATAAGATTACAAGTTTAGCCGCATAGGTAATATTTATCCAGTGGGGAAGCAGGTCACAGAGCAAGTGTGCATGGAAAGAACAAGGACCTTTTTAGGAAGAGAGGGAACCAGGGGGTTGTGGCCACTCACTGGGTGCCACAGTCCCCAATCCATTGTTTATCCCTTGGGAAGGCTTGCAGGCTGGGTCACTCTGTCTCCATCTTGAGGTCTGGCTGTCAACAGATGCACCTCCAGCCACAGTTGTAACGTGTTCTCATCTTCTGCACTGACTCCCTCGAGGGCTAGCCCTGTCTGACTGCCTATAGTATTTTTACCTTAGTTGTCTATAATAGTACCTTATATAGAAAAATTATTTAGCTCACAGTTCTGGTAATTTAAGAGCACGGTGCCATCATTTGGCTCTGGTGAAGCCCATCTGTCCACATCACAACTTGGTAGATAACATTATGACAGGCGTGTGTGCAAAAAGGAGAAATCACATGACAAGAAGGAAGTAAGAGAGATTCAGGAGCCAGGATCTCTTGTTTTTCATAATGACCCATACTCATAGGAGCTTTCTGGGGTCCTGGAAGAACTACATTAATTCCTTCTGAAAGCAGTGCCTCCTGTGACTTAATTCCCTCCCACTAGGCCCCATCTCTTAAAAATTACACCATCTCAAAACCATTGCACTGGGAACCATGAACCCAGTCTATAACCTTAGAGAGAGTGAAACAGCAAGGAGAATCTACAGTCTTCCTCAATAATACAATCCTGGTACTTTCCTCTAGTTACAAGAAGGCAGGGCTCATACGTACAATTCTGTTTTCTAAATTGTTAAGTGATTTTTAGCAAATTTAGTAAATTTTAGTAATTGTTCTAATGTAACCACAATTCAGTTTTAGAATATTTGCATCAATTTAACAAGTTTGCAGAAGCAAGCTTATAGTCAGTCCTGGCTCCCACACTCAGCCCAAGGCGACCATTGATTTGCTGTCTGTCTTCATTGTCTGCTTTCTGCTCTCTGTCTCTGGATCTGGTTTCTTTCACTCAGCATAATGTTTTTGAGATTCATCTATGTAGTGACATGTATCAGTAGTTTGTTCCTGGTTATTGCTGAAGTATTTCATTTTATGTGCCACATTTTGTTTATCAGTTAATGGACATTTAGGTTGCTTTGTTTTTTGGCTATAATGGATAATGCTGCTCTAAACATTTGTGTACAAGCCTTTGGAGATATGTTTTTATTTTTCTTGGAGTGGAATTGCTGGTTTGTATACTAAGTTTAGCTTTTTAAAAATCTACCAAACCATTTTCCAGTGTGGCAGTAATCATTCCTCATTCCCTTTAGCAATGTGGGAAGGAGGTGGGGATTGACTTTTCCACATCCTTACCAACACTTATTATTATGTTTTTATTATAGCTGTCCTAGTAGCTATGATGTGGTATCTCATTGTATTTTTATTTTGGATTTCCCTATTGGCTAATGGTGTTGAACATATATCCCTGAGTTTATTAGGCATTCCTCTCTTTTTTGAAGTGTCTATTTAAATCTTTTGTCCATGTTTTGGACTGGTATGTTTGTTTTATTACTGTGTTAGGTTGTAAGCATTCTTTGTATATTTTGGATACAAGTCCATTATTAGATATGTGTTTTGTAAATAACTACTTTGTTACATGTTTTTAAATTTTTTTTTGAGTTAAAAAAGTTTAATTTTGAGGAAGCTTAGTTTATCTCTTTTTTTTTCCTTTTTGGGTCACAGTTGAAGTATATCATCAATTTCCAGTGAATTTTTTTGTATGGGATGAGGAATATATCCAAATTATTATTATTATTATTATTATTGTATGTGGATATACAGTTGTCTTGGCACTATTTGATGAAAAAATTATCCTTTCTCTATGTAGTTGCCTTGGCACCTTGGTAAAACACTCAATTGACCAAAATGTAAGGGTTTATTTCTAGACTGTCATTTCTGTTCCACTGATCTGTGTGCCTACTCTTACATCAGCATCAGGCTGCCTTGATTGTGGTAGCTTTATAGTAAATTTTGAAATTGGAAAGTGTAAGTCTTCCAGTGTTTTACTTCTTTTTCAAAATTGTTTTGGCTATTCTGAGTATATTTATATATAAATTTTAGTATCAGCTTGTCATTTTTTCCAAAGCAACTCTGCTGCAATGAATTTTGATAGGAATTGAATTGAATCTATAGATTTCTGGGGGAAGAATTGCCATCTCAACATGAACATGATATATCTTTCCAGTTGTTTAGATCTTTAATTTATCATCAATATTTGTTAATTTTTAATGTGAAAATCTTGCTCTTTTGTTAAATTTATCTTGAAGTTTTTCTTGTTTAATGCTATCATGGATAGAATTGTTTGTAAAATTTCATCACTGGATTATTTGTTGCTAGTATATAAAAGTATGATTGATTATTATCCTGCAACCTTGCTGACCTTGATTATTACTTCCAGCAGGCTATTTTTTTGGTATGTGTGAATTCCGCATGATTTTCTATATACTGTATCATATTTGGATATGATATGAAATTGGATAAAGACAATTTTACTTGTTCCTTTCCATTTGGAAGCCTTTAATTTCTTTTTCATGCCTGATTACATTGGCTACAGCCTCTACTACATTACTGAATAGCAATGGAGAGAGCTGATATTCCTGACTTGTCCTGTCTTGTGATCACAAGAGCAAAGCATTGAATCTTTTACTATAAAATATCACTTTAGCTGTTTGTGTGTGTGTCTTTTGTTGTGGTGGTACTAGGATCACACCTTCTGGCTCTCTGCCACTGACCTACAACCTATATTGTATTTTGAGACAGGGTGTCAATAATTTGCTTAAGTGGGACTTGATCCTGTGATCCTCCTGTTTCAACCTTATAAGGTGCTGGGATTACAGGGTTGTGCCACAGTGGCTGGCTTCATGTTAACTCTTGTTCATAAATGCTCTTCATCACCTTGAGGGGCTTTCCTTCTGTCACTAGATGATTGGAAATGCTTATGAATAAATGTTGGAGATGTTGCTATTTTGCATCCATGAAATGATCAGGTGGGTTTGTTCTTTTATTCTGTTATTATGATTTATAACATTATTTGATCTATTAGTATTAATTTTTTATTAGTGTTATTTTAACCTTGCATTCCTGGGGCAAACACTTTTGGTCATGTAATATAATCCTTTTTATATGCTGCTGGATTTGGTTTAAAAATATTATATTTAGGATTTTTGTGTCCGTCTCCATGAGGAACACTGGTGGGTAATATTATTTTGTGTGATGTCTTCAGCTTTGGTATTGTAGCTAAAAGTGGAACTTTAGAATGAGTTGGTAAGTGCTCCTCTCATATTTTCTCAGTTTGCGAAAGACTATCATTATTTCTTTAAATATTTGATACCATTCATCCATGAAATCATCTATTCAGGATTTTTCTATATGGAAACTTTTCAAATGACTTGGCTTCTTCAGCATCAGTGCCCTATGTGTGCACATGCGTGTCTGTTCCAGTGCTGGCTCTATAGTGGTGAACATTGTGCCTCAGAGGCTCATGGCCACCTGCTCAGGAGCCTGTGCCTGCTGTGGAGTTCTTGCCTTGCACTTCTGCTCCAGTGCAGGCTCTAGGCATGTATCTTCCCAGGAACCTCCTTGAAAGTCTGTGCCTGCTGCCAGGTACTGGCTCCCATGTATGTCTTTTTTACTCATGCTCCTTTATGCACCGTGTTCAGCAGTACCCAGTGGTCAACAATTGACCCCAACCTTCCTTCCAGGTGTTTTGGGATCAGTACCTCAGGAGTACCCTTCTCTGTAAATAGCTTTCTTTGATACCCTAAGGGTAGTATATCAGTCAGTGCTTACTAGAGAAACAGATTTAATGAAAGATATATAAATATGTAAGGATTTACAAAGTTGGCTTAAATGACCACCCTTAGAGTCAGATGTGGAAGAGTGCAAAAGGGCTGTCTGCATACTGGAGATCCAAAGGATCCAGCTGAAGGCCTATAGCTCAGTGTACTGTCTGTGTGAGTCTGTATCAGGAGGCTGAAGGGTCTGCAATGGAAGGCTAAAGGGTCTGTGCTGAGGCTAAAGGATCTGTACTGGAAACCAGGAGATGACATCCAAGGTGACAGTGAAGACTAGAGCTCCCCTTTTATACCATTCAGGTGACAAGCTTCCCTAGGGTGGGTCTTCCACACCCAGAACTATGCTGATCTAGTTTGTTGGGCATTTCTTACTCAAGTTGATATACTCAGTTAACTGTCACAGGTAGGTTTCTGACAAAGTGCAAAAGGGGCTTTTCTTGCAAGTTCTACTGGTGAAGCGCCCATGATCAGAGCTCTACCACTAAGTGAGCCACGGTTGTGTTGACAGAAAGGATTTCCACCACATTCCTGGGGAGAACGGATATTCTTCCTGGTGCCTTCCATCTCAGCAATAGGAGTAATGGTGCTTCTTACATCTGTTCTTCCTGTGTTCTTTATATTCACATCTGGCTAGTTAGTCAATCCTTTGTTACTCTAATCCCATTATACTGAATTATTTTTTATATTCTTGAATACTTTGCTTATTCAAATTGCTGTTTGGTGTCGCTTTCCTAATTAGTCTCAGATTAATTCATCACCTTTATTGCTTCTAGTTTCCTCAAGAAATGAGTGGTGAGAGTATTTTGCGTGTTCATTTCTTGAGTTGTGAAAGTAAAACCAAGGGTTCTGCCACTTCCGTGGGACAAAAGACAGGTTTTGGTAAGAATATATCAGACTTTTGCAAAGTGATGAATTGGGCTTTATATTTTCTTTGCCCCTTTCCAGGCCTTTGGAAGTTAGAAACTGTAAAGTATCATGGAAGGTGGGATTGAGGAGTAGTAGGAGGAAAGGGGAAGAAGGAGGTCTGGGCTGCTGCCTTCAGCCTTGTGTCCAGTGGGTTGGGTCTCTGGATAACCTTACTTCACATCTGGCTATGTTTCTAATCTTTTACCCATGTTTTTCATTTTTTAGATTTTAGGGCAAGGGCTTGTTTTTTGATTTTGCTCTAGAAGACCAATGCTGATTTTGTAATACTGAATATAAATGTCATACACACATTTCACGTAATGTATTTCAGTGGAATCTGAGGTCTAGTACTCATGAGACAGTTGAGACCTGTCTCTCTCCCTCCCTTCCTCTCTCTCTCTCTCTCACACACACACACACACACACTCACACACACACACACGCACACAATGATTCAGGGTAGACCTTTTTTAAGAATATAAATTTGGCTCTGATCCACTATTAATCAGACTTGAAGGTACTGAATTGCTGAATTCTTTCATTTAATAAGGATTTGGAGGTGCTATTTACCTTATTGACTTCTAACATCCTCCTGGGACTGGTTCCTGTTATTGTCATTAGGTTTGTTGTTATTGCTACTTAAATCAATCGCATTGAAGGGCTTGTACTTAATCTTAACCCAATTTTTCAGATTCTTTCGTACATTCACATGTTGTACTTACTTGATTCAATCCGTGATTCTTGATGGTCATTTCTGGTTATAAGCAATGACTTTTCCTCTATACTTATGCACTGAAGTTTATACTGTTGTGTGTGTGCACATGCATACATGTGTGTGTGTGTGTTATTTCCACAGGTCTTGGTCAGTCTCTTTGGAGCATGTTCTTTTTATTATATAATAACCATTGTTGACCTTTGTTGGGTGCCTACTCAGCATCCTTCCCTCCCTTCTCTTTCCCAACAGAGCCTAGATTTTCTTTCAGTAGACACCATTGTATAGGCTTTGGGGAACAATGACAGGCTTCTGGGTAAACTTTGTTTTGTCCCTCCCCTCTTCTTCCCTTCTCTGTCTTTCCCCTTTCCTTCTCTCCCCTCCCCTCTCCTCCTCTCCTCCCCTCCCTCCTGTGCCCCCTCCTGCCTCCTTCCCCCCTCCTCCTCCTCTACCTCTTCTTCCTCTCTCTCTTTCTCTTTCTCTCTCTGTTTCTCTCTCTGTCTCCTCATTGATTACAGTCGTTATTAAGTGCAGGCATTAACATAATTCCAGTCTGAAGACATTTGAAGTCTCTTGTGCAATGTCCCAATCTGGACAGACATATACATCTCTGCAAATATTTATCATTTTTTTGATGAAAACACTAAAAATCCTTTCTCTAGCTTTTTGAAATATACAGTACCATATTATATGTAGTCACTATACTGTGTGATAGAACACGAACTTATTTTTCTTATTTATAACTTAATACCTAATTCATCAGTCTTTTCCCATCAGCTCTTCCCCTTACTCTCACCAGCCTCTGGTGGTAACTACTAGTCTATTCTCAACTTCTATGGCATTGACTTCTTCAGATTCTACATTATCAGTAAGACAGTGGGGTATTTGTCTTTCTGTGCTTGGGTTATTTCACTCAGCACAATAACTTTTAGTTCTATCCATGTTCTCACAAATGATAAGATTTTATCCTGTCATTTTAATGCCTGATATCCTTTTTGGTACCGGGAATCTAACTCGGGACCTTGTGCTTGCGTGGCAAGCGCTGGAACCACTGAGCTAAATCCCCAGCCCCCTTGATATCCTTTTTAATATAGATATATAGATATCTATGTATATATATGTTTATATACATTTTGTTTATTCAGTTGATGGAAATGTAGCTTGTTTCTATTTCTAGGCTGTTATAAATAATGCTACAATAAATTGAGGAGTGCAAATGTCTCTTTTACAGATTGATTTCATTTCCTTTGGATATATAGCCAGTAATGAGATTGCTGAATCATATGACAGTTCTATATTTAATTGTTTGAAGGACATCATACTGTATTCCATCATACAGCCTTTTCCAATGTAGATTCCCGCCAACAATGTATTAAGGTTCCCAGCACTTGTTACTTTTTGTCTTTTTGATAGCTATTCTAATTGGAGTGAGGTGATAACTCACTGTTATTTTGATTTGCATTTCCCTGATTGTTACACTGAGCGAGAGAGAACCAACCAGAGACCGATATTAAATCCACACAGGAGTTTATTACTGGCTGGGACCTGAGCCGAGCATCAGACTCGAGCCTCGACTGGGGGGAGACAAACATGTTCTATACACCTTTGAGGCCAACAGTTTCTAGGCCCCCCTATGGGATGGAACTAGTAAAGCAAGCAAAAGGTACAGAAGCAGAACGTCCTGCTGTTAGAACATTTGTAAAACAATAGTTGATTAATTGTTATTTCTAAAGAGACTTTCTAAGGGGAGGAGGTTTTTAAGCTTCCTCCTTCTGAGTTCATCTAAAGGGCAGGCAGGTGGGTCAAGCAGCAATATGGAGTCTGTCTTGCTAACTAGGGTCCTTCACTGATGATTAGTGATGTGAACATTTTTGGGGTTTTTTGTATTCCCGTTGGTTATTTGTATTTCTTTTGAAAAATTACAATTTTAGGTCTGTTGTCTGTTGACTTAGTTATTTTTTCTCATTACTGAGACAAAATACCCAACACCCAAAGTTAAAGGAGGAAAGGTTTATTTCAGCTCATAGTTTGTAGAAATTTCAGTCCATAGTTTGCTGCCTCTAAGGCAGGGTGGCATGGCAAAGGGGCATTGCAGAGGAGAAACAGTCCATGGCATGGCAGGGCAGCAAAAGGCAACAAGCAGCAAGAGCAACAGCAGCAGCAACCTTTCCCTTTTATCTCTTTGAGGCTACCTGCCTTTCGGGTGGTGCCACCCATATCCAGAGTGGGCCTTCTCATTATTCATACACAGAATTATGCTAAACCAATCAGTGGACTAATTTAGTAATCATTCACACTTAATCCCAGCATCACAACTCTTAATCCCAACATCACATACCCTAGATCAAGTCACTTTGGACCCCTACCTATGACCACATAAGGCTTTGGAGGGACATCTATATACAAGCCATAACATCTGTTTTTCACAGGATTATTTGGGTTTTTTCATGAAGTTGAGTTCCTTACATTTTCTGCATATTATTCTCTTGTCAGGTATATAGTTTACAAATATTGTCTCCCATTTTATAGGTTATCTCTTTACTGTGTTGATTGCTTCATTTGCTGTGCCGAAACCTTTTAGTTTGATGTAATCCTATTTGTCTATTTTTGGTTCTGTTTCCTGTGCTTTTGCATCTTACCCCTGGTCAGTCTTTATAAGTTTAGCCTTCCTAGTGGGTATGTAGTAGGGCCTCATTATACTTTTATATTCCATTGATTAATGATAGGCTTATTTACTATTCATAGAGGTTCTTGTGTGAAGTATCTTGGATTGTTTGTGTGCTTGGCTTTTTTTTTGTCCTATGCCTGTGGTCACATTTTAGATTTAGCTTGTTGATATCTCCAAAACAAAACAAAGCAAAACACTCCTGGAGTTTATTTTTTTATGCTGCTGGGAATCAAACCTAGAGCCTCATACATGCTAGGTAAGCACTCGTATCTCTGAGCCACATTCCCCAGCTCCCCTCCTGGGATTATTATTGAGATTGCATCAAATCTGTAGATCAAATTAGTATAATTAGTAGCTTAACAATAGTTTTCCTAGTAGTCTTTCTTTCATCACTAAGTACAGTGTTAGCTATAGGATTTTTGTAGATGCCCTTTGTCAAGTTGAAGAATTTTCCTTCTAGGCTTGATGAAAGGTTTTTTGTTTTTGTTTTTAAAATTGTGAATAGATACTAATTTTTGGCACATGCTTTTTCTGCTTCTGTCAAGTTCACATTCTTGGACATTTTGTCCTCATTTATCCACTTTGACTATTTTTATGGTGATGTTGGGAGTTCTTATTCACAGTCATCATTTGTTTTGGAATCCTGTGATCTTGCTTTAGCTTTGTCAGCCAACCTTGAGGAACCAAGGATCTTTGAACTTTTTTTTTTCTTTTTGGTACCGGCTATTGAACTCAGGACTTTGCACTGGTGAGGCAGGCAGCAGAACCACTGAACTAAATCCCCAGCCCAGATCTTTGAACTTTTGATGCCCAAAACCTTAGTTGACTGAGGTATCTATTCCTTTTTTCTAGTCATTCACTGAACAAGTATCAAACATTGTATTAAGTGACAGTAAATGCTAGATGTGGTAATAAAATCTTTAATCTCAGTGGCTTAACAAAATGTAGTGGTACCTTGTTTCATGAACTCAATTCTCTCCAATCTTCTGGTTGCAAAGCAAACTGGACAAGAAGCACATCAAATTTCTCCATAGGGTCAACATTGAAATTAACCATTGAATTTGATTCAGTTCTTGTCCAACTTGGTTTGTGACCAGAATTGTGGAAAGAATCAAGTTCATGAACACAAGTGCTAATTATTGTTAGTGTTACCCATGAATGTCAGATGTCTCTTTTCTACAGAGTCTATGCTCTAGAATCAGACTCCTTCTGTTCTGTGGCTATTCTTTCCCAGAGTTCCAGCCACATGTACTGGGTGAGAGAAGGTACAAGACATGTTTTAGGGGCCAGAGCTGTGAGCGGTGTACTTCACTTATGCCCTCAGTCCTTTGGCCAGAACTCAGTCAAATGGACAATCTAATTACTAAGGAATTGGGAAATATTAGTTGCCCCAGTATGGGGAGCATTGTTGGACTCCTCTGTACTTACTTCTGGTTCAGGCACTGTGCAAGGTGTTGAGAATATAACAGTTAACAAAATAGGCTGGGTCCTGCTCCAGCCAAGGTTATCCTCCTGACATCCTTGGGAATTTGGTGAAAGAATTGTTCGGTGTGTTGGCCAGATAATTTCTCTTGCTTGACACAATTAAGGTAATAATTTTCATAAGAAAAAACAAACCCCACTGACTATATTAACATAAGTCAGTGTATAATGGAAGCATTAAAAATCTCATCAGAGTTCTTTGAAACTTTTGTGGATGGTTTATGAAGTAGCTCCTGTAGAACAAATATAATAGTCAGTAAAGCAAATGTCAGATCAGATCACCTTTGCTGATTTTTAAAAATATGTTTTGTGCGTGTTTTATGATTTTTTGAGTCAGTTACTAACATTTGAACGTTAAAAGATTTCACCTTTAACTACATTTCCCGCTTTTTAAAAGTGAAAGGCAGTCTGATAATGCTGAGTCTGAGTTCCTTTTGACAGCAGCTGGCAAGAGCTCGATCTTGGCTGTCTTCTTTGGACAGGGCTGTTTTCTAGTTGCCTCAAGCCTGTTTGAAGGCTTTATTCATTGAATTTATCCATGTGGACATTTGAATTTATGATCTTGTCTAAAGTAATTTACTTTTGAATAATTTTGAAGCACAGTTGTGAAACTGACACTTAGAAAACAAATGGATAGGTCAGAACAAATTTATCATATTTATTGAGGGAAATTGTACTTTCTGGAGAGTTCAGAATTTCATATCTACAGAAAAAAAGGTTATTCTTTCTATATTAAATGGATTACTATTATTCCTAAATGGTAATACGTATCCCATAGACATCAGAACTTTTTCTTGTATGAACTTTTTTTTTTTTTTTTTTGAGTACCGGAGATGGAACTCGGGTCACTGCGCTTGCAAGGCAGGCCGCAGAACCACTGAGCTAAATCCCTAGCCCTGAACTATTTTTTAATTCATTGATTTTATAAACATGGATTTTTTTTTTTTTTTACTTTTTTGGTTTCACAGCTTTCTCTAAGTTTTTGTTCATAAGTTTTATTAGTATTTTGTATTTTCTAGATTAGATTATATATGAGTCACACAATAACTATATGTACCAAAGTAAAACAGACATTAAAAAAAGAAAATAGGGCCAGGGATGTGGCTCAGTAGTAGAGTGCTTGCTTAGCGTACAGTGAGGCCCTGGGTTCACTCTATAGCACTGCATTAAAAGAAAGAGTGGAATCTTTCTAAAATAATTAATTTGTCTCCTAATGAGGAAGTTCCCAAGAGAGTTCCCCTAAGAAGATAGCTTCTGAAGAACTTCTTACTTGTGTTTATGCATTTTTATGTAATCAGAAGAGCTGAGCATGTCTGGTTACCCAGACTGAACTGATTTTAGCAGAAAACATTCACCTTCAATAATGACTTCTCTCTGAAACGTTTTTAGGGAAGGAAACTGAGGTTAGTGGCAAGGCTGTTGACTGTTACCCAGGGAAACTAATTCCTGTCTGGTGCTCTTTTCATTACCCCAGTAGCCCCATGTCCAAGGGTAGCTGAAGATTCCTGTTGAAGCATTTTTAAGGAAGCCTTTGGCAGCCTTTTTGTTGCATCTTTCTACTGTGTAAAGGCATTAGAAGAAAAAGTCATTTTTGAATACTGCAGTCTCTGCTTGGTAATGTGCCCTGAGACCCTCATTGAATGCCAGCAAGTAAATTAGATCCACAGTGTATTTGATATGCATATTTTTCCCCAAACAAAATTTGAATTCCACAAACACAAATTGAGTCATTTTCCAAATGTTTGTATATGAATGGAGGTTTTTGTACTATCCTCTATAACCAGTACCATAAAACTTCTGAAGATTCAGGATGCATTTGTTTTACAATGTTAATACAAAACAAAACTTTATTCTGACTAAACTTGTGGCTATATAGATACTAAACTCATTTCCATTGATCAGAACAACATGTTTGTACCAACCAGATCTAAAAAATGTGTAAAGGAGTGCCATGCTGTAAAGACATTATTATAGTTGTAAACACAAGTGCAGCTGTTACAAATCTAGCAAAACCTCAGATTAAACAATTTCAAATTTACTGAAGGTGACATTCCAGACCCATTTTTCATAATGTAAACACTCTGGGACATGCCTTTGAAATGAATAGAATTGTCATTAATATTAATGCCACTGAATTCAATACTGAGAAGTTATTTCTTTTTGAGCTTTATTTTTCACTCCAAATTTTGGAATAAAATAGGCTTTTAGCTCAGAGTATCATATATTTATTCACAGCCTGAAAAAATTTGACCCTTTTGCTTTTGAATGTAGAAATACAAATATATAGTATAAATATTTTATTCTCTATGGTTGTTCAACTTAAATGAATTTGTTAGATTTAAATTTGGCAAAAATTGGCTGTTAATGGAATCCAATTTCATTGGTCAATTAAAAAAAAAAAGGACACTCAAAATAGTTGCTACTTAAGGATTATGCTAGTGTGACCTTTTAGCATTCTGTATTTAAGGAATGAATTTTATTTTAAATGATTTTGATCTTTTTTTTTTGTGGTCTTCTTTTTTGTGGTCAGATAGACTAGGATTAGACAAACATTCAAAATCTGCAGCACTCTAATGTGTTTTTCTCCTTAGTTTCTACTAATGGGACAACAGGTGAGGTATCAGTTTGGCCATATGGTCTTTTCTAGGACTACTTTCTGCACCCTGATTGTCTATGAATTTTTTTTTGAGGTGCTAGGGATGAAACTGAGGACTTTGTGCATTCTAGACCAGTATTCACCTCTGAGCCGCACTCTCAGCCCCCTTGAATAATTTTTGTCACATTCAGGATTATACATGAGTCTACTGGAAGTATTGTGTGTGTAGTTTTGTTTCTGTTTGATGGTGACTGCATTTTGAAATTTGATTTGCCTTTACTGAATTTTGTAATTGAATATTTAGGGAAGATTTTAAATTGGGTAATGGAGTGGTTAAATGACTGTGTGTAAGCTTAATGCTCTATTATGGAGAGGCAACATTTGTCACAAGAAAGTTGAATGTCATTTAAACTTAGTCTTTAAATTTTGTTAAACAATTGAAGTCAAATATTGTCAAGTACCATGTTGTAATCTAAAGCTAGAATTGTGAAAGTATGTAGCTAATGTGATATTTTATTCCTAGGAGGACTTTTTCTTTTTCATGTACGTGGCTAAATATTTTATTTGAAAATATAATGTATGTATCATACAATTCACCAGTTCAAATGGGTGATTCTCAGTATGTTCACTGAGTTGAGTAATTATTACCATAATAAATTTTAGAACATTTTCATCACATAAAATAGAAATTCCATAACTGTTAGTAGTTATGGAATTTTCCTCCACATGCACACCTGTTCACTCCTCTCTCCCACAACCTTTTTCTGGACTTAACTACTGTCTGTCATATTCAAAGGAACTTTGGATATTTCCATCAATATAAAAAACACCACAGTGACTGTTGCTGTTGCTGTCACCTCTCCCTTCTTCTGTTTTTGTTTTCCTTTTTTTTTTTAATTTAAGAGATTGTGGAATTTTCTATTAACTTTTGACATTTACTTAAAATTTCATTTTGAGAAGGAAATCTGGACAGATATAGAAGAGCCTCTTCTTTTCCTGTTTATAAACTTTTTTTCGGCTGTCCTGGGATATTCCTTCACTGTCACCTATTTGTCTATCCTCTCACTATACTGTATCTTCTGTTTACCAAGTCCTTTATTTTTTTATTTTTTATTTATTTTTGGAGCTGGGGATTGAACTCAGGACCTTGCGGTTGTGAGGTAGGCAGCGGTATCACTGAGCTAAATCCCCGGCCCCCAAGTCCTTTATTTCTTTTATGTTTTTTGAATTGAACACAGGGCCTGTGCATAAAAGCTTTTTTTTTTTTTGAGTCAGAGTCTTGCTAAATTGCTGGGTTTAAGTTTGTGATCCTCACGTCTTAGCCTCCCAGAGTACAGGATTACAAATGTGTTCCACCATACCTGGTTCCATCTCCAGGTTTGACAGTTCACTAGAAGGACTCTCGAACTCAGCATAGAGTTGTCTTCATAATTATGATTGATTATAGAGAAAAGATATAAAGGAAAATCAGGAAAGGAAAAGATAGAGGGGGTAAAATATGGAGGAAACCAGGCACAAGCTTCCAGGAGTTCTCTCCCTGCAGACACACACAGGACACATTTGATTCCTCCAGCATTGAGTTGTGACAGCATGTGTGAAATGTTTCCTACCAAGGAAGCTTATTAGAGGTGAGTGCCCAGCGTTTTTGTTGGAGTTTGTTCTCCCAGAATCCAAGTTCCCGGATGCCTACAAGGGCCAATCTTACAACTAGTCCTCTCTAAGAAAAGCAGTCTTAGTCCTGGTATTTTAATTTTCTACATAATCTGTATAAGAGGTAAGAGGCCATTTTTGAGAATCAAAGCTAAGTTTTAATCTCAGTTGATTTCAGAGGTATCTTATTCAAGGTAAAAGTTTAAAGCAGACATAGACTGGTGATGTGGTTAGAATATATCAGAAAACTGAGCTTCACAAAATATTATTGGTGGTGAGAAATATAGTCCTTAGAATATTGGAACTCAAGAACACTAGTTAGGGAACAGTGCAGCGTTTGTGCTTAGACTGAGTGCTCCCACCTCCAGTTCTTATATCGAGGCTCTAATCTCCATTGGACTACATGTGGAGATAGGGCCTCTAAGGATGTAATTAAGGTTAAATATGAGGTCATTAGGTTGAGGTCCTAATTGATAGGATTGGTGGCCTTATAAGAAGAGGGAGATCTCTTTGTCTCTCTCACACACACGTGTGTGTGTCATATGAAGAGGTCATATGAAGACACAGTAAGATGGTGTGTGCCTACACTCAGGAAGATTTTCCTTTCCAGGAACCAAATTGGCCAGCATGGACTTTCCAGTCTCCAGAATTGAGAGAAAATATATTATTGTTGTTTAAGCTACCCTGTCTATGGTGGTTGTTGTGGTACCTCAAGCTGATTAAGATGGGTGGAGTCAGATTAAGATCCCAGCTTTACCAACATAAACTGTTATATGTAGCAAAAGACTATTAATATGGTACTGGATTTCTTATTTTTATTTTTTAAACATTTGTTTTTCACTGTTTGCTCTTTAAACTTAGGTAACTTGTCCTCATACCACCTTTTGTATGTTAGCATGAGTCATTAACCCAAGATTCTCGATCTGTACTGTTAAAATGTCATAGTCAGTAGCCACAGTTCACTATTTAAATTAATTAAAATAAAAATTTAGTGCCTCTGTTGCACTAGTCCCATTTCCTGTTTTCAGAAGCCACATGTGGCTAGTGCCCCAGTATTTAATGAACAGATATAGATAGAACATTCCCATCCTTACAGAAAATCAGGCCGCGTGATTCTCTGCTAGATTGTTGTTGGACATCTCTTCCCCCTTTTTAAAATTTTTCTCCTCTCAATGATGCTGAACTTTTTTAGGTTCTAGGCCTATTTATGAATACTGGAATTTGTAGTAGATGCTTGTAGGTTTTATTAACATTAAAAGGTGAACAATTATAATGTGAACTTTGCTAAAATGTTTCTTGTTATGCCATGTCTGTAGCATTGTGTATACTATGTCCTTCACCTGGCCTTACTTCTGCAGTGTGTGCCCTGAGGAGAGCAGTTTCTACTCCTGCTGGGCTTTTTAATGCAGTCAGAAGACAAAGAACTTTAATAAGCACACATTCATTTTCTGATTCCAACCCCCTGTCCAACACTCCTAAGTGGTTGCTTTGCTATTTCCTACAAAGGATATGGGTAGATGCTTTAAAGGGAAGGATCTTGCTGGGTTCGAGGCCAACTTGGACTACACAGTGAGTTTAAGGCCAGCCTGAACTCCATAGCGAGACCTTGTCTCAAACAACCAAAAAAAACCCCAAAAGAAAATAAAACAAAAAAATAAGAAACATAAGTATCAGGCTGCTCAGCAAAAGCAGCAAACACTCTGGCATTATTCAGAATATATTGTTTCATGAGGTAACAAAAAATATGATGGTCAGGAGGATTACTGTTCTCCCTGGGACCTACCCAGCCAGTCTGTCTTCATAAATAGGAACTCTCATTGAGAATTCTCAAAACAATCCTTTGAGGTAGGTATTATGCCATGCTTGAAGAAGAGTGGAATTGACTCTTAGAAATTTAACATAATTTGCTCTGAGTCACACAACTACTGAATGGCAATGGTCTTCAAAACTTGTGTTTTTTTCTACAGTATCACAGCTGGGCTTGGCCAGTGGTCCTTTCTTCCCACTGTGTGAGAGCAGCTCTCCCAAAGCTGTGTTCTACCATAAAAAGAATTGTTTACAAATTCATTACATATGTTAAATTAAAAGTGAAAGCTCTGCCATGGAAGGGGATCTTTTTATTATGAAGGATTGCTATTATTTTAACTTTAATTAAAGTGCACAACCAAGGTGAAAATTACTCATAACACCAAAACTTTATGTTGGAAAAATTTAAAAGATTTCCTGAATTTACACAAATAGATATTTTTACAAAAAGTGTTATTATACATATTTGTCAGCACCTTCCTTATTTGACTTAGAATTTATGATGGACATCTTTCCAGGTCAGCCAGGAACATTCTTTTTTTTTTCCCATTAAATTTATTGGTACATTTTAGGTATAAAATACAGTTACATTCATCATTGGGATCTTGTACCTTTACATGAGTATCTTGGTTCT
>NW_004624753.1:16758747-16775652 GCF_000247695.1 Heterocephalus glaber | reverse complement strand
GGGGGGGGGGGTTGGTGCTGGCAGCCACGTGGCTCACCTCCTCTGCCCTGGGATTCGTGGAATGGTTCTGGGGGAGCCTCCTTCTGGGCTCTGGGATTGGCTCACCTCCTCTGGCCTTGGAGTGGTGGAATGGTGGTGGGGTAGCCTCCTCCTGGGCGCTGGGATTGGCTCACCTCCTGAGCCCTAGAAGCGGTGGAATGGCGGCGGGTGAGCCTCCTCCTGGGTGCTTGGATTGGCTCAGCTCCTTTGCCCTAGGAGTGGTGGAATGACAGTGGGGAGCCTCCTCCTGGGTGCTGGGATTGGCTTACCTCCTCTGCCCTAGGAGCGGTGGAATACTCTATATTTAACTATTAATAAGTAAAGACAGTAGTGCCATTTTGTTGTTTCATACATTTCTGTTCCTTTCTTGCTCTTGTGCTGCCTTTCTTTATGATTTGACTTTTTTTCTAAAACCAGTATTTTGATTTTCTTTTTCTCTTTTGTGTTTCTTCTATAGGTTTTTACTTTTTGAATCCTATGAAGCTACCTAAAACAGTTATAACAGTCTATTTTAAGGTGATAACAGTTTAACATTGATTGTATGTTTTGGGCTTTTTTTTTTTTTGGTACTGCAGATTGAACTCACGTCCTTGTGCTTAGGAGGCAGGCATCGGAACAACTGAGCTAAATCCCCGGCCCTAACATTGATTGCATACAAGAACTGCTTTTTGTTTCTCCACCATTTTGTTGATGTCACATTTTATATCTTTTTATAGTGTATACCCATTGACAAATTATGGCAGCTACAGTTTTTGGGTTTTTTGGTACCGGGGATCAAACTTAGGATCTTGTGCTTGTGAGGCAGGTAGCGGCACCAGTGAGCTAAATCCCTGGCCCCAGCTACAGTTATTTTTAATCCTTCTAGCTTTAACTTCTGTATAAGTGATGTATATGTCACTATTACACTATTAATGTATTGTGAATTTTACTATATCTTACCTTTAAACCAGGGAGTTTCATACTTTGATATGTTGTATGTTGCCAGTAAATATCCTTTCCTTTTAACTTGAAAAGCTCTCTTCAGTATTTCTTGTAGTGATTATTTCCCTTAGTTTCAGTTTGTCTGGGAAAGTCTCTTTTTCCTTCATCTCTGAAGGTCGCCTTTAGCAGGTATAATACTTATGGTAAGTAGGCTTTATTTTCCTTTCAACACATTGAATATATTATCTTACTTTCCTAACCTACAAAGTTTCTGCTGAGAAAAATGTGGGGCTTTTATATGGATTCCTTTATATCTGATGAGCCAGTTTTCTTGTGCTGCTTTTAGAATTCTTTGTTTTTGACTTTTGACAATTTGATGATAATGTATTTTAATGAAAACCTTGTAATGTTTAACCTTTTGGGGGTTGTTTGGGCTTCATAAATCTTGTTTATTTACCTCATATTTAGGAAGTAATGTCATTATTTCTTTTTTGTCGTTTCTTTAAATATACTTTCTGATCTATTCTCATGCTTTTTTATATTTGTGATTTTCACAATGTACACATTGGTTCGGTTGATGGTATCATGTAAGTTCTTTAGATTTTCTTCACTCTTTTTTACTCCTTTTTAAGTTTTTTTTCTTTTAGCTGTACAATTTGAGTTCACTGATTCTTTGTTCAATTGGGTTAGTTGTTGAAACTTGAATTTTTCAGTTCAGACCTTTTATTCTTCAGCTCTAGAATTTCTTTTTGGTCCTTTTTAATGGTTTGGTCTTTTTGTTGAACTTCTCATTTTGTTCATATACTGTTTTCCTGATTTCATTTAGCTGACTGTCTATGTTCTCTTATAGCTCACCGAGCTTCTTTAAGATGATTATTTTGACTTATTTATCAGGAACTTTGTAGATCTCTACTTCATTTGAGTCAATCACTGGAGTTTATTTTTCCCTCCTTTGGTAGTATTATGTTTCCTTGATTCTGCATGTAACATGAAGTAAACTTGATGCTACAAGTGTATTCACTGAATTTTTCTTATTCACTCTTGGGAGCACAGCAGGATTGTGTGCCTTCTCTAATTGTGCAAAGCCATTCTTGGTGCCAAGAGATTCCTAAAGAAGTGCCCTGAATTGTTCAAGATTTTGTGCATCCTCCCAGTCTAGCAGGGTCAAGCCAGTGGCTGAGATTTGTGCTTGCTGCTGAGATCTGTGTGCTGTCTGGGGGGGCTCATGTATACTGTCTGTAGGAGTGTGTGTGGCCCTGGTTACAGGCAAGAGTACATTGACTGGTTGGGTATGTCTTCTGTAAAGTTCATAGGCAGGCCCCTTGTCAAAAGCCACAATATGATTAGTAGGATCCATGGCCAGCTGTTGAGATCTTTTTGCCAGCTGTAAACCTCCATCCATTCTCTCTAGTCCTGGGTGCCCCTAAATGATTCAGCCATGCTGAAACTCTCAGTGTTTTGACCAAGGCATGACTGTCGTTGGCCTTCTGGACAGAGTTCTGTAAGTCTAGGGAAGCTGGGCTCATGTCTTTTTTTTACTGCTTGTGTTATTTCCTAATATTTACTAGTTGTCACCATGAGGTCAGAAAGACCTTGCTAAAAGTTTGTAACCTAATCTTTAGTACATTCTTCTTGAGTGGAACCAAAAACCTTGAGTGGTAATGTGATGCATTACCATTGGTTATTTAATATCACTCTTATGCCCCTGAGTTCAGTAAATAGTTTCTTATGTTGTAATGATGTGATATACTCCCAAGTTGATTTTAATGACATAATTTTCTATGACTGGGTTTTAAAAATTGACTTTAAATTCACATAACGTAAAATTCACATTTTAACATGTACAATTCAGTGGCATTTAAGGTATTTACATGATTATGTAACCATCATCACTAATTTCAGAACATTTTCCTTACCTCTGAAAGAGATCTTGTACCCTATTGAACAATCATGCCTGTTACCTGCCCCCCCCCCCATACACTAATGATGATCACTAATCTGCCTGTTTCTGGAGCTTGAAGCACTAACTTCTTTTTCAGTGTCTATATCATTTTATATTCTTATCAGCAATGAGAATACCAGTTTCTCCACACCGTACCAACATTTGTACTTTCTATTATATCACTAATTTTACAAATGCTTTGACTGGTATAACAAGTAAGATCTGAACAAGTCACTTAAATACTTTAGTTAATTTTGTTTTATTATGGATTTTAGTGACAAGAGGTCTTAGGAACGTATTTCTTATATAAGGTCTGTCATATTTAGGCATTGATTTCATTTATAACAAATTTATAAAAGAATTTTAAACTTGTACAGTTTTTTAGAATATTAATATAGTTCTCTGCAATTTTAAAATTTTTTTCTAACTTCTTAGGTTGGGTACCTACCTCATTTAAAATTTTTAATTGTGATAAAATATGTACATCATAAAACTTATTACTTAAACAACCTTTTAGAATATAGTTCAGTGGTATTAAGAAAACCCATTATTGTGTGACCATCACCACCATTCATCTCCAGAACTTCTTCATCTTTCCCAACTGAAACTCCATACCCATTAAATAATATCTCTCCTGACAAGCATCATTCAACTTTTTTTCTCAGATAAGTGGAACTGTACAATATTTTTCTTTTGTGTATAGCTTCTTTCAAATACCAAATGTTTTTAAAGTTCATCCATATTATAGCATTTGTTAGAATTTCATATGTTTTGAAGTATGGATAATATTTCATTGCATGTATATATCATACTCTTATGTATCCATTCATCCACTGATGGATGTTTGAGCTGCTTCTACCTTCTGGGTATTGGGAATAATGCTGTTGTCAATATGAGAATATATATTCCAGTCCCTGCTTTCAGTTCTTTTGGACACATATCCAGAAGTGGAATTCTTGGATCATATGGACTTCATTTTTTAAGGTTTTTTGAGCAACTGCCATGCTGTTTTCTATAATGGCTGTACCATTTTACATTCCCAGCAGCAAAAATTTCAATTTCTGTACTCACATTTATTATTTTTCTGAGGCTCCCCTCCCCCATATTTTAAAATGATAGACACTCATTATGATTTGCATCTCTCTAACGATTAGGTTTTTTTTGGTACCAGGGATTGAACTCAGGACCTTGTGCTTGTCAGGCAGGTGCTGTGCCGCTAAGCTGAATCCTCGGCCCTAATAATTAGTGATGTTGAACATCTTTCCTTGTGCTTCTTAGCTTTTGCATGTTTTCTTGGAGCAGTGTCTATTCAAGTCCTTTGTCCATTTTTATGGTCCATTCATCTTTTTTTTTCCAGTACTGGGGATTGAACTCAGGACCTTGTGCTGCTTGCAAGGCAGGTGCGGTGCCACTGAGCTAAATTCCCAGCCCTCCTTTGTCCATTTTTAATGGGGCTGTTTGTTGTTGAGTAGGAGAGCTTCACATATTCTGGATATTAACTCCTTATCAGATACATGGTTTCTAAAAACTTTCTGCCATTCTGAGTTACCTTTCATTTTCTTCATATTATCATTTGATGCACATAATTTTAAATTTTTTATGGTGTCTTATTTCACTTTTGTTGTTACTGAGACAAATACCTAAAACCCACCAGTTAAGGGAGGAAAGGTTTATTTAGCTCAGTTTGTAGAGGTTTCAGCTTATAGATGGCTGGCTCCAAGACAGGATGGCATGGCTGAGGGGCATCACAGAGGACAAAGAGTTTATGGTGCTTAGAAAGCAGGAAGGCAGCAAGCAATGAGGGACAGTGAACCTCTTTCTTTCCCTTATATCCTATCAAGGTTACCCACCCTTAGGTTGGGTAGCACTCACACCTAGGGTGGGGCAGCCTTAATCCTAGCATCATGAATCAATCCGAGCATCACACACCCTAGATCCAGCCACCTCCAAAAAGCTCCACCTATGATCTCATGAGGCTTTGGAAGGACATCTAGATACAAGCAATAACAGTGCTCAATTTATATATTTTTTCTTTTGTTACCTATATTTTTGGTTCATGCCCAAGAAATCATTTCCAAATATAATATTCATGTTTACACGTGTTTTATTCTAAGAGTTTTATAGTTTTAGCTCTTACTGTATATTAAAGCCTCAATTTTTAATTTTGTAATGTAGGTTTAAATTCATTAATTTTTAAGCCTCAAAAATATACACATTTAGGGCTGGAGATTTAGCTCAGTGGCACTGTGCCTGCCTCGCAGGTGCAAGGTCCTGAGTTTGATCCCCAGTACCCCCCCCAATACACACACACACACACACACACACACGCACACACACATTTACAAATATAACTGGTTTAATTGCATCCCATTTCTTTTGACTGTAGAACTAGTCTTTACTTTTTGGAGTTTTGTCAATTTTTGCTTCATGTGGTATAAGATAGTATTATTCAAAAATTTAAGATCATTAAATTTTCTGGTAAATTTAATTTTATAATTATGAAATGACCCTTGTTAGAAATCACTTTTGCTATCTTGTAAAGCCTATCTTGTTTAATGGAAATAATTGCACCACTTTTCTTTTTGTTAATGTTTTTCTGGTAAACAGTTTCCATGACTTTCTTTATCCTTAAGTTTTAGTTGTAACTTTAGTAAACATTTTATCTTTGGATTTTAAAGTCCAGTTTGATCATCTCTTTAAAACTAAACCATGTAGTTTGCTTGTATTTAATGTGACTGGGAGATATATTTGGATTTAAATCTGCTTTTTATATGGTGGTACACGTGTCAGGAAGATCGAAAGTTCAAGGCCAACCTGGGGACAAGTTGGCCAGACTGTTTCCAGGAAAAAAAAAAGGCTGAGAATTTAGCTCTGTGGTAGAGCCAAATCTCTACTACAGCCAACAAACAACAAAACTTGCTTTGTATTATCCCCTTTCTTTTAGCTCCACCTAGTTTGTGTTCTTTTTTCTTTTTCTCACTTTTGTGTTTTTGACTTATGTCTTAGTTACTTTTCTCTCATTGCTAAGACAAAATACCCAATACCAATACCCAAACCTGTTACCCAAAGTTAAAGAGGAAAGGGTTATCTAGCTCACAGTTTGTAAAGGTTTCAGTCCATAATCAGCTGACTCCAAGGTAGAGTGGCACATGACAGAGGGGCATCACAGAGGTAAAACAGTTTATGGCGCACAGACCAAAGCAGAAGCAACAAGGGACTTTAACTGCATCTTTCTGCCCTTTATCTTACTCAGACTACTGAGATTACGATGGTGCCAAACCAGTCACTCGCGTGTAGTAATACAGTAATCACATATCCGTAATTCTAGCATCATACACTCTAGATTTAGCTACCTCCAAGACACTCGCACCTCATTCACATGAGGTTTTGAGGGAATATCTATAAACACAAGCCATAACAACTTAGTTTCTCTTTCTCACATTTTTTTAATGTATAACATATACAAAAATTAAAATTATTCAAAGAAAAGCAATGCAAGGGAATAAAAACTATAATAATATTCAAATATAATAGAACTCAACCAAAGCAAAACTGAAAAATACTTAAACATTTTTCCATATAATTTAAAAAAAATCTCAAGCATTAACAAGACATCAAAGGATGTGATTTGTTTTAGAAAGATTTTCAAAACTAATATTGAACAAATAGTGGTCTGAAAAAAAATTCTAATTAGCTAGAAGATTCCACATAGGCCAAAGTTTTTAAAATTTAAATTTCAATACCGTCATGTGACACGTGATGGAAATATAATGAGAAATATGTTATTAGGCAGTTTCATCCATGTGTATCGCGAAGTACCACACAGAGTGCCAACTTCTAAGTGCAAACTGAGAAAGTATAGATCAATCATCTGTGATAGCCCCTTGATATTATCCAAATACACAGTTAAACACGAGTTACCTGAGGCTACCACTGGCATAGCAGCACACTGTTTTACAGTAAACTCTTTTATATAAGTAGGATTATGCTCTAAAGGATGAAAAGGACAGCATTTTATGATAAGTACCTAAAACAGTAGCAGTCATTTATCACACTATCGAGTCCCATGTACTGTAGATAGTTGTTTGTGCTTCTTCTGGAAACACACCCTTCTCTCCTTTGATCTCAGTGACTCTTCCTTCCCAACCCACTGATGAGCTCCAGCCTAGTCTCCGTCTACATCTCTTCCTATAGTTTTAAACACAACCTATATATGGATTCTTTCCAGATTCCAGCCTGTAACTCTGATCTCTGCCCTTCTTCTCCTGCCACCCCTACCCCTTTGTACCTTTTCTTCCTATTTCACATTATCAATTATTCATTTTAATCATTTTAATCCTTAATTACACTTTCAGTTTCTCACACTAGAGAAAGTATTTGGTATTTACACATGTGTGTCCTGTTTATTTCACTTAAGAGGGTGGCCTCAATATGCATCCATTTAGCTATAAATTTCTCTAGTTTCTCATTCTTTATGGCTGTGAAATACTCCATTTTATGAAAAAAAACCCCACATCTCCTTTATCCATTTTCTGGTTGATGGGCACTTGGGCTGTTTCCAAGCTTTAGCAGTTACAAACTGCGCCACTACAAACATGGGTGCACATATATCACTGTGGTATGATTCTTTTAATTCTTTTGGGAAGATACCCAGCAAGGGAATAGCTGGGTCAAATGGGACCTCTAAGCCTAGTTCTTTGAGGTATCTCCATACTGATTTCCACAGTGGTTGCACCAGTCTGCACTCCCATCAACAATGCAGAAGGGTTTTCTCCCCACATCCCCGCCAGCATTTGTTACTGGATGATTTCTTGATAACAGCCATTCTTTCTGGGGTGAGGTGGAATCTCAGTGTTGTTTTCATCTGCATCTCTTGAATAACTAATGATGTTGAATATTTTTTCATATATTTATTTGCTGCTTTTACTTCTTTGAGAAATATCTGTTCATTTCAGATGCCCATTTTTGAATTGGGTCTTTGAATTTAGGGGGTCTCATTCTTTTCAGTGCTTTATATATTCTAGATAGTAGTCTTTTGTCTAAGGTACAGCTGCTGAAATTTTTCCCCACATTGTAGGTTGTCTCTTAGCTCTGTTGGTGGTTTCTCTTGCAGTGCAGAAGCTTTTTAATGAGATGAGATCCCAGTTGTTGATTCTTTGTACTAGTTCCCGTGCTACTGAGGTTTTGTTCATAAAGTCTTTTCCTATGCCAATGTCTTCAAGAGCTCTACTAACTTATCTTCCAGCAAATTTAGTGTTTCTGTCTTAATATTTAGATCTTTAATCCACTTTGATCTTAGTTTAGTGCATGGTGATAGGTAGGGGTCTAGTTTTAATCTTTGGCAGGTTGAAATCCAATTTTTCCAACACCATTTATTAAATAGGCTATCTTTTCTCCAATGAGGATGGTTGGCTCCTTTGTCAAGGATGAGGTGGCTGAGTATGTCTGAAGTTGTTTCTGAATCTTCTAATCTATTCCACTGATCTTCAGGTCTGTTTCTTTGCCAGTACCATACTGTTTTTAATCACAGTAGCTTTGTAGTATAGTTTCAAGTTGGGGATTATGATAACCCCAGCCATGTCTCTGTTGCCCAGAATTGCTTTAGCTATTCTAGGTCTCTTATGGGTCCAAATGAATTTTTGGATTGTTTTCTCTAGTTCTGTGAAGTATATTGTTGAAATTTCAATTGGCATTGCATTGAATCTATATAGTAGTTTTGGAAGTATGGCCATTTTCACTATATTGGTTCTTCCTACCCAGGAACAAGGGATGTCTTTCCATTTTCTTATATCCTCCTCGATCTCCTTTTTCAGAGTGCTGTAGTTTTCAGTGTAGAGGTCTTTTGTTTCCTTTGTTAGTCTGATTCCTAGATATTTCATTTTTTTGGATGCTATTGTAAAAGGAATTGTTTCCCTAATTTCTTTCTCAGTGAGTCTGTTATTTGTGTATAAAAAGGCTATTGTTTTTTGAGTGTTGACCTTATATCCAGCCACTCTACTAAATCTGTCAATTAAGTCTAGAAGTCTTTTGGTGGAGTTTTTTGGGTCCTCTATGTAAAGTATCACATCATCAGCAGATAATGACAGTTTAACTTCTTCCTTTCCTATCTTTATTCCTTCTCACATTGTTTTTGACTGTTAGTTTTTTAAAAAAATCATTCTATAGTTTGTACTACAGTATTTTCTAAATTATATAGTCTATGTCTAGTTTTTTGTTTTATTTTGGTCTGGTTTTTTTTTAATGGTTATCCTAGAAGTTGCAATGTATGTGTTTAATTTATAAAAGTCTGAAACTACTTTTCCTCTTTTGGATAATTCAAGGACTTTAAAACTATTTAATTTGTTTCCAGTTTATGTGCTGTTGCTATTGAAATATATATGCTTTTGCTATGTGCTGTGAGTTTTTAAATATTTATACACATAATTACTTTGTTCTTTGGTCTTAATTATTTCTTCTACCATTCCCCCTTCCTCTTAGAATAATTTTCATTTTACTTGAAGAACGTACTTAAGAATTTTCTTTGCTAGTTTGCTGGTGAATTCTGCCACTTTTCATCTGCCTGATGATGTTTTTTAAATTTTATCTTCATCCTTAAAAATATTTTTTGCTGGGTACAGAATTCTGAGTTAGTAATATTGGCTATCACTTCACTGTCTGGTAGAAGTATGCTCCCATTCTTACCAGTGTCTCTTTGACAGTATTCTGTCTTTTTTACTTTTTATCTCTACCTGCTTTTCAGATTTCTTTTTTGCATTTAGCTTCTGCAGTTTTACTATGTGTTTTATTTCTGAGGAGTGTGTTTTGTGTCATTTCCCAGAAGTTCCTTTTGGACTGAGCTTTGGTTACCCACTGTGGTAGTTGGCTTAATAATGTTCACTCACTTCCCTGGTTTCCCTGTATCATTTCTCCATTTCTTTAAGAGGCCCTTGACCATTCAAATAAATCACTTCCACTCAAATCCTTTTCTTATGGTCTGCTTCCAGGTGCATGCAAAATAAACCATTTGTCCTTTTGGGGATTGATGGGACTACTTTGATCTATAGATTAATATTTGTGTTGGACCCAGTGGAATAATGAATATTGCTGAAAGGAAGATATCACTGCATATATTTGGAAGAGATGGCAAAAAGTTTGGAAATTCTTGGATCAAGATAAAACGTGATCACCGTCAGAAATACTATCTTTCAGAATTATCCAAAGGGTGGCTATATCATGCACAGGAAGCCCCATTAGCTCCCTTAGCAGTTCTAATAAGGCTTTATACATTTTTGTTAGTTATCTTTCTATGCTTGAACATTTTTGTTTTGGAATCCAGTGACATGGTTGCCCACTCAAGTAGTAGAATTAACCCAACAATCCCCAAATGTTTCTCCAATTTTACTGAAAAACAGGATGACATGAAAATTAGTTTTTTGGGAACAGTCTTCCAAATGGATTAAGCTTCAGGCATGCACAAGTTCCATTCTGGGATGTGTGTAGCACAATTAAAGTTACAAACTGAAAAAATTAAATTGAAAGGGTTATAGAAAATTTATTAATATGATATGAATTTTGTAGAGAAGAATCATTTATGAATTTTAGCATAGCCATAAGCTTTAGCTATTGTTAATGCATGAAATTATTTCCCTGGGAAATCCAAGTGTGAAAAAAGACTTTTTTTTTTTTTTTGGTAATACTAGGTGTTGAACCCAGGGCTTTTATATTGAGCTATGTCTATAGTTCTTTTTAAAAATTTTATTTTGAGAATAGGGCCTTGCTAATCCACCAGGCTGTCTAGGCTGCGCTAGAACTTGCAGTTTTCCTGCCTCAGTCTCTGAGTATTGGGATTAGGAACATTCACCACCATGTTAGGTTGACTTTGTTTTTTCTGTATATTGTTTTTACAGTATACTCAGTTATATTTCTTCAAGGTTCAGTTGTGTGATCTTCAAGTTCTCACTACCACCATTAGATACCCAAACAATCGGGGTGATGTGAAAACAACTTATACATTTATATATATTTATATCTAGAAAATTTTTGTAAAAAGTTTAAATGTCATGTAGTAACTCTGAGAAATTATAGAAAAAACCCTGATAAAATATAAGAACAGAAACTGTAAATTGACATGACACTTTTAAGAGAACTGAAAGTAGTAAACAAAGAAGAATCATTGGAAACAAGAAAAACAGTGAAATACCATAGGACTAATCAAATGGAAGCACTGGATGCAAATACTGTACTAGTCTAGATGAAATAATATAGAAATTATTTGTACTAGCAGGAGTGTTGATAATGCAAAATATCAGGGGCCAGAGTCAAGTGAATTGAGTCCATGTACCAAGTGTTGGAGCTTATTTTTCCTATTATGAGAAGATATTAAAAGAAATTCAGGTAAAACACAAACCATGGATGCTTGCAAGAAAATTCAATTTCTCAGTGGAGTTTGTATCAGTGCATGCTATGGTTAAGTCATAGCCTTAAAATGGTGAGTGATTTTTCAAGTACATGAGCAAATGTAATGTGTCAAAATCTTATTTGTAACTATTAAAATCTGTTGGAACAAATAGTTATTACTAGCAATAGCAAGTTTAATTTTTTCCTATTTATGGGCTCAATAAAGATAGGACATCTCTTATAAAAGAGAGATGATCAACATGGACAATGAAACTGTAAAACCCTACTTTAACATTGTTTTCTTGCTGAAACATACTGCTTTAGAGAAAGCAAGAATATTTTTAGATTAAAAATAATTTTTTATCCCAATTTAATATTAAACATCAAACATTTCATTTTTATGTTAGAAATTCCATTTAAAAAGTTTATTAGGATCTGGGAATGTGAATCTGTGCTGCTGATAACATTTCAGAGCTATTAAGGGAAATTATGAGTTGAACTTGGGAGACTGGAGAACCTTATCAGCTGGACAAACTAATTTTAATACCTTTTATCAATGTTTAAAAAATATCAAATCCATTATCTTGGATATTTATCTTGAGTTTTTAAGTGGTAAGGCAATCAGAAATATATTCTTATTCAGGAAAAATTATTGCAGATATACTATCCTATGTAGCTCCTGTCTAGAACATCCCTTTTAGTTGTTGACAAAGGGAAAATTTTTAGTTTGACACATTGAAGGGCAACTTGTATAATTCCATTTTTGAAATTAGGCAATTTCATATTAAATAGCATGTTGCAAGGTGGTCAGATGGAACTGTTCAAATCTAACATGATTAGATTGATTTGACAAATGGAATTCTTTTAACCCCATGGAAAACATTTTGCTCCTTTTATACTGTGGCAAAAGCAGACATTGTCTATGGTTTTCTCATAGAAGTTTGGGTGGGTAAACTTGGGATGTGTAAACAGACACAGACACAGACATCTTACCTCTGACAATCTGAAGGATTCACTGAGAGCCTGAGGAGACTGCTGACACTGATAATGTTGGGTGGGAGAAGCTGTTTAGAGAGGAGAATGAAACAATGTGAAAGCAAATGAGGAATGATGATACTCAGAAAAAAATGACAGTTCCTGCTTGAGAAGCCAAAGTATTTGGGGTTGAGATTGCTGCATAATTTTGCTTTGATATGTATAAAAACAGTAAAAAACTTAAATTTCTTATTCAAACTTAATTTCCTCCTGTGACATGTAGTCAATTACATGTGACATGGATAAGCATGTGATGTGTTTCTCAGTGAATACCTCCATCTCTACAGGCTGTGTGACCTTGCCAAGCTATTTAACTTCTTTTTGTCTTGGTTTCCTATGTAATAGGATTGTAGGGATTGTGGGGATTGTATGTATACACAGTGCTGATAATGGTCATTGGCATGGAATGAGCACTATGTGTTAAGTGCAATAATAAGAATTATTATCATTATTATTTCAGTAGATTGATAAATTCTCTTGAGGAGGAAGCTGTTTGCTTCCTGTTATAACGTTACTATATTTGATGTGTTTTTATATAAATTAATCAGGAATGAAAGACAGTAAGTTTCCAACTTCTGAACATTCGAGTTGTGAACTTTCACAGATATAAATGGACATTTGTAGATTCAAACAAATCAAAGTAGCTCATGTGTCTTCGGACATTGTCACAGCTGTGTGTCTGTATGCTTACTATACAGTGTGATCGTGTACAGTAGTGCAGTGTTCAATCAGAGCCCAGGAGTATTTCCATTATTTGTGTGTGTATGTGTGTGCGTGTGTGTTTGGTTTTTGTATGCTTTACATTGTATATTTATGTCAAAGGTACATAAGACTCTCTTTATCAGACTTATGAATGAATCAGACTTACAAACTTGTAAGTCAGGCACTTATTTAGTGTTTAAGGCGTTTTATAATGATATGTCTGTGTTACCTAAGAAAAGTTCAATTTTGAAAACTATCAGTAAATATGAATGATTTCTATTTTCTTAGTATGTTTCTAGATTAAAATATAAGCCAATAAAACATTAAAACATGGCCAATATATAAGCTATGTAGAAAATGTATAGCCACGTGGGGCCACTTAGCACTGGGGCAAAGAGCCATGCACACTCAGTGGCTCTTAAAGGCATTATATTACAAAACTGAATAGGAATTCTTAATGGTGGCCAGGCCCCACATCGTCCAAATTTTAGCATGCTCTTTTTTAAAAGGCAGGGAATTATGTAATTGCTTTGAAAAAAATTTCTCTAATGGAAGAACAAAGCAAATTTTGGCATTTAACATTCCTGTGAATTTTAGCACTTCTGTTAGCTGTCAGATATTCTTAGGAGCTTCAGTGCAGTGAATTAAGGATTCATTTATTTCTTTCACAATCTTAAAGAGAGCATGAGAGAAGCAAAGCTTTGATATTCTTTCAGACTTTAGTAGTCCTTTTGTCTTTTCTGAGTGTTCTGACAGACAAAATCCTGAGTGGGAGAGAGAGGAAGAAAAGCAAACCACTAGGAAACCATGTTTCAGAGGTAAAGGGGATGGGAGAAAAATACACTTCATAGAAAACAACGCTTCAGAGGACTATGCTTCAGAAGCACAAGGGGTTGGAGAAAAGTGAGGACAAAAAAAAAAAAAAAAGACATTTGGCTGGACTTACCAAAGGATGCCTTTTTTTTTTTTCTTAACCTCCTGCCACTGGCTCGCCAAGAAAGATGTCACAGGCTGGGTCTGAGCGTTCCTGAGGCTGAAATAAGGAACTTAACCCAGCCCTTTAACAGAATTATTAAGGTTTGCTGACTTCTGTTACTGAAAAAGAATTTTCAGGATGCACCAGCAAAAGATGGATAAGAAGGATTTATTAGAGGTAGATATAGCAAGCATTCAAGAGTGGAGGGCTCTGGGTGCTCAAAGACATGAGGCACCCCTTTTGTCTTTCTAATGTGTTATGCAGCAACCAATAAATATGGACATTAAAACTGTCCTTTGTTTTTTCTTGTTTAATCTATGAGCTTGTTTAGTTTTCTTTATTTTTGTTGTTTATTTTCCTGTACTGCCATTTATCTAACAAAGTGAAAACCTAAAAAGAAGATGCTGCTAAAGTTATTGTTTTAGGAATGCTAGAAATAATAGCAAACATAATCTGCATGTTTAGAGATGACTTTAGAACTATGCAGTGACACCACAAACTTGAAGGATCTTAATGTAAGATAGTCACATTTATTCAAAATAGATACCGCTGCTATTATAGGCAGTTAAGTTAGATAGAAATTAATATTCAAACGGAGGACTGGGCTCTCAAGGAAGTCAGTGAAAAATAAAGACAACAGACTTGTGAATGGAGGCCTATCTGAAGAAATCAAGTCTCATGATAAAGATGCAGTGGTGGGGCCTACATGCCTCCCTAAAGGATAAGCAGTAACTTGAAATTATACTATAATTAGCACCACCTGGTCCAGGAAGTCTAGATAGGCACCAGTTGCTGAGGTAGGTGACCAGAGCATCCAGACCCAACCCTTCCCCAAAATGCCTTTGTTCTTTCCATATACCTTTTCTAGGAGACCCACTTCCCTATTGGATCAATATTCGCTAAGCATCTATACTTGTAGTCCTATAGGTTGATTATAGTTTGACCCACATTGTACCCACATTGTGACTTTGCTGTATATATTACCCCTGATAAAGGTCCTTGATGGCTCTCCACTTCCCAGACCCCTCCTGTCCCTCAGGAGCTATCTCAATAAATCTTTCCTACTCTTAAACTCCATTGTTCCTTGGAATTCAGTCTTTAATTTCAGGGGACATGACATCTGACATCTAGCAGGTTGGGAGTTATATTTCTCCAATATCATTACCTTATACCTGGGATTTATCTACATTTTTTTCCTTCAGCAGCACATATGCTTGAGCTAATGTTTGGAATACAGAAATCACAGTGTGAAAACTAGCATGTGTTAAACATTGAGTTGAAAAAAATGAAGAGGTAGAGATCCCAGTGAGAAGCCCTCAGGTACGAGAGCTGTGCTGGTGAGGGCAGGTCCCAGCCCGGGCCCCACTCAGACCCCAGCACCTTGGGCCTACAGGCCCCACCCAAAGGTCCGCCTGGAAAAGAGCTGCACAGGTGCACAAGCAACAGCCAGAGGCCCACCCAGATTCCATCTGTAAGTGCATGCAGATCCCCACAAGAAGTCCACATGGACCAGAGCTGAGTGGGTGTGTGCAGGTCCCAACCAGGGCCTCACCCAGACACCAGCAGCTTGGGCCCACAGGCCTCAGCCAAAGGCATGCCTGGAAAAGAGCTACAGAGATGGGCAAGGAACAACAAGAGCTCCACCAAGATACCATTGATAAGTGCCTGGGGACCCCAGCCAGAAGCCCACTCAGACACTTGTGACTTGGGTGCATGGTCCCTAGCCAAAGGTGCTCCCAGACAACAGCTACACAGAGGGGCAGGCCCCAGCCAGAGGCATGCCCAGATACCATCCCAAATGTGCACAGGCCCCAGCCAAAAGCCCGCTGGAACAACAGGGCAGCGCAGGGATCCAGAGGCCATCATTCTGAACCCAGGAATTGGTGTGATAGTGAGCAGCAGAGAAAAGGCTTCTTGGTAGCTTGCTGAGAATTGAAGCCCACTGGGCATACAAAAAGTCGCCTGAACAAAGGTGCAGCAGGCTGTATCTGTTGAAATGAGAAGACATGTAAACAAGTCTCAAAACCAGACTTCCAGATTACCTAAGGAAACCCTAAAGGGCAATGAGATGGAACAATCTGATACTCAACCACCTGGACTCCCTGAACTGGCAATGAAAGAGGATCTGGAAAAAATGAAATCAGAAATAATTTCTCAGATAATAACAGAGACTGTGTCCATACTGCAAGAAATGATTGACAATTCTAGAGCAGACACAGATTAAAAAAAATACAGGAGCTGAGGAACATAATGGACTCTCAGGATAGGAAAGAAATGGAATCCATAAAACACATGCAAACAGACATCCAGGAAATTAAACACTCCATTGATAGTTTACATAGCAGAATGAGCCGATGTGAAAAAAGAATATCAGATATAGAAGACAGGATTGCAATTAGTGACTAGGAAAGGAAAGAATTCTCAAAAATATCAAGGGACCATGAGAAATCAATCCAGCAGCTGCTAGATGACGCAAAGAAAAATTAAAATAAGACTGGTTGGAGTCAATGAAGAAACAGGAAGAGAGGGCAAATGACATTTAAAAAAAATGGATAACGGAAGTAATGGCAGAAAACTTCCCAAGCAGGGGAAAAGAATTTGACATACAGATATGTGAGGTGAGGCATATAGGACTCCAACCAGCCATGATACCAAAAAAACCCAAAAAACAAAAAACTACACCTACGCATAAAGTAGTCAAGATTTCACAAACCCAACAAAAGAATAAAATATTACAAGCAGTTAGAGAAAAGAAACACAAATGACATACAAAGGAATGCCCATCAGAATCACAGCAGACTTCTCAACACAAACCCTCAAGGCAAGAAGAGCCTGGAGTGAAGTATTTCAAGCCCTAAAAGAAAACAACCTCCAACCCAGATTGATGTACCCTGCAAAACTATCTTTCAAAATC
>NW_004624753.1:16729181-16739390 GCF_000247695.1 Heterocephalus glaber | reverse complement strand
AGTCAAAGTAACAGTCACAGAATGGTCAAGCAATTTTGTTAAAGTTCTGTGATAAATAGCACATACTTTGACTTATTTGTCTCATACTCCATCCTTTAAAGATTGTATATTCCAGAAATAGGCTAAATGTTTTACAGTAGTCTAAACAGGGTGTAAGTAGAATTTGTTTGTGACATCTTCTCATTTAACCTGTTATTGGCACTTACAGCTGTCTGTTAGGACTAGCTGGTTTATTCAAACATACCTTTTTGTACTTTTCTTATCATTAGGTATGGTGTGCTACCTATCTACCTTTCTCATCATCAACAAATCTGTCCCAAAATATTAGTGTTTAATGATAGGGATATTCTTTCCCAGGGTATCTGCATTTGAGGGTTGAGCTGTAAGTTAACTTTTGAGATGTAGGAAATTTCTTCGTGTCATCCTTGTCTCTAATTGCTTGGTAGGCTTTGATGGAAAAACCATTTGGGTCTGGTCTTTGTATTTTTAAAATTATTATTACCATTTTTATCTCTTTAATTAGGCGGTTTAGCTCATCTATTTTTTTCTTGAATCAATTTCATTACTTTGTGTCTTTCTAGGAATTAGTCAACTTCTTTAAGTTATCCAATTTATTGATGTGTTATTCATAGTATTCTTTTTAAGTAAGGTTTATAGTAGTGTCTTTTTTATTCTACCTATTCGAGTTTCCTTTTCTTTTCCTGGCCAGTGAGTCCAGCTAAGAGCCTGTTAATTTTGTTACTGTTTTCTTATTTCTTCTTAGTATAAGTTTTAGTTTGGGGTGTGTGTGTTTTAATGTTTTTTGTTTTTTTTTTGCGACAGGTTCTGACTAAGTCACTAAGTTGCCCAGACTGGGCTTGAACTTGTAATCCTCCCACCTCAGCCTCTCAGAATGCTGACATTACAGGATTACATGATTTTCACTTATCTTAAAGAATTTTTTGATATCTCTCTGCCCACTTCCTTTCTCCACCCCTTTGCTTATTTAGCTATATGTTGTTTATTTTCCATGTATTTGTGAATTTCCTCCAAATTTTTCTGCTGCTGATTCCTAATTTCATTTCTTTGTTAACAGAGCACATACTTAATTTCTATACTTTTAATATTATTAAGGCTTGTTTAATAGCCAGCATATGATCCACCTAGTAGATTGTTCCATGTGACCTTAAGAAGAATACATATTCTGTAGTTAGGAAGAGAGTTATATAGCTGTCTGTTAGGTCTGGTTGGTTTATTCACACATGCCATTTACTTGTTTATCTTCCTTCTCATTGTTCTGTCAACTATGCAAATTGGTAAATTGAAATCCCCAATTAGAGAAAATCTTTCAAGTAGCAAGATTTTTTCTTTTACTAGTTCAAATCTGCTCTTGAGCCACATAGTGAAGTTTTGTTTAATTTTTTTCCCTTCAGTTAGGGGTAGTTCTTTTCAATTTGAGAATCTTTATTTACCCTCTTTTATAATTTCTGTGTGTTTATCGATATTCTCTGTTTGATGTAACTTCATCATCATACCTTCTTTTACTTTAATTACGATTGTCTTTAGCTTTGGTAACATGTTTATGATAGCCACTTTGAAATCTTTTTCTGATAAACCCAATATCTGGTCAGTTTCATAAGGCAATTCTGTTGGTCTGCATGTTGTGTGTGTGTGTGTGTGTGTGTGTGTGCGCGCGCATGTGCGTGCATGCACACTCATACTTTACTGTTTGCCTGCATGCTTCATAATTTTTTGTTAGAAACTGGACATTTTAGGTAGTTTAGTGCCTCTAAGTCCTGGTTTCCCCCTGCTTGGGGTTGTATTTTAATTTTTGTTTGTTTGCTTGCTTATTTTTTTAGTGTCTGGCTAAGTATTTGGCTGAGAGCTCCTGACATTCAAAGCTCAGAGCTACTAACAAGAGAGCTGTGTTTTGCCAGTTTGTGATTTTTATCTGAAGTAAGCAAAAGAATCCTTAGCTGCTAGCAATACTGATTAGGCTGTCTTTGCTCTTCTAATCATACCTAATTGTTGAGTTCTAGTATTTGCTTGCTATTTGCTCTATTGCAGTGATGGTGACCCTATGGTGTGCATGCCACAGTGGGCTGTTTGTATCATTGAAAGCTCTAAATGGTTTACTGTAACTGCTCTAATTTTTTTTTTTTGGTACCGGGGATTGAACTCTGGACCTTGCACTTGCGAGGCAGGCAGCGGAACAACTGAGCTAAATCCTCAGCCCCACTGCTCTATTGTTTGATCAGTGCCTTGGAACATAAATTAGTATACAACTTAATCCAGTCAAGCTGTGGCTCCTTTGAAGGAATACTGTAGTATCTGAGTCAGTGTTTGATATTTTTTTTAATCTCAGAAGGGCTTCTTCTGACTTACTTCCAGTTCTCTTATGCAAACTAGCAGACATACAGTTTAGCGTTTATTTTGATTCTCCTCCCAATTGCCTTTGACCAGTCTCCACTGTTCTTGAGAGCACCCTTCAGCTTGGATTTCTGACTCTGTTGCAGATGAAGTCAGTTCTTTTGGAGTGAGATTTGAAGCTATCTTTTTTAGAACCTACTTCTCACTCAGAAAAAAATCTCTGACCCAGTGCCCTGGAGCTGGGAATGGTAACAGTAATAAGCTTTCCTCTAAAATACATCCTCACTGTAGAATGGAGCTACTTAGTGGAGAGGGGACAGAAGCCTGTGCTCTTCTTGGCTGGCTTCTTCTGATGTGGGTCCAGTGAGGCAAGATTGATCTGGCCCCAGTGTTCTCAGTGTACCAAACCGAGTATAAAGTTCTCGTTCCACAAAGGTGGCTGGGCAGAAGGCAGCCCCCATCTTTCACTCTTACTCTTCTGGGACATAGCCCCAGCACAAGGCAGCTAGTAGCAGAATGAGAAATGCTGAATTCCTCCTTCTTTTGGCAAGAAAGCCCTCTGGATAGGAGCTGAAAAAAGAGGAAGCCATTCTTGGCTGCTGCACCCTGTAGTGGAGTTGTGCTGAGCTGCAGACAGGGAAGAGGGGAGCAAATTTTTGTTCAAATACCATGGATATTACAGATGTCTGTAAATACTACACAGCTATCTTGGGAATTTTTTTTTTTTTTGTGGTACCAGGGATCAAACTCAGGGCCTTGGACTTGCAAAGCAGGCATGGTGCCACTGAGCTAAATCCCCAGACCCGGGAAATGTTTATTGATGGATAAAGCTGACTTAGTAGGTTTCCTTTTCCAATGGAAATGAAGAATAAATCTCAGGAAATACATTAAAATATTTTATATAGTCATATGTCACTTAACAATGGGGATATGTTCTGAGCAAAGCATCATTCGGCAATTTTGTTGCTGTGTGGACATCACAGAATATACTTTCACAAAGTAAGATGACCATAGTGTCACTGGTATAGTACCACCATCATGTATGTTGACTGAAATGTCATTACGTGATGCATGAGTATATTTTCATAGGATCTTTCCTCCCAGATGCTGAAAGGAGGAAATCTGTATTATAGGGAAGAAGGCTTAAGAAAGGCTCGAAGTAAACTTAGACAGAAATAACTATGTGTGGCTAGCCTATTCTCAAAACTTATAATTACATCTTTAAAGTTAGTGGAATATTTTCAAGATCTTTACCCACACTTAATAGGCAAAAAGATGCCTACTTTTTCTTTTCTTTTTTTTCCATTTTGAGTTCCCCTCCAAATGAATGTATTAAAAATTTTTCAGTAGTTTTTCATTTTAATCATTTTAATCCTTATTTACACTTTCATATAATTTGAAATAGGAAGAAAAGGTCCAAAGGGGTAGGAGAAGTAGGAGGGGAAGGGGAAAGGAAAGAAGGGAAAGGAAAAATTATGAGAAAAGAAAAAAATGGAAACAAAATCTATGTAAATAGGGAAGGGAGCACAGGGAAGGGGGAAAAAATAAGAACCAAGATACATCACGTACAGGTACAAGTACCCAATGATAACTGTAAATGTATTGTATACCTAAAATGTACCAATAAAAGAATTTAAAGGAAAAAAAAAACTTTGAGAATTGCCTGATCAAATACAGTGCTTGGAGTATGACAAAGAATGAGCAGTGGCACTATACGAAGATTTAGGCTAGATGTATACATATATGATTAAACTGTTACTTGAAATTTCCCTACTCTTAAATGAGTGGTCTTGAGGTGACAAATGAGGGACGGAGGGAAGTCTCTTTGTGATCAAAAGAGGAGTATCAGTTATTCAGAAGAATGATTAGAGAAAAGTTGACCCATGGAATTAATGCCAGAGCCTGGATAGTACTGTGAGAACATTTTTCAGTCTAAGGATGAAAACCTTTTAAAGAACCAAACCTAGCAACAAAAGACTTCTTATCTTGGAGGGGAGGGGAGATCTCCCCAATGAAACTATTATAGTTGACCTTGAAAATACATATTATTCTAGGTGTTAAGTTGGGGGCAACCAAGAAGAGCTTTTATAATTTCCTGGTGATTAGAGAGTTCATGTACTTGGCTTAAAAGCAAATACCTCATGCTACCAGCAACAGTGATATCCTCTCTGCTAGAGAAACCAGGCCTCTGAATTGAGTGACTTTGTGACTCGGGGAACTGATTAATTTTGTTACAGTGTTAGGACTTTGCCTGCTGCCAGGTACACTTGAGAAACATTCTTGTCTTCCCCTCTTTGGTCCTGCTGTTCCTGATCCTTATGCTTAATGTCATATAGGTTTGTTTTGTTCACTTGTTCCTGCTCCTGTCACCATAGCCTTTCCTTCCTCCCTCCCTCTCCTTCCCTTTTTGCAGTACTGGGGATTGAACCAGGGCTTCATGCATGTGAAGCAAACACCTGGCCACTGAGGTATAACCCCCAGCCCTAGACTTATTTCTTTGAACAGTTTTAGGCTCACAGCAAAATTGAACAGCAAGTGAGCAATGAAAAGCTTTTTAGATAACCAGTAGACCATAACTCAGAAGCAAATCAATTCAGCATGTACATAAAATGTCCCAAAATGATGGTTTGTTGCCTCAATCAAAAAGAAAGAGAAAACTTGGCAGGATAGATGGAAGGTAATGGACAGCCAGGTGACAGACTTTAAACTTCCATTCAGTATTACAAGTGCTTATTAGTTTTTCCCTTGGGAACTTTTACAGGAGAAACTCTTGGTGTGGAACCCTCCTGCATCACGGAAGAAGAGGGTTCTTTGAGTCAGAGAGAGAGTGAGAGAGAAACACCAACAAAAACCAAGATGTTAGTTTGCTTCCCTTCTTGTGGTTTGCAATTCATATATGTCCTTGTAGGGTGCTCTAATAGTTTCCTGAGGCTGCCATTAAAAAATTGTTGTAAACTTGATGGCTTAAAATAACCGAAACTTGCTTTGTCATAGTTCTGGAGGGCAGAAGTCTGAAATCTGGCAGGGCTGTATTCCCTCTGTGGACTGGAAGAGAGAATCTACTCCTGCCTCTTCCCACTTTGGCAGCTGGGATGGCACTCCAAGGCTGGAGCCACATCACTCCAGTCTCTGCTTCTGTCTTCACATCTTTGCTGTCAGGGGTCTGTCTCCAGAATCTTCTCTCTCATAAGGATACATATGATTGCATTTGTGGTTCACCTTGATAATTCAGGATAAACTCCTCCTGTCAAGATCCTTAACTTAATCACCTTTTTGACCATACAAGATAATATCACTCCTTTGAGGTATAAGGTAATATTCATAGGTTTCATGTGCCAACATGGGAGTGATGGAATGACATTTAGGCTGGATAATTCTTTGTTTTGGGAGACTGCCCTATGCACTAAAATATATTGTATTAGTCTATTTTGTGTTGCTATTAAGAAATACCTGAGGTTAGTACTTTATAAAGAAAAGAGACATGTATTTAGTTCATAGCTTTGGAGGCCAAAAATGTGAGAGTGGGCAGCTATATGTATTGAGCATCTGGCGGACACCCCTTTTGTATCATAACATGGTAGAAAGTGAGAAGGGAAACAGCCACATGTAGGAGGGTTCAAGCAAATAGGGTGCCCTTGCTTTATAACAACTTACTCTTGAAAAAACTCACTTCTTGAAGCCAACATTAATCCCTTCTGATGGCAGCACCCTTCTATGACCTAATTGCCTCATACTAGGCCCCACCTCTTAAAGATTCCACCATTTTCATAACACCACACCAAAGGCAAAGTGTCTAGCACATGAACCTCTGGGGAACAAACTTCATACAAACTATGACAGATATTTAGCAGTATGCCTGGACTACGCCCACCTGATGCCAGTGACACCTTCTTCCCAGAAGTGAATATTAAATATGTCTTCAAACATTGTCAAAGGTCACTGGGGCAAAATAGTCCTTGGTTGATGATCATGGCTGTAAGCCATTCAGCACATTGTTGTTTCATCAGATCTGTTGGCTGGGAAGTTTAGGTCTTTTAGAAAGGAGGAAGATGTTGAACAGATGCTGGAAAGGTAACTGCAAATATGTCTACTACACTAGGAATTCCCAGAAATTTTAATGAGGAACAAAACTGGACCAAATCTAGCAGGGTTACTAAATTTTTGCTAGACCCCTGTTAGTATGTTCTGACATTGTGGTGTTTTACATTCAACAACTAAATTATAATATTACTTTGGCCCTGGTGGTTCTTGCCATGTGGCAACCTGTATAACCTACATATTTAGCATAGCCATTTATGCACTAGAGAATTGTGATTGGATTTTTCTCTCGTATCTTTTTTTGTGTGTGTATCTTTTTTTCCTGTGAAGTAACCGAAATAGAATACAGATACATTTATTGTTTTGAAGTTTTTATGATTTGCAAATTAACAAATTGCTATCTTACCAATAGCAGATAACAATACTTGGAGAGTATTTCTTCCTTGACTGTGTGTCATCAGGATGCTCCTCCCTGTCTTCATGTGAGTGTGCTGGCTGTGGCAGAGACCCTGACTAACCCTTAAGGAGAGAGTGCACAGATATGCTTGGAATAAACAAATACTACTGCCTTTCCAGCATGACGAAGAGGCTATACATACAGTGGCCTGTGGAGTGCTCCCACCAGACCAATAAAATTAAACAAAGCTGCATGATAAACAGGCTAGAGTTTATGTGAGTCATTCTAGTGAGCCTGTGTCAGGGTTTTTGAACTTGGCATGTAAGTCATGAAGGTCTTCACAGAGAACCTGCTTTTCGTCATGGTGTTATTTGTACTCTGTACACTTAATATTCAGCATAGCAGAGGCAAACAGTTCTACCTTGTGTTACTTACATCACCTTTTTCTATGTATTTTCTTTTTATTCTATTTCATTAATAGATCATTTGACTCCCAGCTTGGCTGGTCTGGAGCTTCTATTTCTATGATCATTTTAAGCTCCTTGAGGGCAGAGGGACTACTGTAATCATCTTCAAGTGAGTTTGAAGAAATGCAATTCCCTGACCACTTTGCCTTATAGGGCCTAACATTTGATGGTCTTGATTTTACATGTATCATTTTCAGACTTGTTGGAGCTACTGCTTCTACTCTTAAGGTTTTTTATGAAAGGGAATTAAAAACCTAGGAAACAGGTAGAGGAAGAGGGATATAGAAACAGCAGTATTCACCAAGATAGCTGCAGCTTTGTGTGAGAGGAGACTCCTTTTCCTGTGGTAACTGAAGGTGGGAGGAGTATGAAGGCACACTGTTTATTTTCACGAGGTCTTGGCAAGCACTACCTCTCTTTTTAAAGGAGAAAGAGACACCGCCAGCTGGTTGAAATGACTTGAAGTCCCATCTCTCCACAGTCATGTTTTCTGAGTCATTTTTTCAGCACATGGACTGAATTATCCCTTAGAAGTACTTCAGTAGGTGGTGCTCTTGTGCCACAGCACAACTTCTGTTCCAGAAAGGTTCTAGGCCTGTGTCCTGGGGATCACCCTGGGTGGCTCCAGGCACACCACCTGGAGAGCATCACATGGCTGATTTGGGTAAGGGGTTTCCTATCTGCTGGAAACAGGGTGGTGAATTCAGGTCTTTACTTTCTATACTGTCTGAGCTCTACTTTCTGGGGAAACCTAAATGAAAGGCTTACCAATCTCTTGGTAAAAAATTTGTGACACTGGTCTTTATCCAAACAATTTTGATGTATTTTATATGTTACTAGTTTTCCAAAGACCATTTTAAAAAAATTTTAATTCATCTGATCTCCCAAATCAAGCTCCTTGCCACATAACTCAGGCTAACATTGTTTCTATGTTTCTCTTTTCTTTAGCTTCAACCAAGTGCAATAGAGTGAAATACATATATGGTAGAATAATGTGTAAGTCATGAAGGAATAGAGCAGAAAAACTTGAGCTCAAATAGCAGGTAGTAATATCAGTAGCAGACAATGAACACTTTGGTCATTAGCCCACTTTTGTTTAATGATTTCCTTGGCCTATAGTTAGGTATGACACCATAATGATAAAGTCTACATTTCTTCTGGTAAAGTCTACATTTGGTGGTGCTGGCAGACGCATGATGGGCAAGGAAGATTAATTTACATTCAGAGTGAGTTTCCGTTCCAGGGAAGACAATCTCCCTGTTACTAGAAGTTGCCAAAAGCATTTGGGGTCTGCTTTTTCAACAAGTTTCTGTGAGGGTTGTCTAAAGTGAAAAATGGTTGCTTCACTGTACGTCCATCAATTGTGAAGAAAGAGCCAAGTGCTAGTGAGACTTGCAGCCTGGGTGTACTCATCTGACCCATTCAGTTATTGTTATTCCCAGAGGCTACCAGTCGGGTCTGTTTTGTGACCTGGCAGAGGCTATAGAAGTTCAGTGTACTTTGGCAAGTTGGGGTGCTTCCTTGTAGCTTTTAAGATTTCCTTTTTCTAATAAGTGTTTTAGTTTATATGAATTTTTTGAGTTTTATTATCTGCTTATTTATTTCAATGATCTTTCTCAGAATTTAGAGTGTACTTTTTTTTTTGGTACTGGGGATCGAACTCGGGTCCTTGCGCTTGCACAGCAGGCGGCGAAACCACTGGCTAAATCCCCAGCCCTAGAGTGTACTTTTAATCTGAGGACTTAGGCATTTCCTGGACATTCTCAGATTTTATCTATGCTTTTCTTCTCCTCTACTATTTCACTTTCTTGTGCTGTGACTCCCAGATAGGTTGTGGATCTGTCCTTAATGTTTCTTACTTGCTCTTTCATATTTTTCTTTTCTTTGTGCACTGCATTCTGAGTGAATTCCTTAGTATTATCTCCAAATTTGCTTGTTCTTCATTCAATTCTATTTAGTCTAAAATATCTTATGTACTGACTTTCTATTTTTATGCTTACTTACACAATTCCTAGTTAATTTCTTTTTAGCTATCTCTTGTTTTAATTCTACCTTTTTTAGAATTTTTTATTCTTTATTAATTAGATTTTTAAGTGAGCCTTAAATATAATTTTATTGGGATTTTTAACATCTTAAATATACTTGCTTTGTTGGAATGATTAATTTCATCCAAAATGAATTTGTAATCTAATGAATATCTGGTTTTGTTAGTTGGCTTTACTGGCATTAGATTTCATCCCGTATTTTAGAACTTTGGTTGACTAGCACGTTTTAAATGGGTTATATTTTTTTAAATTTTCATTCATTCTCCCATTTAACACCTCCCTTTTCTTTCCTTTTGCTCACTCTTCCCTGCTCAGCAACCTTTTAGTTGTCTGTGGCTTCCAGAGAGCCTCAGTCCATAACCAGATTGGCAGTGTAGTTTATTTACATGGGCAGTCACAGGCTGCTTCACCTAGTTCCTAGTCTTGACCTGTTCTCCATCCTTCCCAGAATGCTACTCCATAGGACAACTTTATTTCAGGAGTAGAAGAAGAATGGTGCTCTAGTTACCATCTGCAATCCTGCCTTAAAACAGTGACTCAGAGACCTTTATGGCTATGTTTAGACCCTAAGTCTTGTAGAACCCAAATGTCTCATTTAATTGCCTATTTTTGGTTTTTATGTATAGGAGGCATAAGGCTGTAACCTTGGGAATTGACTTGTGTGTATTTCTGTCCCATATCTATTTCAATTTAAAAAAAAAGTGAGTCCACCAAAAAAATGTATACACACTCCAGCAGTTCACCATACTAATACATGTCTGGAAGCTAATGGGCACCACTTTGAGCACCTCTTGTAATTGTAGAGGCCAAAGATAACTTGCATTAATCTCATGATGTCTCAAATTTCATACTAAAATATTTATACAAGTTTTTCTTTTCCTGATGTATACATTTTGGGGGTCTCTCTCTCTCT
>NW_004624753.1:16675899-16728514 GCF_000247695.1 Heterocephalus glaber | reverse complement strand
ACACACACATATATATATATATACACACACGTATATGTTTGAGCTGGTTTGCATTTTTTTTGGTTTTCTCTTTTTATACTTCCCCTCTGGTTGCTGTGTGTTTAGAGAGAATCCATCAAAGAGAAAATTTATTGTGCCATCTTTAACTGAAAGTCATGTGATCTGAGAGTTTAAAGAAAATAAAGCCAGACACTTGGTTTTACATAGTACTAAAAGTTAACCACAAGAATGTTTTTCCATGTGAGTTCAGTGGCCCACAACATACAGTTATTTAAACTCCTTCTGAGCTTGCAAGCCCAAAAAGATGAGAGGGATTAAGCAGGTGGAATTTATTAGGATGTTATAGTTCTTGACAAATATTTCACCTTCTATTTTTCATTTTGAAGGTAATTTTTAAAAAGTCATGTTTCTAAACACCTAATTGCCTCCAATTCCAACTAAATAGTGTCTTAAGATTTTAGTGCCTGCAGTTGTGTTTATACGGGTGCCAAGTTGCACTACTTTAAGTGTACTGAGGTACTACAAAAGAAAAGATGTGAAAATTTAAATAATGTTTGAGCTCAGTACAAGATTGCTGTTTCCCAGTAGTTCAAAAGAGAAAAGTGGCAAGCAAGTGAAGACAGCCGCAGCAGTGGCTGTAAACTTAACAGAACCTGCCTATAGCATATGGACCAGTTTCACGTGATTCGTCCATAGTGACTCTCAGTAACCTCATTGAGCACTTTAAGTCAGTGATATTAACTTAAATTCTATTTATCTTTTAGATTTGTTGTTAGGTTTTATTATATTAGTACACATTTGTAATTTGGTTAATTTGTACATTTTCTATTTTGTAATTGTGTAAGAGTTAAAAGCCTAGCATTTTACTGGCATATGTTTGTTAATACCTAACAGAATAAAAATGATTTCAGACTGTACTGGGAGCTTTCAGGAATTTTTATTTTACATTGGAGAAGCACAGATCATATGGTAGCTGAAGTCTTCCTATGTTGTACAGTAAGCATCCTGTGTTTGATTTTGATGTTTTTGCCCGGCTTGCTCCTGTTCATATATCATGACCTTGGTTAGCCCAGGTGTTGTTTCTCTCTGGAGCATCTGACACTGCATGCTGGGTTAGTGTCCCTTCTTGATGCTCCCTGTAGCACCCCATATTTCCTTTTCTTCCAGCCCTTCTTACCAGCTGTTAAATTTTGACTTCTTATGAGGCTTGAGTTCCTCATTAACCACAGGTTGCTTGAGAGCAGGGAACATTATCATCCTTTCATATACAGTGTTTTGGGGAGTTTCTTTTGTAAAGCAGTTTCCAATATATAAGATGTAGGGGTTTTTTGCTTGTTTTTGTTTCTAGCAATACATTACTAGTGGAACTAGTGGTGAAGAGGTAGAAATAATTTAGAGCCTAGTCACTAGTGACAAAGACAAGAAGATTTCTAATATTTTAATAATCGTGAGCTCCTCAGCTCATTTTTCTAACAGATCTAACTCAAAGCTAACTGTGTTACTGTCAGATAAATGAAGGCAAAACAAGGAAAATAAGTAATCACTATTTGTATCAGAAATTTGGGGGGGGGACGTTATTTTTCAAGTTAGAGTGATGGCCCTTTGGTACTCTGATGGAGAACAAGGCCAAGGTCTCCATCTTGGCACCTGTGAAGGTAAGCACTGTGGCCAAAAGATTCTTCTGCTTTGAAGCCAGGTCCAGAAAGAAGCTCTCCTCCCCATATGGCTGGGGACATGGGTAAGAGGATTGACTTAGTACATTCTGAGTTGTCTGCTAGATTAAATTTCCATAATTCACTACAAAGTCATCTGAAGTGTGTATACACATGCTCTACACCTGGTTTGAAGTTGCCTCTGCCCAGGTTCTGTTTATGATTGAGACTGGTTTGAAATCATCTGCAAATTTCAGGTCTGTGTTTCTGATTAGACTGCCTCAGAGGTAAAACCCTGCTGACTCAACAGAGAAAAAGCCAGCTCCTCCTAGTGGAAATTTTCTTAAAACCTCATTGTTTTTAAGAGGAAAAATACCACTTTTTAAAAATAAGCAATTCCTGGATACAAGAATATTTTATTGTCACTTTAGGGATAAAAAGCAACACATGGGAGTAACTGACCAATCTTATTTACAATAATGAAGCAAAGAAACTTTACCTTTTAGTAATCTAAACATACTAATCACAGCCTTTCAGCAAGCAAGAAGAAAATGTTGTCAAGCTAAGTGTAATTGAATGCAAACATCTTAATTTTATGTTTGATTATATTTTAAGGAGATGGGTTAAATATTTTCTCACAAAGCCATTGTGTAGTTTATAATGAGCTTTATTTTAAATGTTGACACTCTGGGAGCTACACGGACTTCTGTCAACATAAAATCAGTCTAAATTTTATCTATGTTCATGTACAACAGGCATCATGGTTTGTTTACTTATTTTTTTCACATGTTTGTTCAATACACATTTATCAAAATCCTACTGTGTGTCAAGTACTTTAGGCATCTGTGGTTTTCAAAATGTGCTCAGAAACTAGGTTCTGAAGAGATGTATCATTAGGGTGTGTTTGACTGCAGGTTACAAAAAACCCAATGGAAGGTAGTGTAAGCAAAAAGGGACCTTCATGGCCTCAACTATGCTAGTGAAAGCACAAGTATCTTTCTGCTCTGCCACTTATGGTATGTTGCCCAGTCCTCTTAGGCTTTGTTGCTCCTCAGTCTTAATGTGACTTCTACTGTTATAGTGTCACGTGAAGACTAAAGACAGTGTCTAAAATGGAAAAAGTGAACTTTTAAAATTGAGGCAGATTCTCCTAAGAATCCTTTAACCAACGCTCAGTTCACATGGCCCAGAGTTGCATAGCATGCCATTTCTATGCTTGATCTTAGCCAAAGGCCAAGAAATGATACAACATGCCATAAGTATAGTTGATAGGGCAAATGGAAATACCTTGAGTGGACTATGCCATGCCTTTTAAAAATGTGACTTTGGGGCTCCTGGATGTTCCTGAGACCCTTTCAGGAGGTTCACAAGGGGACAGTTGTTTTCATAATAATGCTAAGGCATTAGTTGTCCTTTACACTCTTGTTCACTTGTTCACTCACTAATATACAGTGAAGTTGTCAAGAGTTACATGATATGTGATGAGGTCATCACTCTGGAAGCTAATGTGATAGGTGCTTGTGTATTCTTCTGCTTTAAAATTTTTCTTAGTTTTAATTTATCATATGGTAAATATTGACAGATATATAAACAAAAAGTTTTTGGGGATCTTTAGTAAACTTTATATATGTAGCCATATAAACTTTCAAAGCATTTAAAATTTACAGAAGTCAAAATTTGCCCCTGGTATTGGGGGAAGATCCTTTCCTCCCCTAATATATGTTGTAGAAATTCTGGCACAAAATGGTGAACTCTGAATTCCTGGTGAAGCATATTTCCATGACACTTTTGAATACTCCCCCGAAAGGCAGAGAAATGAGAAAGCCTTTTCCCTGAAATATTACCATTTTGTCACCTGCTCTATCTTGAATTGGAGCCATGTTTTTATTGTGCTGAGAGTATGAGCCCTTATGGACATGGTATATCTTTGTTACTTGGTGGTTTGAGCTCATGAAATGATACTGGCAAGCAACTAAATAACTTTTGGGCAGTTTATAAATGAGAAAGGTGAATGTGGTGATCTGGAGTGGGCACTGCTTGGAACAAGGCCCTATAGCTGATCTTTGTGACTCTCTCTTTCTCTCCTTACCTCCTGCCTATGAAGGACCCTTTCAGCCCTACAGAAAAGCAGGAACATTAATAAGCAAATACGGTCTCTACTGGCTGCTCCTTTCCATTCTGACTTCAGAGTCTCTCTGCTTATAGGACTTTCCCCTCTCCATAGAAATTTCTGAAGGTCATTTTATTTTTGCCTGGAAATATATACTGGATATATTAGCATTTTCTGTTGTTTTTAGTCTGTGTATGGAGAGAAGGTGAAATCATGGCTTACTTTGATTCCTTAGGGACTTGGTAAGTGTGCTAAGAAAGAAATTACTCATGAAATGGAAAGTATGGATTTTCTTCTAACTTGCTGTGCTATTTGCATTTTAAAATTTTTGATTTTAAAATTTAAAAAAATATTTTATAATATTTTTTAATTTTATCGCTACACTTTTGATATACATAATGATCACATTCATCATAGGGAATTTATACCCGAACATAATGTATCTTGATTCTTCTTTTTTTCCCCCTTCCTTCACTCTTTTCCTCCTTATTTACAAAAGCTTTGTTTCAATTTTTTCCTTCTATTATGTTTTTTTTTCCTTTTCCCTTCTTTCCTTTCCTGCTTCTCCCTTCCTTGTTATCCTTTCCATTTGAAGATTTTCACTTCTCAATATCTTTCATCTATTTTGGTCCTTATTTGCGCCTTCAGTTTCTGCAATATTTAAACATGCATATCTGATTTATTTTACTTGAAAGTGTCGTCTCAAGGTGCATTTATTTACCTAAAAATGTCTCAAGTTTATCCTTCTTTATGGCAGAGTGGTAAAGAGCCACATTTTCTTTGTCCATTTGCTACATTAGTGTATATAGTGTGTTTGCAAACACTTGTACATCAAGTAGCATCATGAAAGTAGGAGAATGGATAAAATTAAAAAATCACTATTTTTAAACTTACAATGGATTTAAAATGATTGTCATTGGATCCTAAAATCATTAGTGAAGAAATCGATGATAAACTATAGTGGATGAATTAGATCGAAAGTACCTGAATTCACTGAATTCTGCATTGTGAAATATAAGAAAACCAAATATTATTTGCCTTCTGGTTTATTGAAAGTGTACAAAAAAAAGAAAGTGTACAGCACCACAAATGAAGTATTCTTGTGAAAGAATTGAACCTGAACCTAATCAAGTCTATCTATTTTCAAGAAATAGAGGTTATTGTGAAACAAATTAAACACCACCACAGGAATATAATCAGCCAACTGCAGAAGTATGGAGGACTCTATAGCTGAAAGGTCTTGGTTTTTCTGGGGAATAAATGATATGAAAAAAAATTATTTTTTTTGGTACCTGGGATCAAACTCGGGACCAAAAACAAACAAAACAAAAAGGATAATTACTATAGAATGAAGGAGAAATATCTTTACTGACTATAGGTAATACTGGTACATGATCTTGTTTGGATTCTAATGTGAATAAAATAATAATATGAACAAATATATAGGGAGTTCTGAAAAAAATGTAAACATTATATTAGATGATATTGTTAGTTTTGTTGCATGTAAAAGAGATATTGTAACTAAATTTCTTTTTTTGTAGGTCCTTAGAATAAAAGGGATACAAATGAAAGTATTTTGGGTAAAGTCTGTGGTTTCCTTTAAAAATGGAAAAAGTGTGGCAATTGTTTGAACTAGTTAATGGGTACATAGGGGTTCATTTGTCTTTTATATACTTTTTTGTGTGTTTAAAATAGTCATGAAACATTTACCACAAATTTCACTTGGACCACATACTCTGTGCTTAAGTGAGACAATCATAAGCTAGTCCTATTTGGTGAAAGTCTACTGTTTTTGAATGGTGTCAAACAAACAGGTAAGAACTTCATTTTACCTGTATACTATATTTCCTAGCTGTTAGTTTTATCTGTGAGACCTCCGTAACTCCCTGACTTCTAAGAATAAACACCTTTTCTATAGTCACACTAAGATCATACAGAAAGAAGAATGCCAGTTCTTCAAAGCAAAAGTGTGTGTGTGTGTGTGTGTGTGTGTGTGTGTGTATATATTTTCCCCCTCTCTACAGAGTAAGTATAAGTTGTAATAGGTAAGCAAAACCCACATATATTCATCGTGTTTCATTTTCTGACTAGCCAGGGCATTCAAACCTACTGCTTTTTATAAGGAGAATTTTAAAAACACTTCTAGGTAACATAATTTAGCTCTTTCTTCCTTCAGAAAGAGAGCTCATAGTAAATAATACCCGGTTAGTGCATTCAGCTTAAGTCTAAGAGCTCTGGACATTGTCAGGCTCTATTCTTCCCATCTCTGTGTTATATTTTGTAAATTATAGACTAAATAGAAAAATTTTCTGTTAATAATATACTCCATATATGTAGTAGAAGAAAATGAAAGAGAAGGAAATCTTAAAAATCGGATGACACAGCAAGCAAATACAGATAGCATCTGGAAACCAGCATCACTTATGCTTTTTGACCAAGCAGACATACTTTGCACATGATGATAGAGTGCTGCTGAACACACCCTGCTTTGTGGTTTGGAAGATCAGTGCAATTGCTAAGTTCTACCGTAGACTGTTCCCAGAACCCAGAACTTCCACACATTTGAAACAGCTTGGGTCTACTGGACTATATAGCTGTGTGACAGAACACATCAGCATGGCCTATTGTGCAGTGACTGTTGCTTAGTTTTACTACCAGGCCAGTGGATATAAGCAGATAAATGATCTCAAACTTGTGCAGTACATGCTGCCTTTAGAGTCCTGGATTTGTCAGCCAATCATTTTGCCTCGTAGCAGGTGCAAGGTATAGCAGTTATCATTCACTTTATTTATGTTTATTATTAATTTTGAGTAAATAATTTCTATCACAAGCATATGATCCATGTACTAATAAACTAAAATAAAAAAGAATATATGAGAATAATGCATATTCAAAATAATGAAATAAAGGAGGATTGCAAAAAAAAAGGTACTATCATGGCATTAAGTTGAAAAGGTTCCAAAAAGCATCCAGTGAAACCTAAGTTCCTATCCTGCACTTATCATCCAGTCATCCAGGTCTCCTCACTGGAGGCCACCGCTGCTACTAGTTTCTTGTATTGTTATGTTAAAGTGCTAATCTGAAATTGGTACAGACCATAGAATTATAAGAAACTTCCTGAAGTAGCAGGTTCTGTCTGTTCATGGCACTTACATCCCATTATCTGGAATACATGAAAGACATCGGTATCTCTTATTCTCCAAGGTCCATCAGCCTGGCTGTCTTCAGAACACCAGTGTGGATATAATATATCTAGTGTAATCTGTTGTTTCCCAAGTTGCTCTCTTTGTAGCAGATGAAAGTGGACTGCTTTTTCATAGTCTCAGTTTATCCTGCTGGAGAAATACATTTGCCAGCCCTATAAATGCATTGTAGTTCCACAAGTGACTTAATTCTTTCTAGTAAGGACTCACATCTGAAAGTGCAGTTTGAGCTGCAGTCACCATTTGGTTATGCTTTTGATAGTTTAGTGTCATTAGCCCATTGGTCCCTCAGTTGGGGAAGTGGTACTCTGTAAATCACTAGATGAGGGACTTTTTGGAATAGTTTATTTTTGAGGACTCCAGGGGCTTCCAGTGGTTATTCCTACTGATTGTAGGAGGTACTTCATTGATCTGTATTACCTTCTTATTCCATTATTTCTGGTTTCTAGCTTCCTAAAATGAACAGAAGTTTCACTGCTATTTTTCCTGTCTTGATTCAATAAATGGTTTTAAATTTCCCACCTTTCTTCAAAGGTTGTTGCCTACAGTTTACTCTCTGGTACCTATAACCATGTATCAGTTTGTATTTTTTGTAAACCACAGAAACCCACAATGATTAATTGAATGAGAGGGAGAGGGAGGAAGGAAGGTGGAAGCAGGGAGAAAGAGAAAGAAAGAAGAGGAGCAGAGAGGAGGAAGGAAGAAGGAAGAGGGAGGAGAGAAGCCTTTTAGAAGGACTGTGGGTAATTAAACAGAATCAAAACAATCTGAAAAACCATACCTTGAAAGAACTTCCAGATTTTGCTTCTACATCTAAGGAACGTAGAGTTTGTTAATATGATACAACAAGTTAAAAGGTGAATCAAACTGAGAAACCAGCAACTCTTCTCAGATCTGTAGAGAAATGAGGTTACAGGGCAAATTGTCATCTTCAGACAGAAAGGTGAATACTACCCCTAGTCCCATCCATGTGGGAGAAGGGAAGTATTCAACTACACTGCAGCCATCTTGTCCCAACTAAGCAGGGTGGGAGAAGGAATGGGACTGGGGAGTACTTGGATACTTCACAGCCCAGAAACACTGCTTCATGAAAGACTGAATCCTAAGACTTTAGAACACTTCCCCTCCCTCTATACCTTACCACTACTTAAAAAAAAAAAAAGAGTATTTATAGCAGTTCCTTTTACCCAGTACACCATGTGCAGCTCTTTAAAAAAGAAAAAAATTACAGGGCAAACTACAAGAAAGAATATAGTTTAGAGAGACAGAACAAACATCAGAACCAGACATGGATTATCAGATAGGGAATTTAAAATAACTATGATTAGTATGCTGAGTGCTCTAATGGATAAAGTAGACATCATGCAAGAATATTTGGGCAGTGTAAACAGACAGATGGTGTTATGGCTTATGTTTAGATGGCCCACCCCCCAAGCCTCATGTGGTCTTAGGTAGGGCTTTTTCAGAGGTGACTGAATCTAGAGTGTCATTGATTCATGGTGCAATGCTAGGCCCAAGGGCACTAGGATTAAGGGTATGAGTGCTATCTGCCCTAAGTAGCCTAAATAAGATAAAAGGAGCGGAAAAACTTCCCTTGTTTATGCTACCTTTTGGCCACTATAAACTGTTTCTCCTCTGCAAGTCCTATCTGCCACACTACCCTGCCTTGAACCCAGCCAATTATGGACTGAAACCTCTACAAACTGTGAGCTAAATAAACCTTTCCTGCTTTAACTTTGAGTTTCGGGTATTTTGTCTCAGCAATGAGAGAAAAGTAAGACAGATGGAAACCCTAAGAACCTAACAGAAATGCTAGAGATCAGAAATGAAGACTACTTTTGTTAGCCATACTAGTAGATAATACACAGCTATAGAAAAAATCTCTCAGCTTGAGAATATCTCAAGAGAAATCTCCCAAACTGAAAAAGTAAACAGAACAAAGAAACAAAGGTTGAAAACAGACAAAAAACAGAGGATGCAGGGCTGGGGATTTAGCTCAATGATTCTGCCACCTGCCTCACAAGCACAAGGTCCGAAGTTTGATCCCCAGTACCAAAAACAAAAACAAAAAAAAACAGAGGATACAAAAGAACAACATTAGAACAGCACATCTAAGAACTGTGATATGATTACAAAGCATGTAACATATATGTAACGGGAAGACAAACTGTCAGGGTCAAGGGGAAGCATATGGGTATTCTTTTGGGTGAGGACCCCAAGGTAAAAAAGTACGCAGAGCTGATGTCCTTAAAAGCAGCAGATGGCTGGGGATTTAGCTCAGTGGTTCTGCTGCCTGCCTCACAAGCACAAGGTCCTGAGTTCGATCCTTGGTACAAAAAAACAAAACAAAACAAAACAATTCACATAAAAGCAGCAGCAAGAGCTATTTCTCAGCCCTTGTATTAGCTATTATCAGACATTACCAGACATTACAACATTGTATCCTGACATGACCGTGTTGCACATGAGTGATTGCCTATGCTAAGTCATTCTTACATAAGTGTGTTCTGCTGTGTGCATGTGCTAGACAGCGGGGTCGTGTCCTTACAGGGTTCTCAGGTGCCTCTGGGCTTTGAATCAATCAGCAATGGTTCCTAACACAAGAGAAGAAGAAAATATTTGTAATACTAATGACTAAAAATTTTCCAAATTAATATCAGATACCAAACCACAGATCCAGGAAACTCAAAGAACTCCAAGCAAGATAAATATTGAAAACTACACCTAGGCATAGCATTTTCAGACTACAGAATGTCAAAGATAACCTCCTAAAAGAAGCCAGAGGAAAAAGCAGTTTACCTACAGAGGAGCAGACAAAAGAGTTACACTCAGCTTCCATGGAAACCATGTAAGAAGAGAGTGACATATGTGAAGTAATGAGAGAAAAATTCTACCTTATTCAGGACATGAACTAGAGTGGCCCCAATGATCCATATTATCAGAACCTATGGGTGACCGAGTTCCATCTATATGTCTAACACAAGATCAAATTCCCAACAGAGTCTGATTTGCCTAACATGAGCCATCATCCCACCTTTTGGCTGATGGCATAAGACACTTTGATTAACAGGCCCACCAAGATCTTGTGGAGTGGAGGAAAGGTACTTTCCCAAAGAAAAAGTAAGGTGTCTTACCCAGAAGAGAAGAATGTTAACCAGACAAAATCAGCAGATGCCTGTTCCAAAATGTTCTGTTTAGGTCAGTATTTCTTAGATGGGCACCAGTGGTCTTTCTGGAAGACCTTTCTTTTTTTTTTTCCTTTATGAGCTGCTTACCCAAAGTACCACTTTATGTTTAGTATTCCTGGCTCTCAGTAATTCATGGTGACACCCACAATGCTACTGTCAGGAGCAGAGACCCACCCAATGCCCCCCTCCACCATGCTATGGAATAGAGCATTGAGGACCATAGCCCAGTCTCCAAAGCTGGCTACACTTAAAACCATCAGATGTACTTCCATTGCTAAACAAAAAATTGTTCAGATTTTTATAATATAAAATAATGGTTTTTATTTCTTTTGTAAAAAATTTATCAATTTACTGTTCCCAAATAGGTGATCTGCCTTTATATTGCAATATGAAATATACAAGAAATCTATCAGTTTGTTTCTTCAGTTTCTTTAAGAGCATAGGTTTTAGAGTCAGATGCTGGATTCAAATCCCACACTTTTGACTCTGCCACTTACTAGCAGTTATTTCTTTGGGTTTTTATATAACCTTATTCTGGGCAATTGCACAATTGCTCTGTGCCTTAATAATGGCATTCGTTTCATAAAGTTTTTGTGTTAATTAGTACATATAAAGCATTTGACATATTGTCAAGAGCATAGTGTATGCATGTGTAAGCCACTATATTATAAAATGAAATTTTAACAAATTTCACATCAAGTAACTTAATACTTCACATTTTTTCTTTTTGGGTGAATTAACCTTTTAAGAATTAAATTGCTTTATCTGGAAAAGCATTTTGCTGTAACATTTAGCTTAAAACTAGATTATGAAAATTGTCAGAGGATCATACATTCATACATTCAGGTTTTTGTTTTTGTTTTGTGTTTTTGTCAAATATGTGCTAAATTCTAGGAAGACAGGGAATTTGCATACCAGCAGAAGGAGGAGTAACTAAGTGAACAAATACGTGCCCAGCGTAGTTACTGCTGTGAACTGCTGTAAAGAAACGCGGAGAAAGTTGTGGAAACAGCGATGGGTCTGGTGTGTCCTGGAGCTAGTGGAGGCTGAGCTCACTGAGATGAGCTGGGAGAGGAAACTGAGAGGCTGGTGGGTGCCAGAGCTGAGTTTGTGGGATCTCAGAGACTCCAGTAAGGCCCTGGGATTTTTGTCCCAGGGAGTTGAATTTTTTCCTTAAGCTGTGGAAGAAGAGTTTTAAGTAGGAGAGCTTGCTGGGTGTAACTTTATATTTGCAAGAGGGTTTTTTTTGTCTCTGTAGAGAAAGAATTGGAGAAAAACAGGTGGATCTAGTAGAAAACAAATGTGACCCTCCAGGAAAGGAATAAGGATGGAGTGAGGTGGTAGCAGTGAGACAGAAGGAAGTGAATACAATCATGTCAGATCACTTATATTTATTTTGGAAGTAGAATTGACAGGTATTGATGATGGCTTGGATGAGGACAATGAGAGATAGAACAATCAGGGCTAATACCTAGGTTTTTGAGTAGTAGGTGGTATGATAAAAAATATGGTGAATATTTAGATTACTTTTATTACAGTAAATGATACATTGTAATTAATCCCCCTCAAAATCTTCCCACTTGCTTGAAACACATTTATCCCATTATTCTTGCCGCTTTCTGAAGCAGTTCTGCAAATCCTCTCTATGAGTGTCTTTAGTCCACATCATGGTTACCTTAGTGTCCTGAATTGACTGAAAACATTTACCTTTCATAGTTATTTTGACTTTGGAGAAGACGCAGAAGTCACATGGTGCCAGATGCAGTGGATGGGGAAACATTGTAATGTTTTTATGAGCCTGCTTTTCTTTTTTTTTTTGGTACCAGGGAATCGAACTCAGGACCTTGTGGTTGCAAGGCAGTCCCAGTGCCACTGAGCTAAATCCCCCACCCAAGCCTGCTTTTCTGTAGGGTAGCACAGGGCAGCAGCAGTCATTGTATTTTTTTTTTTTCTTTTGGTACCAGGGATCAAACTCAGGTCCTTGCGCTTGCGCAGCAGGCGGAGAAACCACCGAGCTAAATCCCCGGCCCTGTCATTGTATTTTTAATCACACTTATAAGAAACAATCTCCAGAACTGCTCCAGAAAGTGGCAAGAATAATTGAATAAGTGTGTTTGAAGTGAGGGGGAATACTTTTGAGGGAGACAAATGGCAATGTGTCTTTTACTATAATAATTTTTTAATTTAAACATTCACCATATATTTTGATCACAATCATAAGTGCCATTTTGACAGTATGTGTATATTTCCTCTACTGTTAACCCTTTTTTAAAAATTTGACTGAGTACTTTTCAAATCTGTAAATTGTTAAGAACCACTTTAAAACTTGTGTCTTCCTAATCTAGATGTTTTGCACTACAGCCACATTGTACAATCTTAAATTTCTTGTTTTCCTGTTTAGTAATGGGAACTTTCTTTCTCAATATTTTTGGTATTTAGTAGCATTTTATCAGTTAATTATTACTGCTGAGGAGGATTTAATCTCAGTGATTTACCACTCACAGTACAGTCTGTTGAAATGAGGTCTTGGAGTGTCATCCGGCCCCAGGGAAACCAGGAATCTGTGAAAGCCTGCACCTGTTAGGAGGGGGCCTCTCTTCTTGGCCCCCTGCTTCCTCTGTTTTCCCCAGGGCATGGAGGGGCACCAGGGAGTCCACTGGCCCATTCCCCCCCGAGACACGTACGCCTATGGATCCCCACTGTGCTGTTGAACATGGACTTAAGGGTAGGAAGTCAGGCTTAAGAGATTTTATTTTCCATTACTTAAGACTAGTACACCTCCTTAATAATTGGAATTTATTATACTTTACTAAAATATGGCCTCTTGTGGACAAAATGAGATCATGTATGTAAAGCAGTGTTTAATTAAGCAGTTTAAATTGATGCATGTGGAATGAATATTTTTACCATTTTCTAAGAAATGAAGAGAAACTGGAAAGAAAATTTATTAGACAGTAATGTATAAAGGGGTTTTTTTTTGTACCTAAATGAGAAGGCCAGAAATGCATATAAAACATAAGAACATCAAAAACATTTCTTAGGCACAGACTACTGTTAAATACCCTTGGATGTTTTTGATTTCCCATTACATTAAAATACAGTACTTAAAGGAACTTCATTTTCAGAACATTTAAAAATAGCTCAATCTTAAAAAGAAGATATAAAGTATTATCAGTTGTGCTTTTTGTACATAATTATTATGTGCCTGTGGAAGTATAATGACTTCTAACCTAATGATATTATTCATGATAAAAAGCTCACATGTATAAAACCAGAGCTATAGCTGGGTGACACATTTAGAAATGATTCAAATAGGACTGCAGCATCCAAGGCAGGCTCTTTTAGTCCCTTGGAATCCACCTTCAACCTCAGTGGGTCATGAAGGCATGACTTTAGGGGTGGGAAGATCCTTTCTAAAATGCTTCATTGGTTTCTTTTCTAACAGATTTGATGTGCGCTCCCCATTTCCTTCAGTACTTGGCAGCCTACTGTGCAAGGACATCACCTTTTCCCTTTTTTCAAGATGGATCAAGATTTTGTAGGCCTTGCTTCTGACTGTCAGTATTGGCTGCAGAAGCTTTCTGCATGGGACCAGTCTTCTACTTTGGAAACCCAGAAGGACACCTGTCTGTACCTGCCTCAGTTCCAGGAGTTCCTGAGGCAGATGTATGAAGCCTTGAAGGAGATGGTAAGTACAGTAGTAGACTGAAATAATGAAATTATTTTGTGCCATCAGAGACTCCACCAGATTTCACCAAGCCAGGATACTTGTGCTGTAGACCTAAGATATTCCTATTAGAAAGACATACTACTGCAGACAAGAGCTGGTTTCCTACTTTCTGATTTATTATGACATAAGTCTTTCTTCCTGGCTAGTTGTATTGTCACATGAGACTTCGTGACCCAGAAAGTTGTTTTCATTTTTATTTAAATGTATTTTAAAATTATTCTTTCTTTTTTTAACATATTTATGGTGCAGGAGATTGAATCTGGGGCCTTGTGCATGTATAGGCAAGTGCGGTACCATTGAGCTACATCCCTAGTACAAGCATATTGTTTTTAAATGAACAAGACTTTGATACTTGTTTTCAGGAAATAAATGTGATTCTTTTCAAGGCCTTTGTGTCCCTCAGATTTTGAAAAGTTGGCTGAAATCCTTGCCTGTTCTCAACCCTGTTCACAAGTGAGCTTTCCTAAGACGTGATATGATCTGTTCTTATATTGAGATCTAACAATTAAGATACTAAGATTTTTCAAATAAATATTTTAAGTGATATTTTTGGCGAATATTAAGATTTTGAATGTCTTTACCAATATATAATTTATTGTTTATAAAATTTCATGTTTTCCTTTTGATTTAATAGTGCTTACTTTTGTAATAGAGTTGTTTTTATATCATATTTTCATATAATGAACATATTATGTGTTTCATACCCATTTTAAAATTTTACAATGAAAAGCTATGTTGTCACTTAATATAGGTCTTCCCATGTTATGCTTCTCTTCTGTTAATCAAAGAAACAAGAAGGAAATTTGAAGAATGAATTCTGTTGATGAGTTCACATGTCTTTCACAATTGGAAGTAAAGATATAGTCTGTGAGAACAACCAATGCTAATTTTTACATTTGTTTTCTGTAATAAGACTTATATAACGTGACCTTAGTGTGGTCCCAGAAAGTCTAGGGATAGCCTTGTTGAGAGACAAGTGTGAGGAGTTTATTGCCACAACAACAGGAAATGCTTATCGTTTCAGCTGACCTGCACTTTATCTCAGTTGGGTCTTATTTTTGAACTTTCATGAGAAGTAAAGAAGTGGGAAAAGGGCCAGTTGTACAACAGCATGTATATTTTTTTAAAGCTGTTTTCTATTTGGTTTTTTTTTTGGTCTCAGGGTTTAGCTTGTAGATTAAGTATGATATCATTTAGCAGATAGTGATCAAAATAGTAATAAACAGAGATATGTATCTTTATGCTTTGGCTGCTTTTATTTCTTTTTACAAGTTCCAGAGTTCTTGTCCTTTTAAATCTTCTTTGAAAAGAGCCTTCCTGGAGTTTGGTTAGAAATGGCTCATTATTCTAGAATTAAAAAAACAGGATTATATAGTTATTAATTCCTAGTGTTATTTTTTTTACTCTTATGCAGTCTGTGTTTTATTTAAATAAAGTAGCCTTTCCTTACTATTAGATATGTGTAAAATAAAATAATTTTGTAGCAAAATTGATTTTACCTAATTATGTCATACATCTTAGTTTTGGTGACCTGGCTTAAGGGTGAAGTGGGATATTTGGTTGTTTGTTAAAATCTATTTGGATTTCTTACCTAAAATTTTTCTCTAACCTTTTTTTTTTTTTTTTTTGCCTATTTTTCTAAAATATGATCATCAAGGAGCATTCAAGATCCCTCAACCTGTAGTATCAGTCAGGCTTTCTGAGTTCGTAATGTCTTTTACTGACCAAGATATAATTTTCCTTTACAGGATTCTAATACAGTCATGGAAAGATTCCCCACAATTGGTCAACTGTTGGCAAAAACTTGTTCAAATCAATTTATATTAGCATATGGTAAGAATCCAAGACATGTCCTCTCAAAATACACACGCATGCACCTATAGAGAAATAGGGCTTGTTATTTTAGAGGGTGGAAACTCCCAGATTATTTATATAACAATTTTTCCCAGTAGCCACTTTTGCCACCTGATTTTTAGCTCATTATAAAATGACTGTACTAATGACACCCAGTTAATTTGCTTCACAATGTCATAATAACTCATACAATTCCCATGTTGTAAAATTGTTCTTCAGAGTCTTGATTCTTTTTGGCCTTGCCATTATTTAGGGGTGACATTCTAGTTTTATCCAAGGTTGAGAGAATTGGAGAACACTTTGGGGAGATATTCCTTCATTGACTTACTCTGCCTACTTGTCCAGCTTCATTTCCTTTTTTTTCCCCCATAACCACACCACATGCATTGCAATTGGTTCTTGTTTCTGATGGTGCCTAAAAGCACTCGCTGTCAAAGCCTGGACTCCTGAGATCTATTCCTTTTCCCTCTGTTCTCCTTTTGTAATGTAAGGTCTTCCTAGGGCTAAGTTAGGGATCTCTCCTAGTAGCTCCACAGCCTCCAGAATCTCTCTTTATTATAGTACAGTACCTATTCCATGGTCTGATGCCCAGGAAGACTAAAGCCTCTAGAGAGCAGGAGCTATGGCTTTTGTTCTCTGTCATTCTGGACCCTGTCACAAGTTGGCACAGGCACTTGTGGAGGAGCACAGTTGAGCTGTCAGGCCTTGGATTGATTGTATAATTAGCTAAAGTAACATTTACTTTCCAAATTCTTTATAAAGTGAAAGATTATTTGGATAATTAATGACATTGGAACCATAATAAAATGAATATTCCCTTTTGATTTTTTTAAAGAGTTACAAAATTTCCCTTTCCTAGTCTGTCATAAGAGCCCTGATCTAGGTAGGAAAGGGAAAACACTCGCATTTAGGCCTATGAGCACATTTGTCTGGGTGCACTGCACAATTGGGATCACTTACTTCTCCCTACCTTCATCTGTCCCTGACCCCAGCTATGCCCCGTCTTCCCTTGTCCCTCACCTTGTTCAAGGTCTTGATCTAAAATGACAAAATGAGTGAGCCATCCCTATTTGCCCACCAGGGCCACCCTTAGCTGTCGTAAGTTTATATATCCCAGCTAAGCCAGTGTTTCTTAAACATCTTTGCCCAGAAATACACGTGTATGTGTGGATGTTTATTCCTACACATAAGGATATATACACATACACTTATACACCCCCATGATTAAACACATTCATGAATACTTATTTTTATGTGCAATCTATATTCACTATGCTGTTTGAAAAACTCATGCTCATGACTCAAAACTGGTTTCACACCTCTGATACATGATAATCAAAAGTTTATTAAAACATAGAGCTAAGCTGATATGTTTGTTCAGAGATATTTGTTATTAGCAAAACATAAGCTTATAGTTGCTGATGGAAGGAAATGGTTTTAAAACTTACTGTGTGCTTTGCTTTGTAGGTGAGAATACAGTGGTAGCTTACTATAGTTTATATTGTCCTCAATGTTAAGAAAGCCTTTGGAATCACTATTTATTATATTATAGAAAGAGGGAGTTAGTGTGTCACATGAGTCTACAGAACCTCACTCCAGGTGCTGGGTGGCTGAGCCTCACCTCAGTGGCTTTGTTCTGACATCCCAAGCTGCTTTGTTCCATGTCACATACTGATATCTTCAGTTTTTAGGCCTAAGTTTTGTTTTAACTTATGTTACAAAATCTCCACATGGAATGGGTTCAGTCATCACAAATAGGAAAAGAAAGTGACTCATCAAGTAGCTGTTCCCACCAAATGTCCAGCATTTTCATCATGGATTTAAGTTTTAAATTTTATGAGCATGTAAAAGGCTTCTATTTTATTTATATTTTTAGGTACTAAGCATAGTTATATTTTAGACAATCCTTTTTTGTTAAATTTGTTTTTGACAAGCAAGGATATTTAGACAAATTAGAAAATTGAAAGATTAAATTGAAAATATTGACTACTGACATGTCTGTAGCAGTTATATTGTCTTAAAAAGATTGAAATTACTAATGGTTTGAACTGTGAAATAAAAAATTTCATCTTGAAAAAATCCAGTTCTTTCATTTCTTTCCATCATTCTCCTTTGGGTTTAAAAACTGCTTCTGTTACAAAAAAGGAATTGGCCACACAAGGGCTGAGTGTAAATGATCCCAAACCCACAAGAAGAAAAAACCCACAGAGTTTCACACATGGTCCTGCATACTTGTTCTGTGAACTTGGTAGTTTGAGATTTTTTTTTTCTTAAATATGTTTTAAAAGTTTTATACAGATTATCTGCTTTTTTTTCTGTTTGATAAAACTGACACATTTTAGTTTTCCTTTTACAGATGAAAGCCAAAAATTTCTGATATGGTGCTTATGTTGCCTGATTAACAAAGAACCACAGAATTCTGGAGACTCAAAACTTAACTCCTGGATATGGGTAAGAGTAAATCTTGCTCTGCACTGCTTTCAATTAAATTGATTATTTAAAGTTACTGCCTTTTCTCTTTTTTTGTCCATTTCTATGATATTTTAAAAACTTTTCAGGGTGTAAAGTTGTCCAAGAAATTGCAGTTTTGCTTGAGTATGAATTCCAAATGATACTGCTCCTTAGTGTGAACTTTGCCATAACTAAGACCTGATGTTGAGCGGTTTTAAAAGGTCACTTTCTGATAATTAAAAGTATGTACTCCATTTCTTTCTAACAGTTGCTGTACTTTGAAAAACAATCACTCCCTACCAGCTTTGTTAAAATCCTTATATAATTCCTCTCCAAGTATTCTCTGCCTCTCTCAGAATCTAATCTGTACCGAATCTAAAATTCAGAAGTACCCAGAGAGTAGTGGTCTTCCTTATGTATCCTGAAGTTGATACCTGTGCCAGTGTGCACACAGATTTGTACTTGGTGCTGTAGAGAACAAGGAAAGGGGGCATTACTGGAACCTCTGCAGTAAGTCCTAGTCTCCTTTGAGCCACAATAGCACAAGGTGAATTAATTAATTAAACAGGAAAAAAAGAAAAATGAGATTTAGAGAAGAAACTGAGCTTTGGGCCTGATCAGTGCTACTCTGGGCAGCAAAGATGAAAGACCCCAAGCTTGCCACACCTTTATTTGGCACTTCCATCAGGAGTAACAAATGTAACAGACTCAGAGTGCAGCCAGATGATAATCCTAGAACATTGAGGAACTATGTGTTCCTTCCCAGGATGTCTTCAGCTGGTATAATCCTGCCCTGGAGCATCACAGCATCACTGGACCACTGGGGTTTTAGCTGTGACCGGAGATGAAAATGGAGTTGTCTCAACATGCCATACCTGGCCTGTAGGCAGGAAAACTAGTCCTAATCATAAGTTCAATTGTGAAGTAATTTTTCCCCAAAATTATGTAGAATTGCTCCTGACATGGTGCCACTTGACCACTGCTGCTCACATTGTCTAATCCTTATCTGTGGTATGAGTCCATAGCTGACAGCTGCCTGCATTCCCCCCGTCTGTTTCTGCTTCCTCTAGAAGGGGACATGGAGAATGTGGTAAGGCTGGGCTGTTTCTGCCTGCCTCCAGAATGCTATCTGTTCTTTTCTGTTACCCCACTGTCCTGCTACCACCACTCAAGACTTCCTGATGCCTGTCAAGCTCCATTTAGTACACACGTGGTTCTGATTAGTTGCTTAGAATTACATCAGTGACCCAGCTTCTGCTCACAGTTGTGTCTATCAGTCTGACTGGTGGTATCATTGCATTTCTGCATTTTATGATTCCTTTGTTTTAATTTATTTATTTACTTATTTACTTATTTATTTATTTTGTCTGAAACAAGATAAGTTTATTTCTCAATAAAGTTCCAATTAGTCTTGACTGATAAGGCTCTCCATAATGTCAGGGACTCAGGTGTCAAAGGATCTGCATTTCAGTTTTCTGTGGTATTCAGGAACTCATTTGACATTAGGAAAATTAGCAATCTATGATCAGTTTTTTCTCTGAATGGTTTATCATTTGACCTTGCTAAGAGCATTTTAAGCCATGTAGTAAATCTTCATTTTTATGAAATAATATAATTTTTGTCTAAGATTCTGAAATTACTTAAAAATATGTACTCAAGCACTTTTATGAACTTACTATTTTACACCATTAAATGGATTTACTTTAAGCCCCCACACCTCACAAGCAGGCTACGCTATTGTCTCAATACCATTTTCAGAGTAATTCATCTTTACCTTACTGACTCCAGGTGCTGCCTTTAAAAGCAAAACAAGGCACTACATAACATTTTATTTTTTTTCTTCATATGCTAAGATAGTAAGCTACATTGCTATGTTTCCTAACAAGGAATTGATTCCTTTGTTTTAAACAAAACTGCTAACAGAGATGACAAACACGTATTTGGATTTTTTTGTTAGATTGAAAGAATGGAAGGGACACAAAAAGTAAAATGAATTTAGTAATGGAAGGAAAGAACATAAAATTTAATTTGAAGGAAAATGCATGTAAAGAGCTAAAGAAAGGAATTGATAAATAGGATTAGAGAAAAAGGAGCATGTACAAACAAGGCTGTAGAAATAGAATAATAAATTTATCTTTAACTTTTTAATTGTTGTTTTTAATTGTTGCTTTTATTGAGTATTTAACATTTAAGGACTATTTGGCATATAATTTTGTATTAGTTTGTTAAGTCCCAAAATAGTTCATCTAATTCAGTGTTGTTTGGACCGTTTGGTTAATTTTCTCCATTTCGCTCATGACTTTATCAACCTATTTTTAAATTTTTAGCCTCATATTTTGCTCTGTGGTTTTCTCTTGTTTAATATTGTGTTTACTTATTAATAGGCACTTAAAAGTAACACAGGAAGGTAAAATTGAAACACCTAATTCCTACTTCTTGGGAATTTATAGACTGTAATCAGATCACATGAGAACCGTGTGGCTGGGTTGCTGGGAGAGGTGTGTAGGTGTGATTGTGACACAAAGTGACACTCACTCAGACATGGAGATGTTTCCTAGGGAAGGTGACATACTAGCTGAGTTCTGAGGGCTAGCTAGGAGAGCAAGGATAGAGTTAGGGAAAATATTCCTATCAGCAGAGAGAGTATACAAAGCATAGTGGTAAGAAAGCAAACACTGTATTCAGGAAACTGCAAGTGCTTAGAGATGCCTAAGCTAGAGCCCTTTCGGAGTTGGGGATGAAGCATGAAGCCAGAGAGACAGGCATACCCCAAACCTTATGTATGATTATAACACTTTTTATTTTATCTTAAAAGCGGTAGGAGAAACCACCGAAGTATTTAAACAGAAAAAATCTTAGGAGTTTTAGAAACTAACAGTAAAAGGACATTGATTTGGAAGAGAGAAATGGTAGTACTTTGGAAGCTAGTGCAATAAAGGTGAGAAATCATAAGGACCTAAATGACATGGAGAAGAGAGGCCAGATTTATAAGATATTTTATTAAATAAGACAAATATCCAAAGGACATAATGGGCAGATTAAGTGCAGATGTACTTAGGTATAGGAGGAGCTATTCAGAGAGTCACTGAATGTACTATTCTCAAGAGAGTGAGCTGATATGCTGATAGAAGGTTGAGAGTGGGCATTCAATGGAGATCTAGTAGTGGAAGCCAAAGAGGAGAAGGGACTAGAGAGAGCCTTGGGTGTCATTAAGGAGGAAGTAGAAGGGATTAGGCTGCAGAATAAAAGGACAAGTCCAAGAGGTGAGAAAAAACCAGTAGTACTTCATGAAGGATGAGCGACTGTTCATATCTAATGCTATAGGCCAGCACTGTCCAATAGAAATAAAATACATACTCCATAAATAAAATTTTCAGTAACTGCTTTAAAAAAAGATTTTATTAAACCTAATAGATACAAAATCTCATCATTTCAACTGAAAACAATAAAAAATATTGAGATTATTTTATAATCTTTTTTCATGCCATGTCTTTGAAATCTACTATGCATGTTACATTTATACCTACATCATCACACCTTAATCCAGACACTAAATTTTCATTAGAAATTCTTTATTTGTGTTTAGATTTCTGAAAATTTATGATTGAAAAGGTAGATTCACCCACCCAAATTGTTCCAAAAAGCTTATAACCAAATCAAGTGTCAGGTTTCTTTGTTTTGTTTTGTTTTTTGGTACTGGGGATCAAACTTGGGACCTTGTGGTTGTGAACCACTGAGCTAAATCCCCAGCCCTTGAGTATCAGTTTTTAAATTTAATTAAATGAAACTAAAGATTCAGCTCTTCCACCATACTTGTTGCATTGATGTGCTCAGTAGCTGCATGTGGCTGGTGGTCACTGTGTTGCACAGGGCAGCCAAGACCATAAACCAGAAGGTTGCAAAACACTATGTGGATGTAGCTCTTGAAGGGCCTTGGGGAGACTAGTTTTGATGAAGGGTGAAGGGCAAATCAGAGTGCACATTGAAGAATATGGGGAAGTGATGAAGTAGAGATGATTTTAGTGACTCAAGAAACTTGAGTAGTAATACGAGAGAGGCTAGATAAACTAATAGTAGGGATGGGAGAAACTGAGAAAGTACTCAGTGTGCTTTACTGTGAGAAGAATGTGCTAGAAGACAGCAGTTGAGGGCTAAAGAGGTGGGGCAACAGTTTGCCTCCTCATTTAACTGGGCAAGTGTGTTCTGATAGATATTATGAACTGATAAAGAAGATATACAGGAATAATAACTCTTAGCAATTGAAAGCTCATTTCATGACCCTATTATGAATCACCACATACATAATCTGACCATGTTGGCCATAAGTATAGCAAGACAGAAAGTAGTTGGTTGTTGGTTTTTAAATCAACAGTTGTGTATCTTGGGTATACTGTGTTTTCCCTAGAGGTGATTTTTTTCTCCATAAAAGCTTTAGAATGACATAAGGATTTAAAGATGTGTAACCTCTTATTCAATATCCTTATGGAGGTTATATTAGTCATAATTTTAATAACATTTAACTTAGTCAACAAATATTTATTTGGTACCTTCTCTGTGTTAGAATTTTTTATTTTTGTTTTGTTACTTTGAGACAGGGTCTCACTATGTAGTTCAGGCTGGCCTTAATCTTATTATGTAGCCCGGGCTTGCCTCGAATTCGATCCTCCTACCTTCAGTCCTGCTCTTGTGTTTTGTTTCCCCTTGTTATCAGACAACGGAGGCACTAACCAACCAAAATAACTTGATTGTAGATGAGGCCAGTGCCCTAGGAGAGAAAGTAAGCTCAGGAGAATCGGATGCTCTGGGAGAAATAACAGACCTGGCCAGCAGCACAAGCCCCAAGAAAAGTTCACAGCTATTGTAAACTACAAAAACAGTATGGAGTTTTACTCCAAAAGTAACTCCTTCTTGGCAGGCTACAGTTGAAGAAACCCAGTGCAGCACCTGCCATGTTGCCTGAGAATGTTTAATAAGACCCAATTTGGGGAAGGAGTTGTTTAGGATTGAGCCACAGAGCAACTCCACTTCAGGGTTTCCAATGTTACCCTCACACAGTGGGTAAGACAGCCATAGAGAGGGTATGGGCTAGACATATACCTCCGAGAAATTTAAGGTCAGGCTGAGAAGGACCCAGGCCCTGCCCTCTGTTGAGAAAACAGGTATGGTGAATATGGTTTTCAGAAAAGGCTGGATCAAAAACTGCTGGCTTTAAGTCCAACAGTATGCTTGAACCCCTACCTCACAGCTTACATTGAGCAGAGACCAGTGTGCTGAATGCATGTCTCATCTACCAATGTGAGGAACAGCATGCTTGGGCTTGAGCAGTTGCCACAGTCTGGGATGTACAGAGAGAGGAGCCCTGGAGAAGGCAAGGTACCTCACAAAACCACAGCCCATAAAGCTCAGCAGAGAAAATCATGACTTGCTGGATTCTAAGATGGCAGATCCTGGAAAGAAACCACTCATTCAAAAAACACAGGAATTTAAAAAATTGACTCAATTTTTTTCACTTTCTCTTTCATTGGTTGCTTGAGGTTTAGGTTTTTTTTCTTCTCTTCTTCTTAAATTTTTTTCTTTTCTCCTTTTAATTTTTTAACCATTTTCTTTTATTTTGCTCTTTTTTCTTCTTTATTCTTTTTTGTTGTTATGTAATAAACTTTGGCTTGTGAGCATAATTCATTCAAGGAGCATGCTTGTAATCCAAAGCATTATATATCAAAGCAAATTTCCCCATAAAAAATAATGGAAACTCAGATTATTCCTTCCACAACCTGAAAATATTCATATAAAAATGATTACAATACTCTAATACAAAATATAAAGAAAAATAATCATATTAACCTGCGCTTACCTTTGAAAACCTTCATGGCTACCGTAAGGGAGACAAGAGAGAGCAAGTTTATTGCGTGGGATAAATTTCACTGTCACTAACAGAATCACTGCTGTCTGTTGGCTCAATGGAATCTTTTTCTTTTTGTGTAACTTTAACAAGGAACCTATCCAATGACACTGACTTTTGCCTCCTTTAGAGGATTTCACAGAACTGTGACATTGCATTGTCATTAAACAGATTCATCACTCACACTGCTACAGGCTTATTTGGGTGGTGCTTTTCTACAGAACTTTGCTCTGTTTCTCACATTTCATACATCTCCCTAATCTCATTTGAAGTGAGGGATTCCTCTACCTTTCTCTTGTTCTCTTCTGCAGACAAGAGCTCCTCCATTACCTCTTCCTGTTGGGAGATGATCACCCAGAATGGCACAGCAAGAGAGAGAGGGAAGAACTATTGGCTCAGTTGTGATCATATGATGTTCAGCATCACATACTGCTCCTATTGGAAGACATCATTCATCAAGTTAAAATTTAGCAGAAAAGTTTGCTCATCTTATGGAACACTTGCAGAACAAGTCACTTGAAATCCAAGGTTTTAGTGCATAATAATTTCCTTTTACTCTTCAGTAGGATCCCTTATCTCACTTTTCTGTCTTTTTTCTCATCTTCCATTGAATATTATTTCAAATTTTACTTTTCTCATTCTCTGATTCCCCACCCCCACCTTTACTAGTATAACTGCTAAGATTTATGATAATCTTTAAAGAGTTAACTATGCTATTACTGTTGAATATTATTTTGTTAGGGATGGTAGAGTTATTCCATTTACTAGATATTTACTCTAGGTCAATATATGGTTTGGGTTAATATTTATCCTATAATTATAGATCTCTTCTCTATGAATAAGGTGGTACATTATTGGTTCTTAACGTATGTCGATATCTAGTTTGGCTTTGACACCGTTATTGTTGTTGATTTTACTACCATAGCTGAGGTGACATAGTTATTGCTTTCAATTGGTTTTTTCTGTACTGTGTCCTAGAATCTGGATCCCCTTGCTGTTATTAACAATACTATGACCTGTTCTTGGAGAACTGGATACTGAGTCAAATATACTGTAGCCTGCCCTCCCAGATAAATGGAGATGGTGGGATTCTGGGACAGAGGCAAAGGTCTATAGTAAGCCACACCCAGAGTTCATCTCGGAAAAGCAAGACACTAATTAAAGAGGTCTTCATACTACCAGCAAAGTCTTCCTCCATAATGAACCCACAAGCCTCAGCACAGCAAACAAACAAACAACAAAAAGATAGAAACACAAGAAGACAAGGCAGCAAAATGCCTCAGAAACTGCTAACTCCTCTGAAGCTGATCCATAGGGTATCATCAGGGAGGAAATCAAAAGCCACGCAGCCTATTTATTTGAAAGGATAACAGATAGATGAAAACAAAACAAAGCAAGCCAATAAGGTGCTTGGTTAATTCAAAGAAGATATAATTAAATAGGTAATGGAACTAATAAACAAAATGATCAGCGAGTCTACAGAAGACACTAATAAAAAGCTAGCTTAGCTAAAGAAACTGATAAAAAAAAAATGGATGTCCATTATAGAAAATAACTTGAATCCATGAAAAGGTACCAAAGAGAATTGAGGAGATTAAAACTTCTATTGAACGTATGGGCTACAGAAGCAATCAGTGTGAGGACAGAGTGTCAGAACTCAAAGACAGGGCTGTTGTCAAGTGACAAATTTATTGAAAGATATCTTAGAAACAAGAAAACATGAAAAATCCATCCAACAGCTGCCAGATGACACAAAAAAAGACTAAGATTACATGGAGTTAGTAAAAAAATCAGAAAACAACACAAATGGAAAAAAAGCCTGTTTGTAGAACAATAGCAGAAAACTTTCCAAATATGAGAAAAAACTTTAACTTACGGATAAATAAGGCATGTAGAACCCCAGATAGCCATGATCAGAAAAGAACTCCATGACACATCATACTCAAAGTCTCAGAAGTTCAGCACAAGGACAGAATCTTAAAAAGTTGGTAGAGAAGGGCTGGGGATTTAGCTCAGTGGTGCTGCACCTGCCTGGCAAGCGCAAGGTCCTGAGTTCAATCCCCGGTACTGGAAGCAAAAAAAAAAAAAAAAAAGTAGAGAAAAGCAACAAATCAGTTATATAAAAAAAAAACATTATAATTATAGCAGACTTCTCAACACAAACCTTAAAGGTCAAGAACTTGGAATTAAGTGTTTTGAGTCCTAAAAATGTTCCAGCCCAGACTAATATAGCCTGAAAAACTGTTTTTAAAAATTGATGGAGAAATAAGATACTTCCATGACAAAGAACACTAATGAAATTCATGACCACCAAACCAGCACTCAGGAATATCCTAGAAGGAGACAATGCCAGAAGGTCCAATAGAATGAATATACCAGGTAGGGTGAGCAGTTAAGTAAAAGGCAAAGAAAAGGAATCAGCAAGAGGAAAATAATCCAGTGGCAGAAATGAGAACACCTTTCACTAATAATTCTCAATGTTAATGGTCTCAATTTCCCAGTCAAAAGACACAGACTGGCAGAATAGATCAAGAAACAAAGCCCAAAGGTATATAAGAAACACATTTAACTCCAAAAGAAATTCATTGACTAAAAATGAAAGAATGCAAAACAATATTCCATGCAATGGGAACAATAAAAGAAGCAAGAGTAGCTATTCTATTTTCAGACAAAGTGGGATTTAAGTAAAAACTGATCAAAAGAGGCAAAGAAGAACATATTAGTTAAAGGAGCAATTTGACAGGAAGAGATAACAGTTATAAACATATGTGCACTGAACAATGGCAAACCCAACTTCAAAGAATAAAAACACTAGTGGACTTAAAAGATTCATTAAACATCAATACAGTTATAGCGAGGGAACTCAGTACCCTAACACAGATAGATCAACTAGACAAATCAACCAGAAAATAGCAAAGTTGACCCAAACCTTTGAACAAATTAATTTAATAGATATCTTCAGAGTGTTCCACCCAGCAAAAATACAATACACCTCTTTCTCAGTGGCACATGGAACTTTCTCCAAAATAGGCCACATACTAGCACCAAATAAATAAATACATACATACAAAATAATCAAAATTATACTTCATATTATCAGACTATAATGCAGCAGGACTAGAAATCAATGGCAAAAGAAACCACAGAAGTTATGCAAACACATGGAATTTAAACAATATACTCTTGAATAATCAATGAGTCTAGTTCCTAGAATTAAATAATCATGCCAGTATAATATATCAAAACTCATGGGACACAATGAAAGCAATCCTAAGATGGAAGTTTATAGCTTTGAATGCCCACATTAGAAAAATAGAGTGAGCCCCAATAAATAACCTAGTCATGCACCTCAGTGCCATAGAAAAAGAAGAATAATTCAAATCCAAAGCTAGTATAAGGAAGGAAATTATAAAGATGATAGCAGAAATCAGTATTATGAGAGAAAAACATGATACAATCAGTGAATAGAAGGGCTGGTTCTTTGAAAGAATACACAAACCCTTAGCCAAGACCCAAATCAGTGCAATTAGAAATGAAAAAGGTGAAATCATAATGGACACTGCTGAAATCTAGAAGATTATTGGCAAATACTTTGCAAACTTGTACACCAATAAATTGGAGAATTTGGAAGAAATTGATAGATATAAATGTATTATCAAAACTGAACCAAGAAGATATTCAAAATCTGAATAATTCAGTAACAGGCAGTGAAACTGAAGCAGTAATAAAAAAAAACTTACCAACTAAGAAAAACCCAGTTCCTAACAGATTCACTGCCAGATTCTATAAGAACTTCAGGGACAATCTAATGTCAGTATTGTGTTCCTGAAATTCTTTAATGAAATGGAAAGGGAAGGAGTACTTCCAAAGTCATTCTTAGAAGTTAGCATTATCTCATTTCGAAAAGCAGACAGGGATCCAATTTAAAAAAAAAGGAGAATTACAAGCCAGTCTCTTTAATGAACATAGATGCAAAAATCCTCAACAAGATATTAGCAAAGAGAATGCAACAAATCATCAAGAAGATCATACATTGTGATCAGGTTAGGATTCTCCCAGGGAAGCAAGGATGGTTTCAACATATACAAATCAAAATATGTAATACATCACATAAACAGAATCAAGGGCAAGATTCACACAATCATATCAATAGACACATAAAAAGCCTTTGACAGGGGCTGGGGATTTAGCTCAGTGATTCCGCAAGCGCAAGGACCTGAGTTCAATCCCCGGTACCAAAAAAAAAAAAAAAGCCTTTGACAAAATCCAACATCCATTCTTTATAAAAACTTTGAATAAAATAGGCATTGAAGGACCTTATCTCAATCTAATAAAAGCCACTCATTTAATTTTTTATTAGTACATGTTTACATTTCTTGTGAGGAATTGGTACATGTACATAATACATCTTATTTCCTTTTCATTCTCTTAGCCTTCTCTCCCTCTCCCTTTTGTCAATCTCTTGAGCTTCATTTTTTTTTGTTTAACATATTTGTTATGCATTATGTTTCTATTCCTTATGTGGAGTTGGTACATGCACATAACACAATTTAATTCCTTTTTTCATCCCCTTTCTCTCCCCCTTTTCCCTGTCCCTCCACCTTTTGATCCCCTTCCACTTTGAGAAAGATCTATTTCCCTACTCCCTATTATCTATTTTTTATTTTATTCTTATTTTTATTTTAGGTTTCTCATATAAGAGAAATACACAATATTTAAGCTTGGGTTTCTGATTTATTTCAGTTAACATTATGGTCTCAAGGTGCATCCATTTTCCTACAAATGACTGAAGTTTATCTTTCTTTATGACAGAGTAATACTCTATTGTGTGTAAATACATTTTCTTTAACCGTTTATCTGTTGATATAGGCTGCTTCCAAGATTTAGCTGTTATAAATTGTGCTGCCTCAAACATGGGTATGTATGCATATATCACTGTAATATGATGTCTTCAACTCTTTCAGGAAGACACATAGGAGGGGAATAGCAGAGTCAAATGGAAATTCAAGTTTCAGTTTTGATAAAAGTCATTTATGACACACCTACTGCCAATATCATATTAAATGGAGAAAAATGGAAAGCTTTCCCTCTAAAATCAGGAATAAGACAGAGATGTCCATTATCACCACTTCTGTTCAACATGGTCCTTGAAACATTAGCCAGAGCAATCAGGCCAGAGAAAGAAAGAAAAGGGATGTGTATATGAAAAGTAGAATTCAAAATATCACTATTTGCAGTTGACATGATCTTCTACATAGAAACCCAAAATATTCCATCAGATGACTCCTAGAATTAATAACCAAATTCACCAATATAGCAGGATACAAAATCACACAAAATCATTAGCTTTTCTGTATACTAATAATAAACTCACTGAGAAAGAAATTAGGAAAATAATACCATTCACACTAACATAAAGAAAAAAATGAATACTTAGGAAGTAACCTAACCAAGGAAGTGAAAGATCTCTACAATGTAAACTACAGTACTCTGAAAGAGGAAATCAAAGAGGACATCAGATTATGGAAAGTATTCCCTGTTCCTGGATAGGCAGAGGCAATATAATTAAAATAGCCATGCTTCCAAATCTGATACACAGATTTAATGTAATCCCAATCAAAATACAGCATTCTTCACAGAACTAGAGAAAAAAAAACCCTAAAATTCATATGGACCCTCAAGAGACCCAGAATAATAAAAACAGTCTTAGGTAGCATGAATAAAGCAAGAGATATTACAATCCTGGATTTGAAGTTATATCACAAAGGTACAGTGATTAAAAACAGCATGGTACTGGCACAAAATCAGACATATGCATCAGTGGAACAGAATAGAGGATGTAGAAACAACCCTAGGTACATTCAGCTATTTAATCTTTGACACATGTGCCAAAAAATAAACTGGAGCCTCTTAAATAAATGGTGATGGGACAATTGGCTGCCCACATGAAGAAAGTTGAATCTAGACCCATATCTCTCTACCTGTACTAAAGTAAAATAAAAATGGATCAAATATCTAAAAGTTAATACAGAAATATTTAATCTGCTGGAAGATAAAATAGGTTAAATTCCTGAAGACATTGACATAGACAAGGACTTTCTGGATAGAACCCCAGTGACACAAGAAACTACCAAGAATCCACTAATATCAGCATATCAAATTAATAGGCTTATTCACAGTGCTCTCTGCAGGCTGATAGACATTTACCTGGTTTAATGGAATAATGCAACTCTAAAAAATCAAGCAATACATGTGGGAGGGTTGAGGGTGGTGGGAACAGCAGGAAAAGAGAAAGGAGAGTAGTAGCAGAAGAGCAAGAGGAGGGCATGGAGATGAAGAAGAGGATTAACCTGAAGTTAAGGAACAGAACCCAAGAGGATGTGACAAATAAATTTAGTCTTTGATAATTGCCTGTGTGTCCATGGGGAAATTGAGGGCCTGAGTAACACTTTTAAAGAACTAGAATTTCTGAGTATGGCTAACATGGGATTAGGTTCACTGGCCCAGCTTCCTAGCCTAAGTAAACTTCAAAAATTGGAACTTAGTGATAATGCAATTTCTGGAGACTTGGAAGTTTTAGCAGAGAAACATCCAAATCTTACCTACCTCAGTCTGAGTGGAAACAAAATAAAAGATCTGAGTACAATAGAAGCTCTGAAAAATCATAAACATTTGAAAAGTCTTGATTTGTTTAACTATGAGATTGCAAACCTGGAAGATTACCGAGAAAATATTTTGAACTGCTGTAGCAAATCACATGTGCTTAGATGTATATTATCAGGAAGATAACAAAGCACCAGACTCAGAAGAGGAGGAGGATGAAGATGGAGATGAAGATGATAAAGATGAAAGTGGTCTACCTGAAGCGTTGGAAGAGAGAGATGAGGAAGAAGAGGAAACAGGCTCAGAATTGGGAGACAGAAGTGGGCCTTCCGTACTTAATGAAAGAAGAAATTCAGGAGGAAAGAGTATGATGACTGTTAAAGAAGGAGAAGAGGAGAAAGAGAAAGAAAAAGGTCTTTGAGGGGAGAGGAGGAAATGAGATGCTGAAGATAATGAAGAGGAAGAAAATGACTAGATTGTTCTTAGCCTGTATTCCCTAAGATTCCTGGGTATGCAATAGAGTGATCTCATGCATGATAGCTGTTGCCTGCAGAAGATAATGTGTAACTTTTTAAAGGAAAAGTGTGATTTTACTATATTTCCTCTATCATTCCAATTAAAATTTACTAGTCTGTTAATGATCAGATTATATGTAGAGAAAAATTTTCATCCACCCCCCCACCATTGTAAAATTCTCTAGCAATTTATTTAGAATCTTAAGTTCTCTAATTCAAGCACACTGTATTAGTAATTTAAGCCCATAATTAAACATGATCACTTTAAAAAATTATAAAAAAAGCTTATGCACAGCAAAGGATACTACTAGCAGAGTTAAGAGACAATAGAATAGGAGAAAACTTCTGCCAGCTATTCCTCAGAGGGCTAATATCTAGAATATATAAAGAACTCAAAAAATAATTCAACTTCCACCAAATAAAAAACCCAGTCAAAATATGAGCAACTGAAATGATAGATACTTTTCAGAAGAAGTACAAATGGCCAGTAAATACATGGAAAATGTTCAACTTCTCTGGCCATTAGACAAACGCAAATTAAAAGAACATTAAGATTTCATCTTACTCCAGAAAGAATGGCTATCAAGAAACCAAATAATAACAAATGTTGTTGAGGCTGTGAGAAAAAAGTAGTACAACTACTGTGGAAATCATTATTCACATTATTAAAAATCTAAAACTAGAGCCTTCACAGTGGCACTATCTTAGTCAATGAAGTTTATCCTAGGAGCAAGCATTGCTAATTAAAAACTTTCCCACATATTCCACCACAACTTGATATATAGTTGACATTGGCAATTTTTTAGTCTCTATGGGAACTGAATTTTTAAAAATCTAGAAATTCTGTTTGACTCAGCTCTTCTTCTGGGTATCTTCCTTAAAGTTAAAAACATCATATGAGAAACTAGAGACATTTATAGCTAAGTGGATACACATTGAAACCATACTCTGAAGTGAAATAAATAGGACACACGTGTAAATACCAAATAGTTTCTCTGGTGTAAAAAACTAAAAGTGTAAATAAGGATCAAAATGTATAATTGATAATATGAAATAGGAAGAAAAGGTCTAAAGGAGTAGGGAAGTGGGAGAGGTAGAGGAAAGGAAAGAAGGGAAAAGAAAAAATGTGAGAAAAGGAAAAAATGGAAACAAAGTCTTTGTAAATAGGGAATGGTGGAGGAGGTGAAGGGAGGGCAGGGAAATGGGGAAAAAATAAGAACCAAGATACATCATGTAAAGGTACAAGATCCCAAGGATGAATGTAACTGTATTGTATAACTAAAATGTACCAATAAATTTAATGGAAAAAAGTTAAACACATCATATTAAAGTGATATATGCACACTCAAATTTATAGCTGCACAATTCATAATAGCCAAATCTTGGAAACAGCCTGTACATCCATAAATAGATGAATGGATAAAGAAAGTGTGGTATTTTTACATAGTGGAGTACTATTCTGCCATAAAGAAGGATAAGCTTAAGCCATTTATAGGAAAATGGACACACCTTAAGATTGTAGTGTTAAATGAACTAAATCAGACACACAAGCTTAAATATCATATGGTTTCACTTATCTGAGAAACCTAAAATATAAATAAAAAGCAACATAAAAGGTAGATAATAGGGAGTAGGGAGATCTTGTTCAAATAGGAAAGGGATCAAGATATGGAGGAAAGGAAGGGAAAGGGTGAGAAAAGAGATGAAAAAAGAATTGAGATGTGTTATATACATATACCAACTTCTCACAGTGAATGTAATCATTACTAATAAACATAAATTAGTAAAAAAAATTTAAAAATCCATAGTTCCATCTTTAGCACCTGGGACAAGTTGTGAGGAGGTATGAACTCCAAAGTGCTTAGGTGAGCACACCCCTGTGACATTACCTAAGGTTACGTCCCTCATGGCCTCTCTTTCAGGCTGCCTTTACTCCTTGCAGCTTTCTTCGGACAGTCCTCATTCCTAGCTTCTCCAGCTTCCTAGGTTCTCCATTTCATTTTTTACTTTACCTCACAGTTTCACATACTGCCCTCAGGTTCACACTTCTTCACCTCCCAGGTGTTCTTCTGAAATCTAGGTAAACATCTTTCTCACCACAGAACTCTTGCATTCTGCATGTATAACTAGCACCACAGGGATGATGCCAAGGTCCACAACCAGGTCAAGCAGTAGTCTGGCTCCCTTTAATGGGGGCTTCAGAGGCCTCAATGTGCCTGGATGGCTCAGCACTGTGAACTTAATCCTGGAGAACAAATTTCTAAGGTAGCCATTTTGGAGCATGGTGCTCTGAGGTCTTCTCTCAAAGCAGTGTCTTTCACTTTGGCAACTTTGAGTCTTGGGAGGGTGAGGCCTTACTGGTTCCTCACATGCCCTTAAGCCATTTTCCTCATTGTCCTGAACCAAAGTGTTAAGTTTTTTTGTAATCCTAATCTTTTCAGCAAGGAAGCTCTCCCATGCTCCAACTTTGTGGGCCTCAACTTCAACTTAGATTCCTTTCTGGCCAGACTCAAAAGTTTTAAAATCATTCAACTGTGTTGTTTGTCTTGATTCTCAAAGTAGAGCTGTCTAAAACCTCCCAACAGTACCCATGCCACATCCTCAACATTAGATTGCCTTGAAATGTCCTCTACCAGATTGATTAGTCTGCTTCCCTTAATCTGAGTCTCCTACAAAGTCTCAGGATAGGAGCAAAATGTAGACAAGTTTTCTGCTATAGCACAACATACATGGCTTGGAGTCCAATTGCCAGTGCAGTCCTTGCCCCAACTAAAGTCTCCTGAGCTTAGCCTTTGCCATCTGCATTTCTATCTGTATTATGATGATCTCGTGGCCTCAGACTAGAATTTCCTTCCCATCAATTTTGGTTTACAGCATTCTAGGCTGCTTCTCCAGCTAACATCTTGAAACCTTTCCAAACTTTCTTAACAGCAAGTCAGTATTAAGCCCCTATCATCCACTCACTTTTTTTTTTTTGGGTACTAGGGATCAAACTCAGTACCTTGTGCTTTTGCGGCAGGTGACACCACTGAGCTAAATCCCTGGCCTATGCATTCACCTTTAAAGTGCCTCATCTTTGAACTCATGAGACTTTGGGGGGACATGTAGATATAAGCTGTGAGTTTAAGTCCTGTACTTTTTGCGTTATTGGGAGAGTAGAATGTATCTTTCCTGATGAGCATGAATTAAGTTGCACATAGTCCCTGAAGCTGCTGTCGATCCTTGTGGGATTGAGATCAGAGTCTCCCTGGGAATGGAGTTAGTCCTGAGAAAGAGAGAAAACAGGTCATATTCACATTGTTTGAACTCTGGATAAAGCTTCTCCTAGACTTAAATGCTGTAATAGAGTCCTTTTTCTGCTTCAGCCAGTTTGGTTCAGGATTTTGCTACTTATAACCAGCGGCATCATAAGACCACATACTTGTTTTGAGGCTTATTATACTATTTTCTGTAGAGTTTTAAAATTCAAGGATACTTGAGAACAATTGCAGAAAAGTCTTAGAAATTAAAACATTATTAGAAATAGTGAATTTAGCAAAGTGCTTATATTTTTATAAAAGTTGCTTTAATTCATAGTTTCATAGTTGTTTTTTTCTACCTCTACTCATTATGGAAGATATGTTTATGAAATTATTCTACCCAGCCTCAACCTATTTCACTCTTGGGCACATTCCTAAAGTAAGTTTATAAGTTTATCACCTCTTATTTCCATAATGGCATACTGAAATGCCCTACACCCAATAATGAATGTCAACACAAAATCTTGCCAAAAAGGAGAGTGACTTGCAGGTGACACCTTTATTTCATGTAATAGTTTACTAAATAGGATAGAACAGGCAAATAAAATTTTAAAAATTCCTTTCTTTGATTTGCATCCCCATGAAAACTGTTTCTAGTTATGAACTCTGTGTTGTCCACATTTGGAACTTTCAAATGTAGTGTGATTTTGATATATCATTATGTTTAGAAAATTTCTTTGCACCCCACCTTTGGAAAACTAACATGGTTTATAGACTTGGTTTTTACTTTCTGCTGTGTTGGATATAGGCCATTTCAGAAAAATAAAGCAGCAGGGCAAACTAAAGTTCTATAAATAGTGTTTGGTATGACTCATAGAATTGAAAAGTTTAGATCTAAAATTGAAAAGAATAAAATTTCAGACTACTAAAATGGAGTTAAATTACAAACAACAACAAAAACCCCTCCTGAGTAGGTAGTTGTGCATTGGCAACTGTGGTCCTTTATTCATCTGTAGGCCAGATGCAGTGTAGAAAGCAAGGTGTTTATTTCCACAGATTTCTCATTCGTGAAACCAGCCTGGTGATCTGGTAAAACCACTCAGTTGTATGCAAAGCAATTAGGCTACACACTAGGTGACATCCAGCCTGCTCTGATATGGGGCCCAAAGCTCATCTAGAGCGTATGATTACCTGCTCCAGCTATGCCACACTTGCACAGAACAGTGGGCACAGGCCAGAGCTGTTTTATTGGCCCTCCAGTTACCAGGGACAGCAGAGAGCCAAGTATTCTTCATTGTGACCCTGAAAAAAATACCTATGTTGATTTCTAAATTGAAAATTTTTTTTAAATTACTAAAATAATTAAGAAAACAAGCATATATTAAGTATTTGTCAGCATACCAGACATTACATTTCACAGAATGGGTTATGACTTTTGTTTAACACTTTATTCCTAGCTTATAACAGTCACAAAATAAAAAGTTACTGAATGGATAAAACCAATTAAAATAATCCAGAATTTTGTCACTTCTTTTTTTCCTAAAATATAAACTATGCAGACTTTTAGTTTGAAACTAGTCTTTTATAAGGTCAAATATGAAAAGAGCCATGAGAGAATGAGTGAGCAAATGAACATGTGTGTGCAGAAGAGTGTGTGTGCCTCTGTGTGTACACACTACATGCTAAGTCCTAGTTTACACCTCCAGGTCAGATGTCTCCCTTGAGCTATGCACTCTTAACTGCCTATCTGACACACTTGAATGTCCCTAGGCATACTAAACTAAACACATCCAAGATGAGCTTCAGATCTATCCCCTGAAACTTGTCCTCCCACAGGCTTCCCTGAGTTAAAAGCAACTTTAATCTTTTGTATTTCTCAAATCCACAAACCTGCGATCATCTTTGGCTACTTTTTTTCCTCTCATATCTTGCATCCAGTCTATCAACAGATCTGTCATTCTGTGACATGTATCCAGCAGTTGACCACCTCCCACCAGCTTCACAACTTTTACCTTCATCCACAGCACCATCACCATCGCCTGATGCATCACAGGTTCCTCATCTGTCTTCCTGTTTCATCCTTGCTCTCCTATTGTCTCAGGCAGGGGATCTTTTAAAAGGTATCTCTGCTCAAATTCTTGCAGTCATTTCCCTCCTCATTCAGAGTGAAATTCAAAGTCCATAACTGGCTCATGAGGCCCTCTGTTACTCTGCTCATCTGGCCCTGTTGATGCTGCTTGTCTTCTGACTTCTCTCCAGCCACAGTAGCCTCCTTGCTGTTTTGATGCCCACCTAGCAACTTCCTCCCTAGGATTTATCATCTCCTGGCACAGCTTTTTCCCAGATAATTGCATGTGTTCTCCTTACTTTAATTTTTTTCTTAGTGCTGATCATCTCTTGACATACGGATCATTTTTTCTGTCTCCCCATTACCTCCTGATTAGCTTACAAATTCCATGAACGCAAAGACCTTATTCTAAAGCATAGAACAGTGTCTATCAGATACTTAGCGTTCAATAATTATTTACTGAATCAGTAAATGGGTGAATAGGATTTAGATGGTAAAAACACAGTGGTGAGGGGGAATTCTTCCACATAGAAAGAAAAAGATGAACGGACAGAGGTTGGACATGGCCAGGAGAAAGTGGTTACTCTGCAGAGTAAGAGACTTATTGGGGAGAAGTCAGAGTTAAGGTTTTAAAAATAGTTTAATTTGTGACAAGTTTTGGAGGGCTGTGAGTGCCTTCTTGTGAGTGTTTATGAACTAGTAGTATAGGGTAATCAGTAAAATGATGCAGTGAAGGATATTGTTGAGATTTGAGGAAACTAATAACATCTCTGACTTCTGAGTTAGGAACCAGTTCAAAAATAAAGATACCAGAGACAGGTAATTAGAAATCAAAATGTTGCTTCCTTTATCCCTGAAGCAGATTTTAAAATGTAGCCTATGTCTGTGGCTTAGGAGGATTTTTCCATATTTTGTAGACAGGTCTTCTAGGCATGGGTGAGCTGACCTTTCCAGGACCTACCTGGTAGAGAATAGGTCTGTCTGGTCATGGATGGTGCAGCAAAACACTAGAACACATCCTTTCTGCAGGCCCAGAAGGTTAGAAAGACAGAGGGACAGGAGTAAGTGGGCTAGGTATTTTTAGTTCCTCTCTGAAGTTGAACACCTAGATCAGTTCTAGAGAAGAGAATGAGGGGATTAAGAGATAATGTCATAGATTATACTCTCAGGAAATCTGACTTTGAGATGGAGATAGTGTGCAGGGAGTGCTTTAGGGAAGGGAGCTGTGGAGGGAAAAGGAAAGAGGCAGGATTGTGCAGAGGAAAAAGTTTAGCTGCAGTGCTATCTCCATAGAATACTCCCCTGTGCCTCCAACTACTGCACCCACCATTCAGTGGGCAGTGACCACTATGGAACAGGGTTATGATCTTGGGTAAGGCAGTCACATCATAATATCCTTCATCTATGTCACAACTGTTCATTCTCCACTTTTCCCTCCCAGGGAATGAAGTGAACATTCTGTCTTGTCTGGAAACCTGAGGACTGAGTAATTTATTTCCTCTAAGAGAGAATCCTTATATTTTATGCCAAATGGTACTACCACTATCTGAGAAATGTAAGGGGAAGAGGAGACAAGATCCCTTGAATAAGCCACATGCAGTGCTCAAGATGGAGGTGCAGGCGAGCAGGACGTCCCAGCAATGACCCAGTGGTCCTGGACAGTGTGTGTGGAAACTCATCCTGTCTTGTGTCCCCAGTGCTTTTGTATCCTTGGGACTATAATTCAGGGAACGCAATGTAAACTGAGTCTTCCTCCTTTTTCACTCCCTCTTTGCTGCTGAATGAAAATGCCTGGGAGTGTATCGTTCCCGGGACTTTGCAAACTGTACAGGTTCCTGCCATACTGTGTTAGACATAGAGTCCTTATAATAGGATACTAAATTCAGCAAGTACATTTATTCAATCTACAAAATGGCACCTGCTTTGTTAGATATCACATTTTTATTTATTTTGATAAAATTTTCTCAGCATTTCATAGTTTTGCAATATGAATACAGTATTTAGCATTTTGCAGGGCTATGAAAGATGTAGAAATCACTGCGATTCTTGTTTTCAAGTATTTCAAGTCATTTGGTGTGATCTGCCTTCATTTCATGTTTGAAGTCTAACCTTGAATATTTTTTATGTCTGTATATGTGCATGTTTTAGGGGAGTAGAAACTGTCACCTGGGTTATTAATGTGAATACACTACACTTCTCATTAAACTTCCAAGAATGAAAATTTGCTTCCTCTGAAAGAGTATAGTGAGATACCATTTGTGCTCCTGGTTAATTTTGTTTGTTTGTTTGGGGTTTTTATTTTCTTTTTCACTTCATTTAGATGAAATCCTGCTTATTATAACTCTAAATTGTATCAGATTGTTTTTTAGTAAGTTGCCACTACTCAAATAGGCCAGATCAAGACATTTATTGCCAATTAGGAACAGGATGTTTGAGATGATTAGTGATGTTCTCCGGATGACCTGCTTTATGTTTTCAGTTTGTTTTTATTTTTGTTTGATGAACTTGTTGGCTTTTCCATTAAACTATAACTTTAATTGAATTGGCTTGGTTAATAGAACATTGACCAGATCCCCTTCTAAGCCCCCAGCCCTCCCCTACTCTCCCCACCCTTACTGTGCTCCAACCTCAGTCTGAAGTAAGGGGAATTTGTAGGAATTATAGATAACATTTTATATGTTTTCAAGACCCAGACTCACTATATTTCCATCTAAATTGACTGGGCAGTGTTCCTTGGGATATTTAGAGATGAATCCCTGTGAAAAGTAAATTTAAACAATAATGTCTGTAGTGGGAGACATTTCTTAGTGAATAGCCACTGGTGAGAGACATGTGGATGTCTGCACCACACATGGCCACATGGTCTGTACATCTGTTTTGAAGTTCAGTTGTTTCCTGGACCACATGTGTGCTTCTTTGGGAGGCTGATATCCCTCCCAGGGGCTGGGTGTCGTGAGCTGTAACTGTAACTGCCTTACTCTTTCTGACCTAGAGATGGTTAGATTTTGTTTTAGTTTGACTGTTGTTCCTATCATATCTGGTTCTGTTTAATATTAATAACATTGGAGTTTCTATAAATTAGCAGTATGGCAAAGGAGCCAAGCATATTTAAACCCATAAATCTTGATTTCCAGGTCTTTTAAATGCTTTGAGATTTAAATAGTCCTTTGTGGAAGACATACAGAGTACTTATAAAAATCCTGACAATCAGAAGGCTTTCTTAGTTAAATTGAAACTACAAAACAACCTCAGATAAATCACTCCTTTAGGAGTCAGAAAAATCCAGATCTTTCCTGATGCTGGTTCTGTGATCTTTTCTAAGAAATTATACACCCTGATTTGCATATGTCAAAGGAAGATAACAAATATTATATGATTGCACTTATATAAAGTATCTCAATTAGTCAGAAACAGAAAAAACAGGTATTGGGGAACAAGAAAGTAGAGGAGTTGTTTAATAAGTATAGAGTTTTAGTTTTGCAAGATGAAAAAGTTCTGGAGATCTGTTGCATGATGATGTGAATATCCTTTGCTGAACTGTTCACTTAAAATGGTTAAAATAGAAAATTTTGTGGGGTTTTTTAACTACAGGTTTTTTTTTAAAGATTTCTAAATTTTTGAAAGTGATAGCGTTACTTTTAATTGAATGCTTAGCATATGCCATACATGCATTATTTTATTAAATATTCACAACTCCATGAAAGTAGGTATTATTGCCCTGTGGTATAGATGAGAGAACTTAAATTTAGAGCAGTAATTTACTAGCATCTAAGTAACATACCATATTGGGCCTACATGTGCCTCTAAAACCACTTGAAAAATACATTGCCACCAGCTAAACTCAAACTCAAGCTATCTCCAAGGCTTTTTAGCTGTAGAATCTCTGATTTTTATTCTGAGATACCCAGAGAGCCTGCAAAGTCTTGTCAAGTAAGAAAAAAAGTTAAATTTCTAGTTGCTAAGAAACTACCCTTCTGTCATTTATAGCATTTAAAATTTGCCTAACTGGGTTTTACCTGCTGTACTTCAGCAGCACTGAAAGCTGATTTGTGAGAGTCTGAGGTCTTATTCAAATATTAGAAAAGTTAAGATCTTGATACTGTTGATTTCTGCAGAATGCCTTGGTAGAGACTGAGAAGAATCTCTGCCTTTCATTATGTTTTTTCTGCTTTTTATAAGAACAAGTGTATATTACTTATGTTATGGGTTGACTTTATGTCTTCCTTGAAATTTATATGGTGAAGTCCTAACCCACAACATCTCAAAATGTGGCCTTATTGTAAATAGGATCATTGCATATGTTGTTAATTAGGATGAGGTCATACTGGATAAAGGTGGGCCCCTAATTCACTATGACTGGTGGTCTTATAAAAAGAGGGAAATTGGACACAGAGACATGAATACAAGGAGAAGCCCATGTGAAGCGGAAGGCAGAGATAAGCTAATACTTTAGCAAGCCAAGTAATGTTAAAGATTGCCAGAAAATGGCCAGGACCAAAGGAAGGGGATGCATAGGACAGATTTTCCCCTCACAGCCTCACAAAGAAACAAGCCTGGTGCCACCTTGCTCTCAGAATTCCATCATCCAGAACTGTGAGATAATGCATTTCTGGTTTAAGCCATTCTTTGTTATAGCAGTCCTAGCAAACTAATACAGATTCTAAAATGAAAAGTTTCAAAGATGGAATAAAAAGATAGACAACCATGCCTCCTGGCAGTTTATCCACAGGAGTATTCAAATTAAGAAGGGATCTTTGTGAAGCTGTTTTGTTTGTTTGGAGACAGGGTCTTGCTATGTAGTTCAGGCTGGCCTTGAACTCACTATTTAGCTGAAGCTGGCCTTAAACTCGTGGCCATCTTCCTGTCTCGGCCTCCCAAGTGCTGGCGTTAACAGCTGTGCACCACAGTGCTTGGCCTGTGAAGATGTTTGTTGTAATAATTTTTATAATTGACAAAAATGAGAAGCAATCCAAATGTCTAGGCATTAGTGAGTAGCCAAATTATTACATATCTACTCGATGAAATATTATGTTGTCATTTTGTATAGCATATGAAATGTGAAAAATGTGTATTATATAAATAAAAAGCTGAATGCAAAATTGTCTATGCAAAATGAGAACAGCTGTGCAAAAGAGATACATTATACTAAAATTGGAAAAGAACACAGAAAATTTAAAAGCTTTATTAGGATAATGGGATCATGCATTTTTTTCCTTTTAGTGTTTCTTTTAGTATGTTACTTTTTTACATAGAATTATGGTAGTGGATTATTGTTATTATACTATTTCTTAAAAATGAACCTTGTCGAGGGGAATTTTACATACTCTAAAACCCTTTTTAAGTGAATAGTTTGGTAACTGTATATACTTTACCGCTACAATTAAGAAATAAAACATTTGTCACCCCAAAGTGTTCTCTAATGCCTTTCTATAGTCAGTCCTCTCCAAGCTCCAGCCTTAGTTAACCACTGAGCTACTTTCAGTCTCCATTGATTAACTTTTTTCTGTAATTTCATATAAATAGAATAATATAGTATGTGCACCTTTGTGTCTGGCTTCTTTCATTTAGCATAATGTCTTTGGGATTTATCTATATTGTACCTCATATGAGGAGTTGATTACTTTTTCTTATTTAAGAATACTCCATTGAATCAGTACACCAGTCTTCCAAGTCACTTGTTAATAGCAATTTGGGTTGTTTCTGATTTTTTTTTGCCTATTATGAATAAGTTGCTATAGTGTTCTGTAAATGTCAGTGGAGCCAGGGTAGTTGATAGTTATTGAAGAACAGTCTGAGATTGTTTTCTTCCTTGTGAGCTAACAAGTTAGTCTGCTAGTGTATCATACATGCTAACAGAACACACAGGACTACTGGGTTAAAGACAAAGGATTTTTATTATGTCACCCAAGTCCCATAGAAAAAATGCAGAAAGTCCTACATAATTGCTGTGCACATACGACTTCGAGTCTCAACAGAGAAACTTTTCATCTTGTAGTGTTCAAATGTTTTACAGTAGGCTACAGAAAATTTCCCTTTATCCTATGTTTGGTTTTGTCATGGCGGGCATTTATGGTTTTTATAGATTATGTCCATCCTTTCTAGGAAGGCTTGTGTTTAGATTGTGCTGAGATGAGTACAGTAGCCTCTCTCCAGGGCTAGTTTTGACCTCTTCCAAGGTGCAGCCCTTTTCTAGCTTCTGCTGATTGCCTGAAGATGAAATTCCACTGTTCTCCCAGTCTTGCCTGAACTCTGAGAACCATTTACAATATCACTCTCTGGCAACTGTTCTTTATTTGTCCTAGTGGAGTTTCACACTACCCATTCCTAGATTATTAGTCAACGAAAGACTCACATCCAACACACTGATTTCTGGAGCTTTTTCTCTGTTGAGCTGTAATCTTTGCCTTTAAATTCCAGCTGTTTTTGTCTCCATGACTCAGTGAGGCTTCTGTGCTCTGCTTGCAATGACCCTCCCCACTTCCTAATGCATTTAGGCAGAAATCCAGGCCAATCATAAGATTTGCCTTATTGGTTTTTCTACTTTCAGGTATCATAGCCTGGTGCTGCCTGTTGTTACGTGTTGGAAAACATTTTGTGCAGTATTCTAGATTTTGTAGCAGGAGAATGAATGTAGTAGCTTGATAGGATTGGAAATTCTGAAGATAACTGGAGTGCTTAAAAATCCTTTGAAGATTTCAATAAAGCTTCAAGATGTTTTGAAGTTAGTTTCAGAGATTAGCATGTGTATATTATTATGCTACTTGTCATCAGTAAAAAGAACATTTTCATGCTGCAAAGCTCTATTGTAACTTGTCTGTTGGTACATAGATGAAATGAGTTTTTATGTAAATGTAAAATGTCTTGAGTCTTTGCACTGTGATAATTGCCATTTGTTAAGATTGTTTTGTTGCTGAGTTTTGGGGGTACTGGAGTCTCCTTCCTAAGGCAGTTTCTAGGTTCTTTCTGTCTTTTTTTTTTGGTACCGGGGATAGGACTCAGGTCCTTGCCCTTGCAGGGTAGGTGGCAGAAACACTGAGCTAAATCCCGGCCCTAGGTTCTTTCTGTCTTGATGAAAGAATTGGTCAAGACAAGCACAAAAGGTAGCAAAGTTTTATTAAAGGTAGGAAAATAAACAGGCTCTGCAGAGCGAGTTTGGGCCTAGTAAATGTAGGAAAAGAAATACACCTAACAGTGTGAGAGTGAGCCACCATGCAAGAGGGAACACAGTGGCAAAAACACAATGTGAACTGTTGATGTCAGGTCTAGGCCATCCTGTTGAAAACCTGCTTCAGGAACTGGTTTGCACATGTGTTCTGTGACTTTGTAAAGCCTCCTTTCCCAACCAGTTTTGGCAATGCCCTACCTTCCTTTCTCAGTTTAGTTAAAAAGAAATTTGGGGCATCTAGATCACATATTAAAGAAGTGGTATAATTTGAGACTGAGTTTTAGAATGCTTATGCACAGGCACTCTGCCACACAAACTGCCTGGCTTTCAAATCCTAATATACCACTTGTTAGCTTATTATTCAGGCAAGTCAGATCTTTTCAGAATTAGTTTTCCATCTGCAATAGAAAATAATCTTACCACCTCACAGGATTGTTGGGAAGATTAAATTATTATATATGTATATAGTATAGGTACATAAGTGTAAAGCTTTTAGAATAATGCTTGACATTAGATGTTTAATAAATGTTCATTGTCATTGTTGTGATTGCTATATTGAGTAACTGAATTACTGATTACATTAATGTTTATCCCTGTAAGTCTTAATAAATTTTTAGCCATTTTAATTGAAACATCCTTTGATTTTTAAACCAAATACATGATTTTGCAATTTAAAGAATAATAAGTAGTGTATATCTACCTCCATTGTTATATATAGGATATTATTGTTACTTTCCATGTTATCACATGTAACTCTCCTTCACCTATCTTATTCTTGTTTCCTGACTTGAATTTCCTGTTTATTGTTGCTTTGCTTTCTTAAGAATAATTTTACTACATATTGACTTAGTAATAAATAATATGTAATTTTAAAACATTTTTCAGTTGTTATTTTTTTGTCAGTATGTGCATCCATTGCATAGTGATTATATTCCTTGTGGGAAGTTGGTACATGCACAGTACATATCACGTCTCTTTTTCTTTATCCCCTTTTCCTTTCCTCTCAAACCCCTCCTTTCCTGATCCTCTTTCCATTTGGAAAAGGTTCTCTCCCTACTTCCTATTATGTGTTTTAAAGCTTTTACATATAATGACATGTATTCTTCTGCTATTTGGTTGTTTTGCTCAATATTATATATTTTTTGAGATTCATCCTTGTAGTGTGCTCATTTTCAGTACTCTAGAGTATTTTTTTTATTTACAAGTTATTTGCTGTTACAAACAGTTTAACTTTGAATATTTCTGTACGTGTTCCCTAGTATACATGTGAAGGTGTTTCTGTGTTATATATTGGGTATGATATATAGATCATACGGGTTGTAATCTTCTTGGGTTATAATCTTCAGCTTTCTGCTGCGGCAGGCCTGGGTGGAAGTGAACTGTTATTATTCAAGGAAAAACTTTGGAGAGCTTGAACTAGAGTGGCTACCAGATGATGGAAGGAAGCAGATGAATTAGAGATTTCGTTTCAGAACAAAATAATTAGTACGTATTGAGGGTATATTACATAAAGGATTAGGCATAGGGTGAGGAAGAGTAACGTCAAGGATGGCTGCTGGGATTTTAAATCAGTATGCCTTTTACTGAAATGAGGACTGTTCCCAATAGGCAAACATGCTTCATATTGTTTTGTTTTAATTCATATTTGAACTTTAAAAAATGACTTTTGTTTTTAGACAAATTTTAGGTTCACAGAAAAAGTGAGTGGAAGAAACAGATTTTTCATATCTCTCTGCCCCTGTACACCCACAGCCTCCCCACTGTCAACATCTGCCACCAGAGTGGTGCATATGTTACAACTGACAAACCTGCATTGAGTGCTTGTTACCATCCAGAGTCCTTAGTTTACATTAGGCTTCACTCTTGGTTTTGTGCATTCTATTGGTTTGGACAAATGAATAATGGCATGTGTCAGCCATTATAGTATCCTACAGCATAGTTTCATTTTACTAAAAATCCCCTGTACTGTACCTGTTAATTCCTCCTTCTTCCCAACCCCCAGCAACCACTGATCTTTTGACTCTTGCCATAGTTTTGCCTTTTCCAGTGTTTACAGTGAAATCATAAAGTATGTAGCATTTTCATATTGGCTTCTTTTCACTTAGTAATGATAGCTCATTTTTTAAAAGTGCTAAATATATTCTCTTGTCAGGTTATACCACAATTTATTCACTCACCTACTGAACATCATCTTGGTTACTTCTATATTTAACAGTTATAAATAAAGCTACTTGGAACATCCATGTGCTGATGTTTTGTGGACCTGAGTTTTTGGATCCTTTGGGTAAATATCAAGGAGTTTGATGGCTGGATCTTATGGTTAGAGTATGTTTAGCTTTGTAAGAAACTCTCAAAACTGACTTCCAAGGGTAGTGTACCATTTTCCATCTCCACCAGCAAGGAATCAGAGTGTTCCTATTGCTCCACATTCTTAGCAGTTTGCTGTGGTCAGTGTTCCTGATTTTGGCCATTCTAATAGGTATGTAGTGGTATCTCATTTTAATTTGCATTTCCCTGATAACATATGATAGGGAGCATCTTTTTATATTCTTATTTGCTATTTGTTTATCTTCTAGTGAGGTATCTACTAGCATCTTTGGTCCATTTTTTAATTGGGTTTATTTTCTGGGTTTTAAGACTCCTTTGTAAATTTTGGATAACAGTCTTTTATCTGTTATGTCTTTTGCAAATATTTTCTCCCAGCCTATGACTTCTCATTCTCTTGGTAGTGTTCTTTGCAGAAATTTTTAATTTTAATGAAGTCCATCTTATCAGCCCTTTCTTTCATCAGTTATTCCTTTGGTGTTACATCTAAAAAGTCATCACCAAATCAAGGTCATCTAGATTTTTGCCTATTATTTTCTAGGTGGTTTACAGTTTTGTATTTTATAATTTAGTCTGTCTTTTTTTTCTCTCTCTTTCCTATGTTGCAGATTGAACCCAGGGCTTTTGCACTGAGTTACCTCCCCAGCCCTTTTTTTATTTTTCATTTTGAGATAGAGTCTCACTGGCTTGTATCAGCCTTTTGATCCTGCTGCCTCAGCCTCCCAGATTGCAGGCATGGTTGTTACTCATTTTGAGTTAATTTTTGTGAATGATGTATAAAGTCTGTGTCTGGATCCTCCTCCCCTCCTTTTTTTTCTTTTTTTTTGCATGTAGCTACATGGGCTTTTTAACATATAAGCTACCATTCCTGATGTTCATATGCTTACCTAGAGAGTCTTCTAGTCTCTATCCAATATATGGCTTTAAATGTGCTCTTTGAGCAGAACTGAATAGTTGGCAAAGATATGTAATGGCTTTGAACAAAGACCCAATAGGCCCTTACACATGGTCTGAGATTTGGACTTTACATCTCTTGAATACATCCAGTTCCAAGCTGTGTTAGTGGAAGCTCACAATTAGTTATGTTTCAGATAGGTAAGCCTTGATCTTATGAAAGCCTTTTATGCAAAATTAAATAATTCTAATGCATTGACATTAGGAGGTAAAAAAAAATCATAATTAACATGCCAAGGACAATAAAAAATAAAAGAAATGGAAAATTAAAGCAGGTCTGAAGGTCTAGATTTAAATCTACCTTGCCATTGCTGAATAGTATTAATTTCTCTTTCTTTCTTTTTTTCTTTTGACAAATTACTACAATACAACATAAAATCTTGCTGTTCTGAAAGTCAGAAATTCACAACTGATCTCATGAGCTGAAATCAGGTGTTCAAGGTTGGCTTTCTGAGTGTAGGCCTTGTGGTTTTAGGGATTTTGTGACCTTTGGGTGATACATTTGGGAAAGAGAGGTTCTCGTTCATTGTTTAACCTATGCAAATTATCTTTAAGGACTTTGATCACTGGGCAGAGGGATTGGAGACTGTCATCTGTCATCTGTGCTCCAGATGAAAGACTGTCATTGGCAGGAGTGTTACAGAGATAGGGTTGTGGTTTTTTGGTTGTTTTAATTTTATGCTTCTTAAAGGATTTTTTAAAAATTCTTATGGCAGTTTTGTTTTCTTCTTTTTGGGTTCTTTCCTTTTTAGTGCTACACATTGTGGCCAGCTGTTTGTGAACTCACTCACTAAGGCAGAAGCCCTGCTGTAGACTATTTTAGGTGGAGGTTTCTGTCTTCTTTACCTGACTTTGGGCCAGGCCTGCCTATAGATTTCTAGTTGATCTGACTTACCCTTTTCTTCTTAAATCACGCTTGATATTATCTTGGTTCCCACAGAGAAGACATGGGGCCAAGGTGCAGCCAGGGTTTGCTTGCTGTTCCATTCATTGAGTTCACATACTTTTCTGAATGCCTGGTCTGACTTACACTTGCATATCTCCAGGGCTAATGCTCCCTGAAAAGTCTGTCTTTAAAGCCACATTTCTGTCATTGTGAATAAAGTTAGAATGGAAAGCAAATTTTTGATGGGAAACAAAGTTTGGGGATAAACAGATGCACAAGATTCTACAACTGCCAGTGTTCTTTGTATTCTCTGGTGTGTTTAATCATTGAACAGATGTAAGGGTGAATTTTATTGTCCTCTTGGTACATGTTTAACCTGCATTTTAGCCATTAGTAAGGGATTTAACTTGGGCTGTATATCTTCTTTAAGAGGTTTGAAAGGGAACTTTGACTGACATATCTGTTTTCATTGCAATGTTAGATGTATGGTAAGTTAAACCATTTTTGTGAAAGCTAAATGTGTAATATTGAAAGTATCCAGTTTTCTAGCCATTTGTACACGTTAAAAATAACTTGCTATTCATGTTCAGTGATTTTCTTGTCAGACAATGTAGGGGACTTGCCACAACACATGCAACAGATTATAAAAAGACTGCAAATTTAATAATTACAACATGGTGCAGAACGTGCTGGCAGATACTGGAGTACAGCACACTCTTTAATCATCATGCTTCCCATGGCGTGGGTGGTCACGGTCCGCAGACGACACTCAGCCAGGCCAGTCCCTTGCAAGAGGGGTTGTAAAGCAGAGCAGAGCACAAGTAAACAGCATTCCAGTCTTTTTAGGGTTTTTATTTTGAGAAAGGATAGCATTTCTTTTAGGTTGCCTTTCTTTTGCTCTCTCCTCCTTCTGCGAGTTCCTTTATATTTTTATTTTGACTATTTTCTTTTATCATACAAAACCTTATTGTATATGCTTTTGCTTTCATTTTCCATCTTTTAAAATATTTTTACAACAAAATACAACACACTTAATACTTTTAAAGTCTGTTTCAGCACAAAAACCAAACATGATCCAGTAAGATGTTAACAATTTCTCATAATAAGTCCTGGCAAGTTGAATTTAATCAATTTATTTACTTATTTCATTTTTTTTAAATTAACTTTTGCCCCTTGTTTCCCTTGGTATTTATTTATGTAAAAATCTGAGTCATTTGCAAAGTTTTTTTCTTCCCTATTTAAAACACTTGCCTTTACTAGCCTATTTATTCTTCACTAGTCTATATTCTTTTTAAAAATTTTTATTTTTCTAATCTTTAATGAATATGAAAAAAAAGAAGCAAGTTATGGGCATTTTTAGTTTATGTCCATTCACTAAAATTGTGGAATTTATTAAAGCTCCTGGTCTATTTTTGTCGAGAAGAATTATTTTAAATAAAAATGTGTGCAAATGGAACATAGCTATCTGAATCTTTAATATTTTTTCTCTGAGAGTATGACTTAAAAGAAAGATTATGAAAAAGTAATAGATACATTAATAAAGAATAGTTAATATTACAAATGTGCCTTTTGCTGTCCTCCCCATCCCTTTGGGTTTTCTTACAGGGATGCTATCTTATTGCTTAAAATTATAGATAGACTATTCCTAGTCTCATATATAAAATTAAAGATAGACTTCTTTTAAAAATGCTCTGCTTGGGCCAGGGATTTAGCTCAGTGGTTCTTCCACCTGCCCTGCAAGCACAAGGACCCAAGTTTGATTTCTGGTACCAAAAAATAAAAACTCTGCTTGTCAGTTTCTTAAAATAAAACAAACTACTCATTATTGCACAATTGACTAAGATAAAGGAACTATCTTAAAGAATAAAATAGCTTGCAAACTTGTCTATCATAAGATCCAGTCCCTAATAAAGTCATAGTATACTGTACTTTTTAATATAAGCTGATAAAAATGAATTGCCTGCAGTTATAATTTATACTAGCATTGTCAAAAGCAGCTTTAGAGAAAGTAGAATGATTATACATTTTAGAAGGAATGACTTCCTTTTAAAATTATACCTGTATAAAATCTAGTATTATACATAGGCTTGAACAGTTTTATTGTTCTTAAAAGGACTTAAAAATGCTTTAGTCATTTTCATTTATGATAAAGCTAATCTAATTCTCTATTCTGATGGTACTCGCCAAGCTTTAGATCACAGAAGCTTAATTTAAGAAAAAGATTGCTGGCTAATCCCCTTTGGTATTTTGAAGCTATTTTTGGCACCCTTTGTTCTCTGGTGCGTTCCAGTCTGTTTATGAGATGTTTGATGTGGGACCCTCTGGCAGAAGGGACTGGAACTCCAGAATCTGAGTGCAACTGGGATAAGTTAAGGATACTGAATTTAACTTTTTCTTGGATTTGTCTTTCATCTATAAATTGAAGGATTATGTTTAATTTTAAATGGAGAAGGTTGGTTTTGGTTTTGGAAATCATCATTTGATGTTCAGTAACCATATCAAAAGCAAGGATGTTGACGTTTTTAATTTTCATATTACTGGTTAACATATACTTATGACTAAGTGTTTAGTCCTCCCTTTTCCTGAGCTTCCTTGATGGGCCTCAAATTTGCTGTAAGACACCCGGGTCAACCCTCCTTCACAGAAAATGTGTCTGGAAGTCCTTACAGCATCATTTTAGGCTCATGTTGTGGTCACAGACTGTGCAGCTTGAGACCCAGGGGAAGTTGAGCCGGTTTCTGTTCACAGACTCTCAGAACATTTCTACAGCTACCAGTTTCTAATGAGGCTGATAGGTCCGAGGTCTACAGAGCTGCAGCTCCTGGGCTTCTCTCATGTGAAAGCAACCCAGCTGTGTGAGAGACTGCAGCATTGAGAGTGGTGCATATTCCTTTTTTGTTTTGTACTTTTGGGGCAGGCACAGTGTCACTGAGCTAAATCCCTGCCCTGTATATTCCTTTTTTGGTAGCTGCTTGTATGAAATTAAAGCATGAATTTAGACTATGGTTGAAATTAATTTATTTTTCTGGCCTTGAGTCTATTAAACATGTTAACAAATTTATAATTAAACATGATGCTTCTGTGCTTCTGGTGATAGGTACAGTGCTATATCTACCCTTAGTATAAGTATTCATCAATGTGTTTTATGTCATTATTAGCAGCTTTCAAAGTGTGGTCCAAGGACACCTCTATTTGCCAATAGAGTAAATATTGATAGATAAGACTCATACAAACAGAGAGCTCTTTGGAGTCCTAAGACCAGAAAACTTAAGAATTGCTCTTTTATATATTGGATCTATTCTCAAATCAAACTTTCGTTGACTCCTCTGAGGTGTTTTTTTTTTTTTTTTGGTACCGGGGATCGAACTCAGGTCCTTGCACTTGTAGGGCAGGTGACGGGACCACTGAGCTAAATCCCCATCCTCCTCTGAGTTTTACAAGTGAACATGTAAAATGTAGAGTGAAATTTGCCCATAATCATGAGGATTTAATTAACTGTCTTTCTCCTTTACATTTTCAGGACATTTTCATGATGTCTTTTAATAATGAAGTATGTGTCAAGCAAAGCTGTCAATGTCCTCTTGTAAATTTAATGAGGATCCATGAAGTTTCAGTTATGATTCCTTTTACTAATTTAACTGGTATTTCTTTGTAGTTTGACATAATCTGAACCCACTTTTATTTAATACATACCTTTTGACAAATACTGTAGATTGCCATCTTTCATATGTGATTCCATGTGACTATAGTTTGGATATGGTTTGAGTATGTCCTTCATGGGTCTATGTGTTGGGCACTTGGTCCCCAGTGTAGTTAAGAGATGGTGGGGCCGGGGATTTAGCTCAGTGGTTCTGGCGCCTGCCTCATAAGTGCAAGGTCCCGAGTTCGATCCCCAGTACCAAAAAAAAAAAAAGAGGTGGTGGGCCTTTATGAGGTGGGTCCTAGTGGGAAGTCCTTGGATCATTTAGGAATTAATACACTTCTCATGGGACCCCAGTTTGTTCCAGTCTGTTGCTCTAATTAACTCTCTCTGCTATGTGAGCTCTCCTTTTGCACCCCCCCCATTTGATGCTATCTGCTGTGAGATGGCACAGCTAAGGGGACCCTCACCACAGCCTCTGCTGTGCTCTTTGGACTTCCAGCCTCCCCCACTGTAAACTAAACAAACTGTTTTCTTCATGAGTTATCCAGCAAATGGAAAATGAATTACCATACTTGCCAATTATGGAATCTGTCAGTTTTTTTCGGGGAGGGGGGGCGCGTACTGGGTATCAAACTCAGGACCTTGTGCTTACAAGGTAAGTGGTGGAACCATTGAGCTAAATCCCCGGCCCTCATGTCAGTTTTAATAAGGATAGAGCATATCATTCTTACATGTACTCAGGATGTGTCTAACCACATTCACCTCAGTTACTTAATATTTTCTTTTTTTTTTTTTTTTTGGTAACAGGTACCGAACTCAGGTCCTTGTGCTTGCGAGGCAGGTGGCAGAACCACTGAGCTAAATCCCCAGCCCCGTTACTTAATATTTTATATTTTTCCCTTGATTTATAGTATTGGGATGAAGAAAAGAATAACTGACAAAATAACCATTGTTTTTGCCTTTATTCTTACTTGAAATCTATTTTAAATTTATCTTGCTTTGTAATTAATCCTTTAGAATATAATTACTTCTGACTTTGGGCTGGCTGCCTCATTGAGAAAACTTCCATAATTAGAAAAGGTCTACCTTTTCTAATTAGAGAAGATTGAATAGAAAATATTTAAATGTTT